>CM055956.1:122345267-123545267 GCA_029490685.1 Schizonepeta tenuifolia
TTAATGGAATTCCAACAAGTTTACAAGGAGTGCCAGCAAGCAAGTCGAAACGGTGAGAGCAATGAAGACATTTTGACAACGCTCTCAATGCATGGCAAGCCGTGCACAAATCAGCTTTCAAGCATACCCGACGTGGCAGGTAGTAAAAGATACGCCGAAGTTCGCCATGGTCTACTCCGCAAAATATCATGCGACAAAGAGAACAAAGACGGGCGAAGATGGGAGCTACACCACTTCGGCGCAGGATTCGGGAGTGGGAGCACACCGCGATCCTCCACTCCACTTTTCGGCAACGAATTTGGGTCGGAGCACTCTAGTCGGATGGAACGCCCAATGAGTAGAGACAAGGCAAAGGCGACGGCAAGAGGGAAGGGGAAGGTTGGATCGAGCTCGGGAAGCGGTTCGACATCGGGAAGTATACGAGAAGAATTTGTTCAAATGGCCACGAAAATGTCACAACAAATGAAAACATTTACGAGGCAACAAGACTATCATATCATCACGAGGAGTACCGTCGGTATGGAGCCGGCCCAGAAAGAGTTCCACGAGAAATGGGTCAGGGAGCTTAAAATAAAATATGGGTGGCCCGTTGATGGTAAGTAGTTTTTTTTAAGCTTTTGTTTAATGTAGTATTTTAATTTTATTGTAATGTAGTATTTAATTTTTAGTGTAATGTAGTATTTTAATTTTAATGAAGAGAATTTTTTTTTTAATTACATATTTTTTGAATTTAAAAAAAAATAAAAATAGAAATTGGCGAGCTTGGCGAGCTCGCCACTGCTGCCCATTTCAAGCGCGTGCACTGGGCCCACCAAATAGGCAAGCGAGCGAGCGAGCTGCGCTCGCCACTGCTGAAGGTCTGACTACTAATCTACTAATCTTATCACTAATTTCTCTCTATACTAATTACTTTTCCTAGATGTTCGTTTCATTATCTATATCTTGAAACAAGTGCCTGAGATATCCAAGAACGTAGTAATAGAGTGAATATTTTTAAAATTAAAAACTTAAATTCAAATTCCATGTAAGTTTGTGATAAAATTTACTCGTGTTTTGCAAATTATTACACATAAATATTAGAATGTACATGCATGCACCTCAAATAGTTGCCGTGGGTTGCGCTTATCGTAAAATTAAAATTAAACCTCCTACACACGCGAACATGAGGTAATATCTAAATAACTTAGTCATATAAATCTAAAAATTGATATTTTGGCATCACAACGGCTAACAATATGGAGAGATCATATAATCACAAGTTCCAACCTCCCCACGATAGCTGTCAAATTTTTTAAATTAGATTTAAATTTCGATTTTCAGATCCCATGTATTAGACAAATTAATTATTCAATGCAATTTAATATTGTTGACTTCACAACTACTGTTTAACTCATTCCTACAAATCATTCCGGAAAGATTGCGGTCTCAGTGGTTGTTTGGTTTACGTAGAGGAATGAAAATGGAATGAAGTCAAGTTGAGAGGATAAATGGTAATAATAAGATGTTATCTTAATGTATGTCTAATTTAACAATGTAAATGAATCACATTTAAAGTTAAAATAATTTTGGAGAGGAAAGAGATTTGTTACCGTTCTAGTTTGGAGTGTTTGGCGGATAACATTTTTTGAAGGTTTGAATTACCCTCAAGTATGAGTAATGATTAACCCATTACATAAGCGAATCAAGTATTAATGGATTTTATTTACTCGTTTCATTTCCATACGCCAAAAATGTCCAACCAAACATGAGTTATAGACTAATTGTTTTATAATATTGTTTGCAAAATATCATGGTAATTTTAACATTAAATATAAAAATCATGCCACGGTAAACTCGAAAATCGAAACCTATGGAGCTTCAAACATTAACACCACTAGACGACACGCGCGCTTGTACAAAGTTATCTTTCGCAGCTGGCTTAATAAAAAACAAAGAACAGGTTGTACTTATCAATCTAAGTATGCGACAATTATGGAGATTACATCTGGTCAATGCAATTACTATTATTGTATTAGACAATTTGGAATTAGATAATAATAATACCTACCATCTTTTCTTTTTTCTTTTTTTTTAGGAATCATAATGTATCTCTTAACCTTTTCTTCACCATTACCAACTCCTCCCCCCCCTCACCACCACCACCACAACATCTTGATTCTTTGTGTAAGCATATCTAGAGCAATTAAGAGAGAGAAAGGAGAAGCTAATAGAGAGCAATGACGGCTTATGGTGCAATCATTTCTCTTAAGAATACATGTCACCATATTTATTTTTCATGTCGTCTTAGCTTTGTGCCCCCTCCCTACAAATTATACAAGTCGTCTACGACGAGCTGCGGCCGTGGAAAAAAGTTCTGAAAAGATTGGAAAAAAGCAGCCAAAGCAAGAGCAGGAAGAAGGTCAACGATCTGGATAGACGAATCAAGGAAACAATCTGGAATTTTGAAGACTTACTGGAATCCCTTCTCTCTCATCAGATTGTTGGACAATCAGGTGAGGCTGACGGTAAGATCATGAGAGATGTATTTCTATTCTCCATAGATCTGCACAGCCTACAAAATGATGCTGATTCCTTCATCCAGACGCTCAAGGATATGAAGGAGGAATACATTTATGAAGTAGACAATATGCCTGAAGACGAAGACGAAGACGAATCAGGTTGTGTTATTTCCTCGTTAACAAGTGTTGCGGGTTATGGTGGAACCAAGAAGTCAAAGATGATTGGATTATCCGATAATTTTCAAGAACTCAAATCAAATCTACTTGCTTATTACGGGCATGGACTTGTAGAAAGGGCTACTTCCAAGAATACTCAGGGCTACGGAGTGATCGGAATGGCGGGCGTCGGAAAGACCACTCTTGCTAAGGAAATATATGAAGATCCAGAAATCATGAACCGTTATGATTATCGCCTATGGATCACAGTGGGAAGAAAACCATCTCCTCGATTGAATCAAGATTTACGAAGCATTTTAGGTGAGCTCAAGGGTAAAGAGAAGTGCCTCATTGTGCTCGATGATGTGTGGCAGACTGAAGAATTGCCTTCCTTGTTGGCTTCCATTCTAGAGATAAAGAAAAAGTACCATAGAATCTTGCTTACTGCTCGTGATCGAAACGTGATAAATTATGTTGACAAAACCATACGTGTTGTTGATTCCCTAGTGGTGCGGTTTTTGAATGACGAAGAAGCAAGGATCTATTGTGCCACAAGGTGTTTGGTGAAGAGGTTTGCCCTTATCAACTTGAGAAGGCTGCAACCAAAATTGCCAAGAAATGCGAAGGCCTTCCTCTTACGATAGTCACAGTCGCCGACTTTCTATCAAAATCCGAGAGCAGGGATGACCTAGAGTATTGGAACGATGTAGCAGAAGAGCGAAACTCGGTTTTCACAGATGTATACACTGAAATATCGAAGGTATTTTTCCCAACTTACGACTACTTACCTGAACGTCTTAAAATGCCTTTACTCTTTCTGGGAATTTTTCCTCGAGATTATGATATCCCCCCTTCCAAGATCACCTTAATTGCTAAGGACTGGATTGCTAACCCGGACAAAGAAGACTACTCTCCGGAAGATCACGTTGAAGTTTGTTTGAGTGAGCTTTGTTGGTCTCATAATCTTGTTTTGTTCAAACCAAAAAGTGTTTGGTGGTTTAAGAAATTGACTCACCAGATTAAAACATGTCGGCTTCATTCTTCGTGGCGGCAACTGTGTAGGGGAGAAGCTAAGAAGAGCAAGTTTTATTATGTCTTAAATAAGATTGGTGATGCCTTACAAGTGGAAAGTATAAAAGGCCAACGCTGCTTGTGTCTCGAAAATAACCTTCTGTTTGGCATCAAAGAATTCTCGAACTCTGTGAGATCGAATTGTACATCCTCTACACGTTCTCTCCTTTTCTATGGTCCTTACCACAAATATCCAACCCCATTAGATGATGCCATAGGTTTCACGTTGCTTAGGGAACTAGATGCTCTTCAACTACGTTTCTACACTTTTCCAACTGAAATTCTTACACTTGTCCAACTAAAGTACCTCGCCCTGACTTGCAACGGAGACCTCCCTTCGACCATATCCAAACTCTTCAACCTTCAAGTCTTGATTATCCGTCCACATATGAGCATTATTAAATGCTGTGATACAACTCCATCATCATCATCATCATCCATACCCATAGAAATATGGGATATGGTAGAATTAGAGCATGTTGAGATCATGGGAAAGAGACTTATAGCTCCCCCGAATGATGATGATGGTGGTGGTGGTGGTGGTGATGGTGATGGCAATGATGATGATGATGATGATGCTAAGTCTCTTGTAAAGTTGTCGACACTAGTAGGTGTGAATGCTGCTAGCATTTGTACTATCTCCAAAAGAATTCCCAATATACAGAAATTAGGAGTTCAGATGGAGATGGCGCCTTGTGGCGACAACATGGACCATAGTAGTGACGTGATTGTGAGTTGCTTTGCTCATATCTCAAAACTTAAACGTTTGAGGAAACTTAAATGTAGCATCACAAATCCTTCATTGCATGTGATGCCATCCCCTTGTTCTTCATTAGTATTGCCAAGTGGATTGAGAAAGTTACATTTGAGCGGGATGGGTTTCCCTTGGGAGTACATGGATGTCATTGGTGTTTGCCACATCTTCGGGTGCTGAAATTGCGATCCTACGCCTTTCGAGGTGCAAGGTGGGAATCACAACCGGAGAGTTTTTGGAGCCTTCAGTGTCTCCTAATCGAAGACAGTGATTTGGTGGAATGGATACCAGGAGATGGAAGCTTCCGTGAGCTTAACTACCTAAGCTTCAAACACTGCTACAAACTACAAGAGCTTCACTGGTCGTCTAATTGTGGATATGCGAAGATCGAATTAGTGAACTGCAATCCAATAGCTGTCTCGTGTGCCAAGAAATTAGAAAGAAAAGGATGTGATCCACCATACCTTTTCGTTTCTGCATCTGACGACTTTGAAGCTTAAAAGGTTAGTCCCTTAGTTTTTTTTTTTAATTCGTGGGACCCACAGCCGCTACCTTTAATGCGTACTGGGTAAACTCCAATCTTGTACAATAGCGTGTAAACTACACAATACAGATAAACATAATCACATCTTTCAAGTACAGGTATGACGCTCGACCCATAGAAACGTTAGTGATAAAGGATTGAACCTGAGACCTCTCAGTCTCTTAATTATACTTACGAAAATAATTCACATCTTATTTAATTACTCTATTTGCACCCGCTATGTATACAATCTTAATTAATTGGATGAGAGCATTATGATTCCTAGTATAATATTTTTACGTCGATTTATCTTCAGACAATATATATTAATTTATTTATCTATATGCATGATTTTCAGGCATATTAAAGATTGGGGAAAACAGAGTTGGAGAGGTTTGAAATCATGCATCATGTTCCCCTTCCTGGCCCGTCGTTCATCATTTCAAATGTTGCAAGTGTTTACTCTTTTAAGATTTTGTTGAGGTAACAACAATAATTTAGTAAGCTTACTAAATTGGACTTAAATATTTCTTTGTTTTTTTAATCATATTTTGTTAGTCATGATTTGGTCGAAATTTTAATAAATTCAAGCCTTCACGGTCTTGGTCATTCAATAGTAACATTTATTCAATATACTCTGTATTTGACTCATCCATCAACATCATCTTGCCCCTGTTATTTTTTTTGTTTCCGCATGCCCACCAAATTATTCAATGATTGTGACACTTCTCTTCTTTGTATTTTCAACGAAAATCGAAAATCGATAAAAAATATCTCTTGGAATATTTAAAACATTGGAATAATCATCTTTTGCACAAATACGAACATACCCAAAACACAAGCATGCTAAGAATTGGAAATTTATTTTATTATATACTTTGAACATCGAAAGGAAAGGGATTCTAATAATTGGAAATTTATTCCAATAAAAAATTCTTCCGGAATTATCTATTTCAATCAACGGGAATGATCTCTTATTATCTATGGATACTAAGCTAAGGAAAACCGCACATTTTTCTTTACTAGTAGGAGATTACGTGCGTTGCACGTATAACCTCTCATCTAACATGATTAATTTATTATAAATAAAATATGATTGATATAATTTTTGTAAAGTTATAAAATTATTAAATATTGATTATATATTTATTTCAACAAAATGTTAGCAAGTATGTGTAAAGAGTAGAATAAATGAAACCAAATTTCTTAAATCATATGTACGATACTCGTAATAATAATTTATTACGAATGCATGTATATAGAAAAAAAGACTGGAGAGTCCAGAACCTAAATTCTAGATATAACAAGCTTATTATACCTCTCATAAAACTTTTATGTATAAAATTCTAGCTAGTGGGAAAACTCCAAAAAAAAAGGAAGGATCTCTAATTATTTAAGTGAACTGTGAAAAAGCAAACATACATATTAGTATATATTTTCAATTATAATGTTGTTAAATTACTGTCATCTTAGTTTATACTGTATTCTTTAAATTTTAATGGTAATTACTATGATGAGTTCAATTAATATTAGATTAATTATCGAAAAACACGTGACCTTTACCCGTATTCTACACATGATTTTTGAAATTGAAACACAACCCACCACCCCCTCCTCCTTCTCCCTCTATCTCACAACCACCATCACCACTATAACTCGTCGTTACTACTAGCCTGGCCCCCTCTTCTCGTTTATATTTCTAAAAGTTATTTTATACAATTAAATTGGAAAAAATCTTTAATAAATAAATATAAAAAATAATACGACAAAAAATAACCTCTTACAGTCCGACTATTTTCTTTCCCAATCTATTCATCGGTAAGTAAGCTACATGCATATGTGTATGGAGCTTGTAATTTACATAGAGTAATGTGTGACATAATGTAATTAGGAGAAGATACGAGTTTATGCGTCTTGCTCAAAATAAATCCCTCTAATTCTATTTTTCTAAATTTTCTAATATTTCTAATTTTATTAATCCTATATATATATATATATATATATATATATTAAGTTGCTTCAAATATAAGAAAATATAGATTTATCAAATATTAATCAATTTTAATTATGATAATTATTTATCATGATAATCTGAATGTTAGATAAGTTAAAAGATCCAAAAGGCCAAAAGAATTATCATCTTAAAGTCTTTAAACTATGTTATTATATAAAATAATTTATTTAAACTATTATTAAATTGGACAATGCTATTTGGACATAGTATGTCCGGACATAAACGGTTTGATCAAGAAAAAAACAGCCGGTATTCCCCCACATTCACTCCCCCTCAAAATTTTCCTTCTCATCCCCCAAAGAAATCTCTTCCTAATTAAAATTGTATTAATTAAGACCATATTTCATCGATATAAACATTTTATCTTCTCTTCTAATTAAAATTTGAAAAGGGTATTGTACATTCATAAATGACCGAAATTAATGAAAAAAATATTAATTATAAAATTTTGTAAAATCAATTTTTTACTTGATCAAACAAGTTATGTCTGGACATGTCCGGATAGCTTTATTGAATTAAATTAACGAAAATAAACTAACATATATTAGTAAAACAATTATGGGTAGACTTCTAATATAATTAGGATTCTTCAATAATAAAAATTTATATTATTGCCCTTAATATAAAGATAATAAGAAGGATATATTAGATAAATCAAAATTTGTAAGAATTCGCTCTTTATAATAGGCATAAATAGATATAGATATATGAAACAAAAGACTGTACATACAAGAGTAACTTTCACTACATCTAATCAGAGGTGGAGCTAGTATTTTAAAAATAGTAAATGAAATTACAACTTAAGAATGAACACAATGTTATGACCGGGTTAGAGTCCGAGCAACAATTGAGATTTCAATCAAAACTAAAATAGGAAGTCAATTTCCATCGGTGAACTAACCTATCTCGAATTGGTTGAAAAACCCTTCTGCAGCAATTTCCTGCAAAATGAAAGCCACACCACCGCAGTTTACTCCGGCGTCGGCCCTCTGACGATCAAGTCGGAAAGCTTGATAGGGAAGAAAAGTGTTTTAGCAGAGAGAAGTAAAAAGTGTGTGTAAAGGTGTGAAGAAGAAGATACCTCAGTTTAGGGAAAAAATGGGGTATTTATAAGCTCATCATAGTGAGGGGTATTTTCGTCTCTTCAGCTGTAAAGGGTCTATTAATACTAACTCTCGGAGTTGAGCTCTATCAAGTCTACAATGTCAGGTCTGAAGCATGTGCCAGACCTCGGGCTCCATTGTCAGCTCTGAAGCGCCAAGGCTCAAACGTCGCGACTTGGATGATACTCTCCTTCAGCTCTGGAAGGACCAAGGACTGAATTCTTCAATGCTGCTTCTCGTGTAAGTCCAGTTCCTAAATGGGCTTGTTGAGTTTTATTTTTTATTCTTCCAAATTTGGTCTTCTTCAAAGATCAAGCCATTATGACCTCTACCTGCAAGGCATGGGCCTCTAATTTTGACCCTACATAAATAACCCCATACCACACAAGATGAAATTACAACTTAAGAGAGCTTAATTTTTAGGATATTGGCTATTATTTGATGTTAAGAGTTTTGGGTTTGAACTTCAAACAGAATTAATTGAAGTGATATCACAATTCACAACAAATTTGGGCTGAATATTGGAACACATCAAATTTTGACTTCCATGGAAGTTGTTCCCCATTTTCATATATATAATGGTGGTACCGAGATTTTTTTCTTTTCCTTTTTTTTTTAATGGAAGTTGTTCCCCATTTTCATTAGCTATATATATTGTACTTTATTGGTTGACTTGTATGTTTACTAGTAAATCAAAAGTCTTGTTTTAATAATAAAATCAAGATCAACTTGGCCATATTGCAGGATAGAAGTGAATAAGTCTTTTTTAACTCATCCCCCTACCAATCAACTTGGCCATGCCATGATTGCATCACACTAATTGAGTTATAACTTAATTATAACTAATTAATTGACTTGGCCAAAAATATAAATTAAAGGAATTCATAAAATTATAATTAAAACTATTGTACAAGTTTGTGCTTACTTTGATTGATAATGATTAATGAATAATAATGAGGTTCATTAAAAACAATATTACCACCTTATACTCCCTCTGTCCACAAAAATTGTGCCTTACTCTATATTATGTACCATCATACTCCTCATTCTTTTTATTATTTATCAAATTTTATTTTATCCCACTCACAACACTTTTATTTCACTGCCCCTCAAATTCTACTTTTACATCACTCACAACACTTTTATCAGCTTTCTTAAAACTCATGTCATACATACAAGCAGAAACATTTTCATGGACGAAGTGAGTATGTTGTTTGTTTTGATACAATGAAAAATTCGTACAAGATGTATTAAATTTCCGGCAACCCATTTTCTCTTACCAAAAGTATGACTTTTGACCTAAAAATAGAGTGATATTATTATACCACATTTTACATAATTTTTAAAGAGTGGTAAGTCTATTTATCATTCAATATTGTAGCATAAGATATACAAATTATGATTACATTTAAAAGTAATAAAAATAAAAACCACATTATGTCAGCCTTTTATTTGATTAGTGGGTAAAAAATATACAATAAAATAGGGCACGCACGACATCTAAAAACCAATTGGATATGGACAATGGTTGCAGCTAGCCGTCAGGTTTGATGGAGAAAGAGTCACATGTAATTAATTAGACTACTAATCTTCCAATTAGTAATTTCTCTCTATACTAATTACTTTTCCTAGATGTTCCGGAACATTATATATTTACTAGCAGGAGAACACGTGCGTTGCACGTGGATCCTCTGTAATATAAAATAGGAAGTTCAATAGAAGGTGTGTTAGTGAAGTTTTTAATTGAATATTTATAAGAGTACAAGTAAGCAAAGCGAACAGAAAAACCAAACCAACCGACGAACCATACTAAAATTGTCCTGAGAATATGGTTAACTGAACCGACAGTTTCGGTTTATTTTTCTAATTTTAAAAAACCAAGGATACTGATTAGGTTTTTATTTTTATATATAAAATCAGTGGTTAATCGAACTGTTTTATACTGAAGTACGCTTCATGACCATGGTCAAGTATGCAACATTTGATCGAAACGGAAACTTGACTCTTATAGCCAATGCAATCCAAAAGATGCAATCCAGTCCCATCAATGCAGAAATTTCAATTGCACCAGCTCAAGAACCACAAACAAAATGAAGGAGAAGATAATAGAAATACAATCGAGAGGGTCGAGGCAGTTAAAGTGGTGGAGAAGAAAAAAACAAAGAAACGTGTCAAGCAACAAGTGGAAGAAAGTAACAAATCAAATGTACAATTGCAGCATCATGAATTGCAAGGAAAGAGAAAAAGAAAAATCCGAAAAAAGTTTCAAGATCTAAATCTTGACTTTCATGATAAGCTACAGATTGGTTATTTGGTAGATGAAGTTGCAAGTTCATAAATGCTGGATATATATCATTCAAACCAAATTCAAATATTCTCCATAATGCTTCTTGAGATGATACCCAACGTGCATCTTGGAATTACTTGATTTCATCAACTTGGTTGTTTTCATCATTTTGTGTCATATTAATTGCCACTGTGTCATGTCCCTTGTAGATATATTTGTACAAATATTTCACCGTTGTAATTCCAGAACAAACTTCCACATTGATATGACAATTATATCTAGATAACATATATGCGTTGTAAGGAACAACCCACCGATTGTCAAGTTCTGCATTGCGAACGCGAACCGTTGATCCATTATTTCTTCTTTTGTAAATTGGATAGCCATCTTTACCCTGAATAGTACTTTCACAATGTGATCGTGGGTAATGACATTTACATTTTCCCTTTAACATGCAAGAATTTCAAATTCTTCTCCCCACAAGGACCATGCATCATATGCTTCTTCAGTAATTCATATAACTTAGGATCTTTTTCTTGGTCAAAACATACTTATCAATTTCATTTGTTGTATTTATCTTATATTCGGACTTAAAAATGATTAGCATGTGGACATGTGGCAATCCTCTTTTTTGAAATTCAATCACATGAACATGTGCTGCTACATTTCCAAATATTTCCTCCTTGAATAATTGATTTTTCAAGTCTTGCAGCTTTGCTCTGTAAACTCTTGTAGTTAAATCTTGTCGATCTTGAAATATTTGACAAACATATAATTTTTCTTGTATTTTCTTCCACTCTGGGTTGCATGTCATTATAATAAATAAATCTGGTTTCCCAAATTTTTGTACTAATGTCAATGCATCAAGATATCTACGCCGCATATCTCTTGCACCCCCAATAAAAGTTGCAGGAAGAATAATTCTTTTCCCAACTTCCTTACCTCTCAATTCTCCCTTAAAAACACTATCCATGATTCCTTGATACAAGTCAACTCTCATGGTTGATTGGTTTTGAAGGATAAAATCCAATCTTCAAATATATATGTGTATATAATAAACCAATTAATTATTTTAAAAACTTACTATATGCTTCAATATCAGTGGTGGTAGCCTTTGGAACAACATTCTTCAAAATGTTTGAATGCCATCCAGTTTTGCCTGCTGGAAAAAGAAGTGGATATTGCAATGGATCGTAACATCCGTAATAATGTTTTACTCGATGTCTTTCACCTGAATGAGCATGAACTATAATATCTCACACATATGACATATTGTCATTATTCCCTTCAACCCATATAGCAGCAACTTGATCCACAGTTGAAGAGTTATAAACTCGCTAATCTAGATTCACATTTTTAGATATATGAAGCTCAATGGTATCCATTAAAGGCCAATCCTTCAATCTTCTAAAAATTTTGGCATATGAATTGACCTAAATTTTTATAAGTTTATTTACTATCACTTCTGATATATTTGAATTTTTTAATCCGCTCATTCTATTTTCAATCTCATTCCATGTCTCAAAAAGTATAATTGAAAATAATTTGGATTCATATCATTTGGGATCAATCCTGGGAGATCATGATAAATCATTCCTTGTGCACGAAAAGAATAGACTTATCGTCTTGCAGATGCAAGCTCTTTATCCAATTTTACACCAAATGATGTAAATGAGAATATTGAATTGTACAAACGAATATTTCTTCGGAAATCAACTACCTCTTGTGATTCAGATGTAAACAATTCGTACAATTCATCCGGAACTTTAGTAGATGCAAGTATGATTTTTCCATTATCACAACAAAAAGTTAGAGGCTCTCATGCTCTAATCTTGCAGCACCGCAATGAATACAATCACATACATTTTTCAAATCATGGAGTGTTGAACCTAAAAGTATCAATGAGTAAAATAAAAGTAATATTTATCAATATTGATATACCTATATAGGGTAGGGATCTCGTGAGAATGAATTTTATATAAGAACGTGAGAATGGTACATTTTAATGCATTTTTATCATATTCGTAATGCATATATTGCAGAAAGTAATGCATACACATTCTAATGCATAAACTGCAAAACCTAATGCATAAACATTGTGATGCATGAATTACTACAATATAATGCATTGTTAATCAAGGATCCAGATTTATTCTCATTTCTCACCTAAGATAGTATTCTCACATGATCCTCTTCCTATATATATATATATGTATGTACATATATGTGTGTGCATCCAAAAATATTACATACCATTTAAATCACATGAAGTAGCATTTGCAACGCGTTTTTTAAATTCCAAATATTTCCTTTTCATATGTAAAAGTCTTCTCTTTCGATATACATATGTAGCTATAATATTACAAAAGATACATGTATAAGTACATAATATTACATATTTATATTTATAGATCAAAATATATATTTAATATAAATAATTATAAATTGTAACTTGAAGAAGGATTTGATGTTGATGACGATGCTTTGTTATAACTCATAATGTAATGGTGGAATTAGTGGAAGATCCCCTCCTCAACCTTCACTGTCAACACACACGGTTGGGGGGCAAGATAGTCCTATAGATATATATATTATTTAATATATTCTTATGCCAAATATAATTAGGATATATATACTAAAGAACCGTCAACAACACAATAAGATACATGAATATGTTATTTAATGTATAACTATTTTTCATATTCCTAATATGATTAGGAAACAAAACACGCACAGTGCTATGATTATTCTTTTGCCATACCTATTATAAACCGGTGGAGGCGGTGATGTCAACGACGAACGCGTGGCGGTGATGTCGACGAACGCAGGGGAGCAATGAAGTCGTAGTATGGCTGCAAAGGCGAGAGACGAGTAGTGGTGCGCGCGATGGGGAAGATTGCGGTGTGGCAACGGATTGAAAAAAATATAACCGAACTTGAATACGAAATTTTGTACGATGAATAGATGAATATGCCATTTAATATATAACTATTTTTTTTATTCCTAATATGATTAGAAATCAAAACACGCATAGTTTCCATGAATATTCTTTGCCCACACAAACACAATGCATTATTTTTAAAACAAAAAGTGTATATCTATACCTATTATAAACCGGTGGCGGCGGTGATGTCGATGACGGCGGGAGAGCAACGAAGTCGTAGTATAGCTAAGGCGGCGAGTAGTGGTGCGATGGGGAAGATTGCGGTGTGGCAGTGGGTTGAAAATATATATCGCCGCACTTGATTGGGAGCAAGAACATTAGTTCTTTTAGAATTAGAATTCTAATGACGTGGAAACATAACTATCATTAATATGTTATTTAATATATAACTACTTTTTTCTTATTCCTAATATGATTAGGAATCAAAACACGCACATTGCTATCAATATTCCTTTGACCACACAAACACAATGCATTATTAAAACAAAAACTGTATACATCTATACCTATTATAAACCGGTGGGTGCGGTGATGATGGCGGGCGGCAGTGATGTCGATGACGACAAAGGAGCAACGAGGTCGTAGTATGGTTGCGTCGGCGAGTATTGGTGCGATGTATATCACCAAACCTGATTACAAAATTCTGTACGATGAATAGATGAATATGTTATTTAATATATATCTATTTTTTCTTATTCCTAATATGATTGGGAATCAAAACACACACAATGCTATCAATTCTCTTTTGCCCACACAAACACAATGCATTAAAACAAAAAGTGTATTATCTGTACCTATTATAAATCGGTGGGGGCGGTGATGACGACGGGCTGCGGTGATATCGACGACAACAGGGGAGGTGATGATGACGGGTGGCGTGATGTCGACGATGGCAGAGGTGCAATGAAGTCGTAGTACAGCTGCGGCGGCGAGTATTGGTGCGATGTATATCACCAAACTTGATTACGAAATTCTCTACCACGAATAATGAATATGTTATTTAATATATATCTATTTTTTCTTATTTCTAAAAGTGTATGTATCTATACCTATTATAAACCAGTGGTGGCGGTGATGACGACGGGCGGCGAAGGGGAGCAATGAAGTCGTAGTATAGCTGCAGCAGCGATGGGGAAGATTGCGGTGTGGCAGCGGGTTATGAAATTCTGTACGTGTTATATATTTAGGTTCCTAATATGATTAAGACGTTAAAACCAGTGGCGGCGGTGATGTCGACGACGACGGGCGGCCGTGATGTCGAGCGGCGCCAAGTGGTGGTGCGATGGGGAAGATTCCGGTGCTTTCCACAAAACAATCCAATCGCTACTAAACTCTAAAAAAAATTCTCCCAAACAGATTACAACAAGACCTTAAACACAATTAACAAGTTTCAGTGATTCTACATTAAATTCAGTTACCTGTGAAAATATATTGACTACATCCAATGTTTTGGCATCGAACAAGAGAACAGGAAACTCCAAAATCTCAATTTTGCCCTCTAAATCCCGAACAAGAAAGTAATCAAACTTTTGATCCTCGAGATTCTTCAACTCCGCAATTCTATCCCGAGCTCACGAAATTCTGTACGTGTTATATATTTAGGTTCCTAATATGATTAGGACGTTATTGAGATGCATTATATATTTGATATATTTGATAAAAATAACTAATTGATGAAAATTACACTATTGCCCTTATAATAGTTATATTAAGAGGGATATATTAGGCAAATCAAATTTTGTAAGAATCCGCTCTTTTTTAATAGGTATAGATATAGATATATATGATTATATCTTGAAACAAGAGCATGAAATATCCAAAAATGTACATGCATTATATGCACCTCAAATAGTTGCCGTGGGTTGCCCTTATCGTAAAAATTAAAATTAAAATTACACTTACACACGCGACCATGAGATAATTCCTAGATAATAACTAAATAACTAAATCATCTTTTCAAAAAAAAAATCACATAAATTGAGAAACTATATGAAGTTCCGCCAAAATTGATATTTTGGCATCACAACAGCTAACAATATGTGATCGATCATATAATCACAAGTTCCAACCCCCGATCGGTTAAATTTATAGTATTTTATATTATACACAAACTTTTAGTTACGTGTTTTTTTTTTTTTTGATAATAGAAACTCGCAACTACTATTTCTATGACTTGGATATCCGTGAAAAAAAATATACATGCGTTATGATCATTTTATCTTTCATTTTATCTTAGATCCAAAATAAAGGGTCATTTTTAATTTACGGTCCGAACTTTTAATTTTATTTGACTTAATTTATAGCCTCAATTATTTATTTATTTTTAAATTCTCAACTTTACAAAATTGCTTAAATAAGGTCCGCATTTTCGATTCTATCAAAAGGATGATGACTCAGCTTGTCGGATAAATGAACTCCTTCTGACTCATTCATATTGTCATCCTTTCCTTTTTTTAGGTGTCCCACCTTATATTGTCATTTTTCAAATAAGGAAAATTTTAACACTTTAAAATTCATCAAAAGCAATGGGACCCACCTATTTTTTATCTCTCTACACTTATTCTTAATTTTTGTGTCAAACAGTAACATGACAATATCAATGGGTCGGAAGGAATACTTTTACTTCTCACCTCACCCCTAACATTGTCGTTTCGTTTTCGTCACACCTAGTAATTAAATTTGATGGTACCTTTCTTAGGGTCACTAAAATCATTTGATGGTACCCTTCTTAGGGTCATTAAAATCATACTTCCTCCGTCCACGAAATGGTTGCCACTTTTGCGACAATCATTTTCATGGACAGAGGGAGTACGATTATCAGTACTAGATACTCCCTCCGTACTTGAAATTATGCCCCATTTACTGTTCGGCACAGGATTTAAGAAAGCTGGTAAAGTTGTTGTGAGTAGGGTAAAAGTTAAATAGTAGAGGTAGTGGTAATGACAAAAAGATAGTTATATTGCAAAAGGTAGTGATAAAGTTGTTGGAATGTGGGTCCATCAATGATAAATGAGTGTAAATATAAATGAGATTCTTTAGGGTATATAAGTCGATAAATTGAAACAGGGCATTTGATAGTGTACACTTGAAATGTGGTAAATGGGGTATTATTTGAAGTAAGGAGGAGTAATTTATTTTTTAGAAAAACTTCTTTGAGTCTCAAATTATGTGCGCGTAACACAAAATTCGTTTGTACATTCACTCCAAGAAAAGAAAATTCCTTTCCACATATATATGTTGGCCAAACGCTTTGCGGTCCACATATGTCTCTCGTCTTCCCAGCCCACTGGGACTGATAATCCATTAAGGAACAAGCAAAACACTTGGCCTACAACGTTTTTTCCTATTTTTAAAATCTTTATGTAAAAATAATATTTTAGTAATTTGTAAAGAAACTTAATTACTGAACATTTATAATTAAAAAAATAGAATTTTAAAAAATGATATATCCTAATTTAGAATAATGAGCTCAAATAATCAATTAAAAATTAAAAATATACTCCAGTTACATGTAAAAAATATATATAAGGCCTAATCAGATGGAGAACTCTAGCTAAAATTATACTAATATTATTACTCTGAAATTGAAGGAAAAATTTAACAACAAAATTAATTAAATACAAATTATGGGATATGAGTGGGATACCAGTCTTCAAATAGAGAGTACATACAAGACTAATTTTTCACTATATAATCAGAGGCGGAGCTAGTATTTATAAAAATAACAAACAAAATTACAACTTAAGAACGAGCACATAGACGAAATTACCAGATCCTCCTCGTCTCCGTGATATAGATCCAATAAAATGTAACAATCATTTCAATAATATTGTTCTTAGGTTCATCAACCGGAAAAAACAAACGCTCTTCCTTCCAGCAGCGCCTCAAACCCCAGCAGTGCGACTCCGAAATAGACGAGTTTTTCTTTAAAGGAAGTCTTTGGGACCAAAATCATATCACCAAAAGTGTAGGAAATATTCAATCTCCCATTACGAGTCCCTTCCACATGGTAGCTCAAAACATTCTCGGACTTAAGCCCCATTTCAAAAAGACTTCTCACACTTATTTTCACTTCACCGATTAAACTACCACTCAAACGTCTCTTACAGAAGAGCTGCACGACGACGTTGACTCCCTTTTTGTGGACAGTTGACTCCGTGATCGTGTAATCGGCTGCGAAACCCCATTTAGGGTTTGACTTTCCTTCGAAGTCAACGTCGGATTTCGTGATGGTTTTGGGCACTTCGTTGAGCGAAACCTCGGCGTAGACATTCATCTCGCGGTCTGGACTGCCGGGTCTGAAAATATTCTCGGCTGAAATAAGAGTTATTACGAATTTTCTGCACTCCATCAATCAATTTTGGTCTATGGAATTTTTTTTCTTGTTTCTCTCTTTTTTTTTGGGAAACAAGTTTTGATTAGTGATGCGTAACAAAGGATATATGTAACTGAATAATCAGCCAGTTGTTGTATGTATATAAACAAGCAAATAGCCAACTGGTTGAGTTGTTGCGAAGAAATTCAATTATATTGGTTATATTGTTAATCAAGACAGGGATTTCGAGTTTGAATATTTAATTTAATAATTTATTTCTTTTCATAAACCTTGACTTTAAATTTAAATATATGTACGTCCCTCATGACGTGGATTATGTATTAGTGAAAATGTTGTAATAGAAAAGAAATGTTGATGATGTCATCATGATGGAAAAGAAAATCATTTGCATATATCCACTAATTTAAACACCTCTTGAAACTTAATTTGAATTTACTCCTATAGATTCCAATTTGAATCATGTAAAAAAGAAAACAATCTAAACACAATACTATATTTCACTAATTCACTAGATATACTGCATGCAGAGCCGATACATGCAATTTGTGGATTGATGTTGCCCTCAATATTATCGCGGTTTTTTTTTCTAACCCCTACTAGTAAAGATTATACAAACTACGTCGTTTTTCAACCAATTTGCCGCAATCATATAGGGACCCCAAAACTCTAGGAGATACTTAAATTCATATCAAGAGTCCGCTCTAAAAGTTAATTAATAAACTATAAAAGCACAATTTATTCTCTTTATTTATTTTTTAAAATTAAAGGAAAATAGGAATTTGATTTCTATTTATAAATTTATCAATCTCGATAATAGTTTATAAAATGTTACTAGAATAAAACATAAGACTGTCTGCAGTGGTGCTGTCTCTAAGAATTTTTGGAGATAGAGACAGTGAGTTGCAGTGGGGCTGTCTCTAAAGAAAATTCTGAATTTGTATTTTGCATTAATTTTAATAAGAAAATTTGAAAATTTCATTAATTTAAACAAATAACTAGTACAATACATTAATTGAAATAAAACAAATAAAAACATTACATTAATTGAAATTTTAAAAATAAAAAATATCCTACTCGTCAACCGGTCCAAATCGGCTCCAAAGATGGTCGATCAAATCATTGGTGAGCCCATGGTGCTTCCTTGCATCTCCACGCCCAGTGCATGTAGTCTATGCTACCGAGCATATCCGGAAAGCCATGCATCTCCTCGTGCATCCGCAGCAGCCGAACGGTGTCTTGTACATTTGGCCTCCTCAAATACACGTCACCGAATAGCTCGATGACACATTTGCAGAACTTCTAGAGGCAAAGACAACCGGTGCTATCGCCGATCTTCAAGTATTCGTTAAATGTATCCGACGCTCCACCGGTGGCTAGTTGGTGAATGGCCATTGTGCACTTTTACACCGATGTGAGGCCCCATTTTCCGGTTGCATCTTGCTTCTGCTGGAAGTATCGCACGTTGTGCTCCAATGCCTCACAAATCCTCAAGAACAGATACTTGTGCATCTGAAAACGCCGGCGGAAAAATGTTGGGCCGTACGTCGAGTTGTCGTTGAAGTAGTCGGGCATCAACTGCTGCAAGAACGCCTCCCGATCGAGGTGTACGACCGTCCTCTTCACCTTTTTTTTTTATTTTTTTTTCGTCACCATCGATATAATCTCGTCGTCGGTGCCATGGGAAGAGTAGCCGGTTGAGGAGGAGGACGACGAAGACATTTTTTTTTTTGCAAAATATTTGAGAGAAAACTAGAGAGAAAATAAAATGAGGAAGATGAATTTGGTGTGGAAAAAATTGTGGTATGAAGTGAGGTATATTAGGGATGAATTACAAAAAAAAAAAAAATAAATAAAGAAAAAAATACGAAATAGAATAGCGCGTTGTTTATAGCTTATAGCCGTTGTTCGATTTTTTGGTTTTTTTTTTTTTTTAAAATTAGGCCTGTGCATGCAGCGCCATAAATTAAAAAAAAAAAAAAAACCAAAAATCGAACAACGGCTATAAGCATCCAACATCTATAAACAACGGCTATTCAGCCGATTTTCTTTATTTATTTTTTTTTTTTTTGTAATTCATCCCTATATATACCTCACTTCATACCACAATTTTTTCCACACCAAATTCATCTTCCTCATTTTATTTTCTCTCTAGTTTTCTCTCAAATATTTTGCAAAAAAAAAAATGTCTTCGTCGTCCTCCTCCTCAACCGGCTACTCTTCCCATGGCACCGACGACGAGATTATATCGATGGTGACGAAAAAAAAATAAAAAAAAAAGGTGAAGAGGACGGTCGTACACCTCGATCGGGAGGCGTTCTTGCAGCAGTTGATGCCCGACTACTTCAACGACAACTCGACGTACGGCCCAACATTTTTCCGCCGGCGTTTTCAGATGCACAAGTATCTGTTCTTGAGGATTTGTGAGGCATTGGAGCACAACGTGCGATACTTCCAGCAGAAGCAAGATGCAACCGGAAAATGGGGCCTCACATCGGTGTAAAAGTGCACAATGGCCATTCACCAACTAGCCACCGGTGGAGCGTCGGATACATTTAACGAATACTTGAAGATCGGCGATAGCACCGGTTGTCTTTGCCTCTAGAAGTTCTGCAAATGTGTCATCGAGCTATTCGGTGACGTGTATTTGAGGAGGCCAAATGTACAAGACACCGTTCGGCTGCTGCGGATGCACGAGGAGATGCATGGCTTTCCGGATATGCTCGGTAGCATAGACTACATGCAC
Organism: Schizonepeta tenuifolia; assembly: GCA_029490685.1. NCBI lineage: Eukaryota > Viridiplantae > Streptophyta > Magnoliopsida > Lamiales > Lamiaceae > Schizonepeta > Schizonepeta tenuifolia. The sequence goes on from CM055956.1 coordinate 122,365,697, forward strand.
TGGGCGTGGAGATGCAAGGAAGCACCATGGGCTCACCAATGATTTGATCGACCATCTTTGGAGCCGATTTGGACCGGTTGACGAGTAGGATATTTTTTATTTTTAAAATTTCAATTAATGTAATGTTTTTATTTGTTTTATTTCAATTAATGTATTGTACTAGTTATTTGTTTAAATTAATGAAATTTTCAAATTTTCTTATTAAAATTAATGCAAAATACAAATTCAGAATTTCTTTAGAGACAGCCCCACTGCAACTCACTGTCTCTATCTCCAAAAAATTCTTAGAGACAGCACCACTGCAGACAGTCTTATGTTTTATTCTAGTAACATTTTATAAACTATTATCGAGATTGATAAATTTATAAATAGAAATCAAATTCCTATTTTCCTTTAATTTTAAAAAATAAATAAAGAGAATAAATTGTGCTTTTATAGTTTATTAATTAACTTTTAGAGCGGACTCTTGATATGAATTTAAGTATCTCCTAGAGTTTTGGGGTCCCTATATGATTGCGGCAAATTGGTTGAAAAACGACGTAGTTTGTATAATCTTTATACTAGTAGGGGTTAGAAAAAAAAACCGCGATAATATTGAGGGCAACATCAATCCACAAATTGCATGTATCGGCTCTGCATGCAGTATATCTAGTGAATTAGTGAAATATAGTATTGTGTTTAGATTGTTTTCTTTTTTACATGATTCAAATTGGAATCTATAGGAGTAAATTCAAATTAAGTTTCAAGAGGTGTTTAAATTAGTGGATATATGCAAATGATTTTCTTTTCCATCATGATGACATCATCAACATTTCTTTTCTATTACAACATTTTCACTAATACATAATCCACGTCATGAGGGACGTACATATATTTAAATTTAAAGTCAAGGTTTATGAAAAGAAATAAATTATTAAAATTAAATATTCAAACTCGAAATCCCTGTCTTGATTAACAATATAACCAATATAATTGAATTTCTTCGCAACAAACTCAACCAAGTTGGCTATTTGCTTGTTTATATACATACAACAACTGGCTGATTATTCAGTTACATATATCCTTTGTTACGCATCACTAATCAAAAACTTGTTTCCCAAAAAATAAAAGAGAGAAACAAGAAAAAAAAATTCCATAGACCAAAATTGATTGATGGAGTGCAGAAAATTCGTAATAACTCTTATTTCAGCCGAGAATATTTTCAGACCCGGCAGTCCAGACCGCGAGATGAATGTCTACGCCGAGGTTTCGCTCAACGAAGTGCCCAAAACCATCACGAAATCCGACGTTGACTTCGAAGGAAAGTCAAACCCTAAATGGGGTTTCGCAGCCGATTACACGATCACGGAGTCAACTGTCCACAAAAAGGGAGTCAACGTCGTCGTGCAGCTCTTCTGTAAGAGACGTTTGAGTGGTAGTTTAATCGGTGAAGTGAAAATAAGTGTGAGAAGTCTTTTTGAAATGGGGCTTAAGTCCGAGAATGTTTTGAGCTACCATGTGGAAGGGACTCGTAATGGGAGATTGAATATTTCCTACACTTTTGGTGATATGATTTTGGTCCCAAAGACTTCCTTTAAAGAAAAACTCGTCTATTTCGGAGTCGCACTGCTGGGGTTTGAGGCGCTGCTGGAAGGAAGAGCGTTTGTTTTTTCCGGTTGATGAACCTAAGAACAATATTATTGAAATGATTGTTACATTTTATTGGATCTATATCACGGAGACGAGGAGGATCTGGTAATTTCGTCTATGTGCTCGTTCTTAAGTTGTAATTTTGTTTGTTATTTTTATAAATACTAGCTCCGCCTCTGATTATATATAGTGAAAAATTAGTCTTGTATGTACTCTCTATTTGAAGACTGGTATCCCACTCATATCCCATAATTTGTATTTAATTAATTTTGTTGTTAAATTTTTCCTTCAATTTCAGAGTAATAATATTAGTATAATTTTAGCTAGAGTTCTCCATCTGATTAGGCCTTATATATATTTTTTACATGTAACTGGAGTATATTTTTAATTTTTAATTGATTATTTGAGCTCATTATTCTAAATTAGGATATATCATTTTTTAAAATTCTATTTTTTTAATTATAAATGTTCAGTAATTAAGTTTCTTTACAAATTACTAAAATATTATTTTTACATAAAGATTTTAAAAATAGGAAAAAACGTTGTAGGCCAAGTGTTTTGCTTGTTCCTTAATGGATTATCAGTCCCAGTGGGCTGGGAAGACGAGAGACATATGTGGACCGCAAAGCGTTTGGCCAACATATATATGTGGAAAGGAATTTTCTTTTCTTTGGAGTGAATGTACAAACGAATTTTGTGTTACGCGCACATAATTTGAGACTCAAAGAAGTTTTTCTAAAAAATAAATTACTCCCTCCTTACTTCAAATAATACCCCATTTACCACATTTCAAGTGTACACTATCAAATGCCCTGTTTCAATTTATCGACTTATATACCCTAAAGAATCTCATTTATATTTACACTCATTTATCATTGATGGACCCACATTCCAACAACTTTATCACTACCTTTTGCAATATAACTATCTTTTTGTCATTACCACTACCTCTACTATTTAACTTTTACCCTACTCACAACAACTTTACCAGCTTTCTTAAATCCTGTGCCGAACAGTAAATGGGGCATAATTTCAAGTACGGAGGGAGTATCTAGTACTGATAATCGTACTCCCTCTGTCCATGAAAATGATTGTCGCAAAAGTGGCAACCATTTCGTGGACGGAGGAAGTATGATTTTAATGACCCTAAGAAGGGTACCATCAAATGATTTTAGTGACCCTAAGAAAGGTACCATCAAATTTAATTACTAGGTGTGACGAAAACGAAACGACAATGTTAGGGGTGAGGTGAGAAGTAAAAGTATTCCTTCCGACCCATTGATATTGTCATGTTACTGTTTGACACAAAAATTAAGAATAAGTGTAGAGAGATAAAAAATAGGTGGGTCCCATTGCTTTTGATGAATTTTAAAGTGTTAAAATTTTCCTTATTTGAAAAATGACAATATAAGGTGGGACACCTAAAAAAAGGAAAGGATGACAATATGAATGAGTCAGAAGGAGTTCATTTATCCGACAAGCTGAGTCATCATCCTTTTGATAGAATCGAAAATGCGGACCTTATTTAAGCAATTTTGTAAAGTTGAGAATTTAAAAATAAATAAATAATTGAGGCTATAAATTAAGTCAAATAAAATTAAAAGTTCGGACCGTAAATTAAAAATGACCCTTTATTTTGGATCTAAGATAAAATGAAAGATAAAATGATCATAACGCATGTATATTTTTTTTCACGGATATCCAAGTCATAGAAATAGTAGTTGCGAGTTTCTATTATCAAAAAAAAAAAAAAACACGTAACTAAAAGTTTGTGTATAATATAAAATACTATAAATTTAACCGATCGGGGGTTGGAACTTGTGATTATATGATCGATCACATATTGTTAGCTGTTGTGATGCCAAAATATCAATTTTGGCGGAACTTCATATAGTTTCTCAATTTATGTGATTTTTTTTTTGAAAAGATGATTTAGTTATTTAGTTATTATCTAGGAATTATCTCATGGTCGCGTGTGTAAGTGTAATTTTAATTTTAATTTTTACGATAAGGGCAACCCACGGCAACTATTTGAGGTGCATATAATGCATGTACATTTTTGGATATTTCATGCTCTTGTTTCAAGATATAATCATATATATCTATATCTATACCTATTAAAAAAGAGCGGATTCTTACAAAATTTGATTTGCCTAATATATCCCTCTTAATATAACTATTATAAGGGCAATAGTGTAATTTTCATCAATTAGTTATTTTTATCAAATATATCAAATATATAATGCATCTCAATAACGTCCTAATCATATTAGGAACCTAAATATATAACACGTACAGAATTTCGTGAGCTCGGGGATAGAATTGCGGAGTTGAAGAATCTCGAGGATCAAAAGTTTGATTACTTTCTTGTTCGGGATTTAGAGGGCAAAATTGAGATTTTGGAGTTTCCTGTTCTCTTGTTCGATGCCAAAACATTGGATGTAGTCAATATATTTTCACAGGTAACTGAATTTAATGTAGAATCACTGAAACTTGTTAATTGTGTTTAAGGTCTTGTTGTAATCTGTTTGGGAGAATTTTTTTTAGAGTTTAGTAGCGATTGGATTGTTTTGTGGAAAGCACCGGAATCTTCCCCATCGCACCACCACTTGGCGCCGCTCGACATCACGGCCGCCCGTCGTCGTCGACATCACCGCCGCCACTGGTTTTAACGTCTTAATCATATTAGGAACCTAAATATATAACACGTACAGAATTTCATAACCCGCTGCCACACCGCAATCTTCCCCATCGCTGCTGCAGCTATACTACGACTTCATTGCTCCCCTTCGCCGCCCGTCGTCATCACCGCCACCACTGGTTTATAATAGGTATAGATACATACACTTTTAGAAATAAGAAAAAATAGATATATATTAAATAACATATTCATTATTCGTGGTAGAGAATTTCGTAATCAAGTTTGGTGATATACATCGCACCAATACTCGCCGCCGCAGCTGTACTACGACTTCATTGCACCTCTGCCATCGTCGACATCACGCCACCCGTCATCATCACCTCCCCTGTTGTCGTCGATATCACCGCAGCCCGTCGTCATCACCGCCCCCACCGATTTATAATAGGTACAGATAATACACTTTTTGTTTTAATGCATTGTGTTTGTGTGGGCAAAAGAGAATTGATAGCATTGTGTGTGTTTTGATTCCCAATCATATTAGGAATAAGAAAAAATAGATATATATTAAATAACATATTCATCTATTCATCGTACAGAATTTTGTAATCAGGTTTGGTGATATACATCGCACCAATACTCGCCGACGCAACCATACTACGACCTCGTTGCTCCTTTGTCGTCATCGACATCACTGCCGCCCGCCATCATCACCGCACCCACCGGTTTATAATAGGTATAGATGTATACAGTTTTTGTTTTAATAATGCATTGTGTTTGTGTGGTCAAAGGAATATTGATAGCAATGTGCGTGTTTTGATTCCTAATCATATTAGGAATAAGAAAAAAGTAGTTATATATTAAATAACATATTAATGATAGTTATGTTTCCACGTCATTAGAATTCTAATTCTAAAAGAACTAATGTTCTTGCTCCCAATCAAGTGCGGCGATATATATTTTCAACCCACTGCCACACCGCAATCTTCCCCATCGCACCACTACTCGCCGCCTTAGCTATACTACGACTTCGTTGCTCTCCCGCCGTCATCGACATCACCGCCGCCACCGGTTTATAATAGGTATAGATATATACACTTTTTGTTTTAAAAATAATGCATTGTGTTTGTGTGGGCAAAGAATATTCATGGAAACTATGCGTGTTTTGATTTCTAATCATATTAGGAATAAGAAAAAATAGTTATATATTAAATGGCATATTCATCTATTCATCGTACAAAATTTCGTATTCAAGTTCGGTTATATATTTTTTCAATCCGTTGCCACACCGCAATCTTCCCCATCGCGCGCACCACTACTCGTCTCTCGCCTTTGCAGCCATACTACGACTTCATTGCTCCCCTGCGTTCGTCGACATCACCGCCACGCGTTCGTCGTTGACATCACCGCCTCCACCGGTTTATAATAGGTATGGCAAAAGAATAATCATAGCACTGTGCGTGTTTTGTTTCCTAATCATATTAGGAATATGAAAAAATAGTTATACATTAAATAACATATTCATGTATCTTATTGTGTTGTTGACGGTTCTTTAGTATATATATCCTAATTATATTTGGCATAAGAATATATTAAATAATATATATATCTATAGGACTATCTTGCCCCCCAACCGTGTGTGTTGACAGTGAAGGTTGAGGAGGGGATCTTCCACTAATTCCACCCATTACATTATGAGTTATAACAAAGCATCGTCATCAACATCAAATCCTTCTTCAAGTTACAATTTATAATTATTTATATTAAATATATATTTTGATCTATAAATATAAATATGTAATATTATGTACTTATACATGTATCTTTTGTAATATTATAGCTACATATGTATATCGAAAGAGAAGACTTTTACATATGAAAAGGAAATATTTGGAATTTAAAAAACGCGTTGCAAATGCTACTTCATGTGATTTAAATGGTATGTAATATTTTTGGATGCACACACATATATGTACATACATATATATATATATAGGAAGAGGATCATGTGAGAATACTATCTTAGGTGAGAAATGAGAATAAATCTGGATCCTTGATTAACAATGCATTATATTGTAGTAATTCATGCATCACAATGTTTATGCATTAGGTTTTGCAGTTTATGCATTAGAATGTGTATGCATTACTTTCTGCAATATATGCATTACGAATATGATAAAAATGCATTAAAATGTACCATTCTCACGTTCTTATATAAAATTCATTCTCACGAGATCCCTACCCTATATAGGTATATCAATATTGATAAATATTACTTTTATTTTACTCATTGATACTTTTAGGTTCAACACTCCATGATTTGAAAAATGTATGTGATTGTATTCATTGCGGTGCTGCAAGATTAGAGCATGAGAGCCTCTAACTTTTTGTTGTGATAATGGAAAAATCATACTTGCATCTACTAAAGTTCCGGATGAATTGTACGAATTGTTTACATCTGAATCACAAGAGGTAGTTGATTTCCGAAGAAATATTCGTTTGTACAATTCAATATTCTCATTTACATCATTTGGTGTAAAATTGGATAAAGAGCTTGCATCTGCAAGACGATAAGTCTATTCTTTTCGTGCACAAGGAATGATTTATCATGATCTCCCAGGATTGATCCCAAATGATATGAATCCAAATTATTTTCAATTATACTTTTTGAGACATGGAATGAGATTGAAAATAGAATGAGCGGATTAAAAAATTCAAATATATCAGAAGTGATAGTAAATAAACTTATAAAAAAAATTTAGGTCAATTCATATGCCAAAATTTTTAGAAGATTGAAGGATTGGCCTTTAATGGATACCATTGAGCTTCATATATCTAAAAATGTGAATCTAGATTAGCGAGTTTATAACTCTTCAACTGTGGATCAAGTTGCTGCTATATGGGTTGAAGGGAATAATGACAATATGTCATATGTGTGAGATATTATAGTTCATGCTCATTCAGGTGAAAGACATCGAGTAAAACATTATTACGGATGTTACGATCCATTGCAATATCCACTTCTTTTTCCAGCAGGCAAAACTGGATGGCATTCAAACATTTTGAAGAATGTTGTTCCAAAGGCTACCACCACTGATATTGAAGCATATAGTAAGTTTTTAAAATAATTAATTGGTTTATTATATATACACATATATATTTGAAGATTGGATTTTATCCTTCAAAACCAATCAACCATGAGAGTTGACTTGTATCAAGGAATCATGGATAGTGTTTTTAAGGGAGAATTGAGAGGTAAGGAAGTTGGGAAAAGAATTATTCTTCCTGCAACTTTTATTGGGGGTGCAAGAGATATGCGGCGTAGATATCTTGATGCATTGACATTAGTACAAAAATTTGGGAAACCAGATTTATTTATTATAATGACATGCAACCCAGAGTGGAAGAAAATACAAGAAAAATTATATGTTTGTCAAATATTTCAAGATCGACAAGATTTAACTACAAGAGTTTACAGAGCAAAGCTGCAAGACTTGAAAAATCAATTATTCAAGGAGGAAATATTTGGAAATGTAGCAGCACATGTTCATGTGATTGAATTTCAAAAAAGAGGATTGCCACATGTCCACATGCTAATCATTTTTAAGTCCGAATATAAGATAAATACAACAAATGAAATTGATAAGTATGTTTTGACCAAGAAAAAGATCCTAAGTTATATGAATTACTGAAGAAGCATATGATGCATGGTCCTTGTGGGGAGAAGAATTTGAAAATTCTTGCATGTTAAAGGGAAAATGTAAATGTCATTACCCACGATCACATTGTGAAAGTACTATTCAGGGTAAAGATGGCTATCCAATTTACAAAAGAAGAAATAATGGATCAACGGTTCGCGTTCGCAATGCAGAACTTGACAATCGGTGGGTTGTTCCTTACAACGCATATATGTTATCTAGATATAATTGTCATATCAATGTGGAAGTTTGTTCTGGAATTACAACGGTGAAATATTTGTACAAATATATCTACAAGGGACATGACACAGTGGCAATTAATATGACACAAAATGATGAAAACAACCAAGTTGATGAAATCAAGTAATTCCAAGATGCACGTTGGGTATCATCTCAAGAAGCATTATGGAGAATATTTGAATTTGGTTTGAATGATATATATCCAGCATTTATGAACTTGCAACTTCATCTACCAAATAACCAATCTGTAGCTTATCATGAAAGTCAAGATTTAGATCTTGAAACTTTTTTCGGATTTTTCTTTTTCTCTTTCCTTGCAATTCATGATGCTGCAATTGTACATTTGATTTGTTACTTTCTTCCACTTGTTGCTTGACACGTTTCTTTGTTTTTTTCTTCTCCACCACTTTAACTGCCTCGACCCTCTCGATTGTATTTCTATTATCTTCTCCTTCATTTTGTTTGTGGTTCTTGAGCTGGTGCAATTGAAATTTCTGCATTGATGGGACTGGATTGCATCTTTTGGATTGCATTGGCTATAAGAGTCAAGTTTCCGTTTCGATCAAATGTTGCATACTTGACCATGGTCATGAAGCGTACTTCAGTATAAAACAGTTCGATTAACCACTGATTTTATATATAAAAATAAAAACCTAATCAGTATCCTTGGTTTTTTAAAATTAGAAAAATAAACCGAAACTGTCGGTTCAGTTAACCATATTCTCAGGACAATTTTAGTATGGTTCGTCGGTTGGTTTGGTTTTTCTGTTCGCTTTGCTTACTTGTACTCTTATAAATATTCAATTAAAAACTTCACTAACACACCTTCTATTGAACTTCCTATTTTATATTACAGAGGATCCACGTGCAACGCACGTGTTCTCCTGCTAGTAAATATATAATGTTCCGGAACATCTAGGAAAAGTAATTAGTATAGAGAGAAATTACTAATTGGAAGATTAGTAGTCTAATTAATTACATGTGACTCTTTCTCCATCAAACCTGACGGCTAGCTGCAACCATTGTCCATATCCAATTGGTTTTTAGATGTCGTGCGTGCCCTATTTTATTGTATATTTTTTACCCACTAATCAAATAAAAGGCTGACATAATGTGGTTTTTATTTTTATTACTTTTAAATGTAATCATAATTTGTATATCTTATGCTACAATATTGAATGATAAATAGACTTACCACTCTTTAAAAATTATGTAAAATGTGGTATAATAATATCACTCTATTTTTTAGGTCAAAAGTCATACTTTTGGTAAGAGAAAATGGGTTGCCGGAAATTTAATACATCTTGTACGAATTTTTCATTGTATCAAAACAAACAACATACTCACTTCGTCCATGAAAATGTTTCTGCTTGTATGTATGACATGAGTTTTAAGAAAGCTGATAAAAGTGTTGTGAGTGATGTAAAAGTAGAATTTGAGGGGCAGTGAAATAAAAGTGTTGTGAGTGGGATAAAAATAAAATTTGATAAATAATAAAAAGAATGAGGAGTATGATGGTACATAATATAGAGTAAGGCACAATTTTTGTGGACAGAGGGAGTATAAGGTGGTAATATTGTTTTTAATGAACCTCATTATTATTCATTAATCATTATCAATCAAAGTAAGCACAAACTTGTACAATAGTTTTAATTATAATTTTATGAATTCCTTTAATTTATATTTTTGGCCAAGTCAATTAATTAGTTATAATTAAGTTATAACTCAATTAGTGTGATGCAATCATGGCATGGCCAAGTTGATTGGTAGGGGGATGAGTTAAAAAAGACTTATTCACTTCTATCCTGCAATATGGCCAAGTTGATCTTGATTTTATTATTAAAACAAGACTTTTGATTTACTAGTAAACATACAAGTCAACCAATAAAGTACAATATATATAGCTAATGAAAATGGGGAACAACTTCCATTAAAAAAAAAAGGAAAAGAAAAAAATCTCGGTACCACCATTATATATATGAAAATGGGGAACAACTTCCATGGAAGTCAAAATTTGATGTGTTCCAATATTCAGCCCAAATTTGTTGTGAATTGTGATATCACTTCAATTAATTCTGTTTGAAGTTCAAACCCAAAACTCTTAACATCAAATAATAGCCAATATCCTAAAAATTAAGCTCTCTTAAGTTGTAATTTCATCTTGTGTGGTATGGGGTTATTTATGTAGGGTCAAAATTAGAGGCCCATGCCTTGCAGGTAGAGGTCATAATGGCTTGATCTTTGAAGAAGACCAAATTTGGAAGAATAAAAAATAAAACTCAACAAGCCCATTTAGGAACTGGACTTACACGAGAAGCAGCATTGAAGAATTCAGTCCTTGGTCCTTCCAGAGCTGAAGGAGAGTATCATCCAAGTCGCGACGTTTGAGCCTTGGCGCTTCAGAGCTGACAATGGAGCCCGAGGTCTGGCACATGCTTCAGACCTGACATTGTAGACTTGATAGAGCTCAACTCCGAGAGTTAGTATTAATAGACCCTTTACAGCTGAAGAGACGAAAATACCCCTCACTATGATGAGCTTATAAATACCCCATTTTTTCCCTAAACTGAGGTATCTTCTTCTTCACACCTTTACACACACTTTTTACTTCTCTCTGCTAAAACACTTTTCTTCCCTATCAAGCTTTCCGACTTGATCGTCAGAGGGCCGACGCCGGAGTAAACTGCGGTGGTGTGGCTTTCATTTTGCAGGAAATTGCTGCAGAAGGGTTTTTCAACCAATTCGAGATAGGTTAGTTCACCGATGGAAATTGACTTCCTATTTTAGTTTTGATTGAAATCTCAATTGTTGCTCGGACTCTAACCCGGTCATAACATTGTGTTCATTCTTAAGTTGTAATTTCATTTACTATTTTTAAAATACTAGCTCCACCTCTGATTAGATGTAGTGAAAGTTACTCTTGTATGTACAGTCTTTTGTTTCATATATCTATATCTATTTATGCCTATTATAAAGAGCGAATTCTTACAAATTTTGATTTATCTAATATATCCTTCTTATTATCTTTATATTAAGGGCAATAATATAAATTTTTATTATTGAAGAATCCTAATTATATTAGAAGTCTACCCATAATTGTTTTACTAATATATGTTAGTTTATTTTCGTTAATTTAATTCAATAAAGCTATCCGGACATGTCCAGACATAACTTGTTTGATCAAGTAAAAAATTGATTTTACAAAATTTTATAATTAATATTTTTTTCATTAATTTCGGTCATTTATGAATGTACAATACCCTTTTCAAATTTTAATTAGAAGAGAAGATAAAATGTTTATATCGATGAAATATGGTCTTAATTAATACAATTTTAATTAGGAAGAGATTTCTTTGGGGGATGAGAAGGAAAATTTTGAGGGGGAGTGAATGTGGGGGAATACCGGCTGTTTTTTTCTTGATCAAACCGTTTATGTCCGGACATACTATGTCCAAATAGCATTGTCCAATTTAATAATAGTTTAAATAAATTATTTTATATAATAACATAGTTTAAAGACTTTAAGATGATAATTCTTTTGGCCTTTTGGATCTTTTAACTTATCTAACATTCAGATTATCATGATAAATAATTATCATAATTAAAAATTGATTAATATTTGATAAATCTATATTTTCTTATATTTGAAGCAACTTAATATATATATATATATATATATATATATAGGATTAATAAAATTAGAAATATTAGAAAATTTAGAAAAATAGAATTAGAGGGATTTATTTTGAGCAAGACGCATAAACTCGTATCTTCTCCTAATTACATTATGTCACACATTACTCTATGTAAATTACAAGCTCCATACACATATGCATGTAGCTTACTTACCGATGAATAGATTGGGAAAGAAAATAGTCGGACTGTAAGAGGTTATTTTTTGTCGTATTATTTTTTATATTTATTTATTAAAGATTTTTTCCAATTTAATTGTATAAAATAACTTTTAGAAATATAAACGAGAAGAGGGGGCCAGGCTAGTAGTAACGACGAGTTATAGTGGTGATGGTGGTTGTGAGATAGAGGGAGAAGGAGGAGGGGGTGGTGGGTTGTGTTTCAATTTCAAAAATCATGTGTAGAATACGGGTAAAGGTCACGTGTTTTTCGATAATTAATCTAATATTAATTGAACTCATCATAGTAATTACCATTAAAATTTAAAGAATACAGTATAAACTAAGATGACAGTAATTTAACAACATTATAATTGAAAATATATACTAATATGTATGTTTGCTTTTTCACAGTTCACTTAAATAATTAGAGATCCTTCCTTTTTTTTTTGGAGTTTTCCCACTAGCTAGAATTTTATACATAAAAGTTTTATGAGAGGTATAATAAGCTTGTTATATCTAGAATTTAGGTTCTGGACTCTCCAGTCTTTTTTTCTATATACATGCATTCGTAATAAATTATTATTACGAGTATCGTACATATGATTTAAGAAATTTGGTTTCATTTATTCTACTCTTTACACATACTTGCTAACATTTTGTTGAAATAAATATATAATCAATATTTAATAATTTTATAACTTTACAAAAATTATATCAATCATATTTTATTTATAATAAATTAATCATGTTAGATGAGAGGTTATACGTGCAACGCACGTAATCTCCTACTAGTAAAGAAAAATGTGCGGTTTTCCTTAGCTTAGTATCCATAGATAATAAGAGATCATTCCCGTTGATTGAAATAGATAATTCCGGAAGAATTTTTTATTGGAATAAATTTCCAATTATTAGAATCCCTTTCCTTTCGATGTTCAAAGTATATAATAAAATAAATTTCCAATTCTTAGCATGCTTGTGTTTTGGGTATGTTCGTATTTGTGCAAAAGATGATTATTCCAATGTTTTAAATATTCCAAGAGATATTTTTTATCGATTTTCGATTTTCGTTGAAAATACAAAGAAGAGAAGTGTCACAATCATTGAATAATTTGGTGGGCATGCGGAAACAAAAAAAATAACAGGGGCAAGATGATGTTGATGGATGAGTCAAATACAGAGTATATTGAATAAATGTTACTATTGAATGACCAAGACCGTGAAGGCTTGAATTTATTAAAATTTCGACCAAATCATGACTAACAAAATATGATTAAAAAAAACAAAGAAATATTTAAGTCCAATTTAGTAAGCTTACTAAATTATTGTTGTTACCTCAACAAAATCTTAAAAGAGTAAACACTTGCAACATTTGAAATGATGAACGACGGGCCAGGAAGGGGAACATGATGCATGATTTCAAACCTCTCCAACTCTGTTTTCCCCAATCTTTAATATGCCTGAAAATCATGCATATAGATAAATAAATTAATATATATTGTCTGAAGATAAATCGACGTAAAAATATTATACTAGGAATCATAATGCTCTCATCCAATTAATTAAGATTGTATACATAGCGGGTGCAAATAGAGTAATTAAATAAGATGTGAATTATTTTCGTAAGTATAATTAAGAGACTGAGAGGTCTCAGGTTCAATCCTTTATCACTAACGTTTCTATGGGTCGAGCGTCATACCTGTACTTGAAAGATGTGATTATGTTTATCTGTATTGTGTAGTTTACACGCTATTGTACAAGATTGGAGTTTACCCAGTACGCATTAAAGGTAGCGGCTGTGGGTCCCACGAATTAAAAAAAAAAACTAAGGGACTAACCTTTTAAGCTTCAAAGTCGTCAGATGCAGAAACGAAAAGGTATGGTGGATCACATCCTTTTCTTTCTAATTTCTTGGCACACGAGACAGCTATTGGATTGCAGTTCACTAATTCGATCTTCGCATATCCACAATTAGACGACCAGTGAAGCTCTTGTAGTTTGTAGCAGTGTTTGAAGCTTAGGTAGTTAAGCTCACGGAAGCTTCCATCTCCTGGTATCCATTCCACCAAATCACTGTCTTCGATTAGGAGACACTGAAGGCTCCAAAAACTCTCCGGTTGTGATTCCCACCTTGCACCTCGAAAGGCGTAGGATCGCAATTTCAGCACCCGAAGATGTGGCAAACACCCAATGACATCCATGTACTCCCAAGGGAAACCCATCCCGCTCAAATGTAACTTTCTCAATCCACTTGGCAATACTAATGAAGAACAAGGGGATGGCATCACATGCAATGAAGGATTTGTGATGCTACATTTAAGTTTCCTCAAACGTTTAAGTTTTGAGATATGAGCAAAGCAACTCACAATCACGTCACTACTATGGTCCATGTTGTCGCCACAAGGCGCCATCTCCATCTGAACTCCTAATTTCTGTATATTGGGAATTCTTTTGGAGATAGTACAAATGCTAGCAGCATTCACACCTACTAGTGTCGACAACTTTACAAGAGACTTAGCATCATCATCATCATCATCATTGCCATCACCATCACCACCACCACCACCACCATCATCATCATTCGGGGGAGCTATAAGTCTCTTTCCCATGATCTCAACATGCTCTAATTCTACCATATCCCATATTTCTATGGGTATGGATGATGATGATGATGATGGAGTTGTATCACAGCATTTAATAATGCTCATATGTGGACGGATAATCAAGACTTGAAGGTTGAAGAGTTTGGATATGGTCGAAGGGAGGTCTCCGTTGCAAGTCAGGGCGAGGTACTTTAGTTGGACAAGTGTAAGAATTTCAGTTGGAAAAGTGTAGAAACGTAGTTGAAGAGCATCTAGTTCCCTAAGCAACGTGAAACCTATGGCATCATCTAATGGGGTTGGATATTTGTGGTAAGGACCATAGAAAAGGAGAGAACGTGTAGAGGATGTACAATTCGATCTCACAGAGTTCGAGAATTCTTTGATGCCAAACAGAAGGTTATTTTCGAGACACAAGCAGCGTTGGCCTTTTATACTTTCCACTTGTAAGGCATCACCAATCTTATTTAAGACATAATAAAACTTGCTCTTCTTAGCTTCTCCCCTACACAGTTGCCGCCACGAAGAATGAAGCCGACATGTTTTAATCTGGTGAGTCAATTTCTTAAACCACCAAACACTTTTTGGTTTGAACAAAACAAGATTATGAGACCAACAAAGCTCACTCAAACAAACTTCAACGTGATCTTCCGGAGAGTAGTCTTCTTTGTCCGGGTTAGCAATCCAGTCCTTAGCAATTAAGGTGATCTTGGAAGGGGGGATATCATAATCTCGAGGAAAAATTCCCAGAAAGAGTAAAGGCATTTTAAGACGTTCAGGTAAGTAGTCGTAAGTTGGGAAAAATACCTTCGATATTTCAGTGTATACATCTGTGAAAACCGAGTTTCGCTCTTCTGCTACATCGTTCCAATACTCTAGGTCATCCCTGCTCTCGGATTTTGATAGAAAGTCGGCGACTGTGACTATCGTAAGAGGAAGGCCTTCGCATTTCTTGGCAATTTTGGTTGCAGCCTTCTCAAGTTGATAAGGGCAAACCTCTTCACCAAACACCTTGTGGCACAATAGATCCTTGCTTTCTTCGTCATTCAAAAACCGCACCACTAGGGAATCAACAACACGTATGGTTTTGTCAACATAATTTATCACGTTTCGATCACGAGCAGTAAGCAAGATTCTATGGTACTTTTTCTTTATCTCTAGAATGGAAGCCAACAAGGAAGGCAATTCTTCAGTCTGCCACACATCATCGAGCACAATGAGGCACTTCTCTTTACCCTTGAGCTCACCTAAAATGCTTCGTAAATCTTGATTCAATCGAGGAGATGGTTTTCTTCCCACTGTGATCCATAGGCGATAATCATAACGGTTCATGATTTCTGGATCTTCATATATTTCCTTAGCAAGAGTGGTCTTTCCGACGCCCGCCATTCCGATCACTCCGTAGCCCTGAGTATTCTTGGAAGTAGCCCTTTCTACAAGTCCATGCCCGTAATAAGCAAGTAGATTTGATTTGAGTTCTTGAAAATTATCGGATAATCCAATCATCTTTGACTTCTTGGTTCCACCATAACCCGCAACACTTGTTAACGAGGAAATAACACAACCTGATTCGTCTTCGTCTTCGTCTTCAGGCATATTGTCTACTTCATAAATGTATTCCTCCTTCATATCCTTGAGCGTCTGGATGAAGGAATCAGCATCATTTTGTAGGCTGTGCAGATCTATGGAGAATAGAAATACATCTCTCATGATCTTACCGTCAGCCTCACCTGATTGTCCAACAATCTGATGAGAGAGAAGGGATTCCAGTAAGTCTTCAAAATTCCAGATTGTTTCCTTGATTCGTCTATCCAGATCGTTGACCTTCTTCCTGCTCTTGCTTTGGCTGCTTTTTTCCAATCTTTTCAGAACTTTTTTCCACGGCCGCAGCTCGTCGTAGACGACTTGTATAATTTGTAGGGAGGGGGGCACAAAGCTAAGACGACATGAAAAATAAATATGGTGACATGTATTCTTAAGAGAAATGATTGCACCATAAGCCGTCATTGCTCTCTATTAGCTTCTCCTTTCTCTCTCTTAATTGCTCTAGATATGCTTACACAAAAGAATCAAGATGTTGTGGTGGTGGTGGTGAGGGGGGAGGAGGAGTTGGTAATGGTGAAGAAAAGGTTAAGAGATACATTATGATTCCTAAAAAAAAAAGAAAAAAGAAAAGATGGTAGGTATTATTATTATCTAATTCCAAATTGTCTAATACAATAATAGTAATTGCATTGACCAGATGTAATCTCCATAATTGTCGCATACTTAGATTGATAAGTACAACCTGTTCTTTGTTTTTTATTAAGCCAGCTGCGAAAGATAACTTTGTACAAGCGCGCGTGTCGTCTAGTGGTGTTAATGTTTGAAGCTCCATAGGTTTCGATTTTCGAGTTTACCGTGGCATGATTTTTATATTTAATGTTAAAATTACCATGATATTTTGCAAACAATATTATAAAACAATTAGTCTATAACTCATGTTTGGTTGGACATTTTTGGCGTATGGAAATGAAACGAGTAAATAAAATCCATTAATACTTGATTCGCTTATGTAATGGGTTAATCATTACTCATACTTGAGGGTAATTCAAACCTTCAAAAAATGTTATCCGCCAAACACTCCAAACTAGAACGGTAACAAATCTCTTTCCTCTCCAAAATTATTTTAACTTTAAATGTGATTCATTTACATTGTTAAATTAGACATACATTAAGATAACATCTTATTATTACCATTTATCCTCTCAACTTGACTTCATTCCATTTTCATTCCTCTACGTAAACCAAACAACCACTGAGACCGCAATCTTTCCGGAATGATTTGTAGGAATGAGTTAAACAGTAGTTGTGAAGTCAACAATATTAAATTGCATTGAATAATTAATTTGTCTAATACATGGGATCTGAAAATCGAAAATTTAAATCTAATTTAAAAAATTTGACAGCTATCGTGGGGAGGTTGGAACTTGTGATTATATGATCTCTCACATATTGTTAGCCGTTGTGATGCCAAAATATCAATTTTTAGATTTATATGACTAAGTTATTTAGATATTACCTCATGTTCGCGTGTGTAGGAGGTTTAATTTTAATTTTTACGATAAGCGCAACCCACGGCAACTATTTGAGGTGCATGCATGTACATTCTAATATTTATGTGTAATAATTTGCAAAACACGAGTAAATTTTATCACAAACTTACATGGAATTTGAATTTAAGTTTTTAATTTTAAAAATATTCACTCTATTACTACGTTCTTGGATATCTCAGGCACTTGTTTCAAGATATAGATAATGAAACGAACATCTAGGAAAAGTAATTAGTATAGAGAGAAATTAGTGATAAGATTAGTAGATTAGTAGTCAGACCTTCAGCAGTGGCGAGCGCAGCTCGCTCGCTCGCTTGCCTATTTGGTGGGCCCAGTGCACGCGCTTGAAATGGGCAGCAGTGGCGAGCTCGCCAAGCTCGCCAATTTCTATTTTTATTTTTTTTTAAATTCAAAAAATATGTAATTAAAAAAAAAATTCTCTTCATTAAAATTAAAATACTACATTACACTAAAAATTAAAATACTACATTACAATAAAATTAAAATACTACATTAAACAAAAGCTTAAAAAAAACTACTTACCATCAACGGGCCACCCATATTTTATTTTAAGCTCCCTGACCCATTTCTCGTGGAACTCTTTCTGGGCCGGCTCCATACCGACGGTACTCCTCGTGATGATATGATAGTCTTGTTGCCTCGTAAATGTTTTCATTTGTTGTGACATTTTCGTGGCCATTTGAACAAATTCTTCTCGTATACTTCCCGATGTCGAACCGCTTCCCGAGCTCGATCCAACCTTCCCCTTCCCTCTTGCCGTCGCCTTTGCCTTGTCTCTACTCATTGGGCGTTCCATCCGACTAGAGTGCTCCGACCCAAATTCGTTGCCGAAAAGTGGAGTGGAGGATCGCGGTGTGCTCCCACTCCCGAATCCTGCGCCGAAGTGGTGTAGCTCCCATCTTCGCCCGTCTTTGTTCTCTTTGTCGCATGATATTTTGCGGAGTAGACCATGGCGAACTTCGGCGTATCTTTTACTACCTGCCACGTCGGGTAGTGCTTGAAAGCTGATTTGTGCACGGCTTGCCATGCATTGAGAGCGTTGGTCAAAATGTCTTCATTGCTCTCACCGTTTCGACTTGCTTGCTGGCACTCCTTGTAAACTTGTTGGAATTCCATTAAGACCGTCTTCACTCGATCCCAATGGTTGCAGAGCTTGTTGGAATTCCTCTTCGATGTGTTTTTGGGACGGAGCTCGCGGTAACGTTGTAAAATACGCCGCCAATACGAATCGAACCGTTGGCCATTGGCGCCGATGGGGTCGTGGGAGCTGTCGATCCAACACCGAGTCAAGACCTCGGTCTCGGCCTCGGTGGTTCCGGTCGGCCCGTCCTCGCCTTCGGAAGACAAATCCACCAACTCGACCGCAGTCGCCCTACCGCCTCCACGACGCCCACCACGGCGTCCGCGACGACCACTGCCGGAGGCCTCCTTCCCTTCCCCCTTCCTCTTTACCGATGAAGTGACTTGGACCTCGCCGCCATCGGCGTCCAAATTGACCGCCGAGTTGAAATCGTCGGGCGACGGCGCGGGGTGCATGGGGTAGCCAGTGCCCATTAGTCATTGAGGGGCAGCATTGGTGGCATTGGCGGCTCCGAAGCCTTGAAACGGTGCAAAGGCACCCGCGGGAAATTGAGAAACGTAGGCTCCCGCTGTGGGAAATTGTGGAGCGAAGGCGGGAGGAGGCGACGAGAATAAATCTCGTTGGGGTATTTGAGAGAACAAATTTTGTCGAGGGGATGGACGAGATGGATTAGGGCTCGGCGAATCTTCGGCGAATGACCAATTGGAGTTGACATTGGTGTTTGGATCCTTTTTTTTTCGGTTGGAGGTGATCACCGGAGGGCTTGGCCGGAAAAGGTGACCACCGGTAAAGGGATCAAATTTGAGAGAAAATAGGTTGGAGAAGAGAGAATAGACAGTGTAGTGTGTGATTTGTGGGTGGGGAGGGAATATATATAGTGTTTAATTAGAATAAAAAAAAATTGAATGGTGACCGTTGGCGATAGCAACGGCTATGCCGGCGACCAACCAGCGGTCACCACGTGGCATCCGAGCGTGGGAAAGCGCAGCTCGCTCTATCGAGCTTGAGCTCGCAAGCGCCGAGCTCGGCAGTGGTGTGCGAGCGTGAGGACAGAGCTCGCTAGGGCAGCGAGCGCGCTCGCACGCGCGCCACTGCCCATAGTCTAATGGGAGATTGAATATTTCCTACACTTTTGGTGATAAGATTTTGGTCCCAAAGCCTTCCTTTAAAGAAAAAGTCGTTGCTTTCGGAGTGGCAGTGCTCGGGTTTGGGCGCTGCTAAGGAAGAGTTGTTTTTTCTGGTTGATGATGAACCTAAGAACAATATTCGTGAAATGATTGTTAGATTTTACTGGAGCTATATTGCGGGGACGAGGAGGATATGGTAATTTCGTCTATGTGCTCATTCTTAAGTTGTATTTCGTTTGCTATTTTTATAAATACTAGCTCCGCCTCTCATTATATCTATATATATACTTATATAAAAAGAGTCTTATTTTACAAAATTTGAATCCCTAAAATATCCTTGCTACTTATCAAAATTAAGGGCAATAACGTAATACAAGATATAATATATAATATGCCATAAGAAATACAAACATACCTTATTGATAATATATATTATTTATCTTATATTATATTATGATGTGAAACAAATATATTATTAATATACCTATCATGTATTTATATCCTTGTTAATATGTGATACCAATCTTATTATTTCGTCCATACATGATTTTACTCACGTTATTGTGCAGCATTTTTTTCTTTATTTTTGTAACTTCAAGTTGCTTCCAATCTTCCAACTGGACAACTTAAAATTCTTAAATATTTTTTAGGCTCAATCAATCCGTATGAATTATTTAATCTTTTCGAGGTACCAAAATTTGACACTAATTCTATTCCCACTCATGGTTCATCAAAAAGGTCTACTGCATCTGCATACTTCATAGTAGTATATATTCATGATAAACCATATTAAGGTAATTTCTCTATACATATACTTGTGTGGTATATTTAACTTTTTTTTTATTAATATATTCTTTTTGTTTTCGATAGAAGCAAGAAGAAGCCATTGTATTAATGCAAAGAAAGCAACGATGAAAAAAAGCCACTTTATTTAAAAAAAATATTAAATTTTTTTACCAAATTTCTTAACACAATTTCTTAATTCAAAGAGAGCAACAATTTGAAGAACAATCATATATCTTTAGGATCGAACTGTTTAGGTTTCTTGTTTTAAGATAAGTTATTTTTTTTTCCTTCCTCGATTTTGTTTGTTATCGACAACCCTTTTTCTTTTGGATTGTGTTGTATGATCGTTCAAAATTTGATTTAATGAGTTCAAGTTTGAAAGAACAAAAAAAAGTGAAATCTTTAGGATTTATTCTTTTTTGACTTTAGGAAGATCAATATGATATTCATTGAATGAGATGAATGATTTATTTATGTTTAAAGATTATGGAGATAGTTACATTTTTCTTTTGTTCTATGTTATTAGAAGTTGACAATATATGATTATTTGACACCATATTTTGTTGTTTTACATGACTTGACAATTTTATAAACATTCTTATAAGCCGAGATAGAAACATAATAATTGTGTGAGTATCATAAGTTGGCAATAAGTATTCTTCAGCTTAAAGATATGGATGAAATTTAATTTGCTCTACATTCTCGTTTTAGTATAAGCATGCATTTTATAGTCTATATTGTGTTGTAGTTAAAATCAGCTACAACGACATGAAGAGATTGAAACTAATTGTATGTTCTTAATTAATACAACGATGAATTGACATATATAAAAGATTTTAAAATTAGACAATGAAAATAATGTATAATTTTTTTATAATGTGTTTTCTTCATGAAACGAATGCAAAACATGAATATCAATTTACTTGGATAGAATAATTTCTTTTTCAGAGTAAGCACTTGATAAGATTTATGTATTATACTTTGAACACTAAAATCAAATGGCTAATTAGTATGAGTCATGAGCTTTACCTTGAACTTTGTAATAATTATTATTTTTAACGTGCGAGTGCACGTTAATTATACTAGTATAGTAAAAGTTAGTATTATATGTGATTAATTTTGTCGTCAAAATTTTCCTTCAATTTCAGAGTATAATAGTATTAGTATAATTTTAGCTACAGTTCTCCATCTGATTAGGCTTTATATATTTTTTTACATGTAATTGGTATTTTTTTTTAGTTTTTACTCCCTCCGTCCAGAAATCAAATATCCATTTGGGTTCCGGCAAGGAGATTAAGAAAGCTGATAAAGTTGTTTTGAGTAGGGTATAATGACAAAAAAATACTTGTATTGACAAAAAAATGGTGGTATTGATCAAAATGTAGGAATAAAGTTGTTATGATGATAAAAAAGTAGGAATAAAATTGTTGAAAGGTGGGGCCATCAATGACAAATGGAAGTAAATAAAGAAAAAGTAGGAGGGTATATAGTTGTACAAAAAGGTAAGTAGGTATTTGATTTGTGGACAAAAAATATGGATAAGTATGTATTCGATTCGTGGACGGATGGAGTAATTGATTATTTGAGCTCATTATTCTAAAATTAGGATATATAATTTTAAAAAGTCTAATTTTATTTATTATAAATGTTTATGAAGTTTATTTACAAATTACTAAAATATACTCTCTCCGAACCCCAAAAATATGGATAATTTTTTTTTTGTCTGTCCTCCAAAATTATGCATAGTCTATTTTAGAAAATAAATCTTCCACTTAATATCCTTATAATGTGAGATCCCATCTCTACTTATATTTACTTTTTTCCACTTACATTTCATTTTTCAAAATTTTCTTAAAATTTATGCTCTCAAAATTATATATAATTTTAGAGGTTGGAGGTAGTATTATCTTTAAATAAATATTTTAAAAATAGGAAAAAAGTTGTTGGCTAAGTATTTTGCTTCTTCTTCCTTCATGGCTTATCGGTCCCAGTGGGCCGAGGAAACGAGAGACGTTAGTGGGCCATAAAGTGTTGGGCCAACATATGTGCAAAGGAGTTTTCTTTTCTTTAGAGTGAATGTATAAAGGAATTTTGTGTTACACGCATAATTTGAGTTATTATCTGGGTGCGTTTAATCGATGGAAATATTTTCATTGAAAAAATATGGATAAAAAGAGATGAAAAAATATTAATATTTTTATTTTTTTATTATATATTTATTAGGATGAAAAAGAAAATTATCAAATAGTTCTTCCATTCCTTCCCTATTTTTATGCCTTTTATCTATTGAAAAATATAATCTTACCCGTCCCCCATGTTAATATTTTCCACAATTAGAGAGAAAAAGGGTTGTCCGAAAAAATTATTCATCTTGTCCGAGGAAAATTAACTAACGTAGTAAACGTGTGAAAAGGATGGAAAAGGGGTGAAAATTTTTCTTTTCCACCCTTTTCCATCAGAGTAAACACACCCAAGACTTGTAGTAAATGTTAAGATTCGAAGAAAGTTTTACTAACAAAAAAAATTATCTAGTACTGATAAGATTTTAATGACACTAAAAAAGGTACCATAAAATTTAATTATTAGGTGTGACGAAAACGAAACGACAATCTGTCGGTGAGGTGAGAAGTTAAATGAAAATAAAAATAATTGATGGTGTTGAGGCCATAAATTAAGT
This sequence comes from Schizonepeta tenuifolia, assembly GCA_029490685.1. Classification (NCBI taxonomy): domain Eukaryota; kingdom Viridiplantae; phylum Streptophyta; class Magnoliopsida; order Lamiales; family Lamiaceae; genus Schizonepeta; species Schizonepeta tenuifolia. The sequence continues at coordinate 122,389,137 of CM055956.1, forward strand.
CAAATAAAATTAAAAGTTCAGACCCTAAATTAAAAATAACCCTTTATTTTTGGATCTATATTAAAGGTTCTTTTCCTCGAGCAAAATCAAAGATGAAATGATCATAACGTATATAATTTTTTTTTTCATGGCCATCCAAGCTATAAAAATAACAGTTGCGGGTTCCTATGAGATCAAAAAAAAAATGTAATTAAAAATTTGTGTATTATATAAAATATAAATTTAATAGATCGGGGGTTGGAACTTGTGATTATATGATCGATCCCATATTGTTAGCCGTTGTGATGCCAAAATATCAATTTTTGCGGAACTTCATTTTTGTTATAGTTTCTCGATTTATGTGATTTTTTTTTTTTTTTTTTGTGAAAAAGATGATTTAGTTATTTAGTTATTATCTAGGAATTATCTCATGGTCGCGTGTGTAAGTGTAATTTTTAATTTTAATTTTTACGATAAGGGCAACTATTTGAGGTGCATATATATATATGCATGCATGTACATTCTTGGATATTTCATGCTCTTGTTTCAAGATATAATCATATATATAAATATATAATGTTCCGGAACATCTAGGAAAAGTAATTAGTATAGAGAGAAATTACTAATTAGAAGATTAGTAGTCTAATTAATTACATGTGACTCTTTCTCCATCAAACCTGACGGCTAGCTGCAACCATTGTCCATATCCAATTGGTTTTTAGATGTCGTGCGTGCCCTATTTTAATCTTAGTATGCGTTTGTCTATGTTTTTTCCCTACTAATCAAATAAAAGGATGACATAATGTGGTTTTTATTTTTATTATTTTTAAATGTAATCATAATTTGTATATCTTATGCTACAATATTGAATGATAATAGACTTATCACTCTTTAAAAATTATGTAAAATGTGGTATAATAATATCACTCTATTTGTGAGGTCAAAAGTCATATACTTTGGGTAAAATGGTTTGTCGGAAATTTAATACATCTTGTCCGAATTTTTCATTGTATCAAAACAAACAACATACTTCGTCCATGAAATGTGTCTGATTGTATGTATGACATGAGTTTTAAGAAAGCTGATAAAAATGTTGTAAGTTGTGTCAAAATAGAATTTGAGTGGTCGTGGGATAAAACTGTTGTGGGTGAGATAAATGTAAAATTTGATAAATAATAGAAAGAATGATGAGTATGATGGTACATAAAATAGAGTAAGACACAATTTTTGATGATATAGGGAGTATAAGTTAGTAAAACAATATTATCTCTCATTATTGTTCTTTTTTTTAATGAACCTCATTATTATTTATTAATCATTATCAATCAAAGTAAGCGCTAACTTGTACGATAGTTTTAATTATAATTAAATGAATTCCTTTAATATATTTTTTTCGCCAAGACAATTAATTAGTTATAATTAAGTTTATAACTCAATTAGTATGATGGCAATCATGGCATGGCATGGCCAAGTTGATCGGTAGGGGATGAGTAAAAAAAGACTCATTTATTCACTTCTATCCGGCATTATGGCCAAGTTGATCTTGATTTAATTATTAAAACAAGACTTTTGATTTAGTAAACATACAAGTCAACCAATAAGGTACAATATATATATAGCTAATGAAAATGGGGAACCACTTTCATAAAAAAAAAGAAAGAAAAGAAAATTCTCGGTACCACCATTATGAATGCTATATATATATGTCGAAAACGATACCTTAGTTACCCACATTGATTCCCATAGAACAGATTCATACAACCCAAAGCCAACAATCTCACAAACTCACAAACTCAAAATTTGTTCCAAACAAAAAAAACAAAAATAAATGACAAGGTGCTTTTGGGAAAGACCAATTCGTCCAAGATTAATAGGGTTCAGAAAAACCATAACTTTCGAATTAACTCTTGTTTCCGCCGTCCGTCTTCCAGAGGTCAAGCGGTGGAGCGGCCGGCCGATGAATGTCTATGCCGAGGTCTCGCTCGACGGTGGGGCAGTCAAGAAATCCGACGTGGACATGAACGGCGGGGCCAATCCGACGTGGAATTTCACGGTGAATTACCACATCAGTGAGTCAACTCTCCAGAAAGGAGTCAACCTAATTATTGGTCTGTTTTGTAAGAGAAGTGTGGGACGTAGTTTGCTTGGGAAAGTCAAAATATGTGTGAAAAGTCTTTACGAAATGGGTCTTAGGGGTGAGAATGATTTGGGCTACCCAGTGAAGGGGACTCTTGATGGGAGTTTGAATATTTCTTACGCTTTTCGGGTCCCTACCCGGCCGTAATCCGGTTAGGGTAAACAATTTGTTGATTTGGTTGTAAAATGATGTCATTTTTATTGTCTTTTTTTTTTCGGGTTGAGAATGCATGCATGTTCAAGGTCAAAATTAATTTTAAGACACTTTTGGGAATAAGTATAACACATTATAGTACCCTAATAAATTGTTTTAATTTCAAATCTAGAGTATCAAAAAGTTATGGTACAATTAACTAAACAAGTTGATGTATTTTGATACAAATGTTTAAAAATTTATGTTAAATACATGAAAATTTGTATTCACACCTAAAATAAAAAAAATAAAAAAATTAGATAAAATCATATATGTATGTTTGTCAATAATTTAGAATAAATTTTACTCACTCACTCCGTATCATTTCAATAAACTCATTTCCTTATTTGATGTATCATTCATTAGATATTTCCTAAAATAGAAATACAATCCACTATAATTCATATAAATTATCATATATGTCACTGAAAACCTATTACTAACTCCATTGATTTCTTACTTGATGTAAATTTTTTATTTATTTATCATAAACAACTCATTTTTTTAATATATATATCTGGCCAAACGAGCTTATTGAAATAATATGGCTGAAGTACTACTTTTGAGAAGTTTTTTGTTTTTTAGCCCGAACCTTTTATCTCGCTTTCCCAAAAGTTCACATGTGTTTGAGAATAACACATTAATACCCAATAAATTAATTTAAACATCGTACTCGATAAATTGATTTAACATTCTTGAAAAAAAAAATGTTGTGTACCAATTTGTTAAAATAAAAAAACGTGAGATGATTAAGAATAAATTATTTTTTAATTAAGCTCTAACGATATAAGATTATTAATATTTTGTTTTAAATTCTAAAATATTAACATGATAAAACAATAAACATGAATCATTGTGAATTTCAGAAAAATACATAAAAAATATAGCTTTAATATATTATTTTTAGTCGTATTATAAAAATATTAAAATTTAATATATTTACCAAAAAAATTGATTATTCGATATTATATAGTATTATAACTCTACTTATTATCAATAATGGACAACATATGATAAATGAGACTCGTATTATCGTATGAACTCAATCAATATTATTGATTGATTTTCTTCATAAAATTAAAATTGACTCATTATAATAAAATGTAAGTTTATTTGTTCCACTCATAGAAGATAAAATAGAAGAGAGATAAAAAGAAAAAGAAAAAAACTGCTCCACTCTAAGAAAAAAAAAATTGAATTGGTCAAAATTGATTTTAGGATTGCCTATAAATGCACAACCTTTTTACAAATTTGCAATTTTAGCATGACTTTTTTTCATTGGTAATTTAAGGCATGATCTTTCAACTCATTGCAATTCAGAGCATATTTTCAACTTCCGGTGATCAGAAAGATGATGTGTAATTGTTTAGTGACGTGGCATTTAACTACTCCCTCCATTCTTGAATAGATGTCCTATTTAGGGGATAGCATGGAGATTAAGAAATCTGTTAAAGTTATTTTTAGTGGGGTAAAAAGTAGGATGTAGGGGTATTGTTAATAAAGTAGATTAAGTTGATAATCTTTGTTTATTTTTGGGTCCTTTTAAATGTAGGGTATTTATATCTCTTTACACTTTATTTTTTTTCCTGTTTAAATTTTGATTTTTTCAAAAATTTCTGTTTTGATTTTTTTTAATGATGATGACATATTTAGCTCGTTTAATATTTTTTTTTCATCTTATTTTGTCATCCAAAGTGTGTGTTTTATCCATCTTATTTTGTTTTTTTTTTTGTTTTGATGATGTGATTATCATGAATTGATGATTATGTTTGTGTTTTTTTTTTCATCTTATTTTTTCCTGTTTTCCCAATTTAATTTTCGTTTTTTTTTTCTTTACAATTTTTTTTACATGTCTTCGGTTTTTTTTTTATATATACACAAAGTTGCAATTGGTCACAATTCATTTGTTTATATACACTTGTGCCTAAAAAACAATAAAGAAATATGGAAGGACACATTGATGTGATCAAAATAAAAGGAGGGAGGTTTTCATACATTAGCACACACTAATCACAAATCATATCCATACAAAGCTTTTGGAGGGAAGTCTTTAGTGGGAATTCAAATTTACGACTCAAAGCAACAAACAATATAAATACAACCATATTAGCTCAGTTTCTTCACTTTCACATTCTTCACTTTCTCCACCATAAACACAAAAAAGGCGCATGAGATGAAGAAGGGAGTCAGTCGACCAAGTTTGAAAGATGAAGAGAAGAACATCATCGCACAGTGGCTTCTCCAACATAGCACAGACAACAAACTGCAACATGGTGCCAAAAAGGAGGCTGCCCTCTTCTTCCAGATAGATGTTAGGACAGTTTACAGAATCTGGAAAGATGCACAACACCAAAGGAACTTAGGCAAGGCAGTTAATGTGATTTCAAAGAGGAAAGGATGCATTCATGGTGATAGAAAGCAGCTGGATGTAGCAAAAATGCAACATTATCTTTGCCAGAGAGAACAAGCATGAATCAGCTTGCAACAAACCTTAGGGTTTCTACATCATTCATACATAAGTGGGTGAAAAGCAGAGCTATCAGACCCCATACATCTGCTATCAAGCCCTTTCTCACTGATTTAAACAAGCTCAGCAGGTTGAAATGGACTCTGTCCATGCTTAATTGCATCAGAGCTAATGGGAGAATAGCATTTTAGCCAATGCACCATATCATACACATAGATGAGAAGTGGTTCAACATGAGTAGGACATCACAAAGATACTACATGCTGCCAGATGAGGTAGACCCTCATAGAACATGCAAATCAAAGCAACATATAGAGAAAATCATGTTCCTTTCAGCTGTAAGCAATCCAATCATAGACTGCAATTGACAGGTTATTTTTATGGGAAATTGGCATATATCCATTCACATATACAGAACCAGCTGCAAGGAATTTCAAAAATAGGGAGAAGGGCACCATGATCACAAAGGCAGTTTAGTCAATCACAAAATCAGTGATGAAGGATTTGCTTTATTCAGTGGGTAATGCACTAATTTCCTCAGACAAAGATCAATGCAGCATCATATTCACATACTTAGGCAACTTTGTCATCATTGGATGCATCACATCATATAGGCAACTTTGTCATCATAGGATGCCGCAAATCATAGTCACAACAAGCAACACATCTGACCACATTCATTTATAACTTGCAGCTTGTACCCACCATACAAAAGAAGTGGTCAGTAGGTACATGCAGACACATTTTGATTCAACAAGATAATGCAAAGCCACACATAAGCAATGATGATCCAGAGTTCAAAGCAGCAGCAAATAGTAATGGATTTCATATCCAATTGATATGTCAACCAACCAACTCCCCTGACTGCAATGTCAATGATTTGGGATTCTTCAGATCTATTCAATCACTTAAAGATAGGAAAAATGCAAGAACAGTGAATCAACTGGTAACAAATGTGAGGGATGCATTTGAGGAGTATCCATCTTATAAACTGACTGATGTATACTTAACTTTGCAAGCATGTTATGGTGAAATCATCAAAGTCAATGGCTGCAACAACTACAAAATACCACACCATGGAAAGGACAAACTAAGAAGAGAGGGGCAACTCCCAAAAAGCATTGAGGTGGAGGAGTAGATGGTAGATGATGCAATGCAGTTTTTAAATGAGAAGTTGAGTGAAGAGGGGCAGGTTGCACCCTTTAGACTTGAAGATCTAGTCAGTGGCATAGAGCAGGTCTATATAGAAGAGTAGGAGAACAAGTACAGATTTTTGGCAAGTAGTTTACAGGGACAAACATCAAAAGGGTGTTTATTTTGTTGTTTGGAATGTAAATGTCCTTGTTTGCTGTTTTTTTGAAGATGTGTAATCTCAACACTTAATTTGTCATCAAATAGTTGCATCATTGACACATATATAGGCACCATCTTATTTGAGCCTCCAGACTTGGGTTAGTATTGACCTAGTGGTGGCATTAAATAAGAAGCAAACACAATTCATTCCTCAGACAAAGTCAACATTTAAACATCATTTATCTCTTTAAAAGAAGACAACTTTGTCATCATAGGATAATGGAACAGCTAAGCAACAATGAGGCAATAATTACTGGAATGAGGCAGTAAGAAATTAATGAGGCATCAATGAGGCAACAATTAATCGAATGAGGCAGTAAGTAATCCAGCATGTCAACATTTAATGGAATCATCCATAATTTGAACGAAACATGCAACAAGTAGGCACAACATTACATAATTGATAATTGCATCGTAGCAAAAAAAGAAGCAACAGCCTAATGTGAGCAATTTAATCGACTGAGTCAGCAAGAAAGAAGGCATCACCAGCCTTAACCCTAATATAATCGAATGAAGCAACAAGAAAAAAGGCATCACCAGCCTTAACCAACAATTTAATCGAATCAACCAGCAACAAAAACGGCATCACCAACCTTACCCTCAAATAATTGAAGCAAAAAAGAATGAAATAACCTGCATTTGGCGATGTTATTTCACCTCATTTGAATGAGCGCAGAGAGGAAGAATTTTTTTCCAGAGCCTTCCTTTTTGTTCGATGCTTTGCACACTCGGACATCAAGAATTAATATGGATCAGTAGGCAACATCTTTGAGAAGAGGTAATCCAGACTTTTCTCTCCAGCGGGTGAATCAGCCTCCGACGGTGAGTCTGGCGCAATTTCTTCATCGGAATCGACAAGCGGCACAATAGTATTGAGAGATCGAAAGGGCGGCAGACCGAGCTCCACCACCGTCGATGGAGGTTCAGAGATCGCGCCGGACTCAGAGCAATGGGAAATAATTTCTTTTCCCATTGCTTTTAAAGCTTTGGATCGTCTCCTGTCGAGGCTGATTAACAATCGATTTGAACGCATTATTTTTTTTTGTATTATTCAAAATTTGTTTATTTATTTAATTGGTTGACTTAGATAAAAATTACTCCATGAATTAACTTTTAGAGGGGTGATGTGGTATACAACTTTCCGTTAGCACCGCTATTGTTTAGTTAAAAATAACATCATTTTGTTTAATTTTTTATGTTATGTTTTATTCTAGGGGCGCATTTAGATAGTATAGAAATGAAGTTGTAGTAATTTAGTTTGCTATTTTTAAAAATACTAGCTCCGCCTCTGATTATATATTGAAAATTTACTCTTGTATGTACTCTATTCCAAGACTGGTGTTCCACTCGTATCCCATAATTTGTATTTAATTAATTTTTTTGTCAATTTTTTCCTTCAATTTCAGAGTATAATAATATTAGTATAATTTTAGCTAGAGTTCTCCATCTGATTAGGCTTTAAATATATTTTTTACATTTAATTGATATTTTTTTAAAATTTTAATTGATTATTTGAGCTCATTGTTCTAAAATTAGTGTATATAATTTTTTAAAATTCTAATTTTTTTATTATAAATGTTTATTAAGTTTCCTCATGGATTATCGGTTCAAGTGGGCCGAGGAGACTAGAGACATATGGGGGCCGCATATAATTGGGCCAACATATATGCAAAGGAATTTCCTTTTCTTTGGAGTGAATGTATAAAGGAAATTTGTTTTAGAGTGCACTCATAATTTGAGTTTTGATGTTTGATTGTTAAGACTTAACTAGCAAATGTTAAGAGTTCGAAGAAAGGTTTACGAAAAAAAAAATTTTTATCTACTGATAAGATTAATGACACTTGGACAACTACAAACAAATTTTATCTACAAATTGACGTGGAATTGAATTTAAATATTTGATTTTATGAATATTCACTCTATCACCACGTTCTTGAATATCTCATGCTCTTTTTTCAAGATGTAGAAAATGTACCGAACATCTAAGAAAAGTAATTAGTATAGAGAGAAATTACTAATTGCTAGAAGATTAGAAATCTAATTAATTGCATGTGACTCTTTCTCCATCAAACCTGACGGCTCGCTGCAACCATGCCTTGCACTATTTTAAAATCTTAGTATGAGTTTGTTTTTTCCCCCTCACTAATCAAATAAAATGATGATATAACGTGGTATTCATTAATCATTATCAGTCAAAGTGAGCGCACACTTAGTTTTAATTATCAAACTTCCAACTCAATTAAATTAGTTATAAGCTCTAAAACTCAACTAGTGGGAAGAATGGCCCAAGTTGATGAGTAGGGGATGAGTAAAAAAAGACTCATTTCTTCACTTCTATCCTGCGATAAGGCCAAGTTGATCTTGATTTAATCATTATGCAAGGCTTTTGATTTAGTCAACACGCAAGTCAAAAAAATTTCATTATATATGCTAAGGAAAATTGGGGGCACTTTCTTCAAAAAAAAGAAAAAGATTTCTTGGTCCGTACCACCATGCTACCTATATATATGTCGAAAAAGATACCTTAATTATCGACATTGATCCCCTAGAACAGATTCATACAACACAAAGCCAACAATCTCGCAAAATCAAAATTTCTTCCAAACAAAAAATAAATAAATGACAAGGCGGGAAAGATTTATTCGTCCAAGATCAACAGGGTTCAGAAAGACAATAAATTTCGAATTCACTCTCGTTTCCGCCGACCGTCTTCCGGAGGTCCCGCAATGGAACGGCCAGCCGATGAATGTCTACGCCGAGGTCTCGCTCGATGGTGGGGCTGTCAAGAAATCCGACGTGGACATGGATGGCGGGGCAAATCCGACGTGGAATTTTGCAGTTGATTACGACATTACTGAGTCAACTCTCCAGAAAGGAGTCAACCTAACTATAGGTCTGTTTTGTAAGAGAAGTGTGGGACGTAGTTTTCTTGGGGAAGTCAAAATATGTGTGAAAAGTCTTTACCTAATGGGGCTTAGGTCTGAGAATGATTTGGGCTACCCCGTGGAGGGGACTGTTAATGGGAGTTTGAGTATCTCTTACACTTTTCGGGTCCCTAACCGGCCGTAACGTTTACTAAATAGGATATGATTGATTGTTTTTATTTCATGATTACTTCAATCCCATATATGTAATTTCAAATAGGAACAATGATCATGTGCTATGAGATATTATTTAATTTAATCCTTAAAAGTAAATGTTTGATTAGCCTATATTATTTTTATCTATCTGGTTTATCCCGCTTAGTAAACGCCCCCTTATTAGAGCAAAAAGTTCGTAGATTAGGTTGTAAAACGACGTCGTTTCTATTGTTTTTTATTTTTATTTTTAATTTCGGTTAGGAATATATGCATGCATGTTTGAGGGTAATGTTAATTTTCAAAAAACGCTTTTGAGAATAATTAACACATTAGTACCCCAATAAATTGTTTTAATTTCAAATCTAGAGTATCAAAAAGTTATGGTACTAAACAACTTGATGTATTTTGATAAAAAAATTTAAAAATTTATGTTAAATACCAAAATCATATGAAAATTTGTATTACACCTAAAATAAAAAAGAGATAATGTGGAAAAATAACAGTTTCTAAAAGATAAAGATAAATTCTAACCATTAATATTTAAAAAATAAATATTAACCAACTTTACCAAAATACCCTTCCTATACACATATACATGAATACAGAATTTATTTTCTTTTCTTTTCTCCATCTTTCTCCTCACACACACACACGCACTAAATCATGACACACACGTACACTCGAAGCAGTTTTCTCTCTTTCTCTCTCTCATTCGCCGACCACCGTTACGCCATCGCCGCCTTCATACCGTCGTCGCCACCCTCTCATCTCTCATCTCAAATTCATCTCTCATTTTCCACTTTCTCTGTCTAAACACAAATGCAACCACAACTCTCCCTCTCTTTCTTCTTCTTCTCTGGCGAAACCATGACCGTGGCCGTCACCTACGCTGCCTCGCCACTGCAATAGCAGCGGCCCACGCATACTACACCAACACTTCACCACACAAATCCGAGTTCACAAGTAGAGTAGACCAACGGTGCGCATCCGGCGCAATATATCACCCCATCAGACAAGAGTTTAACTCCAAACATTCAAATTCTTTTTCTACTTCCAATTTGAAATTATCTCCACCCCAATTTCAACTTCTCTCTCTTTCTCTCTCTAACACGGCTCCGTTTCAAGTCCAAACACTTGTTCATCTACTGTCTTTTACTTCGATCCTACGTTTCTTCACCTGAATTCGTTTGGAATTTTGAGGAGCTGAAGCTCAATCGCATTCTCAATTTAGATCTGTTGCAGTTTCTCAAGTTTTTGAACAAGAGTATAAGATGACAACTATGGTTAGCTTGATTGGATTGGTGAACAGAATACAGAGGGCTTGCACCGCCCTCGGCGACCAGGCTTTCTCCTCCCTTTGGGACGCTCTCCCCTCCGTTGCCGTTGTCGGTGGTCAGGTTGGTCTAGATCTGTCTATTATCTTAATTAGTTGAAGTAGAGACTCGGACAATGGAGAATCTTGTTTCTTTAGTGGGAGAGATTGAGAAATTAGCAGATTCGTTCAGATTTTGCAGTGGAATGTTATGATTGTGGGGGTAAATAGGAATTTTATCGATTCAGATGTAGGATCAGTGGGAGTGACATTGTTTTTGATCTTTTTTTTTCTTTCTGAAATTTGATTATTTTGTAGTTGAACATAAACTGGTGGTTACATTTTTTTTTTTGAAGTGTTCTTTTCGTGGTTTGTGCTAAATACAGAGTTCGGGAAAGTCTTATGTCTTGGAGAGCATAAATAGAGAGCGGCGAGTTGTGGAGGCTGGTGGTGGTGGTGATACCGACAGTGTTCATCGGAAAATTTCTGTTGATATTGTTCGCGGTGGAGCTAATGAGTATGATTCCGGTGATGTGTAAGTTTAGTCTTATGTATGCTTTGTTGGAAGGTATACATGTATGTTAGTGTAGGTTAATGTGTGTATTCGTGTATGTATATATTGTCATGTATGTATTCGTGTATGAACTCGTGTATATATATGTTGTCATGTATGTATTCATGTATGAATTCGTGTATGTATTCATATATGAATCAACATTATTCGTGTATGTATATGTTGTCATGTATGTATTCGTGTATATAATTATGCATGATTCAATATTATTCATGTATGTATTCATGTATATATTGTATATTGTTGTGTATGTATTCGTGTATGAAATAGGTTGTCGTGTATGTGCTCGTGTATGTGTGTGTGTGTTTTTCAGTGTGTGTATATGTGCGTTGTGTGTTGTGTGTGTTTCAATGTGTGTGTGTGTGTGCTGTGAGTGTGTGTGTACTCTGTATATGTGTGCGCGCGCTCTGTGTGTGTGTTTGTGTGTGTGATGTGTGCTTTTGTGTGATGTGTATGTTTTTTTGTGTGTGCGTGTATGTGTTTTGAAAAAGATGAGGAAAAAAAAAATGTTTCATATTTAAAACGGTTCGTGTATGTGTATATTCATGTATAAGGTGAGAGAATAAATGATAAATAAGAGTATAAGAGTAATCTTGTAGAAATTTCGGTTAGTATTTATCTTTTAAAAATTAACGGTTAAAATTTATTTTTACTTTTTTAAAATGATTATTTTAACTTTTACCCCAATAAAAAATTCATAAAATCCATATGTCAATTTGTCAACAACCACCACTCTAATCTCGGCTATTTTATTTGATTTAGAATAAATAAATGTTACTCACCCCGTATCATTTCAATAAACTTATTTTTTTTATTTGGATGTATCATTTCATTAAATTCATTTTTCAAAAATAGAAATACAAATATTGTATTCATAAATTATCATATATACTACTAAAAAGTTACTATTAGCTCCATTGATCTCCTGTTTAATGTAACATAAATATCATCAATTAATTATTTTTCAACTTTATCATAAAAAAATCATATTCTTAATATGTGTAAGGGCCAAATAAGCTTATTGAAATAATGCGGCGGGAGTACCGGTTTTGAGAATTTCATAGTCTTTTAACTAGAATTTGTTAGCTCGCTTTCCCAACAGTCACATGCTTTTGAGAATAGCACATTAATACCCAATAAATTAATTTAATTTTAAATTTAGATTATGCTCGCTTTTCTAGTATCGAAAAATTATGGCGCTCTGCTAACTAAACATTGTACTCAATAACTTGATTTAAAATTCTTGAAGAAAACTTTAAATTATTGTGTACCAATTTGTTCAAATTAAAAAACGTGAGATGATTAATAATAAGTTATTTTATAATTAAGCTCTTACGATATAAGATTATTAATATTTTATTTTAAATTCTTTAATATCATAACATGATCCCATGCATCGCGTGGTGTTAAGCTAACTTACCTTCCAATTAAACATCAACATAATATACTGCTGACATCATATGATTTTTTTATTTTTTTGTTGAATGGACAAAAACGTCGTCTACTTTCTTTGAAGCTTAGCTTTCTACTTGGAGACATGGCACCAATTACTAAAGAAGTCCTATTAGAAGAATTGAGATTTTGGTGCGCCTATTTGGATTGCACAAGCAAAGTGAATATGCATCATGTGTCATATATTTTAATTTCCTTTATATTTTTTTTTTAAATATTTTTAGACATTCGACGATATTAAGTGGCTCATCCACCTTGCTTGTGCATTGCAAGCAGGTGCAACATAGCCTTGAAGAGGAATTCTTATCAAAAGATAGTAAATTTAAATTAAGATTAGTATTAAATTTTCTAACTATGAAAACAATTTTTTAGAGTTTCTACATATAAATTTATGTTAATTTGTCATTCCTTAGTCTAGACTTTCTTTTCATCCCATTAAATTCGAACCTTCAACTTTTCCTTTTTGTTTGAACATAGATAACTATTACTCCAAGAAAGGTAGTAGGTAGTTTGTTAAACAGAATTTTGATCACAATTCAAAAACATTATTATTCCTAAAGTCTCCAACAACGTGATTCTTACTTAGGCTTCTTTTATAAAAGCAGTAGAGTAGAATGACTAAACTTGTCCTCTATTTTCACATTGCAATATATCAACAAGACATCGTACGTAATTAATACTTTAATCTACATATTTCCAATTCATGGCTTTAAGGATTTTCGAGAATGCGATGATCTTGTGTGAGACTGTGAAACCGTTCTAGCGTGGCTTGAGGTTCTGCTGCGATGGCGCCCCGTTGTTCTTTCTCGAATAATGTACTCTTTCCCCATTGACATACTTGTCACCTACAACATGATGAGCCGTGCTTCACATAATTAGTTCAGACCACGAGACACGTTCAGACAGTCAACGAAATGAGAGAACTAACCTCCGTATTCCTTATTCTCTGGATCGATGTAGGAATCTGGCAATACACATACAACTTGCGGAATACCTAATAACATAAATTGTTAGCCAAAACTCCACTTTGCGATATAGTTTCTGCAGAAAGGCAACACTTACTTTTAAACTTCTCACATGTCTTATCGTTACACTCAACCTGAAAACCATGATATAATGTTGTACTCAGTGCATATATTCTCTTCTTTGCCTCTTCCACACTAAAGAAAATAAAAATTAAAGAAGTAATCAGCCACTATATTATTGTGATGCTTAAAACAAAACAAGCTAGGGAAATTTCAAAAGAATCAAAACGAACAATTTCAACAAAATCTTTCAATTTCTTATTTTACTATGTTCGACTCTATGTATGACAAGGTGGTAGAGTGGTGGAAACGCTTGCTTCTTCCATATTTTGGACCTTACCTCCATGGGACAATATGTTATTGCTGAAACACCCAAGAATTGAAATCTTAGTATGGCAGTGGTACAAGTCAGAGAGATCAGTACAATGCTTGTCAATTTCATTGGCCATATAAGTTAGTGTTGCTCAGAAATAATTTATATTTACACAACAAAACAGAAAGACAAAATTTAGCCTCAAAGCGTGTATCAGAGTATAAACAAGAAAATAAAAGATCAATAACAATAACCAAAAAAAAATAAAAAAAAATAAAAAATAAAAAAATAAAAAATAATAATAATAATAATAATAATAATAATAATAATAAACATTTCTAGTTACTTTATCAGAAAATTAAATTCAAACACACTTTCTCACCCAAAGAACATAAATGAAAGTAAATAAATAGTAATATAATAAAAATACAAGAGTAAGCATTGATATTCATCGTTTAAGCATAACATTTGGATTCAGTTTCAAAATTCCCTAGTAACTCTTCTTAAATTCTTCATACAATAAACTGATAAAGTAGATGACTATATAGACAGAGTTACACAATACAATCTGCATCAATCATCATAATAATTTATGATGATACTAAAGGCAAAAGTCTAGTGCAACAATTTTTTTTAACCAATCAATGATATCGATCTAGACCAGCAGTGTGATCAAATTTTAATAAAACTACAGTGTCCAGAAAGCACAATTTAGTGTTCATCAATCAAATTTAACTTTACTAATAACATTTCCAGCATGTGTTCATTTGATGAAAAATTCTCGATTGCGCCACCTATTTGAAGCTATCACATCGCAACAATAATCGAATTAGCCACAATTGAAAGACAAAATCACAAAAATAGGGATGAATCGACCGACCTGCCGAAGACTTGGGCAGCAATTTCGACATAGGTATCAATCATCACTTGGTGAGGAATATTGGAATCCTTGGGGAAATCGACGAGAATGAGCCAGTGATTGTAATCGCATCCATCGAAGAGGATGGTGTCGGGCCCAATTTCATCAGTCTCCGGATTGAAATGCCTGCGGAATAGGGTGGTGGTCGAAGTAAACGGCCGCCGCATAAACTGCGTATCGGCGGCGGGGGTTGGAAGAGATCGAGCGGCGCAGATGGAGGAAAATGGTTGGGGCTTGTAGCCATGGACGGAGCGCTCGAGCAGGGAATATGATAGCGAAAGAGCGCGGCGGAGGCGAAGAGGGTGAAACGCCATCGCTAGAGAGAGAGAGAGAGAGAGTGACAGGGGTTAGGGCTTTGATGGTTTAAGAAGCATTGTTGTATTTAAACTTCGATGATCCATATCCACATCTATAGCTATATAAATAAACTAGTGTGTAACCGGTCGAATTTCGACGGGATCACTTAACATTATAATATATTATTTTAATAATACAATTCAATAATTTATTTAAAGTTATAGTACGACGATGAATTTCGCCGAAAATTGTTACATATATAATGATAAGAATTCAAGGAAAAAGAAATGGACTGTATTCAATTTCTCAACAATCAATTTTAAAAAATAATTAATATTTTAAATATCGCACAATCTATCAAAAATTTCATCGTACACTAAATTAATTGTTGTGTCATGCGCATTACCATCACCGCCACAAATCGAAATTTTGAGACTTTTTTTTTCTAGTGACTTGTGAGATAGCAATGTACATCTGATTATGGTATAGTTCCACGTTGGAAAGAGATTGACCCTGAGAAAGATTTGAGGGGCTTATGATCACTCTCGCTATTGGAAACTTCCTTTTTTTGAAATCAATTTAGCTTCAATTGCATAGTCACCAAGTTTACTTACTATCATCCTGGTGTCACGACTGATTGATATTTTTAATTACCATGATGATTCATCCCTCCTTCAATTTGATTTTGTGAATGAGCAACTCCGAACACTTGATAGTGTGCGACTCGTCGAGCATCGACGGGAAATCACTTTCTGTTATAATTATATAAGTATAAATTTAAAAAACTAATTTTATATCAAAGTGACAATATTGCGACAGTTCATTGAAAAAGTGTTACACGACTATATCAAATTATAATACAAATTAAGAGGGGTAATGTTTTTCCATTTATTGTACCCATTTTGTCAACTAAAATCACCAATTTATATTTGTCTCAAACTCAACACAATTTTTATATTTGTACACATCTCAAATCTATGAATGTTAATGGATAATATATATCCATTAAACATTTCTCAAACTTGAACCCGTTTAGATTGTCTTTATCCATACTCATCTTACATCTGAGTAAAATTGAATTGACTACCCGAACCGTCTCAAATCCATTGGGTATACCCTTTAATTACCAGCTAAAAATCCAAAAATACTACTCCCTCCATCCACGATATAAATACCTACTTACCACCAAAAATTTGTCCACAAAGAAAATACCTACTTCACGTTTTACAATCAAATCAACACTTTATACAATCAAATCAAGTGGGACCTTACTCTATTCACAATTACTTCCAATTTCATTTTACTTTTTCTACTCACTATAAGTGGACCCCTTATTCTACTTACAACAACTTTAACCCTCACAATAACTGGGACCCTCATTCCAATCACAATAATTTTAATTCCAATCCACTTTTACCACTCTCACAAGTGGGACCTCAATTCCACTCACAACAACTTTACCATCTTTCTTAATCTCCGTGTCCAACCTCAAATGAATATTTATATCATGAACGGAGGGAGTAGTATATAATAAAAAATAAATAGTAAAAATTAAAAAAATTATTAAAAAATTATATAAAACTTTATTAGAATAAATATCAAAACAAATACTCCATTTGTCCCAATAGCAAGGTCTCACTTTCCTTTTCCGTCAGTCCCATTAGCATAGCTTATACTCTCTCTGTCCACGAAATGATTGCCACTTTTGCCATTTAAATCCGTCCACGAAATAGTTGACACTTCTATTTATAGTAGTAGGACCCACATAATATGTTATATTTAACATTATATTTTTTATTACTTCACTCACATATATTGTGGGACCCTTACTTCACTCACAATAATACCCACTATTATCTATTATTATCTACTCCCTCCGCACGTCAAGTTACGCCCCATTGACAGCTCGACGCGGAGAATAAGAAAGTTGGTAAAGTTATTTTTAGTAGGGTAAAAGTTAGATAGTAGGGATGTTGTTAATGATATAGATTTAATTTGTTAATTGGAAATTAAAGATAGTGGGTGATTGTGTGCACTTCAAATTCATTTTCTTTTGTTTTTTACTTAATCCAATAAAACTGATTTTTTTTTATCTAATCAAATTAAATCACTTATGTGAATCACCTTTTTAGTTCTCATTAATTGGATCCAACCAATTTAACTACCACAAATACTTGCTTATCAATTCCCACTGCTTTTCATCATCAAACATTTTTTTGTTTTATGTATGGTTATGAATTCCCACTCATTTGTTTATGGATTGTTTTTTAAAACTGTTTTATCATCACTTAATTCCTGTAGCTTAAGTGAAAGAATGTTTTTTTTTTTTTTAATCCGTAAATCAAAAACTTGTGAAAATAAAAGAAATACAAACAAATGAGGAAAGAGAGTATACACATTAAATGTGGAAAGAGTCATGGTGGAAGCAATTCAGAGAGATAGACTCCGATTCAGAAATGGAGAGATCGACCTTCTTCGATTTAGAAAGAGACTTCGAATCGGTGGCCGCCATCGGAGAAATGAGATTCGAGAGATCGAATTCCTTTGATATAGCTTGAGAAATGTAGATGAAATTCTTCGATAAGGATCGAGAAAGGTAGATCGAGGAGCAGATCAAAGAATATGAGGGAGTAGCAGATTTGCATCGATTGAGGAATGAGGTGTGAATTAGGGATTTTAGGTTTTGAATTGGGTTGAGTTTCATAAAATGAATTGGATTGGGTTTTTCATCGGGAGACATTATTTGGTTGGGAGCATTAGTTATTGGTTGGGCAATTAGTTTAGGGTTAAAGATTTAATTAAGTTTTGTTAAGTATATTGAGTGGATTCAATAATGGCATTTGAATGTAAATCTGAAAGATTTTTTAGGGGTAGAAATGTACATAAAGTGAAACAGGGCATTACTTCACGTACAAAAAAAGGGATAAGTAGGGCAAGACTTGACGTATGGAGGGAGTACTATTTTGTTAAAATACGTGCCGTCCACAATGTGGCAATCATTTCGCGGACGGAGGGAGTACAAAAAATGGAAATAATTAACCCTTCAAAATTTATAGGGCCCACCACTTTCTATTTTTTCACTCTTAATTCTTAATAGTCGTTCCCAAAGCAAGTGAGACCTTGCTATTGGGACGGAAGGAGTACCAACTAACGAAATATCTAATATGCGTGTTATACAATCGATATATCTGGTGTAATGTTCAAATAAGATTACAATCTTCTTTATAAATCGAATTCATTCATTATTATGCCTACCCAAACCTAGAAGAAACTTTGGAGTATCTTACCTATGTAACCTATATAAAATGAAATACGATTGTTTGTCTCATATTATAATTGTCATTTCCAAAAACAAATTTTACAAATAATAGAAGTTATTTTCTACAAAAATTCATGGCAACTGTAAACGACAATAACAAAATGAATTCCCTAATCATATAATACAATCTATAAAAGAGAAATTGTACTGCTCATACGTTTTAATAAACATTTGAAATCCTTCGACTTAGACTTTTTGTTGCTCACATCTTTATTAGTTATTGTCTATTTCAAAATGGCTCCCTAAATCCAAAAAAAGAGCAAAATCACCACCATCACCTAGAAATGACAATGGATTAGGTACTGACTCATTAAACATTGTCAAAATTTAAACTCATTATAATATTCTCAACTCTTATCCGTGCCAAGCCTAATTAAAAATAATTTTTAAACCCGTCACAAACCTGTTGGATAATATCCGCTAATTATCCGCTGAAAACTTGAATAGTAAAACATAAATAATCAATATTAAATGGTAAAAAAAAAAGAAAAAAAATATAACAACTATAGTAATTAAAAACATATCGATAGAAAATTTCATTAAAATAACCTCAAAACAAATATTTACTAACAAAATGTTTGATGAATCAATCAACATCTACATAAAATACTAAAATCTTTATCGTACATCCTAAAATTGTTAATATTTGTACTAATATTTATATTGTACTATGGAATTATGTATATAATATTTTTTATCTTACATATATTGAAATACATTTGGGTAGTGGTACCCGAAGGCATTTGCTCAAATTTGACCTAAATGTTACGTCCCGCACACTTTCTCGTCCGACATTGTGGGGCTAAGTAGAATTCTCTAGAATTTTATAGGGCTAAGTAGAATTCTCTAGAATTCCCTTGAAAGATCCACAATGTAGTAGAAGCTTCTAGAAGATAGTAGATCATTGTAGATAGTTGTAGATCCTTATAGAACTCTCTAGAACCATGTAGATGATAGGATTCTCTAGAAACATGGAAGAATCTAGATCCTCTCCAATTCTATAAATAGGCCTCTTGGCCATTCATTTGTAACCATCCAAGAATTCAAGCAATACAAGTTCTTAGCATTCTCCAAGAGTTCTCTTTCAAAACCTTCTTGTTTTCTTTAGCCAAGTGACTTGGTGGAGAGGTTGCCTAGCTAGTCTCGGGGCGAACTAGTCTAGGACCGCACAAGCGAGGAAACTTCGAGGGGCTCAAGTTTCGGTTCGTGACAAGTGGTATCAGAGCCACGTTTGTGGTTCTGTTGTGCTTCCGCAAGTAAGAAGGTCAGTGAGCGTGCAAAGAGAGATGGAGAATCAAGTTGACATGTCCAACATCACCGAGAGGAGGAGGAGGGACAAGTCCGTGGACAAGAGTGCCACCGTGGAGTCTCGAGTGTCCCAGGTCGAGGGCATCGTGGACGAGTACCTCGGAGAAAGATTGGTTGAACGGGTCGAGACTCTCGAAGGTGCGCATGAGGAGTTCGAGAACCAAGTGTCGGTGTCCCTCAACGAGATGAATCGGAGCTTGCGGGAGGAATTGCGTGCAGCACTCCGAGACGACATGAGGGCGACATTTGATGGTATGATGGCTAGGATGGACGCATTGGAGGAAATGAAGGCCGAATTCGAAGCCATGAAGGGAAGGATGATCCTGTTCGAGCGGGCTATGGCAAACGGGGAGCGAGGCAGTGCGGCACCACCTCGGATTGACGTCCCCAAGCCGGCGGCTTTCAAGGGTTCAAGAAATGCTCGGGAGGTGGAAGACTTCCTATGGAGTATGGAGCGGTACTTTAGTGCCGCCAACGTGAGGGATGACGCAACAAAGCTGCAAACGGCACCATCCTACCTGGCGGACGTGGCGTTGCTATGGTGGAGACGCCGGGAGGCGGACATTGAACGAGGCACGTGTCAGATGACGACGTGGGAAGACTTCAAGGCCGAGTTCAAGAGCCAATTCTACCCGGAGAATGTGGAGTTCATGGCACGGTCGAGGCTCAAGCAACTCACACACTCAAGGACGATCAAGGAGTATGTGAAAGAGTTCCAAGAGATCATGCTTGAGTTGCCAAACCTCACCGACCAAGAGGCGTTGTTCGCGTTCATCGACGGGCTCAAGCCGTGGGCAAAGCTTGAGATCCAACGGTCCAATGCACAAAACGTGACGGAAGCCATCATGGTGGCCGAAAGGTTGGTGGAGTTGAAGGTGTTGAGCGATAAACCCAAGTTCCGAAGAGAGGACAAGGGAAAAGGTGGGGGAGACCGCCCACACAAGATGGAGACGAGGAGTTCGAGCTCGACGAAACACATTGATGATTCGGGTAAGAGAGCTTGTCATATTTGTGGTGCCACTAACCATTTGAAGTTCAATTGCCCGTTTCGAGGAAAGAAGGTAGCCGCGGTCCAAGGGTCGGAGGAGTCGAGTTCCGAAGGGGAGAACCCGCATGTGGGATCGCTGCAGCTACTAAACGCGGTCAAGGCCCGAGTAGAGCCAATAAAGGAGCCGAGAAAAGGGTCGATGTTCGTGGAAGCCTTGATCGGAAACTCGAAGATTAGAGCGTTGGTGGATACGGGGGCGACTCACAACTTCATGCGAGAAGGTGTGGCCAAGGCGTTGCGGTTGAACGTCGTCCCTAGCAAAGGATCGATCAAGTCCGTAAACACTTCCGCCAAGCCGGTGGCCGGGGAGGCGAAAGAGGTCCGAGTACAAATTGGAGATTGGCATGGCACGGTCACGTTCACAGTGATCCCGATGGATGACTACGACATAGTACTCAGACTCCAATGGTTCGATCAGGTACGGGCTTTCATTGTCCCATATTTGGATTCCCTAATTATTTGTAATGAAGGGACCACAAGTACCATCAAGGCGAAAAAAGAGGCGTTGAAGTCGAGACTTCTCTCTGCCATGGAGTTTAAACGGGGACTCCAACGTGGTGAGGAGACCTTTGCCGCTTTTTGTGTAGCGGACGAGAGCGAGGGTGAATCCGAGGGAAAAGATGAGGTCCCAAAGGAGATCAAAGTCGTGTTAGAGGAGTTCAAGGACGTGATGCCCAACGAACTCCCAAAGAGGTTACCACCGAGAAGAGACGTGGATCATCGGATCGAGTTGGTGACCGACTCGATGCCACCATCCCGCACGCCGTATAGGATGGCTCCGCCGGAGTTGAAGGAGCTACAAAGACAATTGAAGGAGTTGCTCGAAGCGGGGATGATCCAACCATCCAAATCCCCCTATGGCGCGCCGGTGTTGTTCCAAAAGAAACATGACGGGTCGTTACGGATGTGCGTGGACTACCGGGCGCTCAACAAGTTGACGGTGCGTAACAAGTACCCCATTCCACTCATCGGGGAGCTATTCGACCAACTTGGAGGTGCCAAGTGGTTTTCGAAGATAGACTTGCGGTCGGGATATTGGCAAGTGCGTATTGCCAAGGGAGATGAACCAAAGACCGCCATGGTGACGAGGTACGGGTCATACGAATTCCTTGTCATGCCTTTTGGCCTCACTAATGCACCGGCCACATTTTGCACCTTGATGAACAAGGTATTCCAACCGTATCTTGATAAGTTCGTTGTGGTCTATCTCGATGATATTGTTGTGTACTCACCCACGCTGCAAGAGCATGTGGAGCATTTGCGGATGGTGTTTCAGGCCTTAAGGGATAACGAGCTCTATGCGAAGTTAGAGAAGTGCTCGTTTGCTCAAAGCGAGGTGTCGTTCCTTGGCCATCGTATTGGAGAGGGACGGATCATGATGGACAAGGCCAAGGTGAAAGCCATCCAAGATTGGGAGTCACCCAAAGACGTGCCCCAACTCCGATCATTCTTGGGTCTCGTCAACTACTACCGGAAGTTCATCAAAGGGTACTCCCAATCCGCCGC
The DNA here is from genome assembly GCA_029490685.1 of Schizonepeta tenuifolia. Lineage (NCBI taxonomy): Eukaryota > Viridiplantae > Streptophyta > Magnoliopsida > Lamiales > Lamiaceae > Schizonepeta > Schizonepeta tenuifolia. Next base: position 122,411,418 of record CM055956.1, read on the forward strand.
CCCATTGACAGAGTTGTTGAAGAAGGCTCAAAGGTGGTCATGGAGCGAGACGTGTCAAGAGGCCTTCGAGTGACTCAAGGCCGCAGTGACATCGGAGCCGGTCCTCGCCCTACCCGATCACACGAAGGAGTACGAAGTGCACACGGATGCCTCCGAGTACGCAATTGGAGGTGTGCTCATGCAAGAGGGGCATCCCGTGGCGTACGAGAGTCGGAAACTCAACGAGGCGGAGCGGCGATACACGGTCCATGAGAAGGAGATGACGGCGGTAGTGCATTGCTTGCGAACGTGGAGGCACTACTTACTCGGGAGTAAGTTCGTGGTCCGAACAGACAACGTAGCCACGAGTTACTTCCAAACTCAAAAGAAGTTGACGCCAAAGCAAGCGCGATGGCAAGAGTTCCTGGCGGAGTTCGACTACACGCTCGAGTACAAGCCGGGGGTGACGAATCGTGTAGCCGACGCCTTGAGCAGGAAGGCGGAGCTTGCCGCAATTAGCCAAGCCGAGACCGACATCAAAGGACGTATAAAGGAAGGCTTGGACAAGGACCCGATGGCACGGAACATCATGGAGTTTGCCAAGGAAGGCAAGACTCGGCGATTCTGGGTGCGAGACGGGTTGCTCTTCACCAAAGGGGATCGCTTGTTCGTACCGAAGTGGGGAAGCTTGAGGAGAGACATCCTCAAAGAGTGTCATGACTCGACGTGGGCCGGTCACCCAGGTATGCATCGTACAATGGCACTCATGGAAAATTCTTACTTTTGGCCTAGGATGCGGGAGGATGTGGAGGCGTATGTGCGGACGTGTCTTGTGTGTCAACAAGACAAGATCGAGCAACAACAACCGGGCGGATTGCTCCAACCCTTGCCGATCCCGGAGCACCCGTTAGTGTGTCAATGGACTTCATCACATGCCTTCCCAAGTCCGAAGGATGGGGGTCGATTATCGTGGTGGTGGATCGATTCTCCAAGTATGCCACTTTCATCCCTGCACCACCCGATGTGACGGCCTTAGACATGGCCAAGTTGTTCGTGAAGCATGTGGTCAAGTATTGGGGTATCCCGAAGACGATCGTGAGCGATAGAGACCCGCGCTTCACCGGGAAGTTTTGGTCCGAGTTGTTCAAGCTATTGGGGTCAAGCTTGGCATACTCGACGAGCTTCCATCCGCAAACGGATGGACAAACGGAGCGAGTCAACGCCCTATTGGAGTTGTACCTGAGGCACTTCGTGAGCGCAAATCAAAAAGATTGGGCAAAGCTTCTCGACACGGCGCAATTCTCATACAACCTCCAAAAGAGCGAGTCGACTGGAAGGAGTCCGTTCGAATTAGCAACAGGGAGGCAACCGACGACTCCATTAAGCCTAACAACGGGGTATTCAGGGCAAAGTCCGTCGGCATACACTTTTTCCAAGACACTTCACGAAGAGACGGACTTAGCACGAGCTTCTTTGGACAAGGCCGCCAAAAAGATGAAGAAATGGGCAGACCTTAAGAGACGAGCGGTCGAGTTCAACGAGGGAGATCGAGTGATGGTGAAGTTGCTCCCTCAACAATTCAAGGCCTTCCGATCCGTGCATAAGGGACTTATCCGGAGATATGAAGGTCCTTTCAAGATCGAGCGACGTGTTGGGAATGTGTCCTATCGCTTGGAGTTGCCGACGAAGTTGAAAATTCACCCAGTGTTCCATGTGAGCCAACTCAAGCCATACCATGAAGACACAGAGGATCCAACACGAGGGACGTCGAAGCGAGCACCAACGGCCGTGGTAACCTCGTTCGACAAAGAGGTAGAAGAGATCATCTCACACCGGATGATTCGAAGGAGAGGTGTTTCACCTTACACGGAATACTTTGTGAGATGGAAGGGACTTCCGGACAATGAGAGTAGTTGGGAGCACGAAGAGCACTTGTGGCAATTTCGGGATGAGATCGAAGCATACCGAGCCAAGGTCGCGCCGAGGACGGCTTTGACTTAGGTGGGGGAGAATGTTACGTCCCGCACACTTTCTCATCCGACATTGTGGGGCTAAGTAGAATTATCTAGAATTTTATAGGGCTAAGTAGAATTCTCTAGAATTCCCTTGAAAGATCCACAATGTAGTAGAAGCTTCTAGAAGATAGTAGATCATTGTAGATAGTTGTAGATCCTTATAGAACTCTCTAGAACCATGTAGATGATAGGATTCTCTAGAAACATGGAAGAATCTAGATCCTCTCCAATTCTATAAATAGGCCTCTTGGCCATTCATTTGTAACCATCCAAGAATCCAAGCAATACAAGTTCTTAGCATTCTCCAAGAGTTCTCTTTCAAAACATTCTTGTTTTCTTTAGCCAAGTGACTTGGTGGAGAGGTTGCCTAGCTAGTCTCGGGGCGAACTAGTCTAGGACCGCACGAGCGAGGAAACTTCGAGGGGCTCAAGTTTCGGTTCGTGACATAAAGCTCATCATGTGTTTAAATGCTTCAATCCAAACCCATTCCAAAATACTTATATAATGATTATATAATTTCTAAATCCGTACCACAAGGTTTGGTAGGCGGGTACTCATAAAAACCCGACTCATTGTCATCCATACCATCACCGCCATTCTCACCAACTCAGTCTCTTAGCACCATAATTTCATCATGATGTTGAAAAAAAAAGGGTTGGTTCATGCTCTTATAGTCTTCACTCCCATAACAATCCTCATTGTCTCCTCTACTAAAATAAAATTTTATCATTAGTCTATTCAAACTTATATAACAATAGTCCTTCATTATTCAAATTATTAATTAAATGGAAGTATTATAATTCCATATATGTTGCTCCAACTTATTGAAAAAATCTTCCATATAATTCTCTAAAACTAAATTCTCCCACCATTAGAAAACACAAATAAATACGGATGACTGATATATCTCACATTCAAGAATATCTCACCATTAGGAATATTCATTTATACTAATGACTATGATATCTAAAATTCAATGCATGATGTATTTATGATTATATTTCTTAATTAATGTGTTTTAATAATATTGGATTGTGCAGTTTAAATAAATTACTAATTATTTACTTAATTATATAAGTTTTCCTAATTAGGGCTTAAGATTTTTATATTTCTTTGTTCGTTTTATAATGTCAGGGAATTATTTGTGGATTGAATTGTGGATTGCAAATTTCCCATATTTGGTTGAAGTTAAGGTAGAAAAATTGTCAATTGTTCCATCGTTGTTATTTTACTTGCATTTAACGTGGCTGAATAGCAATATGGATTTTGTAATTTCGTCCAATTTGTATATTTATCATTTACTAAACTAATTACAACAACATCAAAGATTCAAAGTACATATAATTATTTCGATGCCCTTGCCGAAAATTTCACATCATAATCTCGCTTTTTCTCAAGCGTAGAAGATGTAAAGAAAAATGGAAAGATTAGATTCTCCAATTACCCATTTTTCTCAAATTTAAAGATGATTTTTTAAGGAAAGAAGAATTAGTGATGAAGAAATAAATTTGAGCTTCGAGCTGGTAAATCGGTTTACATTCGAAATTGACAGTATCAAGTAACTTTAAAGTGAAATATCAGGATTCATGTCCTGATACGTAGGTTGTACATCTGTTTATCATCAAAGAATTTTTGGGAGGTTTTGGTAAATTATGTACATTAACATTTTAGTTATATATTTATCAACAAATGATTACAGTTCCCAAAAGTTAGGGTTAGAAACAACCAACAGCATGGTTACAATATACATAAAATTGATAAACCAACTATCCCACAATAAAAAAGAATCAAAAGACTGGTACACATACAAAAGTTCATAAAAGATTGAAGTAAAATATAATACTAAAAGTTAACAATCACAATTAGCCAATCAAAAACTATATCACAAGTTTACAACCTTAAAAAAATATTACAATCGAGACATAATCAATATAACTTTAAATTTTATTTATTCTCAGCAAGGACCTCGTAAGCAAATAGAAGAAGCAATTGACTCGCTCGTCAAGATCATTTGAAATGATCGATTTCGTTGGTGGTAGATAATATTCTAGCCATATGTACTGGAAATATATTTTAACTTGATCTTCAAAACCAACCAATAGCAGAGAGTTTTTATTGCGGACAAATAATGTTGGAAATATTAGATATATATAAGTGGAAGAATTATATATTGAATATTGGAGGATTTATATAAAGTGCTCAGTGTGTGTGGACGTGTATGTATGAGAGAGTGGGTGCCAAGTTTTTTAATTCACTTCAATTCTTACTAACACACATATTGCATTACACATATATATAGAATATGTATGTCGGGTTATTCCTTAACCGACTTTGAATATATATTACATTCTAGATTTCTCTTCTAATTTCTTCACTCATAGTGCACACGTGCAATTTCCTATATATTCTAGAATTTTCCTTTTCTCTTATTTTTTAATTCTATTTTTTAATTCTTAATTCCTATTTCTAGATATTCCTATTATAAGCATCTTCTTATAAAATCAAGTTTATTTTTGTATTTTCCAACACCCCCCCCCCCCCTAAACTTGATTTTTTTGTTTCTCCGAGCAAATTCTTCAACTTGATATATTCTTCGTTCTTGAGCGGCTTCATAAAACTGTCGGCAATTTGATCTTGTGATTTTTCGTGCTTCATCCGTACTTTCTTTGTGATATATCCTCTAACGTAGTGGAAGTGAGTGTGCGCGCCTTATTTGACTCTGGAATATTGAATTTCTTTCGGATGCAGCTGCTTTCTTCTTATCCATATAATCCCTTCTCTGGTTATATTGATTCACATTGTGACATACGACGGTTTTGCTTGGTCGAGTCTTAGTTTTCATCACCCACTCGCGGATTTTCTTGTTGGCCTTCATTTCTGTATCTCTTGAATTTCTCCACTTTGCTTTTGGCGTTTCTCAGAAGTTATTGACTCATAAGCAGAAAAACAAAATAACATGAGATCTTCTAACCTTTTCAGTCTCATCGTAGATCTCATTTAAGGTTCTTGTGCGTGACGTTTCTCTTTCATTTAAGAAAGTGGGTGGTGATTCTTGAAAAACTTGCAACGGTGAAGTAGATGGAGTCGCCGGTTCTTGTTGAGTTTCTTCCACTTGCTCAACCATTTCTGGTTCCTCAAATTGAGGAATGAATGTGAAGTCACTGCCGTTGTTGCAGCCGAAATCCCATACTCCTTCTTCATCGAACTCCACGTCTCGACTTATCACAGTTTTCTTCGTAGTTGGATCGTAAAACTTGTAGCCTTTAGAGTTAGAGTCGTACCCGATGAAGATGAATGGCTTGCTTTTGTCGTCGAGCTTGCTCCTTGTCTGATCTGGTACATGTGCATATGCTTTGCTTCCAAATACTCTCAAGTGGGCGATCCACGACTTTTTTCCACTCCAAGCTTCTTGAGGAGTCTTTTCCCACACGCTCCTCGTTGGACACCGATTTGACAGGTACACAGCGCACGTCACTGCTTCTGCCCAAAGCTCTTTAGGCAAGTTCTTCGTCTTCAACATGCTTCTGGCTATCTCCACGATGGTTCTATTCTTTCGTTCTGCCACTCCATTTTGTTGGGGGGACCTCGGAACTGTTAGTAGCCGCCGATTCCGGTCGCTTTGCAAAATTCTAGAAACTCTTCGGATGTGAACTCTCCACCTCGATCAGTCCTCAAAGCTTTGATTTCTAGTCCACTCTCTTTCTCAACGGCAGCCTTGAACTTCTTGAAAGCTCCAAATGCTTCTGATTTCTGCTTCAAGAAGTATACCCACGTTTTTCTTGAAAAATCATCAATAAAAAGTAGGAAATAATTATTTTTACCGAGGAAGCTTGGCTTGATTGGCCCGCACACGTCAGCATGGATTAACTCCAATGGTCTCTGAGCTCTTGAACACGACTCCTTTAGGAACGGCTTTCTGAAGTGCTTCCCGAGTAGACAGCCTTCGCAGAGTTGATCGGGATGCTTGATTGGTGGTAGTCCTCTCACCATTTCTTTTCTCGATAATAATTTTAAACCACCAAAATTCAAGTGCCCAAAACGGAGGTGCCATAACCAGGATTTATCTTATAGCAGGCTTGAAGGCATTTAACCACATCATTTTGAATATTTAATAAAAACATTATATTTTTGGACATTGGCACCTTGGCAATTAGATTATTTTTACCATCTCTTATTGAAAGGCTATAATCTTTCATATGAATATCATAACCTTTCTCTAAGAGTTGTCCCAAACTTAATATATTATTTTTCATATTGGGCACGTAGTAGACGTTAGAAATAAAATCATGAGCTCCATTCTTCAACCGAATTAAAATCTTCCCTTTTTTTTTTTACGGGAATTCTAGATTCATCACCAAAGGAGACATTACCACTTACCGACTCATCGAGCTCCACGAACATACTTCTTTTTCCACACATATGGTTGCTTGCGCTTGTGTCGAGGTACTACGTGTTATCTTGACTTCCAGCTTCTCCTTTGTATGCCAGAAGTACACTCCCTTTTTCTTCACTCGTATTCTCAGCATAATGGACCTTCTCTTCAACCTTCGATTTTGTATCTCTGTACTCGAAAACATAGTGCCCAAATCTATGACAATTATAACACTTTATTGAAGATTTATTGTACCTCGACTGCGGGTTGCTCCTCCCTCGTCCGCTACTTGGGAACTTCTTTCTATCTTCATTAATTGTAAAATATCCTCGTCCAAGTCCACGTCCAAATCCACGACCACGACCTTGATCTTGTTGTTGTCCGCGACCTCTTCCTTGTCGGCCACCTTCATTGCTCGAACTTTCTTCTTTCTCTTTTGTGCTCACTTGCTACTTTAAGACTTGCTCGACAATTTCTTGTTTCTTCTTCTTTTTCTCTTCATATGCTTGTAACGATCCCAACAAGTGATCGATAGTCATCTTCTCTAAATCTTTAGTTTCTTCTATTGTCACAACAATATGCTCAAAAATTTGAAGTTAGCGAACGCAATATTTTTTCCATGATTCTAACATCCTCCAATTTTTTGCCATTTATCTTCATTTGATTAGTAACCGCCAAAACTCTTGAAAAATAATCTGAGACTGATTCGGACTCTTTCATGTGTAAAGACTCAAATTCTCCTTTTAGAGTTTGGAGACGTACCTTCTTTACTTGCTCCGCGCCTTTGCACGAGATCTGGAGCTTCTCCCACGCTTCCTTGGCGGTTCTCGCACTTGAGATCTCCTTGAAATCGTCGTCCCCTAGCGCTTGATAAATGAGATAGAGAGTTTTCTTGTCTCTCTTTCTCGCATGTCGCAATCTATCCCTTTGTTGTTGGGATAGTGCGGCCTCGTCTTGCGGCTCCTCGTAGCCACTCTCCACAATCTCCCAGACGTCGTGGGCTCCCAATAGCGCCTTCATCTTAATACTCCAATTGTCAAAATTGCTCCTATTGAGCATGGGGACTTGGAACGACGACAAATTTGTCATCCCACAGGTAGGATTTTATGACTCTGATACCACTTTGTTGGAAATATTAGATATATATAAATAGAAGAATTATATATTGAATATTGGAGGATTTATATAAAGTGCTCAGTGTGTGTGGACGTGTATGTATGAGAGAGTGGGTGCCAAATTTTTTAATTTACTTCAATTCTTACTAACACACATATTACATTACACACATATATAGAATATGTATGTCGGTTATTCCTTAACCGACTTTGAATATATATTACATTCTAGATTTCTCTTCTAATTTCTTCACTCATAGTGCACACGTGCACTTTCCTATATATTCTAGAATTTTCCTTTTCTTTATTTTTTAATTCTATTTTTTAATTCTTAATTCCCATTTCTAGATATTTCTATTATAAATATCTTTTTATAAAATCAAGTTTATTTTTGTATTTTCCAACAAATAAAAGGTAAGATGCATTATGCTGTAAATTTGAAGTTGGATATATACTTAACCCCCTATTTATAATTACAAACTTTCATGCAATGCCACATAGGCATGAGAATGGCTGTGGGCTTAAGGATCCATGCTCCTATTATTAAGAAGATGAAAAAGCTCGATACAAATGTTTTGTTTTTTTTACCAAAAATGATTATTATTTTTACAATAAAATTGCTATAATAAATTATGTTTTGCTCATTTGGTTATAAGTTGATAACTCAAAGACGTGTACCTTTTCAACAAATATTTTTCCATTTAATCAACATAACTTAAGATGGTATGGGTGTGTAATTTGGTTTGAGTGATTAGGAGAGATTGATAAATAATTATTCATAATCATATGTACGGTTTGTATGATTGGGCCCGTGGTGGATAACTAGACCCTTGATCATATCAATCAAATGAGTTATCAAATCATTTTGAAATTTTCAACTTTGATCTCAAACTCTTATCTCTCTCTTTAACTCTGTGGTGCCTTTCGCTCTCTCTATTTATCCTAGATTACTTAAAATGATAATCAATCCAGCCAAACGTATGATAAATAATCCAAATACTATAATACTATCCTATTTATTAATGTTATCTATCCTATTCTTGAAACCAAACATGTCCTATATATATATATATATATATATATAGCAATATATTGACTACCGATATTAAATAAAATTAATAAGCAGAATACATGAACGTATATAGGAAATAATCAAAATTATTATATATTCGATATGAATAACATGCCATATTACATTGCTAAAGTTAAATAAAATGGATGTTATATATTTTCGGAGAATATATTTGTATATTCATGGTTAGGAGTGTGGGCCGGCACGAATCATCATCTCAATTGTACGGATGTCGACCGAACTGTCCAGTCATGGACGGGCCACCGGCCCAAATTGCCCCAATAATGTAGTGAGCAAATTGGATGTAGCGATACGCGCGGGTCGGGCCGACTACAAATACCAAATAACTGAATTAGTGTTTTGATTGGGGCAAAATGTGAAATGGTCAAAATGTGGACAAAAAGTTAAATTCGGTAAAGCTACTTAGTTTTTATAAATTCTGTCACTGTGGTACGAAATGTAAGAATTCGTACCAATCGTACCACAATTATCTACCAATAAGATATATACTCTTAGTGGTACGATTGACACTAATATGCATATTCGTACCAACATATCAAGTTAACTGTGGTATGACTGGTACGAATACGTACATTTCGTACTACAAGTATATATCCTATTGGTACAAATCGTACCAATCTTACCAGTGTTAATATGTGGTACGATTGGTATGAATTCTTACATTTCGTACTACAGTGACAAAATTTATAAAAACTAAGTAGATTGACATAATTTAATTTTTACTCCTCATATTGACTATTTGACCTCATTTTCTCTTGCTAATTACTACTTCCTTAGATCGTGATAATGTCATGTTACTGTTTGGCACGACATTAAGAATAAGGATAAAAAGATAAAAAGTGGGTAGGTCCCAATCACTTTTGAAGAGTTTCAAAGAGTTAAAACTTTCGTTATTTGGAATATGACAATATAAGTGAGATATCTAAATAATAAAATGATGATAATATGAGAGGGTCACAGAGACTACAAATATGACCATGACCGAAATAAGATGAAATTAGAAAGCTGACTTAACATTAGAATTATTTGAAATTATACAGGTGTGGGCTTTAAATTCAGTAATTTATACTTTTTACCGTATAAATTCCTACTGTTTAGAGATATACTAGAACATTAAGATGCCAAAGGAACAAAGCCACTTAATATCAGAGAACATCAATAATGGAAGCAGATAATATAGAAAATAATGCATATGGATTATATGTCCCACAGTCCTACTAAATTCTTTATGATATCCTCTACCTCGTAATTTATGTGTCACGCAAAATATTCACTATTTTAATAATACTAATTTTAAAATTGTAAAAAAAAAATTAATTGTTACATGATCAATTATAACTAGTTTTTTTAATAAAATAATATAGTTGAAAATGAAATAAATGTGAGTTCTTGATTAAAAATCCTCATGAACCAACATTAAAGACTTCTCCTCAAGAAATCTCAACAACATTTATTAATTTGGTGGATATAGTAACTACATCACTAGCTAGAAAAAAATAAAATAAAAAATGGACCAGATAAAACGAATCTCTTAGTAACCGACTAAATTAAAAATGCAGGACTACGCTACTATTTCCCATTTGTATCAACTTCAAACACTTAAATTACTATCTTACCCCTGACGACCCCCTCTATAAAATAAACCCTAATGAACAACAAGAAGAATCACACCTCCACAAAAACCCTATATATCCACACTACTAACTAAGCACTCTCCGAACATGGGAAGCCGGAGATTTGAAATAACGGTCGTCTCGGCCGATAATCTTCCCGATATCCGTCGTTTGGGGCGGATGAAGACGTACGCGGTGGTCTCACTCGACGGCACCATGGACTCGACCAACGTGGACAAGAAGGGAGACACGTGCCCCACGTGGAACTTCCCGTTTGTGTACAATATCAAGGAGACGGATCTACATCGGCCGGGCTTAGACGTGGTGGTGGATATCTTCTCCGAGAAAACTCTCGGAGAAGACAAGCTTATAGGCCGCGTGGTGATACCGGTCAAGAATCTTTTCGAGAAAGGACTCGAGTCGCAGAGGAGCCTCGGGTTCCCCATCGCGGGGACCACTTATGGTAGACTCTATATCCGGTACTGCTTCGAGGAGAAGAATTTTGGGAGTGAGGCGTGTGGAAGACATGACCTTATGTTAACTAAAACGAGCCTTAACTTTAGGGGAGATAATTACTATAATTATAATTAAGGGGGGTTATCATTCTACTAATAAGGCAGGCAGTATGAGTTGTACCTTGCAGTTGCGTAAGTGTTGTACTTTGTTTGTGTGGTGTGCAGTGTTCTAAGATGGTATCTCGTGAAGTTGAGATGAAGAAGCGATCGCAACTTTGCATTTGCCGCTCTTCTCCTCTGTTTATGTATCTAACTATGTTTGAAAGTTGTTGCAATATATAAAAGTAAGTTGTGTAGGGTGCGTTTACTTTGGTAGTATGGAAAATGAAGGAAAAGAAAAGGTTGGAAAATATTTTCACACCTCTAACAACTCTAGTAAACATGTGAAAATAATGGAAAAAGTATGAAAATATTTGTTTTCACCATTTCTATCAAAGTGAACGCACCTTAACAATTTAAGAAAGTAAAAAGGGTTATAGTAAATCCATCACTGTTTATATACATCATAATTAACAATAATCATCAATTTTTAATAAAATAAATTTGAAATTAAATGCAGAAGATTATTATATACATCATAATTTTAACAATAATCAACACTAATTAATTAAAAAATAATTTAAAAATCAAAGAAGTTGAAAGTGATAGAAAAAAAGAACAAGTGATCTCAAATTACTTACAAACTAAAATGATGACATTAAGAATAGGTTAATTTGTTTGCATATTGATAATTAGATGTGATATAACTTAATTTAATTTCAAGTTCAATAACGCAGAACTCTAAACATCACAAGCAGTATTATGAATTCTTTTTAGTTGGGATTTGGGTCTGGGGTATTGAGATTCCTAGTGAAAAAAATACAAACTGAGTTGCATGTAGAGTATTATTCATTAGTAGATGTAATTTGCAACTTTACCCTTTAAACACATGGCGAATCCTTCTTCAATTTTCTCCTAGATCATAAACAAATGATTAGGTTACCACTTTGGTTTATTTCATTTTTGATATGATTCTACTTATCGATCATTTAGTTAAAATATGGGATCTTTAATATATATACTTAACTTTTGGAATAATATACTCTTTCTGTGGAATAATATGATCTCATGCTTTATCAAGTATTGGTTTTGGATATTTATTAAAGAATAGGACTTTCTTTAATTATATACAATTACGGGCTGATAAGCGCATGGAAAAATTCCCCACCAGAATATTTTACAGACTGAAAAGTTTGGAAAACATCCACCAGAATATTATCTCTAGATTTTTCTCTCATTAATAAAAAAAAGAACCTTTATTAGAATCATTAAAAAAGGCAGCATGCTACACAGCCGAAGAAATACGCAAGAAAATGCTGGGGAAGATTAGCAAGCAGTCACGTTAAGGATGACAATAGGTCGGGTTTTCGCGGGTACCCGTACCTCCCAAATCCTGATGGGATGAGTTTGGAAAATATTAAATAGTTTTGGGACAGGTTTGGGTAGAAACATACGAATCCACGACGGGTTGGGTCTGGTTTGAACAATTACCTCCGGGTACCCGCTACCCAAACCCATTTATATATATATATATATATATATATATATATATATATATATATATATGTATATATATACTTCCTCTGTCCCATTCATAATGCAACATATTTCTTTTGGGGTGTCCCATTCATCTTGCAATGTTTCCTTTTATGAAAATAATTAGAAAATCACTTTATCTACTTTATTCACTTCAAAACCACTTTATATCACATCAGTAACACTTTCTTCACTTTAAAACCACTTTATATCACATCAACAACACTTTATTTACTTTAAAAATATTTTATATCACTTTATTAATACAGTAATCGTCATCTTTACTCTTAGTACTCTTTTTCTTAATACCCGTGCCAAAAAGAAACGTTGCATTATGAACGGGACGGAGGGAGTATATATAAAAGATAAAAAAAATATTATATGTATAATTTATAGTAGAGTTAAAAATATTAGTATAAATATTAATTTTCTAATAATTTATTCAAACATTGTATGAGATATTGACTATTTAATAAATTTTGTTGTTTTAGGATCTCGTTCAACTGGAGATTTTAGTGCTTTACGTACAATGGAGGAAAATGTTTATTGATTCATCGTAGATTTTTTTTACTAAGTACTACTGTGTTTTGATATTTATTTTTGAATTTTCTTTTTATACTTATGTTTTAAAATTTTGTTAGTACGTAATACTTTGCCTTGAGATTAATTTTAGTGAAATTTTCTATAGATATTATGTTTTAATCATATTTATAATGTTGTGTGATTTGATAGTTACTTTTTAATATACGGATTTTTTAATAGTAATAAGTGAGTATTACCCAACAGATTTGGGTCAGGTTTGAATTTTAAAATTATTTTTTAATCGGATTTGGGACGCTGTACATATTATATTAATAACAAATGGGCCCAGCTTAAAGAAAGGAAAGTCCCAAGCCCAATTAAATAATTTGTCTACTATTCTTAAGATACATAGGTGCATCTATACCCTAATGAAATTTACCAATTAATTAAAGTTAAATTTTCGTGAATTCGCAATTTATTATAAATTTTTCTTGTGACAAATCTTCATTCGATCTTTTGTTAATTCATGATATATATGTAATAAAAAAATGGGACTAATCGTCAAATATTAATCTTGTGTTGGTGACTTTTAATATTTTCTTCTTAATTCGTGAATGAATGCATGTCATATGTATAACACAGTAACAATTATAAAACATAGAAATGTTAATATTATATATACGCATTTATGTGTGTTGGCACCGTGCACAACTTTCCTCGGTTCCGCTCCCTTACCCACCGTGGGTACGACTAATGTAGCCACCGTTGATGTGGCATGTCACTTGGGTTGGTGAGTTAATTAACCATATAAATAGGTTAATTTTAAATTGAATATTAAAATGACTCCATAATTTATGGAAATAATATCTCCTAGTAATTTAAATTCAAATTAAATTAAGAATTATAAATAATAAAAAAAAAATCAAGAATCCTTCTCCCAAATTATTTGCGCCAACAATTCATTTGCTCGTCAAGTTACAGGATTGTCATTCTCTTCACTTTATTTAGTTACTTAATTAATTACTTAAATTTCTACAATATTTTTTCTCTTTTTTAATACTTTAATATTTATTAACACCTACAAACTTAATCACCATTAGAATAGAAATCAATTAAAAAAAAAATCAAAATACGTACATGCAGTAATTTGTTAACACCAACACATAATCACCATCAGAATAATGGTTCTTGAAAACTACTGCTTGCAGAAAATGCTAAACCTACAAACATACGGTACTCCTCCGATCCACAAATATACGTACGTATACAATACCATCAAATATTTCTGCAGGTTCAAAGAATTTTACCAGAATTAATCTGGAAAAAATAAATGGCAATTCCAAATCATGCACCAAGAATTCTCAACGGATCATTTATGATTAAGACAGAAACATGTATGCTTTTTCTAACACTTTAATAATTTATGTAATTAATTAAGTAACTAAATAAAGTGAAAAGAATAACAATCTTATAACTTGACGAGGCAAATAATTGTTGGCGCAAATAATTTGGGATAAAGAATCTTGATTTTTTTTTGTGATTTAAAATTCTCAATTTAATTAGAATTATATTATTAGGCGATATTGTATCTATAAATTGTGGAATTATCTTAATATGCAATTTAAAATTAACTTATTTATATAGTTGACTCACCAACCCACGGTAGGTAGGGGAGCCGAATTGCAACTTCCCTTTCAAACAAAGTGTCCTTTTTCTTGCAAAGATGATGAGTTGGCCTTTTGGATGTAACCAATAGTTATTCATCATCACTCATATCATATGTGTTTTGGCATTAAATTATCAGCCATATAGATACAAAACAATTCCAACATCTTGTGGCGCCCTCCACATGGGATGGAAAATTCAAGAAATGAAATTAACAATTTTAGATATGCATATTTATGGGGATGAGATCCTCTAAAAACTTTATTTCGTGTAAAAATCTAGAAACTATGTATGTTCATATGCATGCATTTTTATAAAGGTCCTAGTTTTGATTCATAGATTTGACTTGCGCCACCTTTAAACTGAGCACAAAAGTTTTTGCATTTATATTATTTAGAGTTAAATGAGTACTCAACTCTAAGGTCATGTTAAAAAAAACAAAACTAAAACTAGGATATCCTATTCGCTTCTTTGTTTAGATCAACCAATATTATTAATTGATGATTTATTTTTCCTTTTTTCCATTTCGGAGTAATTTATTTTTATAATTGTGTGTCCATAAATCATGAATACTCCACAATACCCTAGTGAACTCACGAGTTAATTTTTACCCCCAAAAAAGGTATAGCAGCCCAGCCCAGTCCATACCACGGGCGGGTCGGGTTGGCCCGTAGGGCCGGGCCTATTCGGGCCGATTTTGACACCCCTATTTGTGGGGTGCATACCAACTATTCAAAAATATTGCCGACAGAAGCCGATCAAGCATTACTAAAAAATTGCATTTATCATATGTGATTAAAAAATCAGTAGTTTACTTTAATTAAGAATTTAAGTTAGTGTAATTTCTTTTAGATATTTATATTATTTTGCGCTTAATTAGGCGAAACAAGGTACCCGCCAACCGTTCGACTAAATTCCCATAGAGGCCGGAGTTATATTTTGAGAACGATAATTAAGATAGAATAGAACTCATAAATTGAATAAGATGCATGCAACCTACTACATGGGTCCTACGACTGGATCCGGGTTGGGTTGACCCAGTCATATTTTTTTTTATTCTTTTTTTTTTTTTATTTTAGAATTTTTTTAATTTCAGTTTGTTTGTTTTTTATTTTTTTTCCGGCTTCGCCTTCGCTCCGATTACTAATTAATGATAATCGTCGGGTAATAATTTGGATTTATTCAACTAACTCGAATCTTAACCAAAAAAAAAGCGGCAAACCAAAAAATAAAAGGGTAAAAAAAAGAGGGAAAAAAATATGAAAATTTTGAAAAAAAGAAATATGAATATATAAAAAAAGAAAATTTGAAATAAAAATATATAAGTACGTGCACTCCATGCGGTCCTCTTGTATTGGGTGCCGGAGGTCGCATATGAGTATCTGTGTCAAATGTGCCATTTACACATTGATAGAAAACAAACCTAATTAATATGATATGAGAGAAACAAGACAAAGTGTTACGAACTGTTCTTATCCGCAAGCTAGCTAACAACCTTGTACTAGGAAGCACAGCTGTCACGTGCTCGTAGCATGAGGATTTAATTGTCTTATGATTCCGTTGAGATGAAATGACTGCCTTGCCCTTTATCTCTTGAGCTGTGCTGCTTATATCTTTAGCTTAATTAACAATCTAGCTCATGGTTATTGTTAACCACTCTAATACACATTTACCCCCACATTAAAAGAATTAAAAATAGAAATTAAAGAGATGACAACAATCATAATGATTAGATTAAATCTGAAACTTCCAAATATATTGGATATTTTCATATTCGGATTGACTGTTTTGAATGGTTCCTAGTGTACACATGAGTTATATATTTTCTATTGGAACCGCGATTTACATTTTAATACTTTCTACTACGAAAACATTGTTCTTTTTAATCTACTAATCTACTAGTAGAGAATTTGATGATAATTTGATGATAATTTTTTGAAGCAACATTTTAACTACTGATTATTAACTTCAACAAAATATTCGCAAGCATGCGTAAGAGTAGGAGAAAAATGAAACCAAAATGTACAATTCTTAAAATTGAATAATACTAATAAAATCGTCTATTATAATATGCTCCCTTCATCCCGTTCATATTGTCTTCCTTTCTTTATTGTGTTGTTTAGGTATAACAAGTTTAGGTGATTTTAGAAGAAGCAAAAGTACAATGTCGCTAAGTTACTACCATCTTATATATTCCCAGTTTTAAATCTTAAAGGTAATTACTATGACGACTTATGATGACTTCAACTATTATAGGGTAAATTGTCGAAAAAATATTCTCAAGAGGACACCCAAGAGGTGCGACTTCAGTCTATATGCAGTGATATCTCGAGTTCAAACAAAACTGGTCCCGTGATCTCCATATAAAAAAAAATTGTCAAAAAAATATGTAAACTTTATTTGTATAATACACATAACTTTTGAAATTGAAAACACCACCCACCGTCTTGTCCTCTTACTCAAACATCAACCACCACCATTATAATCACTCGAGGGTACCGGTCTCATCCCCTCCTCCTTCTCTCTATTTTTTCATATTCTTTTCTTAGAAAGCTATTTTATACAATTAAACATGAATACAATTTGTTATAAATGAATTAAGCGTGAACTTCATTAAGTATAATATAAAAAATTTATCAAAAATTAATATACAACTACATTAATAAATCCAATAAATTTTAGCACAATTCTAGTGCAATTTAACATTATAGGTATGTGATAAACTTAACAATAATTATTAATAAAAAATAATATTATAAAAGTAATATTATCCTATCATAACTCTTAATAACATGCATTAAACTTTACAAATAAATAAAAATACGATTTAGAAATAAGCACAAGATATATTCTAAAATAAATTCTAACAAAATAAATAAATTATGAACCAATTGATATAGCCTAAGCCCTCCGCCATTCTTCAAACAACTGCCATTCATTAAGTTGAGTTATTGTACATGTAGGACTATTATTAATCTATTAAGTTTATAATAAATTTAATATATAAATTTACACTATAACTCTTAAAATAAATATAATTGTAGGGACATATTAGGCAAATCAAATTTTGTTAGAATTCACCCTTTTATAATTTATTAATAGGTATAGATAGATTAAACTGAAGATGCTGGATACTACAATCTCTTGGGTTAAAATCTTCGTAATTGAGAGTTCAAAAAGATGATAAAATCTCGTTAAAAAATTAATTAATAATAAAATAATGTGTAAACATGTATACTTGAAACGCGCGTCTGCAACAACCAATTCAAATATGTAATCTTAAGGCCAAATTGAAGAATAATTCCCCATTTTTTTTCAAATTCTGGTTTAAAACCAAATCTTTTAATGTTTGCAAAAAAAAATCTCCACCTATTAATTTTTCTAAATTATCTCCTACGTTGAATTTTTTCCCCAAATTGAAGATGAATTAGATGCCGAAAATGCTTACATGACAAACTAACATTTATATGTATACGGTTGAAGGCACAAATCGATTCCACACTATAATTTTCTCATCTTTATCCATCTTTATCTCTCTTCTTCCAGCGACCGTAACTTGAGTAATTGAGGAAATAATTTGAAATATCACTTAAGAAATCACTTACAACGCCATGTAAGTATTTCAGACGTCCAATTTAGTTTCAATTTGGAGAAAAAATTGAATGTGGGAGATAATTAAGAAAAATTTAAAAGGTGGAGAATTTTTTTGTAAAAATTAAAAGGTTTGGTTTTAAACCAGAATTTTTAGAAAGGTGGAGAGTTATTTTACAATTTGGCCTAATCTTAATACTCCCTCATTCTTGCAATAAGTGGCTTGTATTTCTTATTGATATGTGTCCCATTTGGGGTTGTCTAAATGGGTAACGGATAATCGGGTAGTATTGTACCGACCCGAAATCAGATGGGTATTGGGCACCTGTTACCCGCATGTTCGGGTAAAAGGGTCGGGATATGGGATGATAATTTTAATAATTTCGGGTATCAGGTAGATACCTGATCCGGGTACCCAAGTGAACCCGAATTTTTCATTTAATATATTATATTTATATATATATATATATATATATTATAAATCTATTATATTTGTACACCTAAAACCTAGTTTCTCTTATATATATACGGTAGTTTCTCTAATACTATTAATATATGAAACTCTCTCTCGACTAAACACAAAGTAGGGCAGAAAAACTTTATTGTGGAATTAATTACGGTTTATGTTTTTTTTATTAAGTTGCTTATGGAATTATGATTTTATGTTTATCAATTAATGGTGTTGGTTTTGTTTTAATATTAAGTTTTTGGTTGCATATACATTTTATGTGATTGGCGTATGTTACGTCTTTTATTAATTTTTTTTATCAATTATTTGTTATAGTTATTGCAATTTGCGACAAGTTCGAACTAATGCTCAGGTAATTAGGGTACCCTAATACCCGATCAGGATTACCCGCTCGGGTATTTGGGTACCCAATTTTTAATATAGGGTCGGGATAGGGTATCAAAATTTTGAAAAAATTGGGTACCCTACCCGTACCGTTTAAACAGCCCTAGTCCCATTATAAGTGGTCGTTTCCAAATAGGAAATAATTATCCCTTCAAAGTTGTCTTCTACCACGTTTTACCCTTTACTTTTTTGCCCATACCCAAAAGTTTGAACCACTTATTGCGGTATAGAGGAAGGTACAAAACCCTAATGAAATCGATCCATACTTAAAAGTACTAAAAACAAAATAGAATATAGAAATTTAATCTTAATATTGAATCTACCACACATATATCGACAACACATTATCCTCAACAGGTCCACAAATGAAGAAAGTAGCACACGTGTCTACATAAAGCAACATGTGTTATAAACATGGGAAGCCACCAAACTTGAAAAATCCTAAGCGAAAAGAAGTTGCAACTCAATGGAGAATTCAACGTTTTCCTTTGCTCTCTCCATCTTGTTATTTTGTAGCAGTACGCTGTGTTTTTGCGCAACAAACTTGAATTCTACGACAGACAAACACGCACTCTTATCCTTCAAAAACTCAATCATATCAGACCCTCGACCTACTTTGAGCATGAATTGGTCCGACGATACATCGGTCTGTAATTGGATTGGTGTGTCGTGCGGCATCAAGCACCATAGGGTCAGTTCTCTCAATCTCTCAGGCTTCGACCTTGCTGGAACTCTTGCTCCAAATCTCGGAAACCTATCGTTTTTGAGATATTTGGACATCAGTTCCAACAATTTCACGGGCGTCCTACCCTTTGAGCTCCGTAAACTACGTCGTTTGAAGGTGATGAATGTGGGAGTGAATTCATTCAGCGGAGAAATTCCAACATGGTTGGGTAGTTTACCTCAACTGGAGCAACTCTATCTCTACAACAACTCTTTCTCAGGTAGAAGTCCATCGTCTTAATTTGTTTAATAGTTCCAAGCTCCAAATCTTCATTAGAAACATGTTTCAATTTATTATTGGGTGCAGGGAATATTCCAGATGAGATTGGAAATATTTCTTCACTCCAAATATTAAACATTTACAATAATCAATTGAGTGGGATCATACCACGTGGTATCTTCAATGTCGCGTCAATGATACAAATTATAGTTGCGAATAATAAGCTATCAGGTTGGCTCCCCAGTGATATGTGCAACAATATGCCCAACATTAAATGGCTTTCTCTCTCCTATAATCAAATCGAAGGGCAGATTCCGCCAAACATATGGAAATGCACACATCTTGAGATCTTGTCATTATCGTTCAACAACTTCGGTGGCAGCATCCCGCTCGAAATTGGAAGTTTGAGCATGCTTAGAGAGTTATACCTGGGCTTCAATCATTTTCGAGGTACGATCAACTCTTCTTACTTCAATATGTGATGCAATTAGTTGTACAATTATCTAGATATATATCACAATTGATTTCAGGAGGAGTTCCGACAGAAATAGGGAATTTGTCAAGACTAGAGATATTAAGCATTGAGAGAGCCTCTCTAAAAGGGAATATTCCATCCTCAATCTTCAACATTTCTTCCTTGACAAGCTTGGACTTGTCTGAAAATTGGTTGTCAGGAACTATCCCAACACTCCACTATCTACCAGAGCTGAAAGAGTTGTATCTCGGTTATAACAAGTTGACAGGTATGTCGTGAGTAATATCTTCTCCAACAATTATCAGTCTATTATGTAAATTTATCATCTCTCCATATCTAGATATGTTTATTAATGATGTCTCAAATAACGAAACACTACTTAGTGATTTGAGGCAACCAACTTCTTGTAGACATGAAATGTGTGATTTTAATATTACAAATTAGATACAGAAATAAAAAGGTTGAATATGTGATTTAATTGCCACACCAGCACTTGGAAAGTGTGGTTTACCTGCCCTGTGTGGTTTGTAGCCTACCGTACAAGGGACGGAGGTTTACCCAGTACGCACCGAAAGTAGCGGCTGCGGGCTCCCACGACAAAAAAAAAATGCGTGATTTAGAATTCTTTGTTTGACATGATAAATGTGCTTTCAGGTTGAATTCAATTTACAAATCAATTTTATTTGTAGAGTAAATCCTCTGAAAATTTAAAGAGATATTAATATATTGACAAATCAATAATTTATTAATTAAAAGAGTACTTTCTCAATTTTAATAAATATAATTTATATAAAGATCATGGGGAGAAAACACTTGTAAATAATGCTTTAATATATTGAAAAATTATCTATTTTAATTGAATATATTTATGCATCGATTAATTTTTAGCAAAGAAAAGCATTAAATGCTACAATTATGCTTAATTTTTATTTTGATTGGACAACTCGACATCAAAATTATTTGGATGCATTTAAATTTCAAATGGAGAACTGGAAACCAATTATTTTGGATATAATTAGAAAAATTTCAGACAAAACACATAATAATATACTCGTACTTTAACAAATGATCATAGTAATTATACTTAGTAATAAAAAATTATTAATTTGAAATATTAATGGAACCCATATACTTACAAAAAAATATTATTTCATATTATCATATTTGATGATTTTTTGCAATGGTCGGAGTCGGGACCAAAGAAATTTATTATACTTAGATAGTTTATTAATTGATAGAGTGGTTAATTTATAGAGCTTCTAGTGTAAACTTTTATTTATTACATATATACACTTACAAAGTATTCGACTGTCAGGTTGGCTTCCAAGTGATATTTGCAACAATATGTCCAGCATCACAACACTTTATATCCATCACAATGAACTTGGACAGATTCCGCCATATATATGGAAATGCACACATCTTGAGAGCTTGTTATTATTTGAAAACGATCTAAGTGGCAGTATCCCCCGTGAAATTGGAAATATGAGCATGCTTAGGGACTTTGATCTGGCCGATAATCATTTCACAGGTATATTATATGTGACATTTGTTTGTTTTATTATGAATTTAACTACACAAGGATTAGTACCGTGAAATCGCACGTAAAAAGAACGGTTCTAACAAATAAACTTTGATGAGCACATTTGATATTTCATATTAATTTTAAATTAATATTTATATTTTTTTGTTATTTTTTAACTGAACTTTTTGCAAAATTCCTAAATTTAATTAATACTATATGATTGTTTATGAGAAAAGATAAACAGTTTAAATACTTGATTGGAAAGCGTACGCATTCTCAGTTTCTCTTGTATTATTTGCTCGGTCAAAATCCGGCCACTATAAATTACGTTAGATTAATTTAATTTTTTTAGTGTATCATCACTGACTCATTATACTATGATACTAGTTTGTCAATAAATAAGATAAGTTAATACAACTCTTCTAAAGTTTCCTAAATAGTTAAATTTTCGAAATTTAAATATATATAATTTTTTATATAAACTTTTTATAAATATATATGATACGCATGTTGACAAGATATAAAATAGAAGGTAATTGAAGAGAAACTATGCGTTTTATGATGATCCATTAGAAAGCTTACACGTGGAATTTTGGCTGCCACATCAACAGAAAGGAACTGGAAAAGCCAACTGTTTGGGCATCAATATCAATATGTCAAAGTCGAAAGTATATTCTTGATTTGAAAATTGAGTTTGGGTGTACAAGGGTTAATTTGTATATATTATATTATATTATTTCCTTTTTAAATATATTATAGAGATATAATTAAGCAAGATATATAAATTTCGTTAAACAATATTCATTTTATATTAATATAGATTGTTCTATATTTTCTAAAAATATTTATACAAAAATAAATCTTTAGTGTTATTAACAGAATGAAAAAGTAATAATGCAGACCACTAAGTTACAAACATTATATGACTCTGTTCAATATATTATATTTATAATTAATGTACTGAATATTATTACTTGATGCATTTGTGTATGGGCGCAGGCGAATTACCCCAAGACATTGGTACTCTACCATTCCTCCAACGTTTCACTGTGTTCAACAATTCCTTAACTGGCTTTATCCCTCCCTCCATATTCAACATGTCATCCTTAAAGATGTTAGAACTTTCATTTAATGAGTTTTCAGGTACTCTTCCTTCTGACTTTGGGCATTCACTTTTCAATCTTGAAGTGCTTTATTTGAGTGATAACATACTGAATGGCCCAATTCCAACCTATATCACCAATGCTTCTAAACTTACCCTCTTGGAAATGAGCGCAAACTCATTCACCGGCCCCATACCAGACTTTGGTAATTTGAGACTCCTACAACGACTTTACATTTGGGGAAACAATTTGAGTGGAGGGGATACCCTAAATCAGGAGTTAACATTTCTCTCTTCTTTTACTAATTGTCGATATTTGACGGACTTGAGAGTATCATATAATCCACTAAATGGTATCCTACCCTCTTCCATTGGGAATTTATCCTCTTCTCTTGAGTATTTTGATGCATCAAACAGCAGTATCATGGGTCTCATTCCCTCTGAAATTGGAAACTCAAGCAGTTTGATAGATTTATATTTGTATGGGAATCAGCTGAGTGGGCACATTCCACCAACAATTGGGAAACTGAAGAAACTTCAAAGACTAGATTTTAGTGACAATCAATTGGTTGGTTCTATCCCCATTGATATTTGCGGAATGAATCATTTGGGGGAATTGAACTTTGATGGAAACATGCTTGTAGGTTCAATTCCTGAATGTTTGGGTGATGTTAAATCCTTGAGACGAATATACTTAGACTCGAATCAATTGAATTCCACAATTCCTCCCAACTTATGGTCTCTCACAGACCTTGTGTCTTTAGACTTGTCCTCAAATTATTTCACCGGTCAACTCTCATCTCAACTCGGGAATTTAAAGACAATCAACTCTCTCGACTTGTCCTCTAATCGCTTCTCAGGTCATATTCCAACCACAATTGATTGTTGTCAATCATTAGAAAGGCTCAGATTGTCCAATAATTTTTTAACCGGATCTATTCCCATATCCTTGGGAAATATGAGAGGCTTGATAAAAGTGGATTTATCTTGCAATAATCTTTCTGGATCGATACCCAAGTCCTTGAAAGACCTCAAGTTTCTTCACTATTTTAATGTTTCCAACAATAAATTGGTGGGAGAAATTCCAAATGGGGGTCGGTTTGGCAACTTCACTGCTCAATCTTTTTCCCACAACTTCAACCTATGTGGTTCGATAAGATTTGAAGTTCCACCTTGCTCAAAACCTGAAGGTGGATCAAGGAAGGTTTTCCGGCTAATGAAGTATATGTTGCCCTCATTGATTATACTTGTCATCGCACTGATTGTGATACTCGTCTGCATAAGGAGACGAAAACAGAAAAAAGATGCAATCCCCAGTGATATTTCACCAATGATTGAATGGAGAAGAATCTCTTACATTGAACTGGAACGGGGAACACGTTGTTTTAGTGAGAGCAATCTACTTGGAAGAGGGAGTTTTGGTTCTGTATTCGATGCAACACTTTCCGATGGGTCAAAAGTTGCGGTGAAAGTGTTCAACCAGCAACTCCAAAGAGCAGCAAGGATCTTTGACACTGAAGCTGAAATATTGAGTAAGATCCGACACAGAAACATAGTTCGAATTATTGGATGTTGTAGCAACACAGAGTTTAAAGCTCTGATTCTCACATACATGCCAAATGGGAGCTTGGAAAAATGGCTGTATTCCGACATGTATTGTCCGGATCTCATTCACAGACTAAAAATAGCAATAGATGTAGCAGCAGCTCTGGAATATCTTCACCATAATTATGATACAGTCCCAGTTGTTCATTGTGATGTAAAGCCAAGCAATGTGTTGCTCGACGAAGACATGACTGCTCATCTTGCTGATTTCGGTATTTCAAAGCTACTCGAGAAAGGGGAAGCTTTCATCCAAACTCAAACATTGGCCACCATCGGTTATGCAGCACCAGGTGATAAATGCATAATGCTAAACTTAATTCATTTCTTCAATTTTATCATATAATTTTCCTACTTATGTTTCTGTCTATTCCTAAGAAATTAAATGATAAATGCATTTGATACATTCAGAATATGGAATGGAAGGGAAAGTGTCGACATATGGGGATGTATACAGTTTCGGAATAACGTTGCTGGAGATATTCACTGGAAAGAAGCCAACAGATGATATGTTTGGAGAAGAAATGAGCATAAAAGAGTGGGTAAGTGAAGCATTACATCAAAATGCAGCAACTCAAATTGTGTCACTTACTCTGTTATCAAGAGAAGATCAACATTTCTCTGCAAAGGAGCAATGTGTGTTGTCAATATTTGAGTTGGCAATGAAGTGTTTAGCAGTTTCACCTTATGAAAGAATAAACATGGTTGAAGCAGCGGCAACTCTGCGGAAGATCAAAGCAACATTCGTAGCAGCTACAGAAAGGCGGTGGCGTCGTCGTGCACGATAGTATTCCCCATATGCCCTCTGGAGTTTTCATGGCAGAACCTATGAGTTGAATGATGTATTAATGTATTTGATCAGTAGATTAAGATATTCAATTCATAGGATAGGATTTCTGTTATATCAGGAACGTCTTTATTTCAAAGATAATATGCAAATTCCAATAGCAAAACAAAAACCACGTTTGTTACAAACAAGAAAATTGGGTTGAATATAACTAACCATTGGAATTAATCAACATCGAGTCAGGTACTCTTCCCTCCTGCGCTGATGATTGAATATTTGTTAGGTATTTCCGCAAACAACTTGTGTGCTAACGTTAGGTCTGCTACAAAGTTAACACACCTAGTTAAAGGGAAAATCAGTATCTCTAACTTGATGACAATTAAATGGTTAAATGCATGTTTTGCACACGACTTTTCAATTTTCTCTGCAAAACTGAAACAATGAGCAAAATAGGGATCCCATTTGTAACAAAATTGCGATTCGCAATTCTGATATGAGATTGGGCGGAAGTTAGAGTAAGAGCTAGAGTATTAAGGAGTAACTAACCTTTTGTATATTGTACTGAGATTGAACAAGGCGACCTCACCTATATACACTTGGTGAATAATTGGGGTTCAATTTTCAAATCTCACTCTCCCACTAGAAAAAACATAATCAAATATTAAATATAGAAAGAGAAGGAGCGGGCCAAGTGGCGGCGACCCAAGGAGTGGACCGCCAATTTCGACACTTCCCTTGAAGAGAGCGGCAGGAAAATCGGTGTCCGCCAAGTCCATCACCACAAATTTTTGGAGTTGTAGTCATTTTGCACTTTCCGGCTGCAAAACTGGCAGTTAACTTCTTTGATCGCCAATTTTTGCCATTCTCAGCACTCCACGGGTTGGACCTAACCTTATAACTCATTGTAAAAATAGTCTCCAACCTCATATTTTGAAGATAACTCTCTACCTACAACTTTTGGGATAAAATCTAACCTTCTACTTTATGTCTTTTTATGCATTTTGGGAGAGATTGAAGACATTTGTTGAAGATTTCATCCTACGGTTTTCATTAATGATATTATTTATTATGTTTTTCTACTTCTCTTGTGTTGATTTTGCTATTATGTCTAGCTAAATCTCCTAATTAGTTGTAGGGGTTGTTGAAGCTCATAAATGATGATGGTTTTTAATCCTTTGATCTTATTTTGCCTTTCATTACATGATTGTGGTCTTTGGTGCTCAATTTTCATGCTAGAATAGTAGGTCACTCATTTATGCATGCCAAGTGTTAGTTAAAAGTTCTAGCCAATTTTTATATTAATAGAATTTAAAGATTTTCAATATGCATGCGATTGAGACTTATTTAAGATATTTGCAAGCATTGGAACCTTTAATCTACTTGTGCCATTTGCAGTTAGTTGATTATCTCTAATTTGAAGAGAGTTTTTTTGCTGATCTACTTGTGAATTCTCATCGAAAGGTGAAGTATAAATTGCTTGTGTGATTGTTCCTTATGTCTTGCATTAAAATTAATTAAATAGATCAATAGGATAAGACCATCATTGTTGTTGAGTGAAAACATTTCCTTGAATTGACCCTTTTATCTCTTGTTCTTTGTATATCTTTTTCTTATTTAATATTTGCTTTACTTGTTCTAATTGTCATTTATTTCCAATTAGTATTCAGATCAACTTTTCGATTAGTTAAAATAGATTAAATCAACATAGTAATAGTAATCATGAGTGTTATTAATTAATCTCTGTGGATACGAACTTGCTTGCCACTACTATGCACACACTATACTTGCAGAATATTTGTGCTAAATTAAAAGGCGAACACTGCACATCACAAAATGGCTGTGAAAACATTGAAATTGGATCTTGAAAATCATTTGCTAGAGAAACCCATGACAAAATTTACAATTAATTGATCTCAACATGAGATTATTTATCTGAAAGCATCGACAATATTTCATGATGAGTGATGTGCTGATTTTTCAATAGTAGTAGATTGTCGACATATTTCATAAACATCTTTGAGTTCATTAGGCTCTTCATAATGAAAAAATTCATTCCACTATTCAGGGGTATACCCCAAGAAATCCAAGAATTGTTCGACGACAGAATTGGGGGCTATTATTTATTTTTTTAGTTTTTTTTTTTTTTTTTTTTTTTTGCTTCATTTTTGGTGTTCGATATATTCCTATTTTAAATTTGGTTTTTTAAGGCGCCTTTCAGATTTGTCTAATCAAATTTTATTAAAATTTGAATTCGGAAATTATAAGAGTAATATAGTATATCTACCAGTACAATTTTTAGTTAAGTAAACATTGACTGCACCGACCAAGAGGAAGTTTCACTAAAGTAGAAGCATGGGCCAGTCCTACATTTCTCACCGTTTCCCTTCCACCAACTCATAAGAAAATTATTTCTTCATCCTGCTTTTTGATCCGAAATTTTCTTCCATTTCCCATATCCAATTTTCTAATCTTAATATAATGAATGGAGTAAATGTTAATCTCAACAATTTGTTCAATATATCATAAGTATAATTAATTTATATGATATTATTGCCCCTAAATTCTTTATTAGAAACGAAATTCTTTATTAGATTCGCAAACTTAAACTTAAACTGAGTTCGGAATTTCAATAATCGCATTTTTTGTTTCACGTGGACATAATTTTATATGATGACAATTAAATTTTAAAATCTCATGCAAGTTGATTTACTAATACTCCCTCCTGTTCAAAGGTAAGTCATTTTGGAGTTCTGCGCACAAATTAAGAAAATTTATTTTTATCAAATTAACCCTTAATTAATAGTCAATTGAAATTAGTGAATATATAATGAAAATATGAATTCTTCGGTTAAGTTAATTAGGATAAATGGATAATTATGGATTTATCAGGTGAAAAATGCTAGAATTTCAAATATTTTTTGGCAAAAGTTATAAAAGTTTAAAAAGACTTACATTTTGAATAGGAGGGAGTAGTTACCAAATTTTCTCAAGTTGGTGGCTATATAAAGAGCTCACAGTCAGTCCATCGATCAACAACAGAAAACCCAAATAAAAAAAATAAAAAAAAAAAATAGCGTAGCAGTAAACGAATGGAGAATTCTAACTTTTCATTTGCTATTTTACTTTTGTTAACTAAACAGCATTACACTCTGTTTGTGCGCAAAAAATTTGACTTCTACTTCTGACAAACACACACTCGCTTCCTTCAAAAACTCAATCATATCGGACCCCGATTCTATGTTGAGCATGAATTGGTCGGAGAGTACATCCGTTTGTAACTGGAACTTTTGCCCCACATCTCGGAAACCTAACGTTTCTGAGATATTTGGACATCAGATCCAACAATTTCTCGGGCTTCCTACCCTTTGAACTCTCTAAACTACGTCGTTTGAAGGTGATGGATGTGGGAGTGAATTTATTCACCGGAGAAATACCAACATGGTTGGGCAGCTTGCCTCAACTGGAGCAGCTCTATTTGACCAACAACTCTTTCTCAGGTACAATTCCTACATCTTTGTTCAACAATTCGAAGCTCCAAATCTTAGAAATGAGTTTCAATTTATTGAGTGGGAATATTCCAAAGGGGATTGGCAAGAGCTCTTCCCTCAAGGTAGTTAGTATAACGTATAATTATTTGAGTGGGAGTATTCCACAGGAGATTGGAAATATTTCTTCGCTCCAAATATTATACTTGAGCTATAATGAGTTGAGTGGGTCCATGCCACATGGTATCTTCAACATCTCTTCCATGAGAGATATTAGAATTCGGAATAATAAACAATGTGCCCAACTTTAAAACACTTTCACTCCCTTGGAATGAACTTGAAGGGCACATTCCACCAAATATATGGAAATGCAAAAATCTCGAGATGCTGTCATTGTCGTCCAACAATTTAGGTGGCAATATTCCATTTGAAATTTGGAGTTTGAGCATGCTTACAAAGTTGTACCTTGGGGGAAACCATTTTCACGGTATATATATGTACACGTCTCTTTATACCTCGATATGTGATTTCATAGTATTAACATTTTTTAAAATAAATTAAAAATTAATTAATTAATTAACATGGCCGTCGTTAGTGGGATGATTGATTAGTTGTATATTTTTCTCGAATTAATTAATTTCAGGAGGAGTACTTCCACTAGAAATAGGGAATCTCTCAAGATTAGAGGTGTTAAGCCTTGAGAGCTCCTCTCTAAGTGGAAAACTTCCATCTTCAATCTTCAACATTTCTTCCTTAACAGGCTTGAGCTTAACCAACAATAGTCTGTCAGGTAAGTATAACATATCTCCACAATCTCATAATTTAATCTTGAATATTATTACATAATGCATGCATGCCTTTCAGGTACTCTTCCTTCAAACTTGGGGCATTCTCTTTTCAATCTTGAGATGCTTTTTTTGAGTCATAACAAACTCAATGGCCCAATTCCAACCTCTATCACCAATGCTTCTAAACTTACCCTCTTGGACTTGTCCGCAAACTCCTTCACCGGCTTCATAGCAGAATTTGGCAATTTGAGACACCTTCAACGACTTTATATTTGGGGAAATAATTTGAGTGGAAAGTAGACATTTCTCTCTTCATTGACTAATTGTCGATTTTTGAAGGAGTTGGTCATTTCATTTAATCCATTGAATGGTATGTCACCCCCTTCCGTTGGGAATTTTTCCTCTTCTCTTGAGGTTTTTACTGCAGCAGATTGCAACATCACGGGTCTCATTCCCTCTGAAATGGGAAACTTAAGCAGTTTGATACTTCTAGATTTGTACCTATTCCACCAACAATTAGAAAACTAAAGCAACTCCAAGTTTTAAATCTTGAAAACAATCTATTGGTAGGGTCCATCCCTAACCAACTTTGCGTTATGAATAATTTGGGGGAGTTGTGGTTTGCTACTAACATGCTATTTGGTTCAATTCCTGAATGTTTGGGTGATGTTAAATCCTTGAGAATTATCGACTTAAGCTCAAATCAATTGAATTCCACCATCCCTCTCAAATTCTGGTCTCTCACGGACCTTGTGTCTTTAAACTTGTCCTTGAATTCTTTCCCCGGTCAACTCTCATCTCAGCTTGGGAACTTAAAGACAATCAACTCTCTCGACTTATCCTTTAATCACTTCTCGGGTGATATTCCAATCTTAGTTGATGGTTGTCAATCATTAGCAATGCTGAACTTGTCAAATAATTTTTTCTCTGGATCTATTCCCAAATCCTTGGGAAATGTCAAAGGTTTGACAAAATTGGATTTATCTTCCAACAATCTTTCTGGATCCATACCCAACTCCTTGGAAGATCTCAACTTTCTGGAGTATTTTAATGTTTCCTCTAACGAATTGGAGGGAGAAATTCCAAATGGAGGTCGATTTGGTAACTTCACTGCTCAATCTTTTTCTCACAACTTAGCTCTCTGTGGTTGGACAAGGTTTGGAGTTGAAGCTTGCTCAAAAGATGATGGTGGATGAAGGAAGGTTGTCCGGTTAGTAAAGTATATGGCGCCCTCATTGATTATACTAGTCATTGCGCTGATCGTAATGCTCATCTTCATGAGGAGACGAAAACAGAAAAAAGTTGCAACCCCCAATGATATTTTACCAATGATTGAATGGAGAAGAATCTCCTACATTGAACTGGAACGGGGAACAAGTTGTTTTAGTGAGACAAACCTACTTGGAAGAGGAAGTTTTGGCTCTGTATTCGAAGCCACTCTTTCTGATGGGTTGAAAGTTGCGGTAAAAGTGTTTAACCAGCAACTACAAAGAGCAGTCAGGAGCTTTGATACAGAAACTGAAATATTGAGTAAGATTCGGCACAGAAACATAGTTGGGGTTATTGGATGTTGTAGCAACATTTAAGCTCTGATTCTGATAAACGCCTATTTTGTAGCAACTTATCGCGTTTTTATAGCACAAAGTGCGTTGCTTTGCCATTAAATGTGAGCGGTTTTATATTGTTTTCAATATCTTGAATGGATCTCACGTTTTGGTGGAGTTTTCGCATGTGTGTAGGTTGAACGGGATGCCAAGTCAAGAAGGGAAGGATATAGAAGAGCGGGGACGAAGAAATAGAACGAAAAAGTCGAAAACGGGACGAAATGGAGCCCTACACCAAAAACCGGCGGTCCAAGCACCAAAACCGGCGGTTGGAGTTGGACCGCCGGAAAATGTAGCCGGGTCGCCAGGTTGAGCGCCGAATTTCACTGGAATACGAACTCCAGTACAAAACCAAAATCGGCGGTCCAGCCTGGACCGCCGAAAATTTTGCTGGACCGCCGAAAATGGCTCGCCGACCGCCGAGTTTTGCCGTTTTTCCCTATAGTCGCGTTTTTCCTCCCTTTTTGCGATTTCTACATGTATTAACACTTTTCTACTCCTATATAAAGGAGTTGGCAGCCCAAAAACGCCACTCTCTCCACCCTTACCCTAATTTCCACTTGCAACACTTGCTTTTTAGAGTTAAAAACACTATTTCATTGATTGTAATAGAGATTAGCTTGGATTTGGAAGACTTGTTGAAGATTTAGACATTGGGTTCCTAGTATTTTATTTATGCAATCCTCTTCCCTTTGTTTTGTGTTAGTTTCAATTATGTCTAGCTAAGTTTTCTTTGTTGGTTTGAGGGATTTGTGTGATTTGATGATGGATTTGATCTTAGCTTGTTATTCCTAATTGCCCTCATCTATTTGATTGTGGTGTTGGATCTTATTTTCATGTGGGAATTTTTGATCATCTTTCTTGCATGCCAAGTGTTTGTAGAATTGCTTAATAGGATTTTACTTTCATGGAAATCAATGATCACAACATGCCTTGCTTTTGAGACTTAGAAGGTGAGAAATGCATGCATGGGAGCTTGTATTCTTATGCTTTTGGGAGTTGATTCGTCGTCTTGAGTCTTAGCCGAGAGAGTCGTCGAGTTGATCCACTTTTACTATCTATCGAGAGAGGGTAGTGATTATCCTTGTGAATACTCCTCTTTTAGATGATTAAATATGGTTATATGACTTAGTAAGTGAAGATCAAGCCATCTAGAATCAAAGCAAATCCCTAGAACCAACCCTTTCCTTCATTTGCCTTTAAATCGTTTATTTGTCAATTGTTCTTGATTTTGAGTTTTAATTGCTTGTTTAGCCGTAATTGCTTGTTTAATAGTTGTATGAATCCAAAATCCCCTTATTCGAAGAGCTTGAATAGTAGGAATGCGCATGAACCTCATTTCCATTAGAAACTCGTTTTATAGTCCTCGTGGAATCGACACTCGTTACTTATGCTACATTTGACCCGATAAAGTGCGGTATAAATTGCTAGTGAAAGTAGTGATCACTTTTTGGCGCCGTTGCCGGGGACTATTTAGAGTTTTAAGTGTTAATGATCTTTGCGTTGAGAATACTAGATCAAGCAACTTTTATTTAAATGTTTGTTATGGAATTAAGTGTGCTCTTGGTTGGTTTTTGTAGGTGAACTAGTGCATGATCACAAGACGAAAGAAAGGAGAGCTTACTCCTTTGGATTTGGAAATTGAGGTCACACACAAGAGAGCCAACCGGGAGAGAAGAAAGCAAGCAATGGAGCGCCAAGGGCCGAATCCTATGGCCGAATTAGAGAGACAAATGCAAGAGCTTCGCCGACAAATGGCGGAGCAAGTAGCCCAACAAGAGAGGCCACCACCCCCGCCTATTAATCAAATGTTTGACCCGCAAGTAAACATGTTCCAAGACGGCGGATGGGGGAACCGATGCAACGCTAATCAATTCGAGATCAAGACGGGTCTTGTGAGTTTGGTGCAAGCGGAGATGTTTGGCGGGGGCTTCAATGAAGACGCCAATGCACATTTGAGAGCCTTTTTGGACGTGTGTGAGACGATAAAGATTCAAGGAGTCTCAAGTGATGCTATTAGATTGAGATTATTTGGTTTTTCATTGAGAGACAAGGCAAAGGATTGGTACAAAACCATTGACCGATCGGAGATCACAACATGGGAGCAACTTTGCCGGCTCTTCCTTGCCAAGTACTTCCCACCATCTCGGGCACAAAAATTGATATCCGATATTTCTCACTTCTCACAAGCCGGAGATGAGTCTATTCATGAGGCTTGGGAGCGTTACAAGGATTTGTTGAGGCGATGTCCTCAACATGGGTTCTCAAAGGAGCAGCAAATTATAAACTTCTATCGTGAGCTTGCGAGTCATACAAGGGAAGTGGTGAATGCCACCGCCGGAGGGGGATTGACTAACCGTCCATATGAAGAAGCGGTCCGTATTTTGGAAGAAATGTCGGCGAATAGCTATCTTTGGCCTCAAGAGAGAAATCCTTCTAAGAGGGTTGCTTCTATCGCCGATGATAGATATGATGACGTGTTGGAGCAACTAACTTTGCTTAGGAAGGATTATGAAGCCGATAGAAAAGCTAAGTCGGAGGTGAAGATGATAGTTCAACCAATGCAATGTGGAGGTGAAGAGAGTTCCCATTTTGAGGATGCTAATTATGTGAATCAAAGAGGCTACAACAACTTCAACCGTTCGAGCTACCCACCGGGTAATCAAGCCTATAATCCTAACTATAGGAATCCCAATCTCTCTTATTCCAACCCAAACAATGCTATCCATCCACCACCCGGATTCTCGGTTTCTCAAGGAATGATCAATGAGCCGAAGAAGCCTACGCCGTCTATGGAGGAGATGATGCAACAACTTCTCCAAAATCAAAATGCTTTCATGGGTTCCACGGGTCAAAAAGTCACTAGTTTAGAGGGAACCGTCTCGGCCCTATCCAAGTCGGTGAAGATGCTCGAAGGCCAAGTGAGCCAAATGGCTAATCAAGCGGCGTCTCAACACAAGCCGGGTCAATTTCCAAGTAATACGGAAGTAAACCCGAAGAATCAATGCAACGCTATCCACTTGAGAAGTGGGACAACCTACAAGAACTACCCGGAGTTGGAGGAAAAAGATCAAGTGGTTAATGAAGAGGTAGAAGTGGAGGAGCCGGTTCCTCAAGTGGACAAGCCTCAAGCTCAAGAAGAGGTACTTTCTAAAGCTAATCCTCCTAGTCCTTCATCTTCTTTGCCAAACAAAGATGTGGCCCCAAAAGCCCCTTATCCTCAAAGACTTGCCAAAGCTAAGGGAGACGAAAAACTTGCCAAATTTATTGAGATGTTCAAAAAGGTGGAAATCAACATTCCCTTGCTTGATGCTTTGAGAGACATGCCGGGGTATGCTAAGTTCTTGAAGGAGGCCGTATCTAGGAAGAGGAAGCTTGGAAAATTTGAAACCATTAACTTATCGGAGGAGTGTAGTGCCGTGTTGCAAAAGAAGTTGCCGTTGAAGCAAAAGGATCCGGGGAGCTTTGTTATTGAATGTGTGATTGGAGGTCAAACGTTTGGAAGAGTGCTATGTGACTTAGGGGCAAGCATCAACCTCATGCCCTTGTCTATATTTAGAAGGTTGGAAATTGGAGAGTTGAAGCCCACAACGATTGCCTTGGCCGACCGATCTATTTCTTATCCAAGGGGAATCGTGGAGGATGTACTCATTAAGGTGGAGACATTTATATTTCCTGCTGACTTTGTGGTACTCGATATGCCCGAAGATGAGCATACTCCCCTTATTTTAGGCCGTCCGTTCCTAGCAACCGGTAGGGCATTGATTGATGTCCAAGATGGGGAGCTCACCTTCCGTCTTAATGATGAGAAGATGACTATTTCTATCTATGAAGCCATGAGGAAACCTCAAGAGTTGGACCTTGAAGAATGTAAGTTCATCGATTCTATTTCATCTTATCCTCAAGACCCATTGGAAACTTGCATTGTTGACTCTATTCACTCTTATTCGGATTTTGATGAGGCTTGTGATGAGTTATTGGAGTCTATTGCATATATGGATGCTAATCAAGGAGGCCCTTTAGAAGATTTGGATTATCTTGATCTCTACACACCCGTTGAAGGAGGAGTACCGGAAGGAGTATTCAAATCAAGCTCTCCTTCGACTTTGGAGTTGAAGCCATTACCCGATCACCTCAAATATGCATATTTGGGTAAGGATGAGACTTTGCCGGTTATTGTGTCTTCTTTTCTTAATGATGAGGAGTTGGATAAGTTGTTGAGGGTGTTGAGGAAATATAAATCTTCTATTGGGTGGTCTATAGCGGATATTAAGGGAATTAGCCCTTCTATTTGTATGCATCGGATTTTGTTGGAGGATGATGCAAAGCCGAAAGTTCAACCTCAACGTCGTCTAAATCCGGTTATGCAAGAAGTTGTGAGAAAAGATGTATTGAAGTTGTTTGATGCCGGAATCATTTATGCTATATCCGATAGTGAGTGGGTTAGCCCGACTCAAGTAGTGGCAAAAAAGGGAGGCATCACCGTTGTAGAGGATCCTAATGGAGAACAAATAGCCACCTGTTTGCAAACGGGGTGGAGGGTTTGTATTGACTATAGAGCCTTGAATGCGGCTACAAGAAAGGATCATTTCCCTCTCCCCTTCATTGATCAAATGCTCGATCGGCTAGCCGGATATCAATACTATTGTTTTTTGGATGGGTATTCCGGATACAATCAAATTGCTATAGCTCCGGAGGATCAACATAAGACGGCCTTCACTTGCCCATATGGGATTTTTGCTTACCGTCGGATGTCATTCGGATTATGCAATGCCCCCGCCACTTTCCAACGATGCATGATGGCCATCTTCCATGGTCTTATTGAGAATATCATGGAGGTGTTTATGGATGATTTTTCGTTTTTTGGATCCTCTTTTGATGCATGTTTGGCCAACCTTTCTCAAGTATTACAAAGATGTGAAGAAACCTCCCTTTGCTTGAATTGGGAGAAATGCCACTTCATGGTTCGAGAAGGGATTGTTTTGGGCCATAAAGTCTCAAGTAATGGGCTAGAGGTGGACCGAGCCAAGATTGTTGCCATAGAGAAGCTTCCTCCTCCAACAAACGTGAAGTCTATACGGAGTTTCCTTGGCCATGCCGGCTTCTATAGAAGATTCATCAAGGATTTTTCCAAGGTATCAAAGCTTCTTTGCTCTTTGTTAGAAAAGGATTCAAAATTTGACTTTAATGATGCATGCTTGGAGTCGTTTGAGAAATTGAAGAAGGCCCTCGTTTCTACTCCCGTTTTGATTACACCCGATTGGAGTGAGCTGTTTGTCCTTATGTGTGATGCAAGTGATTGGGCGGTTGGCGCCGTTTTGGGCCAAAAGAGAGATAAGTTGTTCCGGGTGATTTACTATGCAAGTAAAACTCTTGACTCGGCTCAAATGAATTACACCACGACCGAGAAAGAGTTTCTTGCGGTGGTTTATGCATTTGACAAGTTCCGTCCGTATTTGGTGGGGACCCACTCTATTGTGTACACAGATCATGCCGCCATCCGCTATCTTTTCACTAAGAAAGACTCGAAGCCTCGCCTTATTCGTTGGATACTCCTTCTCCAAGAGTTCGACATGGAAATTCGGGACCGAAAGGGTTGTGAGAATGTAGTGGCCGATCATCTTTCCCGTCTTGAAAATCCGGTGGAGGGAGAAGATCCAAAAGTGAGGATCAATGAGAGCTTTCCGGATGAGCAAGTGTTGAAGCTTGTGGACTATACACCATGGTATGCGGATTTTGTCAACTACCTTGTGATTGGAGAGTTGCCCGGTGACTTCACTTCTTATCAAAAGAAGAAGTTCTTGCATGATGTGAAATTCTACTATTGGGAAGACCCCAACTTGTATAGAAGGTGTGCCGATGGGATTATCCGGAAATGCGTCAAGCAAACGGATTGGACAAAGATCATTGGAGAATGCCATAGCTCACCTTGTGGAGGCCATTTTGGAGGACATCGAACCGCCATCAAGGTATTTCATAGTGGTTTTTATTGGCCTTCGATTTTTAAAGATTGTTATGCCTTTGTGAAGTCATGTGATCGTTGCCAACAGGTGGGTAACATTTCCAAAAGAGATGAGATGCCTCAAAATATCTTGGTGGAGGTTGAGTTATTTGACGTATGGGGTATAGACTTCATGGGGCCGTTTCCAAAATCCCAAGGGTTTTCTTATATTCTTCTTGCGGTGGAGTATGTATCCCGTTGGGTTGAAGCTATTCCTACGGTGAAGAGTGACTCAAAAGCGGTGTTAAAATTCTTGCAAAAGAACATTCTCACTCGTTTTGGCACCCCAAGGGCATTGATAAGTGATGGAGGGTCACATTTCAACAACAAGTGGCTTGGGAGTTTACTTTCCAAATATGGGGTGAAGCACAAGGTGGCCACTCCTTACCATCCTCAAGGAAATGGCCAAGCCGAGTTAGCCAATCGAGAGATCAAGCAAATTTTGGAGAAATCGGTGGCACGTCGAAAAGATTGGGCAAGCCACTTGGATAATGCATTATGGGCCTATCGAACCGCCTAGAAGACTCCCATAGGTATGTCTCCATTTCAACTTGTATTTGGGAAGTCTTGTCACTTGCCGATTGAGCTAGAACACAAGGCGTATTGGGCTACAAGGCGCATTAACCTTGAGTTTAAAGAAGCCGGATATACAAGGCTTGAGAAGTTACTTGAACTTGATGAATGGAGAAATGAAGCATTTGAGAGCTCTCGGATCTACAAAGAAAGAGCCAAGAAGTTCCATGACCGAGCCATTCGATCCAAGAACTTTGCTCCGGGTGATGAGGTGCTTCTCTACAATTCTCGCCTCCGTATCTTTTCGGGAAAGCTGAAGTCGAGGTGGACGGGTCCCTATGTCATCTACAAGAGCAATGGAAACGGCACCTATCATCTTCTCAAAGCCGATGGAGAGACCTTCTTGGTGAATGGGCATCGACTCAAGCCGTACATCAATGTGAGCCGGACCGTAACATGACGGTCACAATCTTGAATGACCCTTGAAAGTGAGGTATCGTCTAGCTTTAGACGTTAAACAAAGCGCTTGTTGGGAGGCACCCCAACATTTTACTTGCTTTTGGTTTTTCTTTTCGTTTTGGTTTTGATGCGTCATTGGGTTGAGTTTGGTATTGGTTGAGAAATCGGTTAGCACGCTTGTTTGAGTTCGTTGAGAGTTTGGTGGTGTTCAAGTTAAGTGTTAGTTTGGCTTGTCGTTGGTGTTTGTTTTTCTGTGTTTAGTCTCGTCTCTAGGAAGCTTTTCGTTTCTTTTTCCTAAAAAAAAAAAAAAAAAAAAAAAAAAAAAGGTTCAAAGTCAAAATCGGCGGCCGGACCGCCGAAAAATATGCCCAGACCGCCGATTCGACCGCCGAAAATCACTGTAATTTTCGGCCCGTTCAAAGTCGAAATCGGCGACCCACTCGGCGGTCCAGCCTGGACCGCCGACTTTTGGCCTGGACCGCCGAAAACCAGCCTGAACCGCCGATTTTCTGCGTTTTCACCCTTTTTCTTCCCTTTTTCTCCTCTTTCTCTCATTTCTTTCCTCCCAACTTCAAAACTCACGAAAATACTCAATTTTCTTCTTCAAATTCCTCCTTCAATACTTCAAATCTCCTCAAATCCTTCCACACACACCACACCCATCACCTAATCTACATCTCCATCCAAGAAATTCAAGTGTTCATCCATCCAAATCCTCAAACCCAAGTTGTGGAATTTTTGCCCTTTTTCTTGCAAATTGTCGAATTTTTGAGGTATTTTGCTTCTTTAATTCTTATATTTATGTTTTTTTATGCTTAGTTTTTGGTTTGTTTGTGTTAATTTTCGTTTTTATTTTGGGTAATTTTTTCTAGGGCTTGAATTTTCGAATTTTGGGGGTTTTTGTACTTAATTGTTCATGTAATCATGTTTCCTTATAATTTGGTATTAATTTGAGCATGTTAGTTGATCCCTTAGAGTTGGTTGTTGATTGTTTTGATATTTTGGAACCCTTAAGTGATTTCTAGCAACCTTAGTGAGCTTATTGGTTAATTGGTGCATGATTATGTGTTAAAGAGGCTTGGTGATGATGAATTGGTGCGTATTTGTTCAAATTGTGGAGTTGTAGATAGTCTTGAGCTTGCAATGTTTCATTTTGACGATAAGAGAAATGTTTTATGGTTTGGTGTGTGCGACAATTGTTCTGATATCCATTTGTGGAGGATTTGTTGTGATGAATTCATTGCTATGTTGTTTTGGAGTTGGATACTTAACTATGGTGGTTGAGTATAGGTACCATGGGCCGAGGTAAAGCCAACAAGCGTCCACGCCTTGAGGATTCACCGCCCAAGGGCAAGGGCAAGGACAAAGAGAAACAAAAGCCGACATCTTCCCGACCAGATACAGCAACTTACTCAAGACGGCGACAAGTGGAGGAAGATCCATACCATCCTTCCGTCTTTGGGATTAGAAATCTTCAAGACCATCACAAGAAGTACTTCACCCAACTTGTGAAAAGGGGAGTGAAGAAGGGCCTCGCCTCTTGCAAATATCCCGATGAAAAAGCCCTCAAGGAGCTTGGGTTATGGGAGAATGTAAAGGAATTGTTCGACAACATTGGGTGGGGGTCGATCTTGACGGGGTGGTGGCCCACTTGTCCAAGAGCATCTTATGAGCTTCTCTCCACATTGACCATCCCAACTAGTCAACTCAAGCGCCCAAGCATGGTACATTTTAGGTTGGGAAACGAGACGCATTCGTTGACCATGAGCCAAGTCAATGCCATTTTTAATTGTCCGGAAGGAGGTGATTGTGACAAGCCACGACGTTTCAAGACCAAGAATTTTTGGAAAGAGTTGACTATTACAACGGTCAAGCTATACTCTTCGGGGAAATCTAAGGCTACTTTGCTCCGCAATCCCGTCATTCGAGTTGTTCAACGAATATTGGCCCACACGGTGTTTCAGAGGGGAGAAAATAGCTCGTGTCGGAGTGTGGAGCTCCAAGTTATCTACTGCATGCTAAGCAGAACGAGGCTAAACTTGGGACAATTTCTTTTTCGCCAACTTTGGGCGCAAAAGATTCAAAAATCCGGGGTTCTTTGCTGTGGAGGGCTCATCTATGCAATAGCCCAAGCCCTTTGCCCCGATTGTGCGCAATGGGAGACAATTGATGCCAACTTGGTTATGGATATCGAGATGTTGAAAAATATGAGGGTTCTTGTCTCCGCATCAAAGCCTTATCTCTTCCTCCAACATCCGGAGTGGAAGCCGAGGAAAGGACACAAAGTGAAGGTGGAAGTCTTTCCACTTCCCGATACCGTCCTTACCGAGATCACCACCCTCAATCAAAAACTTAATTGGAAGATGAACACCCCCCTTCATGAAATGGCTATAGAGGCGGCCGGTGATCCACAGATTGAAATGGAGGCAAGTGAAAGTAGTAGTGGAGGAGAAGGAGAAGATGAAGAAAATAATGAAGATAGGGATTCCGAGAATGAGGAAGATGAGGGAGCGGGTGAAGAAGAAAGAAGAGCGGCCCGTTTAGAGAAAAGAAAACAAGATTTGGAAAGCCGGAGGCGTCAAACCTTCGAACAAGGTCAAGGGTCCGGAGGAGGTTCCCAAGGCGGCTATCAAGGTGGTTTCCAAGGACCACACGGTGGATTTCAAGGTAGATACCATGGATTTGGAGGGCCCTATGGATCCTATAACCCGTATGGAGGGTCGGCGGCGCCGGGAACTTTCTACGGGGAAGAACTCTCAAGCATGCCCGAGCAAATCTCGCACATTGATAATTTGTGCACCCAATGGGATAGCGAGTTTGCCGTCATGAAGCATGATATCCAAACTATCCGCATCGGCCAACAGGACATGCGAGAAAACCAAGAAATGCAATACGGATATCTAAGGGCTTTCCAAAATGACATGTATGAGAGGGATGATAGGGCCCAAGCCAATTTTCGAGCATTCCAAGAGGAGCAGCAAGCCTTCCAAGAAGAACAACGCACTTTCTTTCAAGAGCAACGAGCCGATATGCAAGACTTAAGGCAAGAGCTCTTTGGCCGCCAAGAGCGGTTCCACCAAGAAGAAAGGGCGGAGCGCCAAGCCTTCCAGCAATCATGGTTTGATCAACATAACGCGTTCCAACAAGAGCTCTACGCGCGTCAAGATCGTTACCACCAAGAGGATGTCGTCAAGGAGGACGAATTGTTGGATCTCGTGCACCGTTTTGAAGCCGCGCAGCTTGAGGAAGGCCATCCTTGGCCCCCACTACCGCCTCCCCAATGAAGAATGAAAGGTACCCCCGTCTTTGTATTTATTTCTTCCCTTCAAACTTATTCGGTTCCTTCGGTTTCGACTAAGTTTGGGGGAGGGGGGAGGTGAATACAGAGACGGTTGTAAATATGTGTGCGTTTTGCTTGGGTCGTTGTGTTTTGTTTGGTTTGTTTTGTTGGTGTGTTTGTTGATTGTGGTGTTAGAATTGCAAGTTTGTTGAATTTGTGGAAATTTTGTGAAACTTTTGCAAAAGTGGAGCGTAGTTGCTATAATTGTGGTTGTTTATTGCTCAAGTGACGTGGTGAAATGCCGATGAGGATATTGAGTTGATTTTGTAAAACTTTGTTGAGATTGAGTGGTTTGTGAACGGCTTGCATGAATGATTGGTGTGCCGGTTTTTACTTCTTGATGAATGAATAAAACCCGTGAGGACTTGAGCCTTGATTTGCTATAAATTTTGTTCCTTTCTTGTGAGTTTGATCATGCATGCTTATTCACTTCTAGAACTTGCTTTGGTTCTTCGTCAAGAATGCGTGTTTATGCAAGAATTTTGGAAATAATCTTAGGCCATCCTTGTTAGCTCTCTTAAAACCCAAACACTACATTGTGCTTTGAATTATCCATTGTTAGCCCCTTTTGAGCTTTATTTAGCCTTTTATTGACAAACCGGAGAAAAAGGAGGTGTTGGAGTGTAAGGGCATCCGGGGTGGTTTGACGATTTAATGATGGTTTGGGTAGTTGTTAAGGACTTGTTGCTTTGTAAAGAAAATAAATTCCCATAAGCTCAAAGTGAAAAAAAAAAAAAAATGATGAATGAAAAAGAGAAAAGAAAGTGGAAGTTGAGCAAAATGAGTATATATATTGGGTGTTAGGGTGTTCCACTTGAAAATTGAAAGAAGAAAAAATATGAGCATAAGGGAATGAAAGTGAGTTGAAGTCCTATGAATGAGTAGTGTGTGGTGAGGAAGGAAGTTGGAGAGATTCCATGCGTGTTTTGAAGTAGATATAAGGTTGGTGAATGAATGTGTTAAGTCACTTGGCCAAATTACCCTTCCTAAACCAATGTCCCTACATTACAACCCCAAAAAAGCCCTTTGTGATCCTTGTTCTTGCATAATTTGTTTTGCAATGGAGATGATAGACGATAAGCAAGCTTATGGTGAGTGGATTTGCATTGCATGATTTCGATGAGAGCTTGAGCCTAAACATTTGAGAGCGAGGGATACACCACGTTGTGAGTTTCGTTTGTTGAGTTGTTGAGATTGGCATGCCATTAGTTTGTGAGTTGTGAACAATATGATCGATTTTGGCATTGAAAGTGTTGAGTTTTCTGAGGCATTTAGGATCCAAAGTTGCTACACCATTCGATGTTTATGTTCTTTAGTTGAATATATTGTTCGGGACGAACAATACTTAAGTTTGGGGGAGTGATAAACGCCCATTTTGTAGCAACTTATCGCGTTTTTATAGCACAAAGTGCGTTGCTTTGCCTTTAAATGTGAGCGGTTTTATATTGTTTTCAATATCTTGAATGGATCTCACGTTTTGGTGGAGTTTTCGCATGTGTGTAGGTTGAACGGGATGCCAAGTCAAGAAGGGAAGGATATAGAAGAGCGGGGACGAAGAAACAGAACGAAAAAGTCGAAAACGGGACGAAACGGAGCCCTACAGCAAAAACCGGCGGTTGGAGTTGGACCGCCGGAAAATGTAGCCGGGTCGCCAGGTTGAGCGCCGAATTTCACTGGAATACGAACTCCAGTACAAAACTAAAATCGGCGGTCCAGCCGGCGGTCCAGCCTGGACCGCCGAAAATTTTGCTGGACCGCCGAAAATGGCTCGCCGACCGCCGAGTTTTGCCATTTTTCCCTATAGTCGCGTTTTTCCTCCCTTTTTGCGATTTCTACATGTATTAACACTTTTCTACTCCTATATAAAGGAGTTGGCAGCCCAAAAACGCCACTCTCTCCACCCTTACCCTAATTTCCACTTGCAACACTTGCTTTTTAGAGTTAAAAACACTATTTCATTGATTGTAATAGAGATTAGCTTGGATTTGGAAGACTTGTTGAAGATTTAGACATTGGGTTCCTAGTATTTTATTTATGCAATCCTCTTCCCTTTGTTTTGTGTTAGTTTCAATTATGTCTAGCTAAGTTTTCTTTGTTGGTTTGAGGGATTTGTGTGATTTGATGATGGATTTGATCTTAGCTTGTTATTCCTAATTGCCCTCATCTATTTGATTGTGGTGTTGGATCTTATTTTCATGTGGGAATTTTTGATCATCTTTCTTTTATGCCAAGTGTTTGTAGAATTGCTTAATAGGATTTTACTTTCATGGAAATCAATGATCACAACATGCCTTGCTTTTGAGACTTAGAAGGTGAGAAATACATGCATGGGAGCTTGTATTCTTATGCTTTTGGGAGTTGATTCGTCGTCTTGAGTCTTAGCCGAGAGAGTCGTCGAGTTGATCCACTTTTACTATCTATCGAGAGAGGATAGTGATTATCCTTGTGAATGCTCCTCTTTTAGATGATTAAATATGGTTATATGACTTAGTAAGTGAAGATCAAGCCATCTAGAATCAAAGCAAATCCCTAGAACCAACCCTTTCCTTCATTTGCCTTTAAATCGTTTATTTGTCAATTGTTCTTGATTTTGAGTTTTAATTGCTTGTTTAGTCGTAATTGCTTGTTTAATAGTTGTATGAATCCAAAATCCCCTTATTCGAAGAGCTTGAATAGTAGGAATGTGCATGAACCTCATTTCCATTAGAAACTCGTTTTATAGTCCTCGTGGAATCGACACTCGTTACTTATGCTACATTTGACCCGATAAAGTGCGGTATAAATTGCTAGTGAAAGTAGTGATCAGATTCTCATATACATGCCAAATGGGAGCTTGGATAAATGGTTATATTCCAATAACCATTTTTTAGATCTCATTCAGAGACTAAAAATAGCAATAGATGTAGCGGTAGCATTGGAATATCTACACCATGGTTATAATACATTCCCAGTTGTTCATTGTGATGTAAAGCCAAGCAATGTGTTGCTCGACGAAGACATGACTGCTCATCTTGCTGATTTTGGAATTGCAAAGCT
Source organism: Schizonepeta tenuifolia (assembly GCA_029490685.1). Taxonomy (NCBI): domain Eukaryota; kingdom Viridiplantae; phylum Streptophyta; class Magnoliopsida; order Lamiales; family Lamiaceae; genus Schizonepeta; species Schizonepeta tenuifolia. The sequence continues at coordinate 122,455,986 of CM055956.1, forward strand.
ATTCGAGGGAGGGGAAGCTTTCGTCCAAACGCAAACACTGGCCACCATAGGTTATGCAGCACCAGGTGATCAATGCATATTGCTAAACTTTATTAATTTCCAGCTTCAATTCCATCATATATATTATTTTCCAAATGTTTTTTATCTAGTTCTATCAAAATGATGCATTAATAATATATGTGAATAAATCAGAGTACGGAATGGAAGGGAAAGTGTCGACGTATGGAGATTTGTACAGTTTTGGGATAATGATGTTGGAGATGTTCACGGAGAAGAAGCCAACGGATGATATGTTCGGTGAAGAAATGAGCATAAGAGAGTGGGCAAGTGAAGCATTACAGCAAAATGCAGCGACTCAAATAGTGGCAGCTGCTCTGTTATCGAGGGAAGATCAACATTTCTCTGAAAAGGAGAAATGCGTGAGGTCAATATTTGAGTTGGCAATGAAGTGTTTAGCAGTTTCACCTTATAAAAGAATAAACATGGTTGAAGCAACGGCAACTCTGCGGAAGATCAAAGCAACATTTGTAGCAGCGACTGAAACGCGGTGGCGTCGTCGTGCACGATAGTATTCCCAATAATATATTTTGAATAATGGTTTGTAGTTGTAGCTCATCATGCTCTATGGAGTTTTCATGGGCAAAGCTGACTATTAGTTGAAAGATGTTTTAGAGTGTGTCTACTATGGTAGTATAGAAAGTGAAGGAAAAATGGTAGTATAGAAAGTTAAGGAAAAGAAAAGGTTGAAAAATATTTTCATGCCTCTCCCTCCTATTAATATTTTCTACAATTAAAATAAAAAAGATGGAAAATGATGTAAAATGAGAAAATTAACAACTATAGTAAACATGTGAAAATGATGGAAAAAGTGTGAAAATATTTATTTTCCAATTTTCACCCTTTTCCATCAAAATAAACGTTAAGATATCCAATTCATAGGAGAATGTCTTTATTTTACAAATAATATGTATAACAAACAAGAAAAATAGGTTGAATATAACTAACCATTGGAATCATCATCATGTCAGCTACTCTGTTCTGTTCTGTTCAACAAGCAAGCAAACATCAGGTGGGCTAAACATTTTACAGAATATTTGTTTGGTATTTCAGCAAACAGTTTTATGTGCTAACGTTAACGTCTGCTTCAAAGTTCATACCCCTAGTTAAAGGGAAAATCAGTATCTCTAACTTGATGACAATTAAATGGTTAAATGCATGTTTTGCACAAAACTTTTCAATTTTCTCTGCAAAACGGCCATTAAATAAAACAACGTAGTTTGAATATCTGCAACTTATTCTAGTTTTTCATACTTATTCTGCTCATATTTTCTAAAATACACAATATTGTTTTTTAAAAATGAAAAAATATAATTCAAGCTTCGATGTTTACTTTTTTAAAATGTTAGACTATTAATGATATTTACCCGTCCTAATAAAAGGTGAATTTATCGGACTTTCTCTTACTCTTTTAAGTTTCAAATGCATATTACGGTGAGCAACTCAAGACTTATGTAAAGGTTGTTAATTATGTTTACGGAGTGCAACTTAGAGTATTTTATTCCGATAAATTCACCTTTTTATGGAAAAAAAAAAATACACAATTCCAAATTTTCGGCTCAACTATTCAATTTTGTAATGACTTTAGCAGTCAAGTTATTTTCCGTGTAGAAAAGTCGAGTTGGCAATCAAAATTGACACGTATATGCAATATTGAACGAAACAACATCGTTTTATATCAAACTGAAATAATGCGCGGCATGCGACATAAAAACCTAGTATACGACTAATTGTATATATGTTGCAGTAACATAGATAGTTCAAAGCTATGATTTTGACGTACTCCCTCTGACCCACTCATATTGTCACCATTTCTTTATCTAGGTGTCTCACTCATATTGTCATCTTCCAAATAAGGTAAGTTTTAACCTTTCAAAATCTTCGAAAAGTAATGGGCTTTACCAACTTTCTATCTTTTTACCCTTATTCTTAATCTCCGTGCAGAAGTGTAACATGACAATTTCATTGGGTCAAAAGGAGTATATATATATGAGATGAGAGCTTGGATAAACAGTTGCATTTTTATTTTCCTATATGAAGAAGGGTTCTTACCAGATCTCATCCCCTCATAAATAAACGGTAGTCAAATTATATTACTAAATGGAAAACAATTCTAGTTTTGCGAAAATGTGACACCCTCCAAATCCCTTCATTCATATTATCTAAAATTTCCAATTTTTGAATTAGAAAACAATACTATCATATTTCTACTACAATTATTATAAGTCTCTCATCCCATATCGCTTTTTATATAAAATTTCATCCACTACCTATAAATAGTCAGTGTGTAATTTTTCCATTTTTTACTCCACGTACTGGTTTAATTTGACAGATTAATTAATTGATAAAATAAATGTTATATTTTTATATGGAATTTAATTTGACAAATATTCATTTAGTCAATAATTAAGTTTATCAAGAAAATATATATATATATATATATATATATAGGAAGAGGAACAAGTGAGAATAATATCTTATGTGAGAAATGAGAATAAATCTGGACCCTTGATCTTTCGAAATCAATGGCTCAGATTTAATGATGCATTAAATTACTGTAATTTATGCATTATGATGTTAATGCATTAAATTATTGCAGTTTATGCATTACAATATGTATGCATTACATTTATGCAATATATGCATTTTCGATGTGATAAAAATGCATTAAAATTTGTCATTCTCACGTTCTCATATAAAATTTATTCTCACCAGATCCTTACCATATATATATATATCTATACCTATTATAAAAGAACGGATTCTTACAAAATTTGATTTGCCTAATATATCCCTCATATTATATTTATTTTAAGAATAATAATATAATTTAAATTATTAATTTATAATCCTATCTATATTAGAATAAGATTTTCGTCTCAACTCAAAATAACACTACGGTAATACAAAAAAGACTAAGACAGTAAAATAAATTGAATTCCAAAACAAGATATATTGGTTTACATATATTATACTTATTAAATTATTATACTTGTACTGCACATAAATATGAAAGCTTTTATATCATGTTATCTCATGATAAACATGTCACCAAAATTGTTTAATTTGTATATGGAAATTAATAAAGTAACACACATTAAAAATAATAATAAAATTATACGGGAAAAAAATGATAAATACTTTTTACTAATAATATGTATGTTTCTACATCATTAGATCTAGAGGTGTTCACGGGCCTGATTTCGAGTCTAACCGGCCCGCAACCGCCGGTCCGGTTCTGAGATGTTGGAACCTGAACGGCTTGCCGTAGTCACGGTTTTGGGTCCAGTTCATATCCGCCAGTTCCGAGCCCGAACCGTCTAGATTTTTTTATTTTTTTAATTTTTTAATTTTTTCTTTTTTTATCATTGAAATGTAACTTATATTGTATTTCAAACTCATAATCTTCAATGTAATGTCTAAAATCAATATATAACAAAATATATCTTCATTTATACAATGTGTGATCAATTAAAAACCTTATATTTTCACACGGTTCCACGGTTCCGAACCAAAACCGCCAATGATTTGCAAACAACCCCATAGGTCCGGTATGTTTCATCACCAAATTTAATTAACTTTTGTTTTTGGCATCTAATTATTTCCGTTTGGTGAAAGAGATATAATGGCATGTTCTCAATTAATTTTTTTTCATCTTCTAATTTTAATCACCAATGATATTGACTTGGACATTTAATTATACTCAGCTTGACATTATAAATCGATTAATGTTGTAATACTAATATAGTAATATTAGAGAATTATTTGTTTGTTTCTATGAATTCTATACATATGGTTGTCAATGCGAGTGTTGCATGTATTCAATGGGAATCCCCAGAAAATATCAATTAATAGAGATTCTATGTTGGTTTATCACTTTTTCAATATATTTGAATATATATATTTCATAATTTTATACTTGTTCATGATGTCTTAGTTCACAGTAGAGATGTTGGCAATACCTCTACAAGAATTAATATTGCAGACAATATTATTTCTACAGAAGAACGTTCGATAATTTTTAAAAAGTTTTATAGGGAATACATGCATGTATAAGTATTTATTCTTTAAACTTTCAGTAGTATTTCAATTTAGTCATATATTACTATTTTAAATCATTAAATATTGCAACTCTTAAGAAATTTTATGTTGTATAAAAGTTACAGGTAGAAGAAAATCGAGTGATAAATATGTCTCATGTAGAGAATATACATGCTACAAGTTACAAATCAGAAATCCAAGGCAATCTATACTTTTATCAGCAAGAAGATTATTACAGCAGTTCACAGTGGATATGTATATAAAATTAGAGACGACAAGATTGGATTTTATTCGTCAAAACCAATCAACCATGAGAGCCGAGTTGTATCAAGGAATCATGGATAGTGTTTTTAAAGGAGAATTCACAGGTAAGGAAGTTGGGAAAAGAATTGTTCTTCCCGCAACTTTTATTGGGGATCCAAGAGATATGCGGCGTAGATATCTTGATGCATTGACATTAGTACAAAAATTTGGGAAACGAGATTTATTTATTACAATGACATGCAACCCAGAATGGAAGGAAATACAAGAAAGATTATATGTTGGTCAAACATCTCAAGATCATTCAGATTTAACTTCAAGAGTTTTTAGAGCAAAACTGCAAGACTTGAAAAATCAATTATTCAAGGAGGAAATATTTGGAAATGTAGCAGCACATGTTCATGTGATTGAATTTTAAAAAAGAGGGCTGCCACATGTCCACATGCTAATCATTTTCAAGTCCGAATATAAGATAAATACAATAGATGAAATTGATAAGTATGTTAGTGCTGAACTTCCTGACGAAGAGAAAGATACTGAGTTATATGAATTAGTGTTAGAAGGGATCATATTTTCCCGCCTTTGGAGTGAAAATGAGGAATAAGAAATGGTAGAAAGAAGGGATTTAAGAAAGAAAGAAAGATTTAAATAGTGAAATTTTATATTATCCTTCAATTTAGAGGGATAAAAAGCAAACACACTCTTGGGTTCAACACCCCAAGAATTGAAAAATGTATATATCTTGATTGTATTCATCGCGGTAATGCACGATTAGAGTGTTAGGCTCCAACTTTTGTTGTGAAAATGGAAATATCATACTTGTCCGAATCAATTGCACAAACTTTCGAAGAAATATTTGTTTGTATGATTCAATATTCTCATTTACATCATTTGGTGTAAAATTAAATAAAGAGCATGTATTTGCAAGACAATGAGTCTATTCTTTTCGAGCACAAGAAATGGTCTAATCATGATCTCACATGATTAATCCCAAATTACATTAGCCCAAACTATATTCAACTATACTTTTTCGAGACGGGGATTGAGGTTAAAAATAGAATTAGCACATCCTAACAATCAAATATATTGGAAATAATTAGTAAATAAACTTATAAAATGTCTGGAGGTCAATATGTCAAAGGTTTTAGAAAATTGAATGATTGACTTTTAATGGATACTGTTGAGCTTCATATGTCTGAAAATGTGAATTTTTAGATTAACGGGTATATGACTCTCCAACTACAAATTAAGTTGTTGCTATATGAGTTGAAAGAAATAGTGATAATATTATATGCTCATGTGAGCGAGATATTGTATTACATGCTCATTCACTTGTGAAACATGGAATAAAACATTACTTCGTTATGAATGCTATGACCATGCTGGGACTCGGGGTGATCTAAATCTTTTTGTAAGGAGAACATGAATTGATTTTTTATTTTTTTTATTTTACTAACTTAGTTGATTATGTATTATTATCCATTAATACTTTTTTTTTTCTCAACAAATAATCTCCACCCTCGTCCCGCCTCAAATTAAAAAGGGTATGGGGTGGAACCGAGGGTGAATTTCAAGGACAATTACCCGACACAGTCTCCTATATATAAATAGAGTTGTGAAATTAATCAGACCATTGTGACCCGAGTCCACATGCCAAATGGGTAACTATTGGTGAAAAGGTAAGGAATGAATAGTGAAATTGATTTTTTTAATTATTTTATTTAATTACATATTAATCAATTTACATATGTTAAATAATTTTTATAATTTCATAACATGTAGTTTTTATTGAATTTTAGTTCAGTTCGATTAACCACCGGTTTTATATATAAAAATAAAAACCTAATCAGTATCCTTGGTTTTTTAAAATTAGAAAAATAAACCGAAACTGTCGGTTCAGTTAACCATATTCTCAGGACAATTTTAGTATGGTTCGTCGGTTGGTTTGGTTTTTCTGTTCGCTTTGCTTACTTGTACTCTTTTAAATATTCAATTAAAAACTTCACTAGCACACCTTCTATTTAATTTTATTTCTCCTTAATACCCGTGCCCAAAAGAAATAAGACAAGAATAATATCAAAAAAAATTATTTTGAACTTCCTATTTTATATTACAGAGGATCCACGTGCAACGCACGTGTTCTCCTGCTAGTATATATATATATATATATATACCGATTCGGATATTTATATTATTGGCTAAGTAATTTTCCGATTCCAATCACTCTACATAGAGTTTTGTAAAAGAGCAAAACTACCAACTGCATACCGAACCAATTCCTGAAGTTATATTCTCAGTTAAATCAAAATTCTTGGTAAAAAATAAAACAAATGTCATTAGTAATTTTTCTGTGAATATATATGGAAGACGATTATTTATATAATACAATTTATATAATGTTTACAAAACGAAAAGGAAAATTTTAACTTTTTAAACATCAGCTATATAGATTCTTCAAAAAAATCGTCTACATGTTCATTTATTCACACTTAGAATCGTGGGGTAGATGAGATGATTGTGAAGTGGTAGTTCAACTTATTTTTTTTCTTTAATCTTATCTTGAACTCATAATGTAGGTATTTAGGGTCACTTTCATTCTTATAGACAATCTTCAAAACTATTTTTTCTTTTTTAAAACAACTAGCGTGTAGCCCGTCGAAAATCGACGGGAAAATATTATCTATTAAAATTATAATAAAAATATTGTTCATTAATTATTTTTGAGATTTTCACTTGTCGTAAACTTTTTGTTGTGTGAGTTTTGTGGGCTAGATTGGAATCGGCTCGTCTACCCCCACGGTTTAAGGTCGGAATCCTCCCGTCAATCACGATTCTGAAAAAGTTGAACTGTCGGTTTGGAATCAGCCCTTCTACCCCCACGGTTCTAAATCGGAATCCTCCCGTTAAGTTGAGCTGAACTAAATCGGCCCGTCTATCCCTACGTTTCCAGTCAGAATCAGTCCGTTGACCATGATCTTAATGATTTTGTGTATATTTCCCATAAATTTCAAAATATCATCATTAGCTATTTTGTATATTTCTCATAATTTCATCATATATGCTATAAATTAAATGTCATTAGTTTGTTTAAAAGTAAATATTACTATATTAGAAAAAGACGTACTTTAGATACCACTAATCATTTATTTTTTGAGTGCACATTTTCAAGGACAGTATATGAGATTATCTTTGCATGGTGTGAGCAAAGAAGGGTGCCAAGATGTTGGGAAGAAGAGAAGGAATATATGATTTCACAATGTAGAACAAAAAGCTTTAGCCAAAGAATATATAGACTGGTGCTGTCACGGGTCATCTACCACATTTGGAAGGAAAGAAACAATAGACGATTTAAAGAAGTTTGCCAATATATAACAGATTCGAGGTATGTTTCAGATGCTGAGTTCTTAGCTTTCATTTGTTTGATTTGTAATAGTTTGTTTGCTTTGTAATCTTCAGTTGTTACTACTTGGTGAAATAAAAATCTTATTTACCAAAAAAAAAGACGTCTTTTAATTGAATTTTTTTTACAAATAGATTTATAACTCTTAGGAAAAAGAGAAATAAAGACGGTCAATTTTTTTGAGATAGTTTTATAAATAGATTTTAGTTGTACTATCATAGATTATTTTATATAAAAATAAAACTATATATATAATATATTAAAATATGATAGATATTGATTTTAAAGATTTGGTATATCATATATAATATAGAATATAAATATGATAAATAATAATTTTATATTCAGAAAATTTGAGAATTTAGATAAATAAAAACGGAGGAATGAAAATGTGTCACGTGGGATCCCGAGTTGAGGTATCCGTCAGTTGGGAATTGGCCCGTCTACCTAATTAATTGATAAATTAGAAATTACTTATTTTTTATCAAATTAAATAAAAAAAAATTAGACTATTTCCAAATTTAATTCGGTCAGCCAATAAATTATCCAAACTATTTTGGAACCATTTATTCTGTCAACTAATAAATTGGTTCCCTAATAAAAATAATTATCTATTCGGCCAATTAATAAATTGATCAAATTAAATTAAATTAAACTATAAAAATATAGCAGTTATTTATGCGGCCGATTAATAAATAAATTGGCCAAATAAAACTTCTACAAAATATAATTATGTATTCGGTCAATTAATAAATTGACCAAATTAAATTAAATTAAATTATAAAATATAGTTATTTATTCGGCCGATTAATAAATAAATTGGCCAAGTAAAACTGGTGGAGCAAAAGATAGAAAATACATATTATGTCTAGGTATTTATAGGCTTTTGCATAGGTGAAGTTTCATTGAGAAACTAATGTGGGACACAAGATTTTAATATAGATATTTAAAATCTATTATTTTACATTTAAAAATTTAAAAATTTGAGAATTTAAATAAATATGAATGGAAGAATATAAGGGGTGGCACGTAGGATTTTTTCAAAGCAAGAATCGTTTTCCTTTTAGTAATATAAAAATCAAAAATTTGAGAATTTAAATAAATATGAATGGAAGAATATAAGGGGTGCCACGTAGGATTTTTTCAAAGTAAGAATCGTTTTCCTTTTAGTAATATAATGATGATGATGTGGGACAAGGAATATTTTCAATGATTCGTCCCAGTTTTCATACAAAATCGATGTGAGTTAATTTCTTTGACGGGTTATACACGCAATAACCAACTAGAGAAATTTGAAGTCTAGATTTGCTCACAATCTAAATTTACGGCACATTATCTAATTAAGTAATATGGAATCTGATTTGCCTACATGAACATGATAGATATAATACAATGGACAATTTAATCCGATCGAATAAAATATACAAAATGTCATCTTAATATACCTACCACCAGGTCCACCACACATTAAAATTCAACAATTTAGAAAAGAAGTGATACAATGCAATAATAAATTCCACATTTAGTTAATTGAGTCGTACTAATTAATAGCAGTTGACAAGGACTCAAACATCAGGACAAAAGGGAGGGAAGAAAAAAGAGCTAGCTGTTGTTATTCTTCTAAATTTTTATTTTTATTTGAAAAGTTCTAAATATTAATTTAGAAAATACTAATGACTAACAAGTCATGTGTAGACAAATAATTGTTATACAACATTTTAATTAATGGCAGAACACTATTCAGATAATTATTACAAACCATAAATTTGGATCTCAACAATTAATATTATAAAATAGATGACACTTTTCTCGGAAATTAAGTACATGAGAAGAATTATAAGAAATTAGTTTGTTTGAAAGAAAAGTCAATAAGTTACTAGAACTAACTAAAACTATTTCGTCATAGTAGTATAAATTTTTCATGTGAATATTTGGCTTTAATAATACCACTTTCTTGCGTGGAACATAAATTTCTATTATTGTGATTACTTCAAATTATAAATCACTGACTAATTGCATTTAACTGAGTCTTCTTCTCCAGTTACAGAGTCTACGATTGACTCTACTCTATATAAACAGCTCAATCCATCAACGAAATCACAATAAGGTGTAGAAGTAATCACATAAACAATAAGGTGTCACAAAAATAATGGAGAAATATTCTCTCATTTCTTTGTTGTTGTGAATAGCATTACGTTCTGCTTGAGCGCAACAATTTTGAATTCTACCACAGACAAACAAGCCCACACGACAAAAAAAAAATGGCTTATTACAACACTACTTTTACGACATCATGGAGTATGTGTTGGTATATATAATACTTCTATTACGACATCATATATTTTAGTACTGATTTATACGAAATAATATAAATACTATAACGACATCTAAGGACAGTGTTGTAACACTATGACAATGTCGACACGATGAGATGCCACCAACCAAAACAAGATAATCACGATCAAAATCCCCCACCAGAAAATAATAAGATTTATGATTTCTATTTAATAAATTGAAGGAAAAAATGGAAACAAAAAAATTCTATTGTGTTGGCGGTAACTATTCTCTTATAGCGGTTATGCTTTATTTATGTGATTACTTCGAGATTAATTGGTCTCACTTGGAATAAGGTGTAGTTGCTGAGACTGCAACTTTACTAATGTACTGGTTTGTTGTCTTTTGCTGCATATGTTTTACATTTTATGAACGGAACTTAAGTTGCAATTCAATGTATAGAATTCAATATTTGGAATTTGGATAGGGTTTGCTACATTTCTGTTTCTGATTATGTTGTTGGATTGAATTAAGTTTGGAGCTTTGGATGTCCTAGATCGCTGATGGGGAAACTTATTCTAAGATTGTCTTTGGGGTTGTTGTCTTTGTTTCATTAAGGCAGAATTTTTATATTTACATTTATTTTTCTTTTGTTGATCTACTTATATTTCCTCTGATATTTGAACTTAAATAGTTTTGTGATAACTTTCCAGTGTCTTTGCCAGGGATCACTGATGAGATAATAAATATGATCCATGATCAATTTTGGGGAATTTGTAAATCCTGAGTGAGATTACAAAATTAGAGGCTCTGAGATGTCCTATGCTAGTGAGGAATTAGTAAAGATAACAATAGTGTTATTTGAAAAATAAACAAGAGAACAATATTCTGAACATAAGGTCCCACTTTTACATTTAAGAAAATATCTAATGCGATATATTTCACATTTATTTGATCCGTACCGATATAGGTAATGGACGAAGAAGACTCGAATGCTATTTTGTATTTACCTAGAAAGTGGTTGAGAGAGAAGAAAAATGAAAAGGGGAGAGAGCGGTAACGAAAAGATATGGTATTAAAATAAATTTGTATGTGAATCTCACAAATTTAAAAATTTTCGTAAAAATAACTAGCGTACAATAGGATCTCCTCACCTGTAATCCATCCACATCGTATGCATATATATACTACTCTCTCCGTCTCAATAGCATGGTATCACTTCATTGGACACGTGTATTAAGAAGTAAGAGTAAATAGATGAAAAGTGGTGGGTACTAGAGCTTTCGAAAAGTTAATTATTTCCACTATTTGAATGGGACCTTGCTAACGAGATCTTGCAATTGGGACGGAAGAGTACATATTATAGATCACATATGTATACTTCAAAATATAGCCAAATGAATGTGTCCACATCATGTAGAAGTAGATGAGTCTAGCTGGAAACAAATTAAAAATATAAAATAAAATAAAAGGTGAAGTTTAATTTAACTAAAGTGGTTGGGGAAGTCATATGATAAAATTGCTAAAATATTTAAATATTGTATTACATCCCACAATTAACTCTATAATATATTGTCCCTAATGAAACACACAAGCATTGCAAGTTTTGTTTGGTTTAAGTAAACTAATTGCATCTAACTGAGTCTACGATTGACTCTACTCTATATAAACAGCTCTATCCATCAAACTTCTATAAACCCAAACAAAGAAATTAAGCATACGTGCCAGAAAAATAATGGAGAAATATTCTCTCATTTTGTTTGCTATTTTAGCCTTACTAGTAAATAGCATCACGCTCTGCTTGGGCGCAGCATTAATTTTGAATTCTACCACAGATAAACAAGCTCTTGTTTCCTTCAAAAACTCCATTACTTCCGATGGCCATGCTATCTTGAGCACGAATTGGTCCGACGATGCAGCAGTTTGTAACTGGATTGGTGTCACATGTGGCATCAAGCACCGCCGTGTCATTACTCTCAATCTCTCAGGCTTCGACCTTGCTGGAATTGTTTCTCCACATCTCGGAAACCTAACGTTTCTCAGATATTTGGACATCGGTATCAACAATTTCACGGGCTTCCTACCCTTTGAGCTCTCTAAACTACATCGTTTGAAGGTGATGAATGTGGGAGTGAATTCATTCACCGGAGAAATACCAACGTGGTTGGGAAGCATGCCTGAACTGGAGCAACTCTATCTGCACAACAACTCTTTCTCAGGTAGAATTCCTGCGTCTTTGTTCAACAATTCACGCCTGCAAATCTTAGATATGAGTTTCAATTTATTGGATGGAAAAATTCCAAAGGAGATTGGCAAGAGCTCTTCCCTCAAGGAAGTAAATATAAGGTATAACCATTTGAGTGGGAATATTCCACAGGAGATTGGAAATATTTCATCCCTCCAAATATTATACCTAAGCGATAATGAGCTGAGTGGGTCCATACCACGCGGTATATTCAATGTGTCTTCCATGAGAGAAATTAGACTTGGGGATAATAACCTATCAGGTAGACTCCCAATTGATATATGCAACAATATGCCTAACATTAAAAGGCTTTCTCTCTCTAAGAATCAACTTGAAGGGCAAATTCCACCAAATATATGGAAATGCAGAAACCTGGATATCTTGTCATTAGCCTACAACGATTTCAATGGAAACATCCCGATTGAAATGGGGAGTTTGAGCATGCTTAGAGAGTTGTACTTGGGCTACAACCATTTTCGAGGTACAAATTAAGCATCTCTTCTTATTCCAGTATGTGATTTTAAAGCTCCAATCTGCATCTACAATCCTACATGTATAGATGCATATCGTAAACTAACGATGGTTTATACGCCACAAAATCTTCTCTAGCTATGTTTATGTATGCATCTTCAAGGCCTTTAGTCCTTATTAATTACTCCCTCCATTCCGTTATTCTTGTCTTGTATGTCTTTTTGGATTGTCCCCTTATTCTTGTCTTGTTTCCTTTATTTGAAAATAATTAAAGGTGGATTATGACACAATTAAAATGTTAATCATGTCACTTTAAATCTTTCATACTATTTTTCTCATCATTTTCTAAGTCATTCACTATTCACACTCTCTCTCTGTCTCTACCCACTTTATTTCACTATATGTACCTACTTCATTTCACTATTCATTCTCTCTACCCACTTTATGTCATTTTAATAACTCCACTAAACACACCTTCTTCCCTTAATTATTTTCTCCTTTATTCTCGCCATGCCCCAAAAGAAAGCCTATCTTGATATAATTATTCAATTCCGCAACCATTTTGAGCATGCTTAGAGAGTTGTACTTGGGCTACAACCATTTTCGAGGTACAAATTAAGCATCTCTTCTTATTTCAATATGTGATTTTGAAGCTCCAATCTGCATCTATAATTCTACATGTATATGATGCATATCGTGTACTGACAATGTTTTATACGCGATAAATCTTCTCTAGCTATGTTTATGCATGCATTTGCAGGGCCTTTAGTATCAATTCGGTATGCAATATTATTCAATTCTCGCAGCTTTAAATCAACATAATTAATTAATTAGTTGTATAATGAGTTATCTTGATAGGAGTGGTTCTAGGGATGTCAATCGGTTAACATGTTTGATTTTTGGGCTAGTGTTCAACCTAAATTAATCTAAGTTGCACGCAATTAAACGTGGTTGTTATAGATTAGATAAGTTGTCCCGAATATCGTCTCACAAGGAAGGCTTAACAGGGTGATTGTTGCATTACGAAAAGAACAAAAAAATAAAAAGAAAGCAATAAAGATTGATTGGGTTGGGATTTTGATTACTCTAAGGAATTAAAAAGACAAATAATCTAGACAGTAATATAAACCCTAGTTCTAAAAACAAAATAAATCATAAACATAATTGAGATGTGAAATAAAAGAAACTTACGGTGATTAATTCGTAGTAGAAGTCTGTCACAAAATCCGTACAAATTGAAAGTAATAATCTACCCTAGTGTTTAGATGCCCAAGAAAATAGCGAAAAAAACTAGAAAAGAAAAGGAACGAAATTCTGTTTGTCGCCGAAAAAAAACTGGAGAAAAAAAAAACGAGAGAAAACGTATAAATAGCTCGGCTATTTATAAGGAAAGATCGCCGCCTCAAAGTGAACGATCGTCCATCACAACAACATCACGCCTAAATGAACGAGCGTCGAACGTGGACGAGCGCTGGAGTATCCTCTCTGAAACTCTTCTCGACCAAGTGAACGATCGTCGAGGCTGAACGACCGCTGGGGTATTCTCTGAAGCTTTTCTCAACCAAGTGGACGATCGTCGAACGTAGACGAGCGCTGGAGTATCCTCTCTGAAGCTCTTCTCGACCAAGTGGACGATCGTTGAGGCTGAACGACCGCTGACCTTGGAATCGTTGAGGTTGAACGATCGCTGACCTTGGACGATCGTCCAAGGTGATTCTCTGATACTTCACATCACTGTTGGACGCTCGTCGAGATGTGAACGATCGTTGAACATACACTTTTCAGCCATTTCTTTTGTGATCCAACACCTAAAACACAAATACTGCATTTTCCCAACAAAACTCGACCCAAAGCATTAGAGCATTCCGAATATAAAAACAACACAAAACACAACGGCAAGCGAACAAAATGCACTAAATAAATCCAACTAAAAACAACCAAAAACAGGCGAAACAACCCCTCCACACACAAAACCTTGCTTGTCCTCAAGCAAACCTTAATAAAAATTAAAACGAAGAAAGTGAAATTTGAACTAAATAACACATATCGCAATAAACTCTCAATCACAAAGCAATTCATCACTCATCAATCGAAATCAGTAATCACAACACCAATGAGTGGCCCTCCACACAAGACCTCAATCCACCCAACATCCAAGCACAAGATCACAGAAAGGAAACAATGACATCAAAGAGTATCCCAACTCAAACCACTTATTAAACTATACTAACAAAAATGAAAAAAAACCCGGGCAATCTTCACTAGGTGAAATCACGGAAAATCCGGCCTCCTAGCGTGGTTTCCCATACCCATTTCCCACCTTTAAAAACTAATTCAAGGTAATGAGAAAGAGGGGTAGAGCCCTTCACAACACAACAAACTTAAACAAACAAAATAACCGAACGTCAAGTCAAATTGGATTATATTGCCATACTTCATGAGATGAAAACATTTAGAGGTCATCTAAAGTATCCTCATGTGGTTTCCTATGCTCATGGTTCCCAGAAGAGCAGAGACCTCCCAAAGTGACTCAACTTATTAAACAAGATCATTTTGATCCCTTTATGACTCGTTTTTTTTTTATTTTATTATTATTATTATTATTTTTTTTTTTTTTAGACTTGCTTAAATTGGGATACAATTCTAAAACACCGTCTCCAAACCGTTCACCCATACTCAAAAGTTAAGTATCATTAATTCAAGTGTGAATCACCCCACAAATGACATGTAAAAACCGCACCAATTGATTCATAATAGGACCACCTTGATCAATAAAATCTATCAAAACATGAGTTATAAACTTCAAACCCAACTTCAACATCTTAATTCCAAATAAGAAAAACCCGAGGACTCACAATATCATAATAACAACACCCCCCTCCCCCCAACAAAAAAAACACGACAATGTCCCCATTGTCAACCAAAACGCAAGAGAACAAGGAAGGGATTATCACAAGACAACCAACGAAGGAATCAAAACTAACATAAGCACGAACAACCTAGCAAAAGATCCAACAAACACAAAAACCAAAATAAAACAAAAAGGAGAAAAGAACGGCGTACACAGCAACAACGAGAATCACTGTGGATCCAGCGGTGGATCAGACGAACCACCTAGAGCGAAATGCCAACGAGCAAATTGCTGCTCCAATGAATCCAGTTGACGACCCTGAGAAGCCATTTGCTGTTGATGCTGGGTCCAATACTGAGAATTCGAGGCCCAATTGCGTTCTTGCTCCGCCCAATGTGTATGCTGAGCCGCCCAATACAGCTCCTGTGCCTCCCATCGCTGCTTATTAACTGCCCAACGCTGATCATTCTGCGCCCACCGTTGATCATTCTGCTCCCACCGTTGATCTTGACGGAACAATTGGGCATTCTGTAGAAGCATCTGCTGCTGCAAGTGCCCAAACTGGGAACTCATCTCCCCACGGAAAGAAGTAAAATCCTGCTGAAAAGCCGAAAAGTCATAAGGCACAGAACTGGGGCCGGAAGGGTGAGAAGCTTGTTCAATCTGACGAATAACCCCATCCTGAGGAGGAAACTCCTCATCACTCCCCACCTGTGTGGCATCATCATTGGCTCCATCCGACTCGGCATCGGAAGAACCAGAGGCAGGAGGTGGGGGCGCACTAGGACCAACGAACTCAGCACCACGCTGGCACTTAACTGCTGGGCGTGACTCATGAGGAGCAAAGGACACCAAATCACGGGCAATAAATCCATGTTTCAATTCAGTAAAGTCCAAATACTTGCATCGCAACAACACTTGATTAGAAGGAGTGGAATTAGCCCGCATAACATTGAAATGATATGCCAACGCAGTAGCAAGATGCGGTAAAGCAGCCTTATATGTCGAAGTGCGCACAATGCTCTGGAAAGTGTCAAAGATAAACGGAGCCGAACAAACCTTCCGCTTCTTCACAGCACAATCCAACAAAAATAACTCAACATTGTACACCTTATTAGCCTGTGCCCGACCTTTAATGTGATAGACAAGGAACTTGTGTAAAATGCACAAAACTGGATCACGAATTAAGCCACTAGGGACACCACCATTCCCCCAATTGTCACATCCTGACAACTCATACCAAGCCGTTTTGGCATCAAATGTCGGAGAAACAGACAATTCTCCATGAGCTTTCCGAAACCCAAAAACCGTATGCAAAACAAAATACCCCACACGATATGTATTGCCCATCAACCGAAAAGTGATACCCTTGAGATCATCTTCAAAATCCATAGAAACGAGAAATTCCAAACACAAAGGAGTAAATGAAGGCCATTCTGAGCGAGCATATTGAAATAATCCTAGGACCTTTAAGTACTTATTCAATTCATCCTTCACCCCCAAAGACTCAATAACCTCCCAATCAATAAAACGAGGTACAGATTTACTCTTGAGGCGAAGGAAAAGTTTACCTTCAGGGAGCGAGTAAATAGGGAAAGGAGCAGCATAGGTCGCTGAAATGTTCTGTGGTGCAGCCGCATCGGTGTCCATAGCCTCGGAGCCAGTAGTATGGGAAGAAGAACTCCCTCCGACGTTCTTGGTACGGACCATAGTGAATTAGACGTTGCCGGATACGAATACTTGGCCAATATGAACCCACGAAGCCGGCGGTCGCTGACGACGAGGAAGAAAAACTAAGCGTTCGCCGGGTATGAGAAATCAGCGGTCGTCGACAGTGAACGCTCGCTCAGCAAGGACGGCAAGGGGAAGAGACTGGGCGATCGTCTGAAGTCGGCGCTCGCCAGGTGCGTGGTCGGCGAAAATAGCAGACGCTCGCCGACCGGAAGAACTGAGCGCTCGTCGCCTGTGGAGTGGTCGAATCCACCGGCGGAGAGAGAAAACCGCCACAAGGAATCGTTGAACGGGATGATAGAGAAGGCGCCGGTCGGGAACAAGGATGAAAACAAAACCAAAAGAGAGAAAACCTCTACAACACACACGAAGAGCGACTGAGAGAAACAAAAAAAACGAAGGAGGCGGCTGCTCTAAAATTAGGGCCGACATATTTATAGCCCAGGAAGTGGGCACTCGTTGGCGATGAGCGATCGCCCAGAATTGGGCCGTAGAACAAATGGTCCAAGGAATGAGTCGTGTAGGACGATCGCCCGGGGTGAACGATCGTCGCACCCCCTTCTCTGAAGTCGAACCAACACGCACTGGACGCTCGCTCAAGTTGAACGAGCGTTGCACCCCCGTCTCTGAAGTCGAAGCAACGCACGCTGGACGCTCGCCCAAGGTGAACGATCGTCGTACCCTCGTCTCTGAAGTCGAAGCAAAACCCGCTGGACGATCGCTCAAGGTGAACGATCGTCGCACCTTCGTCTCTGAAGTCGAAGCAACGCGTACTGGACGCTCGCCCAAGGTGAACGAGCGTCGAACCTGCGCCACAGTATCGTTTTTTTTTTTTTTTTTTTTCGGTGGGTTGCCTCCCACAAAGCGCTTGTTTAATGTCGTTAGCTCGACATACAAAAACTAAACTTATTCGGAATCCACGAGCCAAATTGACTCGACTCTTTCCAGAACAGGTTCTCCTTCATAGTACGGTTTCACTCGATGTCCGTTGGCTTGGAAGGATTCGCGAGTCTGTTCGTTTAACAACCGAACAGCTCCAAAAGGTAGAACTTCTTCAATGAGATACGGCCCACTCCAACGGGACTTCAACTTGCCTGGAAATAACTTCAACCGTGAGTTGAACAAAAGGACTTTCATCCCGGGCTTCAACTCTTTGGATAGAATCCGATTATCATGCAACCGCTTCACTCGATCTTTGTAGATCTTGGCATTGTCATAAGCCTCGTTCCGGAGTTCATCCAACTCGGACATTTGCAACAGTCTTTGCTTTCCGGCGGCCTCAAGATCGAAATTTGTTGCTCGGATTGCCCAATACGCCTTATGCTCGACTTCAACAGGCAAGTGGCAATTCTTTCCATATACAAGCCTATATGGGCTCATCCCCAGAATGCTCTTGTACGCTGTCCGGTACGCCCAAAGGGCATCATTGAGCTTTGAAGACCAATCTTTACGAGACGGCTGCACCGTCTTCTCCAAAACTCCCTTGATTTGTCGGTTGCTCGTCTCTGCTTGGCCCGATGTTTGAGGGTGATAAGGGGTAGCAACCTTGTGGGTGACTCCATTCTTCTTCATAAGCTTCTCAAACAGCTTATTGCAAAAATGCTTCCCTCCATCACTTATGATTGCCTTAGGAAATCCGAACCGACAAAGAATATTTTCCTGTAGAAACTTGAGCACAACATGAGAGTCACAAGTCCTAGTGGGGATGGCCTCGACCCACTTGGAAACATAATCAACAGCTAAAAGAATGTACTCGTTACCAAAGGATTTGGGAAACGGTCCCATGAAATCGATACCCCACACATCGAAAATCTCAACCACAAGAATATTATTAAGAGGCATCTCATTCCTACGACCAATAGACCCTACCCTTTGGCAACGATCACATGCAAGATAAAAAACATGTGCATCCTTAAATAATGAAGGCCAGAATAAATCGGATTGGAGCACCTTGTGAGCCGTTTTCTGCCCTCCAAAGTGTCCTCCACAATGCGACTCATGGCAAAATTGGAGCACCTTAGCTTGCTCATCATCCGGAATACACCTTCTGATCACATCATCCTTACCAATCTTAAATAGGTAAGGGTCTTCCCAAAAGTATTGCCTGCACACAGATAGAAAACGCTTCCTTTCTTGGGAAGTAAGGTCAGGCCTCAATTCATCACATGCGAGAAAATTAACAATGTCAGCATACCAAGGAACTATGTCAGTACTCAAGGCTTGCTCAAAAGGGAACGACTCAAGCAAATTATCACAAATAATAGGAGACGGCAGATTATCAAGACGGGATAAGTGGTCAGCAACAGCATTCTCACTACCTTTCCTATCCCGAATCTCTAAGTCGAATTCTTGGAGTAGGAGCACCCAACGAATAAGTCTTGGCTTAGCCTGAGACTTGGTCAATAAATAACGCAGTGCAGCATGATCACTATGAATGATGACCTTAGACCCTATGATGTATGCACGAAACTTGTCTAGTGCAAACACTATAGCAAACATCTCTTTTTCTGTAGTGGTGTAATTCACTTGAGCAGAAGTAAGAGTCAGACTCGCATAATAAATAACACGAAGCATTTTATCAATACGTTGACCCAAAACAGCACCCACTGCAGAATTAGAAGCATCGCACATAATCTCAAAAGGTTCGGACCAAATAGGACCAATCACTACAGGGGCAGTACTCAACTTCTCCTTAAGCAAGTTAAACGCATTAAGACAAGCATCATCGAAAATGAAAGGCACATCTTGAGAAAGCAAACGACATAGAGGTTGACTGATTTTTGAAAAGTCCTTAATGAAACGTCGATAAAACCCGGCATGCCCCAGAAAGCTCCTAATTCCTTTAACATCACGAGGTGGAGGCAATCTTTGGATCACGTCCACTTTCGCTTTGTCGACCTCTACACCCCTCTTAGAGACGGTGTGACCTAACACGTTCCCCCTCCTTACCATAAAATGACTCTTTTCCCAACTAAGAGTCAAACCACTCTCGACACACCTCGCTAACACCCGTTCAATTTTTCTAAGACAATCATTAAAAGATGATCCAAACACAGAAAAATCATCCATGAAGATCTCAACAAAATCATTAAGCATCTCAGAAAATATGGACATCATACACCTTTGAAAGGTACCTGGTGCGTTGCAGAGTCCGAACGGCATTCTCTTGCAGGCATATGTGCCAAAGGGGCATGTGAAGGCTGTCTTCGCTTGATCTTCGGGCACGATCGCGATCTGGTAGTAGCCTGACAGTCCATCCAGAAAACAATAGAACTCATGGCCCGCCAATCTATCGAGCATCTGATCAATGAAAGGCAATGGGAAGTGATCCTTCTTGGTGGCCGCATTAAGTTTCCTGAAGTCTATGCACATCCGCCAACCTGTAACCGGTCTCATGGGCACCAACTCTTCATTATCATTCAAGACCACCGTGATTCCTCCTTTCTTTGAAACCACATGTACAGGGCTGAGCCATTCACTGTCAGCAATGGGAAAGATGATCCCTTCGGCCAACTGCTTGTAGATCTCCTTCCGCACCACTTCCATTAGTACAAGATTCAATCTTCTTTGGCCATCTCTCTTTGGAGTCGCTCCATCCACCAAGTTTATCCGGTGCATACATGTTGCAGGACTGATCCGTCGGACAAACACCATCCAAAAGCAGCCTTGAACCTTGTGAGCACCTCAACCAATTCTTCTTCTTCGGCTGCCTTGAGCTCTGCAGAGATTATGACAGGTTTCTTTTTTCCTTTTTCAAGGAACACATACTTCAAGTTGGCCGGAAGGTCCTTAAGTTCAAGCTCGATCTCCTTCTCGTCTTTAGGAGCCTCTATTATGATTGGCTCATTAACAGGCAGGTCGGTTGGCAGCAAGGCTTCCATAGCTGCTTCCTCTCTAAATCTCTCCTCCAAGTCGGCGGAGCCTTCAAAAACCTCCTCGAGCTGCTGCTCTTCCATAAAGTAGGCCTCGGCAAGTGTGTCGATAGCATCAATGTAAGAGCAATTATCAACACTATTGGCCGACGGAATTCCCTTGTTGGCTCTGACGTCGTAAGAAACTGACTCACCCAAAACTGACATCTTAATTATGCCGTTCTTTACATCAATGAGAGTTTTGATTGTAGCCATGAAAGGCCTCCCCAATAGTAGAGTGTGCTCTCGTCCATCTTCCTTGACGTCGCCAATCTCTAGCACGACAAAATCCACCGGCACAATAAGTTTCCCCACTCGTACTAGGACATCTTCAATAACTCCGCGAGGGTGGCGAACCGATCTGTCTGCCAATTGCAAGCACATCCTTGTCGGCTTCAACTCTCCCAATTCCAACTGCTTGAAAATGGAATAAGGCATCAGATTGATCCCGGCTCCTAAATCCAGCATTCCAGAAGCTTCCTTTCCATTCCCCATAGCTATTTTGATCACAAAGCTCCCAGGATCTCGTTGCTTTTGGGGGAGAGAGTGCTGCATAATAGAGTTGGCACTTTCTGATACTAGAACTTGTTCCGGTTCATCAACCTTTCTCTTCTTGGATGCTAACTCCTTGAAGAACTTCACATAAGCAGGCACGTTTCGGATCACATCGAGCAAAGGTAAATTCACATTCACCTTGGATAGCATCTTATAAAAGTCTGAAAATTGCTGGTCCTGCTTCTCATTCCGCAATCTGCTAGGAAAGGGTACCGGTGGGCGATAAGGCTTTTCAGCCTTATGTAGTCGGATTTCTGCTTGCTCTTCCTCAACTCGAGGCTGTAAGATCTCTGATGATGTGTCTCCCACTTTATTATCAACCATCTTCCCATTTCTCAACACAGTGACGGTTGACGCTTGATGTGGCTGTTGACCTTGGCTCGGAATCTTTCCCGGCTGCTGCTGCTGCTGCATCTGGTTACCGGTACCAGACACTTGTCCCACCGCCGTCTCAAGGCGCTTGATGGTTGCATCTTGAGCTTCTCTCGCCTCGCCTGCCTGCTTTCTTGCATGAATGCATTGAGATTATCTTCAAACGAGTTCTTCTGAGCAGGTGATGGCGATGCGCGCTGAAATTGTGGTGGCCCTTGCTGGAACTGACTCTGCTGAGCTGGATTCTGCCACTGAGAATTAAAATTCTGCTGCTGCTGCTGCTGTGGGTACCACTGTTGCTGATTAGAAAACTGATTGAATTGCTGAGGAGGATACTGCGTGAACTGCTGTGGAGGACGGCGATTTTGAAAATTGCCTCCATATGCCTGGCCTTGGGTCTGATTCCGCCATCCAGTGGTAGACTGATTTTGCCATCCCGAGTTCTGCTGTCACTGATTCGGATTAGACCCTTGGCCCTGGTCAAACTGCTGTCGAGGAGGAAATCCCTGTGCCGCATACACTTCTGCGCCTCCTTCATAAGTCAACTCCCCCATTCTCTGGCACTCCTCAGGATGATGCCCCAATTCACCACAAATACCACAGGGTTCAGGAGTAATCTCATGCCTAACAGGTGCTGACCAAGGAGGAGATGCCACAGACTTATTCATCTTCAATTCTTGCAACTCCCTCATCATCCCTGCGAGTTGTTTCTGCAGCTCATAATTTGGTGTTACCGCATTGGTATCAACTCTTCTCCCTCGGATCAACTTCTGTTGTGAACTGTCCGCCAAGGTCTGGAAGATCTGGTTGAGTTCCATGGGGGTCTTCTTAGCGATGTTACCCCCTGCCGTGCTGTCCACCATGAACTGAGTAGTAGTAAGAACTCCATCATAAAAGAACTGACTAATCATAATCGCGGATAACTGATGATGTGGGCATTGTCGGAGGAGCTCTTGAAATCTCTCCCAAGCCTCATGGAAAGGCTCGTCAGTTCCTTGCGTGAAATTCATAATCTGTGTATGAATCTCATGTGTCTTGTGGTTTGGATAAAACTTCAACATAAACTTCTCACAAGCATCCTTCCACGAATTAATAGAATTTGACGGGAGTGATAGCAGCCACGCCCGAGCCCGATCCTTCAAGGTGTAAGGCAGGCACTTGAGCCTTAATTGATCCTCTGTAAGGTCCGACAGAGGGAAAGTCTGCAGTATAGAACAGAACTCTCGCACGAATTGGAGTGCATCCTCATGAGAGATAGCATGCTAGAGTAGTTATGCTTCAAATCATAATTTCTGACCCCGGCAGGAAGAACAATGGCCGACGTCGTGGCCTCAATAACTGGTCGGGAGTATTCTCCCATGAGCTGGTTTTCCTCGGTAGCCATATTTCCTTGAAAATTCAATTGACATTGTCCCTCAGAATCACAAAACAAATTCCCAAACAAAGCTCCGTCTTCAACCTTGTCAGGAAGCAGTTCAGTTACCTCCCTTAATTCTTCCAAAACTGCACTTCTCCTGTGTATGTTGTCAATATACGGTGCTAACGGTTGTTTCTGACTTTTGCGACCTTGCATACACAACACTAGCACACAGATTAAATGCACCGGAGGGAGAAAAATAACCAAACAAAAATTAAAATGAAAATTATAACACAAAAATCGCCTAAAGCCTTCCCCGGCAACGGCGCCAAATTTGTTCAACCTAAATTAATCTAAGTTGCATGCAATTAAACGTGGTTGTTATAGATTAGATAAGTTGTCCCGAATATCGTCTCACAAGGAAGGCTTAACAGGGTGATTGTTGCATTACGAAAAGAACAGAAAAATAAAAAGAAAGCAATAAAGATTGATTGGGTTGGGATTTTGATTACTCTAAGGAATTAAAAAGACAATTAATCTAGACAGTAATATAAACCCTAGTTCTAAAAACAAAATAAATCATAAACATAATTGAGATGTGAAATAAAAGAAACTTACCATGATTAATTCGTAGTAGAAGTCTGTCACAAAATCCGTACGAATTGAAAGTAATAATCTACCCTAGTGTTTAGATGCCCAAGAAAATAGCGAAAAAAAACTGGAAAAGAAAAGGAACGAAATTCTGTTTGTCGCCGAAAAAAAACTGGAGAAAAAAAAAACGAAAGATCGCCGCCTCAAAGTGAACGATCGTCCAACATGGACGATCGTCCATCACAACAACATCACGCCTAAATGAACGAGCGTCGAACGTGGACGAGCGCTGGAGTATCCTCTCTGAAACTCTTCTCGACCAAGTGAACGATCGTCGAGGCTGAACGACCGCTGGGGTATCTTCTTTGAAGCTCTTCTCGACCAAGTGGACGATCGTCGAACGTAGACGAGCGCTGGAGTATCCTCTCTGAAGCTCTTCTCGACCAAGTGGACGATCGTTGAGGCTGAACGACCGCTGACCTTGGAATCGTTGAGGCTGAACGACCGCTGACCTTGGACGATCGTCCAAGGTGATTCTCTGATACTTCACATCACTGTTGGACGCTCGTCGAGATGTGAACGATCGTTGAACATACACTTTTCAGCCATTTCTCTTGTGATCCAACACCTAAAACACAAATACTGCATTTTCCCAACAAAACTCGACCCAAAGCATTAGAGCATTCCGAATATAAAAACAACACAAAACACAACGGCAAGCGAACAAAATGCACTAAATAAACCCAACTAAAAACAACCAAAAACAGGCGAAACAGCTAGCCCTATCGGGTTTGGGTTATTTTCAATTCAGTTCAATCGGGCTAAATTTTTTTTGGGCTACAAAATTTCTACCTTAACCCTAAACCTTTGGTTTTCAGGCTAGCCCGTCTGGCCAGGAAGTTTGTGAAAAAAAAAATTAGCATATAATATTTTTTTTCATAATTATATTTTGTAACAAAAAATAAATTATATTTTCTCGTTCAACAAACTTCATCTTCTATTCGATGCAAAAATGTGTGTCGTTCCAATGCCATTTTATATAATTAATAGATAACTTGTGAGAAGTTAGAGTTTCACATACATTTTCAATTAAATGGTTATCTATCTGTAAAATTTTTGACATCATAGTATTTCTTTTGAATTTAAGAAATACATTTCATACATAACTAGTAAATAAGAAATATTTTGTTGCATTCTTAATATCTATACTAATATAAAAAGAGTTTTGTTTTACAAAATTTGGTTTGCCTAAAATATCCTTATTACTAATTTAATTTAAGGGCAATGACATAATATAATAATAGAAATTAAAGTTACCTTATAATTTAGAATTAAACTTACCATATAATTAAAATCAAACTTACCTTATATATATATATATATATATATATATATTATGTCTATATATTCTAAATTGGTCAATGAGTTTGAGAAAATGACTTATATTTTACAAATTTATTTGATTTTATTCGTTAAATTAAACTTTCTTTATTCAATAATCAATAATATATGATTTCACGTGCATGATTGATTGAGATATTTTGTTTTGTTACTAACTTGTTTTTACTAATTAATTAATTATATAATTCCATTATACTCACGAATAATTAGTTCCTAATAATATTTTTTATCAATTGTAAAAAATCTCCAATTACATTAGATGTCATAAACTTCAAATTTAACTCACTTATTAACAAACTTATTCAAGTTTAATCACATAAATGAGGCTTCTAGAAATATATTTATATTGTAATAGTAATTTACTTAAATGTATATTCTATTATAGCGTTAAACACGCCCACATTGAATGTATCGACATAAAAATTTGTTTAGATAACTCATGCACAAGTAAATAAAGCCAAAATAATCTATTTGATATGATTTGAGTTGTTTGAACCAAAATATAGATTTTGTAACTACGAGTAGCAAATTATATTTTGTCATCAATTATCAAAATTAATTAATTTAAATAAAGGCGATATTATCAAATAATCAAACAAAATCCATCATTTTGAAAAAATACTTTAAAGTAAAATTATAAATTTGTTTTAACCACATAAGTAAATTTTATCGTTTTATGAATTTTACTAAGCTGTATATTTTGGGTGATTTTTATAGATAGTAGTTAAAATACAATTCATCTAAGTATAACTAAAAAATTATAGTGGTAACGTGCACACAAATTAATTTGAGGTGACAAAGTTGAGACACCATAAAACTCTCCTTAACGAGATGGGAAATTAATTTCATGAGGTGTCACAAAAAAGAATTAAAGAGTTTGCACATTTCTTTCAATACCGAGTAAGTTCATTTTTGTGATAAAGTTTTAAAATTTTCTCACTTCATTCTCTCTTCGTTAGTAAATTTTCGGGAAAGATCTTGACAACTAAATCTATGAAAATTTTGTTTTTTTCTTCTTTGTTTAAACTTCTATATTATAATTGCATTCCATTAGTTTTATCATTTGCTCCCCTTTTCTTTTTAGTTACTGGTGATATATGAAAATCAAATAAGAGTTATGAAAGTTTGCATCATCACTATCAACACACATTGGCTACATCATTATAAGGAGGAAAATAAATTATCAAATTTCTTCAATAAAGCAAATTCTAAAAGTAAAGAAATCAATTCTTCATACATATTCATTATCAGGATTTATTTTTTTCTGTCACTCTAATTGTTTCATACTCTCCATACTATTTTTTATTTTAGTGTGAATGATCGAATATTATATTTTGAAAATTGTAAAAATTCAATAAAAAAAGAATAAAAATCATAAGTTGTAATATAAAAATGAATTGACCCATAAATATTTATTTAGTATAACAATGTTTTTAACGTGCGAGGCACGTTAATTATACTAGTATAATAAAATTAATACATACACCACTATTATTTGAATTTGTATCTACTTCATATGAATAAGCCATAACTATTACATATCTATGCATTTAAATTAACATCACAAATTACTAATATTTGAGATTATTGAACAAAGAAGTTTCCAAATGCAATATTTATGCAATACATTATTAGTGAATAAGCAATAACTAGTATCACATAATAACAAACAACACTTTTGTGCATTTATATGTACTTCATACACAATATAAAATAAGTGAATGAGCAATAACCATTACATATTTGTGCATCATTATTTTAATATTCCAAATTACTTATGTTTAAGATTATTGAGAAAAGAATTTTTTTAAAATAAGAAGTAATATTTATTACATAATTAAATTTTTTATAGTTTTCAAATTAAATAAATTATGCATCAAAACTATTCAAAGGCCTAAATTATAGTACACAATTTTTTAGAACAAATTATAGTACATAATTAAATAAGTAAATAAATTAAACAAAAAGAGTTTGAAAAAAAATTGCACATGATGTTTCACTATTCAGATAAAAGGAAATAAAAAGAAGAAGACGTTAAATTAATATTTGTTGTATCACGGAAAGTTTTCCACAAAATGTGGAAGGTGGAAGTTACAACTTAAAAAATTACTATTGATATCCAAAATCTTAAAAATAGAAAATAAGTAAAAAAATTTGACAAAATTCAACCGTAGAGAAAAAATAAATAGACGAACAAGATAAGTTTTCATGATAACTCATGGAGCTAGAGGCTTTTCCAGAACACTTAAATAGGAGGTAGTGCACATTCAGGATACTTCATTGCGGGCCTTTGATTTGAGGACAGTAAACAATTAGTAAGCCCTCCGTAGGACAATTTTCGGCCCGAATTGGCCCGAATACCACATGTGTGCCACCTCACCCTCCAGTCACCCTCCACTAATCTCTCTCTCATCCCTCTCTCTCACACGCATTTTGTCAAACATCTCCTGTGCATTTTGCACATGAAGCACCACCAGAAGCAGCCAGAGGCTTACGCCACCCACGCCGACTGGTACTCCGACCATATGCAGACCCTCACCTCCGCTGCCGCCGAGGACTCCATCCTCTAAACCTACGACTCCGCCTACCACGGCTTCGCTGCCGCCCTCTCCCTAGAGGAGGCCGAGTCCCTCCGCCAGTCCGACTCTGTGCTCCGAGTGTACGAGGACATCGTGTACACGCTCCACACCACCCACACCCCCGAGTTTCTCGGCCTCAAGGCGGTGGCGGGACAGTGGGCCGGCCATAGCCTCCATGAACTCAACCAGGCCTCTCAAGACGTCATTGTCGGAGTTCTCGATACTGGCGTATGGTCCGAATCGAAGTTGTTCAGTGACACCGGCATGCCGACCGTGCCCGCGCGATGGCGCAGCGAGTGTGAGGTGGCGGCGTTTTGATCCGAAGATCCACTGCAACAAGAAGTTAATCGGCCCCAGATTCTTCTCCCGAGCAGGCATGAAGATGAACCAATCATTTAATGGACTTGTACGCAAATTGCAGAGAGCAGCAAAATGCGCAGGAGGTGTTTGACAAAATGCGGAAGAGAGAAAGAGGGGTTAGTGGAGGGTGACTGGAGGATGAGGTGGTAGACATGTGGCATAGATGTGGCATTCGGCCCAATTCGGGCCAAAAATTGTCCTACGGAGGGCTTACTAATTGTTTACTGTCCTCAAATCGAAGGCCCGCAATGAGGTGTCCTGAATGTGCACTAGCCCCTATTTAAGTGTCGTGAAAAAGCCTCTAACTCTAACTCATGTGAATTAGTGTTTATTTTAACAACTAATTAATTTCAGGAGGAGTACCGGCAGAAATGGGGAATCTATCAAGACTAGAGATATTAAACATTGAAAAGGCCTCTCTAAGTGGAAATATTCCATCTTCGATCTTCAACATGTCTTCCTTAACAGTCTTGAGGTTCTCCAACAATAGTTTGTCACGAGCTATCCCAACTCTCCACCATCTACCACACCTTGAGGAGTTGTATCTCAATTATAATAAGTTGACAGGTATATATGTCATTAATCCAATGCTTTTATCAGTATGTAATATCTTCAACATTTCTCCAATATCAATAAATTAATCCTGACTCCACTATCTATCTATCTATATATATATATATATATATATATATATATATATAGGGATTGGTTCATATAAAAACCAATCCTAGCATGAGAACAAGCTTAAATTACTTTGTAATCGTGTTTAAATTAATATATTATCATGCTTAATATGTTCATGTCTTTTTATATAAACATTATATTTGTATAATCTATGATTGTGATTATTTGAAGCATGAATATATATCAATTCAAGTATAATCTTATATAAGCACTAACGTTTATATAAAAAAGCATGAATCTTATTAAGCATGACAATCTATAATTTAACATATTAATTTAAGCATGTTAACATCTTCTCACACCAGGACATGTTTTTATACTAACTCATCGTTATATATATATATATATATATATATATATATATATATATATATATATATATATACTAAATATTTGACTATCAGGTTGGCTCCAAAGTGATGTGTGCAATAATGTGCCCATCATTAAAATACTTTCTCTACCTGAAAATCAACTTGAAGGGCAGATTCCGCCAAATATATGGGAATGCACACATCTTGAGATATTGTCATTATCCTTCAATAGTTTCAGTGGAGAAATCCCAAGTGAAATTGGGAATTTGAGCATGCTTAGAGAGTTGTACTTGGGCTACAACCATTTTCGAGCTACAAATTTAGCATCTCTTCTTATTTCAATATGTGATTTTGAAGCTCCAATCTGCATCTACAATTCTACATGTATATGATGCATATCGTATACTGACAATGTTTTATACGCGATAAATCTTTTCTAGCTATGTTTATGCATGCATTTGCAAGGCCTGTAGTAATAATTAAGTATGAATTATTATTTCAATTCTCGCAGCTTTATATTAACTTAATTAACTAATTAGTTGTGTAATTAATTGATTATATAAAATTCCTTCTTCAATTTTCAACATCTCTTCCTTAATAGAGTTGAGTTTCTCCAGCAATAGTTTGACAGGAACAATCCCAACTCTCCACCATCTGCCACAACTTGAGAAATTGTTTCTCTATGGTAACAAGTTGACAGGTATGTTCCATTAATCCCATTATAGACATGCATTTCATGATAGAGTAATATCAATTGAGTCGGAATATATTAAGTAATAAAATTGTGGACATGAATTTTACTTAAGTGATACGTACAATGTGCCTAACATCAATATACTTCATCTCGACTTGTGATTTGAGGCAACCACCTATCTATACCTCTAAATAAATGAAGTTTTTAAGGACACCAACTTAAATCGATTTCAAAATTAGAATACTAAACTAACCATGGTCTATAAGCCATAAAATCTTCTCTAGCTATGTTTATGCATGCAACTGCAAGGCTTTTAGTCCTTATTAATTAAGTATGAAATATTATTCAATTTTCGCAGCTTTTAAATCAACTTAATTAATTAATAGTTGTATATATAATGAATTATCTAGATATGTATAGGGGAAGGTTAATAATCACATGCAAGTGTCAATATTACTACTTGGTATTAATTAGGAGCAAAGACTAAATCCTAAATGAGAAATAGAAAAGATGAAATAAGAAAAGGGAAAATGGAAAATCTATCTTCCTGTCTCGCCCACCTCTAGCTCCCAAAAAAATCCCACCGACCAACCACTGGTGGCGGCGGCGGTGGGTTTTGTGGGTGCCAAAAGATTTAGGATGTTCTGTATAACATAATAAATGTGTTTTCATGTGCTGTTCAATTTACAAATCAGTTTTATGGTTTGCACTTTGTAGCTTAATTTGTTTAAGGCATATTCAACATCAAAAAACACTCTCTAACCCGGAATTGCACCAAATATATGGAAATGCAGATATATTGAGGTAGTGCAATTATCTAACAACAACTTGAGTGGCAGCATCCCACGTGGAATTGGAATGCTTAGGGAATTATATCTGGTGGATAATCATTTCACAAATATACTATATGTAACCCTTTTGTTTCTTCGTTTTTATTATAAATTGAATTGATTATAATTGCCCGAGCATGTTTGCATGCGGCAGGTGAATTGCCACAAGCGATTGGCACTCTACCAAACCGCCAACTTCTCAATGTGTTCAACAATTCGTTATCCGGTTCCATCCCTCCTTCCATATTCAACATATCATCCTTGAAGAGTTTACGACTTTCATTCAATGAGTTTTCAGGTACTCTTCCTTCAGACTTGGGGCATTCCCTTTTCAATCTTGAAGAGCTTTTTTTGAGTTGGAACAAACTGAATGGCCCAATTCCAACATCTATCACCAATGCTTCTAAACTTACCCTCTTGGAGATGGCCGAAAATTCATTCACCGGCTCCATACCAGACTTTGGTAATTTAAGACTCCTTCAAGAACTTCGCATTTGGGGAAACAATTTGAGTAGAGCGGATTCCCCAACCCAGGAGTTGACATTTCTCTCTTCTTTAACTAATTGTCGATACTTGAAGAACTTAGAAGTATCAAATAATCCACTAAATGGTATCTTACCTGCTTCAATTGGGAAGTTTTCCTCTTCTCTTGAGTTGTTTATAGCAGCATATTGCAACATAACGGGTCTCATTCCCTCTGAAATCGGAAACTCAAGCAGTTTGATATTTCTAGAGTTGCATAATAATCAACTGAGTGGACCCATTCCACCAACAATTGGGAAACTGAAGCAACTTCAAAGATTATATCTTGGTAACAATCAATTGGTTGGGTCTATCCCGAATGATCTTTGCGGAATGAATTATTTGGGGGAGTTATGGTTTTCTAATAACATGCTCTTTGGTTCAATTCCTGAATGTTT
The DNA here is from genome assembly GCA_029490685.1 of Schizonepeta tenuifolia. Taxonomy (NCBI): domain Eukaryota; kingdom Viridiplantae; phylum Streptophyta; class Magnoliopsida; order Lamiales; family Lamiaceae; genus Schizonepeta; species Schizonepeta tenuifolia. The sequence continues at coordinate 122,487,882 of CM055956.1, forward strand.
GGGTGATGTTAAGTCCTTGAGAAATATCTACTTAGCCAACAACCAATTGAATTCCACCATCCCTCCCAATTTCTGGTCTCTCTCAGACCTTCTGGTGTTAAGCATGCCCTCAAACTGTTTCACCGGTCAACTCTCATCTCAACTCGAAAATAGAAAGATGATCAACAATCTCGACTTGTCCTCTAATCACTTCTCAGGTCATATTCCAACCACAATTGATGGTTGTCAATCGTTAGAGAGACTCACATTGTGGAATAATTCTTTCACCGGATCGATTCCCGAATCCTTGGGAAATATCAGAGGCTTGACACAATTGGATTTATTTTGCAATAATCTTTCTGGATCCATACCCAAGTTTCTTCAGCGTTTTAATGTTTCCTACAACAAATTGGAGGGAGAAATTCCAAATGGAGGTCGTTTTGGCAACTTCACTGCCCAATCCTTTTCCCACAACTTAGCTCTCTATGGTTGGATAAGGTTTGGAGTTGAAGCCTGCTCAAAAGATGATAGCAGATCAAGGAAGGTTAACCGGTTGCTAAAGTATATGGCACCCACATTGATTATACTAGTCATTGCGTTGATTGTCATACTCGTCTTCATAAGGAGACGAAAACATAAAAAAGTTGTAATCCCCACTGATATGATTGATTGGAGACGAATCTCTTACATCGAACTAGAGAGGGGAACGAGTTGTTTTGGTGAGAGCAACCTACTTGGAAGAGGAAGTTTTGGTTGTGTATTCGAAGCAACACTTTCTGATGGGTTGAAAGTTGCGGTCAAAGTGTTCAACCAGCAACTTCAAGGAGCAGCAAGGAGCTTTGATACAGAAACTGAAATATTGAGTCTGATTCGACACGGAAACTTAGTTGGGGTTATTGGATGTTGTAGCAACACAGAGTTTAAAGCTCTGATTCTCACATTCATGCCAAATGGGAGCTTGGACAAATGGTTATATTCCAGTAACTTTTTTTTAGATCTCATTCAGAGACTAAAAATAGCGATAGATGTAGCAGCAGCATTGGAATATCTACACCATGGTTATAATACATTCCCAGTTGTTCATTGCGATGTAAAGTCAAGCAATGTGTTGCTCGATGAAGACATGACTGCTCATCTTGCTGATTTCGGCATTGCAAAGCTTTTTGAGGGAGGGGAAGCTTTCATCAAAACTCAAACATTGGCGACAATCGGTTATGCAGCACCAGGTGATGATGCATTATACTAAATTAATTCCTTTCCTTCAATGTTATCATATTATTTAGCTAATTAATGTTTCTATCTAATCCTGAGTAATTAAATGATGAATGAATGCAATCAGAATATGGATCTGAAGGGAAAGTGTCGACGAATGGAGATGTGTACAGTTTTGGAATAACGTTGCTGGAGATATTCACAGGGAAGAAGCCAACGGATGATATGTTCGGTGAAGAAATGAGCATAAGAGAGTGGGTAAGTGAAGCATTACAGAAAAATGCAGCAACTGAAATAGTGGCAGCTGCTCTGTTATCGAGGGAAGATGAACATTTCTTTGCAAAGGAGCAATGTGTGTGGTCAATATTTGAGCTGGCAATGAAGTGTTTAGCAGTTTCAGCACATGAAAGAATAAACATGAGAGAAGCAGCGGCAACTCTGCAGAAGATCAAAGCAACATTTGTAGAAGCAGCTACAGAAAGGAGGCGTGGTCGTCGTCCACGATATGCTTTATCTGTTAGTGTTGGTGATCATTAATGGGTTTTCATACTTGTAGCAGTCACTCAACTACCCTCTGGACTTTTGTAATAATAAACATTGCCCAAAGGCTCACTCTGTTTCTGATATACATTTACCAGATTTTCAGTTTTTCCATGTATGATTAATTATCAATAAAGGACTACAAGCTTATCCATCCAGATTAAATGATGCTAATGACCAAAATGATAGTAGCATCACTAGGAGCATATACTTGTCCCCAAGTGAAGGAACAACACCTAAGAAACAGAAATGGGGAAAAAATGGTATATTAATGAATAAGTGGAACTAAAGTCATGATTTTTGAGTTGGCAATGAAATGCGTAGCATTTTCAGCAGATGAAAGGATAAACATGATTGAAGAAGCAGCAACTCTTGCGAAGATCAGAGCAACAAATGAAGCGGCTACAGAAAGGTGGCGGCGTCCTCGTCCACGATAGTATTCCAAATAATGGGTTTTCAATAATGGCTTGTCGTTGTAGCTTAGCATGCTCTCTCGAGTTTTCATGGCACAACTTACGAGTTAGTTTAAAGATGTTTTAATAAATTTGACCAGTAGATTAAGATATGCAAATCACATGATAGGAAGATCCATTATATCTGCAACGTCTTTTATTTATTTCACTAAAATATGTCAATTGCGACAGCAAAACAAAAACAACTTTGTTATATTACGAGGGAAATTGGGCTCCATAGAACTGACTATTGGAAAGATCAAGTGGCTAAACACAGTGATGCCAGTTTAGATTTTCTTTTAAGAATTTCAACAAACAGTTTGTGGGCTAATAAAGGCTAAAGTCTTGTTACAAGGGACAAACAATCGATCTCGCTTTAGCTTGTTATAGTTTTTTTTTTTTTTTTTTTTTTTTTTCTTTGAAGAAAGCTTGTTATAGTTATTTTTGTGGAATCAACAACAAAATTCCATGTGCATTGGGTTGAAAATGAATTAGTAGGCCAGCCTTCCAAAATGTGTGTATATATATAGTGGGCCAATTCATGTAGAAATAGGCCCGAAAAAAATTATCCAGGAATAACTAATTAATTGCAAGCCCACATTGAATGCACAAACACACGTGATAGGCAACTCTTTCAACATTTCACTAATCCTAAAGTAATTTTAACTAAACTTAATAATAAATTATAAATTATAAACTTACAGAAATTAATTAAAGGGTGGACCGTATCGTGCAGCCAACCGCACGTGAGTCCACCCCTTTGCTTGGTTGCACTGTGGGATCCACCTTTTTTTTTTTTGAACAATATTACAAAGAAATTTTAAACACCGCACTGTGGGATCCACCTTTTTGTTAAATTAGGCTCGTCCACTGTTAGTTTGCAACTTCTAAAGTGGTTTTTTTCAAGAGTAGCTATTTACCATAAAGATCTCACGCATTCATGCAATCCAAAAAACAGAATAAAAATGGTAATTTATTAATTTTATTAAATTTAATTCTCCGTCCATTTTAAGCGGATTATATGCTAGTTACGCAATACCAACTAAAGAAATTTGAAGTCCAAATTTGCTGACAATCTAAATTTACGTAACATTATCTAAATTTGAAATAACATTGAATCTGTTTTGTCTACACGTGAATATGATAGATAACACAGTGGGACAAATTAATCCGATCGAATAAAATATAGAAATGTCATCTTAATATACCTACCACACCACACATTAAATTCTACAATTTAGAAAAGAAGTGATACAAATGCAATAATAAATCCACATTTAATTATTTGAGCCGTCGATCTGGACAAATGGCAGTTGACGAAGAATCAAACATCCAAAAAGGACGGAAGAAAAATGAGCTAGTTGTTGTTGTTATTCTTCGAAATTTTATTTTTTATTGGAAAAGCTCTCTAAATTTTAATTTAGAAAATAATGACTAACAAGTCATGTGTAGACAAATAATTCTCATACAACATTTTAAATTTTAATTGATGGCAGAACACTATTCAGATAATTATTATAAACCGTAAATTTAGATCTCAACATTTAAAATTATATAATAGATTACCCTTTGCTCGAAAAATAAGTACACGGGAAAGAATTACTAGAAATTAGTTCGTTTAAAGAAAACTAAAAAAATTATTAGATTTTGACTATGTGTACTCTTTAAATTTAAATATTTTGACTATTCCATTAATTTTCTTATTAGTGATCATATATGTATCTTGGCTACTTATATGATTTTGGTGGGATCGTAAAAAAGTCCAATAAAAATTATAATAGTAAAAATTTACAAAATCTCTTCAAAATAAAAGAAATGAATAAAGAAATTTATAATAATAATAATAATAATAATAATAATAATAATAATAATAATAATAATAATAATAATAATAATAATATTGTGATTAAAGTGAAATTTTATATCAATAGTTTAATTCCCACAATTCAATTGAAATTTATTCTCGTAATATTTAGCACGTAAAATAACAAAAGCAAATCAACTTCAATTAATCTATCATAGTCCACTAACTTATTTAATCATAGTTGCAATTGAAAGAGTGTATTCTTATTTTAAAAGTTACAGTTCTTTTTTTCTTTCATGTAATTATATTTTTAATTCTTAAATAAGATTTTCACAAGTAATTTCTTAGGCATCAAATCTACATAACTGATTTTTCAACCGAATCCAGGCATTCATATATATAATATAAAAGTTGATGTTGAGGAATTCAAAGATTATTAGATAAAGAATAATGATAATAATAATTTTAAAATTCAAATTCTATTAGATATAGGAGAGGTGAATAATAATAATAATAATAATAATAATAATAATAATAATAATAATAATAATAATAATAATAGTAGTAGTAGAATTGTAGTTGAAGTGAAATTGTATGTCAATCATATGGAATATTAATAATAGCATTTTTATTATGGTATTACATTATTATCCTTAAATTTAGATATATAATAGGAATATAATAGGCAAATCAATTTTTATAAATAGGGCTCTTTTTATAATGAGTATAGATATAAATTTATAGGTTTTGTATTATCAACTTTTTTAGGGAAATTCAAATTCTATATATTAGGAGTGGGGTACACCCCTAATCTATCTATCTATACTATTATAAAAGCCAAACGTTCAAGCTATTTAGAAACATGCACTTTTTCCACCCAAACTCTACTTTGTTTTACAGACTTTTGTATTTTCTGTAAAAAGAAATAGAAAAACTGCAAATATTAAGTTTTGGGCCTTCAAGATCAACTAGAGTGTCACCGGTGCATCCATTTTCTTTTTCTTTCTTTTTTTTTAAGTTAAGGAGAGTGGTGATATTTGAAATATAAACCTCTATGTTTTATAGGTAATACACACGGCAACTATTTTACATATTTTAAGGGGGCAAAATGTCAAATGGTCAATATGGGGAGTAAAAATTAAATTATGTCAAGTCACTTAGTTTTTATAAATTCTGTCATTCGTAGTACAAAATGTACGTATTCGTACAATGAGTACCACACTTATCAACAAATAAACTAAATTAACAATGGTGAGATTGGTACGATTTGTACCATGAGTACCACAGTTATCAACAAATAAACTAAATTAACACTGGTAAGATTAGTACGATTTGAACCAACATATCAAGTTATATGCATACTAAGAGTATTTGTTGATATAACTGTGGTACTCATGGTACGAATATGTATATTTCATACTAAAAGTATATATCCTATTGGTACAAATCGTACCAGTTGTGGTACTCATGGTACGAATACGTACATTTCGTACCACGAATGACAGAATTTATAAAAACTAAGTGGCTTAAATTCTGTCATTTTGTACCACGAAATGACAGAATTTATAAAAACTAAGTGACTTAACAGAATTTAAATGTGGTACTCATGGTACGAATACGTACATTTCGTACCATGAATGACATAATTTATAAAAATTAAGTGGCTTGACAGAATTTAATTTTTACTTCTCATATTGACTATTTGACCCCATTTTCTCTATTTTAAAATTATTATAAAATACTATAAATTATGTACAAAACCATGAATGAATTAATATCAAACAACAATAATATTAGTAAATATATACAATAATCATATGTGACGACAAATGATAATTATTGGTGTATCAATAAAACTTGTTATTTTGACATCAGTGCATAACTAATTTAAGTGATTTTGGCATTTAAATTTAATTATATACTATAATAAGGTTAAATTACATACCACAATCATACAATAAGGTTAAAAAAATAAATATAACTTATTCTTGAAAAGAAATAGTCCCCCCTAGTTAATTTTCAAAATATATAATTATTAAGATTTGATATTTATATAAAATTTATAAAAACAATTGAGATTGAAGGGAAAAATAATTAATTAGGATTTATTGGCTTAATTTTTGTCACGATCATTGATCCTAATTTAATTAGTGGTGAGGGAAATAAGGTAAACACTTAATTTTAACCATTATTAGAGCCACATTATTGCAAGTTCAATTTAATTTTTAAGAAGAACTGTAGAAAACATTATTGATTGACCGCTACTAGCTTACAAGATGATCCACATAGCAAATCTAATTGTTTGTTGTACTGCCATTAGAAGGGAACTCAAATGTAAACAAGCAATATGTGAATATGAAAGATAATACAATGGACAAATCAATCCGAATAAAATTAATATAGAAATGTTATCTTAATATATCTACCACCACACATTAAACTCCCCAACATAACGTCACAATTTAGATAAGAAGTGGAATTAATATAGAGATATTTTCCACATTTAATATTTGCCTCATCGATTGGGACGAATAGCAGTTGACAAAGACTTAAACATCCCGACAAAAGGGACCAAAGAAAAATGAGCTGTTGTGATTCTTCTAATTTTTTTTTCTTTTTTTTTTTTTGAAAAGTTCTAAATTTTAATTTAGAGAATAATGAATAACAATTCATGTGTAGACAAATATACTTCGAATAGAACATTTTAATTAATAGCAGAAAACTATTCAGATAATTATTATAAACCATAAATATATACGAGAAGAATTATTAGAAATTAGTTTGTTTAAAGAAAAGTCAATAAGTTATTAGAATAAAAACTATTTCGTCATAGTAGCAGATTTGCTAACCGGCCGATGCCTAAAATTATTTTAGAATTTCAACAAGGGGTAGACTGATGTGCGGTTGGCTGCACACCGCGGTCTATCCCTAATATATTTTTATTATTTTTAATTATAAATATGTCAGTTAATTAATATTTAATTACATCGAGTTAGAATTCAATAAATTCAAATTTAATTAATTATATAATAGTTAAAAAATTATATCTTAATTGAAATTACTAAATGTTCCAACAAATCAAATATAAAAAATCAAAATAAAAAAGAGGTTACCGCACTTGTACGCAAGTATTTTGGTTTCAATAATGTCACTTTCTTACGTGGAACATAATGTCTACGATTGAGTCTACTCTATATAAACAGTTCAATCCATCAAACTTCTGTAAACCCAAACAAAGCAATTAAGCATACGTGGCAGAAAAAATAATGGAGAAATATTCTCTCATTTTCTTTGCTGTTTTAGCCTTCCTAGTAAAGAGCATTACGCTCTGCTTGGGCGCAGCAAATTTGAATTCTACCACAGACAAACAAGCCCTTGTTTCCTTCAAAAACTCCATTACTTCCGGCGCCCATGCTATCTTGAGCACGAATTGGTCCGACGATGCACCCGTTTGTAATTGGATTGGTGTCACGTGCGGCATCAAGAACCGCCGTGTCACTGCTCTCAATCTCTCTGGTTTCGACCTTGTTGGAACTGTTGTTCCACATCTCGGAAACCTGACGTTTCTTACAAATTTGGACATCAGTTACAACAATTTCACGGGCTTCCTACCCTTTGAGCTCTCTCAACTGCGGCGTCTTGAGGTGCTGATATTGTCGCACAACAATTTCAGTGGCAGCATCCCAAGTGAAATTGGGAGTTTGAGCATGCTTAGAGAGTTGTACTTGGACTTCAACGATTTTCGAGGTACAAATTAAGCATTTGTTCTTATTTCAATATGTGATTTTAAAGCTCCAATCTGCATCTACAATTCTACACGCAAACTAACGATGGTTTATACGCCATAAATATTCTCTAGCTATGTTTATGCATGCATTTGCAAGGCCTTTAGTATTAATTAAGTATGAAATATTATTCAATTCTTGCCGCTTTAAATCAACTTAATTAATTAATTAGTTGTATAATTAATTCATTATATATATATTACAATTGATTATTTTCAGAAATAGGGAATTTGTCAAGACTAGAGATATTAAACAGTGACAGCGCCTCTTTAAGTGGAAAAATTCCATCTTTAAACGTCAACATCTCTTCCTTAATAGAGTTGAGTTTCTCCAACAATAGTTTGACAGGAACTATCCCAACTCTCCACTATCTACCGCAACTTGAGGAATTGTTTTTCTATTATAATAAGTTGACTGGTATGCATTAATCTCATCATCATAAACATGCCTTTCATGATAGAGTAATATCGATTGAGTTGGAGTATATTAAGTAATAAAATTGTGGACATGAATTTTACTTGGTATCAACTATTAGGTACTACTACTAACATTTAGGATAAAAATACCATGATTGGCTCGTAAGTGATTCTTACAATAATGTGCCCAACATCAATATACTTATCTGAATCTCCACTTGTGATTTGAAGGAGCTAGAGGCTTTTTTAGGACACTTAACTAGGAGGTAATGCGCGGGCTAGAGACTTTTTTAGGACACTTAAATAGGAGCTAGAGGCTTTTTTAGGACAATTTTTGACTTGAACGGGCTAAATCGCACGTACTTAGCATGTGATGGCCCGAATGCCACATGTCTTCCACCTCACCACCCAGTCACCCTCCGCTGACTCTCCCCAATGCCTCGTTCTCTATCATGCGGGATCAACCCCTTATTCATATGTGTTGACCATACACACACACACAATCGAAGCGAAGCCACTAAAATCCGAAATCAATGTTAGCACTGAGAAGCCCCCCACCTCTGCCGCCCCTCATTCTCCGCCCACAAAAGTATACCCAACTCTCCTCTCCTCCTTCGGAACCCTAGTTTCTCTTCACTCTCAATTTCCCCCCAAAAATACCGTCCAAAAAAATCCCAAATTCACGCGGAAAATGGCAACAGTGACAAAACCAAGGAGCTGCCCAAGGATAACGGCCGCGAAGAAAAGGTGAAGAATGGGCGCCCGAGATTGAATCTGAGGAGGGCAGACCTTGTGCTTGACCCGAATCCGGATAACCTCGTGGCCGTCGGATTGATGGGGCTGCTGACGTGGGCGAGCGTGCAGGTTTTGTGGCAGCTGTTTGTGATATGGGCGGCGATAGTCCTCGCCGCTCTCAAATATACCATTGTTGCTGCTCTTTTCGTTTTTATTTAATCACTTCTTCCTTGAAATTCAATTTATCCCCTTTCTATCCTTACATAATTTTGATTTTGCGTTTGTGTATAGACTATTTTAGAGGAACTCGATTACTGCAGTCTGAAAATGAAAATGCATTTTTGAAGCTTAGCTCCCGTTCTTTGAAAACGTACAATACAATATTTTTTGTTTCAAATTCTCTTAAAATGTTTCGTCTTCTATTATAGATGAACAGTTGTCGAATTTTAATCACTACTACAGTTTTGTATTTACTAGAATCTTTCAATACAAAATGGAATGTAGTGAAGAAATTAGGAAGTTTGTATTGCGGACAATATTGAACAGTTTAAAATAAATCATAGAGGAATTAGTTTTTTAAGAAATTTAAAGGGATCATCAAGATTAATACTAGGAGTTTAAGGTTGAGGTACTACTGGAGCCCATGTGTGTTATTTATTGTGATAAAATTCGGCATAATTGGGTGAATTTTAGTTGTTATGAAGATTGTGGCTTTTTTCTTAGGGTCTTGGACGAGTTTTGGGGGAAAAAATGAAAGGCTGAAGGGGTTTTTGTGTTAGTGTTTCACCTTTGGGGAAGAAGGTTGCTGTGGGTTTTAATAGAGTGGGTGGGGCAGGTGGGGTGAGAGAGGGGTTAGTGGAGGGTGACTGGATAGTGAGGTGGTTGACATGTGGCAGACAAGTGGCATTCGGCCCATCACGTGCTAAGCATATGCGATTTAGCCCGTTCGGGCCAAAATTATCTTACAGAGGGCTTATTAATTCTTTATTGTCATCAAATTGTGGGCCCGCAATAAAGTGTTCTGAATGTGCACTACCCCCTATTTAAGTGTCCTAAAAAAGTCTCTAGCTCGGTTTGAGGCAACCAACTTTGTGTACCTCTAAATAAATGAAGTTTTTTAGGAAACAAACTTAAATCGATTTCAAAATTAGAATACTAACCTAACGATGGTTTATACGCCATAAAATCTTCTCTAGCTATGTTTATGCATGCAACTGCAAGGCTTTTAGTCCTTATTAATTAAGTATGAAACATTATTCAATTCTTGCAGCTTTTAAATCAACTTAATTAATTAATTACTTGTATAATGAATTATCTTGATATTTATACTATATTAAATCAAAATAATTTACTTTGCTTTTTCCGGCCTAAATACCATGCAACTCTAAATATCCTACCTTCATCATTTCCCATGCAAATACTATCATTGGTTGCAACTTTTTTTATATATTTTGGGTCACACACTTTCGGGAGCCTCACGCACAAGGCCCTATGTTGATTTTTAGTTTTTTAAGCTTTGAATGCATTTTATTTAATTACTTAATTCCTTAGTTCTTCAAATCTGTAATATTCTATTGGACATGTAATTTATGTAATTTACTTATTTTTCTAAGATATGTAGTGGAGTATTATATTGTGTGATAAGTTTCGCATCATTACTACTAATTTTATATGTAAGTCCTGTTTATTATGGTCAAGAAAATAATTTGATTCAGCACTATGCTTACAATGAATAATTTAAAACACCATTTGCCTATTTTGAATTATAAGTGAAATACTATTTTTTTGCCTATTTAAGAATAATTACAAAGAATGTTTACATATAAGTGAATTTCTAAAAAAAAATGAGCAAAATTTCTAAAATAATAAAAGTACTAAAATATTTAGTTACCTATATTATTTTGTTTGTATCATGCAATACTTTCATTTCAATTGTATAATTTTTTTTAGTATTGCATTATATAAACAATTACAAGAACTATAAAAATAATAACTTTAGCAATTGCCAAACTATACATGATATCCTATTATAATCAAAATATCCTATTATAATTAAATATAGATGTAATTATTTATAACTAACATAAAATAAAACATCAATTCATGTTACTTATTTTTTTTAATATCTAATGTAATTAATGATATATAGTATAATTATATCAATAATATTAATAATACTACAAATCAAAATACTAAATATCGCATTATACATCGCGCGCGCGAGTAAATCTAGTATATTGGGGAAGGTTAATAGTCACAACTGTCAATATTACTACTTGGTATTAATTAGGTCTCAAACATCGAACCACTTGTGATTCGGGGAAACCAACTATCGATAGCTAATTAATATAGGAGCAAAGACTAAATCGTAAAAGAGAAAAAGAAAAGATGAAATAAGAAAAGGGAAAATGGAAAATCTATCTTCCTGTCTAGATTTAACATAATAAAATGTGTTTTCATGTGTTGTTCAATTTACAAATCAATTTTATTATAAATTGAATTGAATATTAATTGTTGCATGTTTGTATGCGGCAGGTGAATTGCCACAAGAGATTGGTAATCTACGAAACCTCCAATTTCTCAATGTGATCGAGAATTCCTTATCTGGCTCCATCCCTCCTTCCATATTCAACATTTCATCCTTGAAGAGATTAGGACTTTCAGTCAACAATTTTTCAGGTAGTCTTCCTTCAGACTTGGGCCATTCACTTTTCAATCTTGAAGAGCTTTATTTACATACCAACAAACTGAATGGCCCAATTCCAACCTCTATCACCAATGTTTCTAAGCTTACCCGATTCGACATGAGCCAAAACTCATTTGCTGGCTCCATACCAGACTTTGGTAATTTGAGACTCCTAGAATTACTTAACATCGCGGGAAACAATTTGAGTGGAGCGGAGTCTTCAACTCAGGAGTTGACATTTCTCTCTTCTTTAACTAAATGTCGGTATTTGAAAATCCTGGTAGTAGCAGATAATCCACTAAATGGTATCCTACCCTCTTCCATTGGGAATTTATCCGCTTCTCTTGAGATATTTTCTGCATCAAACAGCAGTATCGTGGGTCGCATTCCCTCTGAAATTGGAAACTTAAGCAGTTTGATAGATTTATATTTGGATGGGAATCAGCTGAGTGGACCTATTCCACTAACAATTGGGAAATTGAAGAAACTTCAAAGATTATATCTTAAAAACAATCAATTGGTTGGGTTCATCCCTCATGACCTTTGTGGAATGAATAATTTGGGTTTGTTGAGCCTATCTACTAACTTGCTCGTAGGTTCGTTTCCTGAATGTTTGGGCGATGTTAAGTCATTGAGAATGATCGACTTAGGCTCCAATCAATTGAATTCAACCATCCCTTCCAACTTCTGGTCTCTCACAAACCTTCTGTCTTTAAACTTATCCTCAAATTCTTTGACCGATCATCTCTCATATCAGCTTGGGAATTTAAAGACAATCAACTATCTCGACTTGTCCTTTAATCACTTCTCGGGTGATATTCCAACCGTAATTGATAGTTGTCAATCATTAGAAACACTCAACTTGTCAAATAATTTGTTAACTGGATTTATTCCAAAATCCTTGGGAAATGTCAAAGGTTTGATAGAATTGGATTTATCTAGCAATAATCTATCTGGAACCATACCCAAGTCCTTGGAAGATCTCAAGTTTCTTGAGCATTTAAATGTTTCCAACAACAAATTGGAGGGAGAAATTCCAAATGGAGGTCGTTTTGGTTACTTCACTGTTCAATCTTTTTCCCACAACTTAGCTCTCTGTGGTTGGATAGGATTTGAAGTTCCACCTTGTTCAAAAGATGATGGCGGATCAAGGAAGGATGTCTGGTTAATAAAGTATACGGCTCCCACATTGATCATACTAGTCATTGCACTAATTGTCATACTCGTCTTGATAAGGAGACGGAAACAGAAAAAAGTTGCAATCCCCACTGATATGAGTGAGTGGAGACGAATCTCTTACATCGAACTGGAACGAGGAACAAGTTGTTTTAGTGAGCGCAACCTACTTGGAAGTGGGAGTTTTGGTTCTGTATTCGAAGCAACACTTTCTGATGGATTGAAAGTTGCTGTAAAAGTGTTCAACCAGCAACTACAAAGAGCAGCAAGGAGCTTTGATACAGAAATTGAAATATTGAGTCAGATTCGACACAGAAACTTAGTTGGGGTTATTGGATGTTGTAGCAACACAGAGTTTAAAGCTCTGATTCTCAAATTCATGCCAAATGGGAGCTTGGATAAATTGTTATATTCCAGTAACTATTGTTTAGATCTCATTCAGAGACTAAAAATAGCGATAGATATTGCAGCAGCATTGGAATATCTTCACCATGGTTATAATACATTCCCAGTTGTACATTGTGATGTAAAGCCAAGCAATGTGTTGCTCGATGAAGACATGGTAGCTCATCTTGCTGATTTCGGCATTGCAAAGCTATTCGAGGAAGGGGAAGCTTTCATCCAAACTCAAACATTGGCCACCATCGGTTATGCAGCACCAGGTGATGATGCATAATACTAAATTTATTCCTTTCTTCAATGTTAATTATCATATTAATTTGTTAATAAATGGTTCTTTTTAATCATGAGAAATTAAATGATGAACGAATGCAATCAGAATATGGAACGCAAGGGAAAGTGTCGACAAATGGAGATGTGTACAGTTTCGGGATAATGTTGCTGGAGATGTTGACAGGGAAGAAGCCAACAGATGACATGTTTGGTGAAGAAATGAGCATAAGAGAGTGGGTAAGTGAAGCATTACATCAAAATGCAGCAGCTGAAATAGTGGCAGCTGCTCTGATATCAAGAGAAGATAAGTATTTCTGTGCAAAGGAGCAATGCGTGGTATCGATATTTGAGCTGGCAATGAAGTGTTTAACAGTTTCAGCTCATGAAAGAATAAACATGAGAGAAGCAGCGGCAACTCTGCAAAAGATCAAAGCAACATTTGTAGAAGCAGCTACAGAAAGGAGGCGTGGTCGTCGTCCACGATATGCTTTATCTGTTAGTGTTGGTGATCATTAATGGGTTTTCATACTGGTAGCAGTCACTCAACTACCTCTGGAATTTTGTAATAATAAAGTGTATTGCCCAAAGGCTGACTCTGTTTCTGATATACATTTACCAGATTTTCGTGAATCAAAGCAGGTACAATCCATACTTGAAGCTTAGATACTCTTTCCCGGAGCTAGCTGAACTGATTTATCGAGTGGGAATATTCCAAAGGAGATTGGCCATAGCCCTTCCATCAAGGCACTAAGTAGAAGGTATAACCATGCATAATGAGTGGGAATATTCCACACCAGATTTGAAATACTTATTTCCATGCCGCGTGGCATCTTCAATTTGCAATTATTATAACATGATGATGCAGCAAAGTTGCAAATCTATATCTATCTATATCTATCTATACCTATATAAAAAGTGTCGTGTTCATGATAAAATTTGATTTTCCTATTTTATCCTTCTTATTTACTTAAATTAAGGGCAATACAGTAATTAACAAACAATATTATAATGAGAATTATTGATAATTTAATTGTGATTAACATATATATATACGTCAAATTTAATTATAATTTTTGGCGTAAGCTAGGGGTTGTTTGGAAGAAACTTTATTCTGGGATGCAGCCACATCTTGAAGCGATTGAATTTAGCCTAAGTTTCATACAAGAAACCGTTTTCATGCTAAATTACAATACAAAAAGTTTTCCCTGTGCACAAAAGATATAATCTGGTGCGATTCTCTCATAGTCCTTTTAATTGATGTAAAGGTAGCCATATAAATGTTTCCAAAGGTTTGATATGATTCCGTGTGTTGCATCTTATTTTATTGCATTTTGAATCTTTTATATAATTACTAGCAAAAGCAACGTGCGTTGCACGTTTTAGATAATCTTATTATCTAAAACTAAATTAATTCGTTTCTTCAATGTTATCATATTATTTAGCTAATTAATGTTTCTATCTAATCTTGAGAAATTCAATGATGAGTGAATGCAATCAGAATATGGAATGGAGGGGAAAGTGTCGACGAATGGAGATGTGTGCAGTTTTGGGATAATGGTGCTGGAGATATTCACAGGGAAGAAGCCAATGGATGATATGTTCGGTGAAGAAATGAGCATAAGGGAATGGGTGAGTGAAGCATTGTTACATGAAAATGCAGCAACACAAATTGTGCCACTTACTGTGTTATCAAAGGAAGATGAACATTTCTGTGCAAAGGAGCAATGCGTGTTGTCAATATTTGAGTTGGCAATGAAGTGTTTAGCAGTTTCACCTCATGAGAGAATAAACATGATAGAAGCGGCAGCAACTCTGCAGAAGATCAAAGCAACATTAGAGCAGCTACAGAAAGGAGCGTGGTCGTCATCCACGAAATGATTTATCTGTTAGTATTGGTGATCATTAATGGCTTGCACGTATATATACACACACACATGATACATGTTGTAATAATAAACTATATTGCCCAAATGCTCACTCTGTTTCTGATATACATTATTAAGTCCTTCAAAATTTCCTCATACTTAAAGCTTAGATACTCTTTCCCGGAGCTAGCTGAACTAATTTATTGAGTGGGAATATTCCAAAGAAGATTGGCAATAGCCCTTCCATCAAGGCACTAATTATAAGGTATAACCATTTGAGTGGGAATATTCCACACGAGATTTGAAATATTTATTTCCATGCCACGTGGCATCTTCAATGTTTCTTCCATGAGACAAATTTGATTTGCAAATAATAGGTTTTCAGGTTGGCTCCCAACTAATAGGGTGTAAACGAGCTAATCGGAGCTCGGCTCGAAAAAGCTCATTCGAAGCTTGTTCATTTACTAGCCGAGCTCGAGCCTCAAACCGAGCTCAATATTGTTTTCGATTCGAGCTCGAGCTTACCCATATCCGGCTCGTGAGGCTTGCAAACACGTTCAAGTTCAATGCTAAATGAGTTAGCTCACGAACATGTTCACGAATTTCCTAAACGTACATGTACGCGAATCTTCTTAACGAACATGTTCGCTAACATGCTCCAGAATTTTTAATACTTTTAATATGTATTTTTTATTTAATACTTTTTAATACCAATATTTAGTTTATAGTAGTATATAAATTAATGAATTCATAATTTTTAGTTTATCAAGCCGAGCTCGAGCTTGGTTATTACCCGTTGAGCCGAGCTAGAGCCTTATAATTTTCTAACAAGCCGAGCTCGAGCATGCCAGTGTTTGGCTCGGCTGGTGTACACCCCTACCAACTAATATGTGCAATGACAATATGCTCAAAAGAACTTTCACTCTAGTATAATCAAGTTGAAGGGTTGATTCCGTCAAATGTATGGAGAAGGAAGAACAAGCCTTGACTGAAGAACACGAAACGTTAGAAGAGAACTTTCATAGATGTCCATCCCAACTTCGCAATATCACTATTAAAAAAAGCAGTGATGTTAAGTATCTCAAGCAGTTCATGCTGTACACCCCTAGTTGGACCGGGTGTATTGAGATTGAACTAGAACAACATCAATCTGATTGAGAAACGAGTATTCGGGACGTCGTGAATGCGGTAACTGGTTATAACAGTTGGGCGAGGACCGAGCTATTAAGCATCACTAAGTAGTAATGCGATTGTCCTCTTTATTGATGTTCACTCAATTTATTCTTAGCTATTCTATTGTTTTTGGCTCGCCTTAGGTTGGAAATCTTAAGTTATTCTGTGTTAAAACAAAAACAAAAAAATCTCGCTGCTCAACACGATAGAAAGCAATTCTCTTCAATTTTTTTGAACAATGTAATAAATTTGAACCCAAAATAGAACCCAAAATTGGTCACAAATTGAAAAACAATGTACTAAATTTGAACCCAAAATTGAAAAATCTTTTGGAATTAGGTTCGTATTGTATATGGTAAAATAAACCAAAGAATATTCAAATCTCTCACAAATTGGTCAGTTTCAAGGAACTGGGAAAAGATTATCCATTTCTTACGAAGCATGTCCTCAACGATTCAAGAACTTGTAGCAAAAGCTGTCTGAATGTAAGGCAACAACACCTTTCAATTTAAACTATATGCCAGAAATGGGGAAGAAAGTATATTAATAATGAATAAAGTGAAACTAAAGTCATGATTTGCAAGTCAAACAATCTGCGCTTCACTATATCAAACAATCAGAAAAGACTTTTAAGTAGCTGATAATCTTGGATGTTAATTCACCAATACCCATTCCATAAATTGGATGTTAACTATTATTTCAGCCGAAATAAACTATTCATGATTTGGGCTTAGACGGACCACCGGCCCAAGTTGGCCCAATTATTTAGTCCGACATAAAATATTCGACATAATTAGGTTATAGAAAATCCGGTTTTATATATTGAGCTACAAATTAAAGAGATTCCAGATTTCCTACAAAAAAAATCAGTTTGATAAAATCTAGCACAAGCCCACATACATGATATCTCCACGTCATCACATAATATAAAACCTAAAACATCTGTACACATATAAATATATAATAATTGTCGGTGTGAGGTGTGTTCTGGTAAGTCGGTTGTATAGTATACAATCACTTTTTGTCCTATTATAGCACACTATCTTTGACTTTTCCACACAAAATACCAGTCGGTTACTGTTCATCACCCACGCGTGCGTACTATTCACGCCCGGGGTACAGTTCATTTTTTTTTTTTCCCTTCCTTTCCAGGTTACTGTTTTAGTAGTTTTTTTTTTTAATTACATATTTTATTTTTCAGTTTTTTTTAATGTTTTTCAGTTTTTTTGTTTTTATATTTTTTAGCTTTTTTTCCAAAATTTTTTATTTCCAAATTTTTTAGTAAACACTGTCATTACGAAACGTAAAGTTTCAAAATCATTACATTTCGTCACGAAAATATCTACTTTTTAATACGACAAGTTCTACTTTTAGTCAAACGTTAAAGTAATTATTGTAGTTGGAAAAAGTAAACTTTTTCACTAAGAAACGTAAAGTTTCACAATCATTACGTTTCGTCACGACAATGTCTACTTTTTAATACAACAAGTTCTATTTTTTAGTCGAACGTTAAAGTAATTATTGTCGTTGAAAAAAGTAAACATTGTCGTTACGAAACGTAAGGTTTCACAATCATTATATTTCATCACGATAATGTCTACTTTTTAATACGACAAGTTCTACTTTTAGTCAAACGTTAAAGTAATTATTGTCGTTGAAAAAAGTAAACTTTTTCACTAAGAAATGTAATGTTTAAAAATCATTACATTTCGTCACGCAATGTCTACTTTTTAAGACAACAAGTTCTACTTTTTAGTCAAACGTTAAAGTAATTATTGTCATTGGAAAAAGTAAACTTTCTCACTAAAAAATATAATGTTTCACAATCATTAGATTTCGTCACGACAGTGTTGAAAAAAACAAAGATGAAATAAAATAAAGAAAATGTTGAAAATAACAAAATAAAAAAAGAAAATAAAATCTGGAAAATAAAATAAAGAAAAATAAAGAATCAAAATTTGAAAAAATAAAAAAAAAAAAGAGGGAAAAAAAGGAAAATAAAAAAAAATAAGAAATAAAAGAGAAATAAAAGAGAAAAAGAAAAAAGAGAAAGTAATACGGAACTAAAAAAAACAGAAAAAAAAAAGGAAATAATAAAAACAGATAAAAAAAATTTGGAAAGAAAAGAAAATGTGAACAGTACCATGGGCGGATTTATTCAATGACTAGACTGGGCTGAAGCCCAGTGCAATTTTTCGGTCCTTATATATTTATGCGGTGCTTTGTAATTATTTATTGAGTTAGCCCAGTGGTCAAAATGCTTTTTCTTCATAGAATGGGCTAGGATCCCGACGAAAGCAACAATTTGTTTTAAAATTTTTACTTTTTAATTTACGAATTCCAGTGTAATACTTTTAAAAAATTCAAATCCTAAGCTAATTTTTACTTTTTAACTCTACGAATTTCAATTTACTTAAAAAAATAAAAATATTAGAGGCGTAGTCTCAACAAATTTGTCATTAATAATTTCATTAAATACAAATATTATAAAGTTTAAATAAAAAACGTTTAATTTCTTTTGATCTTGAGATTCTTAAAAAGAATCTTGAGATTTATATATACAAACAATTAAGGAATTAGTTTATATATTAAAAACTAAAGTAGTTAAAAGAAAGGTGCTTTAATAAAAAAAAATTAGTGTTTGATTTTTTCAAATGTTTTACAAATATAATGTGGTATCTATTTTTCAATGAGAGAATTTACTATTTCCCAGATTTTGTCAACGCGCAACTACGATTCTACGTCTAGATCGCTAGTTTGTAGGAAAAATAAAAGAAATAAATTTTATTATTTAGTTTAATATGTTTTGCCTTAGGCCTTATATTATTGTATGCATATTGCATGATTAAGCTAAATATGTTATTTCATCTAAAAAAATATACCTAATCTTTACTTATCAGTTCACCCCATTGTGAAATCCTGAATCTGCCCCTGAACTCAGTACCGTGAACAATAACCGCGTGATTACTGTTCACGTGCGCCGGATAAACAGTAAATCCGAGTGTGAATAATGGGTTGAAAAGTCAAAGATGGTGTGCTATAATAGGACAAAAAGTGGGTGCATAGTATACAACTGGTGCACCAAAACAATTGTCATTATTTGTTGCCTTAACTAAAGTCTAAAACAAATCGAAGTAAAGCCTATCACTAACAAGAATGCAGTAAGTAAGATTGATTAATTCCATCAAATACGAGAGCAAGAAAGCAACAACAGATCTACAGAGAGAGAAAGAAAGAGAGAGAATGGTTCCAGTAGGGTTTCGTTTCGAACCCACAGAAGAAGAGTTGATCCGAGGATTCCTATCCCACCAGTAATGGCAGCAGCGCTGCCGTGGAACGGCATCATCGAGAGGAAGGTATACGGTGATGACGCGGCGCCGTGGGTGGTTTTCAACGACGCCGGCGAAGCCATCGACGTATTGGAACACCAAAATAAAAGGCGGCATCACCAAGAACACTACCTATACGTCTTCATCATGCTGAGGAGGGTTCCCAAAAACAAGAGGATTCCGAGAACGGCCGGCTGCGGCACGTGAAAGGCCAAAGCATTCCCAAGAAGATCAACAACTCCGACACCGGTGCAATCGTCGGATATTCGAGGATGTTCACGTTTGAATCCCCCAAGTTCGACGTCACACTATCGTCGGAGTTAGGGCACTGGATCATGCACCTGGACGGTGCTGCGCTGGAGGAGACGGGGCTCACAGGCGGCTGCGATCTCGTCCCCTGCAAGATCACCAGATGCATCAAGAAGATGCGCAGTTTATTCTGAAGAAAGCAGCTACAGAAAGGCGGCGACGTCATCGTCTACGTTAGTATTCCCAATAATGGGTTTTGAATAATGGTTAGTAGTTGTAGCTTAGCATGCTCTCTGGAGTTTTCATGCTACAACTTATGACTTAGTTCAAAGATGTATTAATAAATTTGACCAGTAGATTAAGATATGCAATTCACAGTATAGGAAGTTCCATTATATCAGCAACGTCTTTAATTTATTTCACTAATATATGTAAATTCCAATAACAAAGGGCATAGCGTTTTTTTAGGACGGTAACTTTTACGGTTTTTCAATTATAAGCCAAATTTTTGCGGGCTTTAAATTTTATGACAATATCTAAAAACTTGATCATTCACAAGACACATTTGAGCCCGATCGGGCCAATTGTAGCACGTGATTCTCACGTGAGCTCAATTATTCAGCCCGACGCCCCACTGAATGCCAACTAAGCGGTCCTTTCATCACTTGATGTTTTTACAAACAGTTGGCGTATGCAAATCTGTAAATTAATTCTTTGGAGGTTCTTAGTTTTTCTTCTGTGATAGCATATAGGTAAGGATACAAGATGGTTAAGATTTCCGAAAAAGATTGTTTCAGACAACCTAGCTAACAGCAATTAATGCATGTCCAAAACTTTTCATTAAGATTTAATAATATCAAAAAACACGGCCCGCAGACTAGAGTACGAATACAACATATTTGGTATCTACCTACAGGGCTAGGAGAAATCCGGCACCATTGTCAACTCTTTGGAGTTTGGATGGTTGATACATCAAAGCACCAGAAAAATCATACTTAAATAAAGCACAAGGATTTGAAGAAATGAATGATCACATTTGGCCTGAACAACATCTATTTGTTCTTTAATCCTCTCTATTATGTTCTGCTATGAATCAGCAACTTAATGGTTAGAAGAAAATAATGGGAATATAAAGCGGTGGTGCAATTTGGTCAAAAAATGTTACTTTGTGGATTTTAGATTACAAGTGGAGTTGGAGATTTTGGCTCCACACTAGTATGATGAACCTATAAGGAATTGATTTGCGGGTTTGTGTATGCCAAGTGATAAAATGACCGCTTAGTTGGCATTCACGGGGGCATTAGGCCGAATAATTGAGCTCATGTGAGTATCACGTGTTACTTGGTCCGATCGGGCTCAAATTAGTCCTGGGAATCATCAATTTTTAGATATTATCCTAAAATTGAAAGTCCGAAAAAAATTGGCCTACAATTGAAAAACAGTAAAAATTACTGTTCTAAAAAAATGCTCTACTCAATAACAAACCAAAAACAACTTTGTTATATTACAAGAAGTGATGCCAGTCTAAAATTTCTTTTAAGAATTTCAACAAACAGTTTGTGGGCTAATTAATGCTAAGGTCTTGTTAGAAGGGTCAATCAGTCGATCACAGTTTGAGACTGAAACTTATTTTAGTTATTTTCGTGTAATCAACTACAAAATTCCATCTGCATTGCTTTGAAAATGAATTTAGTAGGCCAGCCTTTCAAAACGTCTGTGTGTATATATAGTGGGCCAATAATCTAGAAATGGGCCCTAAACAATAATCCAGGAATCACTATATTATTAATGGGCTACTCAAACTAATTGAAAGCCCGCATTGAATGCGCAAGACACGTGATAGTGTGATGCTACACAACTCTTTCAACCAAATAATTACAATTCACTGATCCTAAGGGGTGTATTGGACAGAGAGTTAATAGGAGTTTAAAACAGATTTCAACTCTTGGGGTATTGGATACAGATTTTAAATCATTAGTAAAAGTCAGGGAGTATTGGATGTAGAGTTGAAAATAAGAATTGAAATCATGCTGTATTAGATACTGATTTATTTTTATCTACTTCAACTCAATAATCCTAATTCAACGATTTTTTTTGCAAAATTGCACACCCTGAACTCCGGCTGCTCCCCTCGCGATTTCAATGCAACGCAATAATCGAGCGCCGGCTTGTCTTCAAGCGACCGCTGGACATATCGAGCGGTCGTTCGACAGTGAGCGATCACTGGAATATGAGAAGTCACTATTCAGCTATATGACCTTCGTCAGATCTCATTTATTTGACCATAAATTACATGCCGAGCGATTGCTTGAAGGTAAGTCGGCGCTCACATAGGCCGAGCGATCGCTCGAATTGAAGCCGGCGCTCAAAATTTTAAGTTCAACTCCGTCGCTCTCCTTAAAAATCACTCCGCACACTCCTACAAACTCACACAGAATTTGTTAAAAATTCAACTTCACGGACATAAACTCTATATTTTAAACTCCACCAAACTCCCTATCCAATACACCCCCCTAAATTGACTTTAACTCAACTTAATACTACCATCGATTCCCAAGTTTCTTTCTAATAGGAAGTGACACGAAAAGGAAAAAGATATTAAGTTGGTTGTGAGTGGAGAAAAAGTGATTGAATTTGTTGTGAGTGGAGAAAAGATTCCACATTGAGGATATCGATATTAATTAATTGAGATAGTGGTGATAAATAGCTAGAAAGAAACTTGGAGATCGCCCTAAGGTAGTAATAAATTAAAAATTAAAATTTAGGAGGTGATTGGTATGATGAAATGGAGGATGTAATGAAATGGTTATTTATACCTTCATTCCATTCATTTGCTTGGTTTGTTTAATGATAGAAAATCCATATTCTATCCGAAACCACCATTTCATTCTCAATGGGATTAGTCATTCATTCCTCAACCCATAGTATTAGTCATTCTTAATGGTCCTATTTTTGTATTTTGATTATTGTGCTCATATATTTTACGGTTTTGTCAATTTTACCCAAATGAAATCAATGATATTTACACACTCCACACACACACTGCACACGCATACACTACACACACCCACACACACACATATACACACATATATACACAATCCACTAAAGAATGTCGATTCCATTCCTGACTTATTCCTTTTGCATAACAAGCATAAGAATCAATTACTTATTTCATTTCATTCCTTGTCTCATTCCATTTCTAGCCTCATTTCATTTCTACCTCATTCTATTACATCATATTAGTCACCTCTTTAAAGAATTATTAATTAATGGATGGACCGCATTGTGCAGCTAGCCAACCGCACGTGAGTCCACCCCTTTGACTTTGGGATCCACCCTTTTGTAACTTCTTGAGTAATTTTATTTGATTTCTAAGTTTATGTTATTGTTTATCGTAAATTTATTTATTATTTATAGCAATTAAGTTAATATTATTTTTACAGAAATAATTCCTAAAGCGAATCCCTGCGAAGAGCAGAGTATGTTACTAGTTTAATATTGGCATATAGATCGACAACATTATCCTATCCCATTTTTAACATATCCACCACACATCACATAAGACTTCATTTCATTCAATATATTTCACATTTTATTTGACAGCTTAATCGGGACGTAATTAATAATAGTAGTTGGCAAAAATAGAGAAAGAGAGTTATTAAAAATAAATGTATGTGAATGTCACAAAATTATTAAATTTCTCGTATATAAAAAATGGATTAATTTCCTGATTTAACATTAAGAAAAATAAAAATAAACACAGCTACGACAATTTTCATTGTCTAGCAATTTTAGCATCCCTAAATAAAAATGTTACTCAACTCAATAAGCGGTGCAATTTAGGGTTCATCAACTTTGGTAGGCATTATAATGTTCATCTTCGAAAAAAAAAATTGCCAATGTCACTGTCCACAAGCATAACAACAATATAGAGTGCTTCTATTATTTGATAGATTTCTTTTACATAAGAGTTTCACAAGTTGTTGATGATCGACGACTCGTCATATGCCCTGTCAATCACGTAATAAATAGACATTAACAATCTTGATATTGTTGTAAATATCTTATAGATATATACTATATGAGTGTTGACCAAGTTATCTACCCTAAAACCCTAGCTCTGTACTTGTATAAATAGAGATCTTTGGTCCTCATATTGGATACACTCAATTCATATTCTTCTCTATATTCTCTCGTTTCTCTCTAGTTTATAACACGTTATCAGCACGATTGTTCTACCTTTCTCGATCCTCTCCTATGATCATAGAAGGTATGCAATAGGAAAGAATCATATATTTTCTATGAGGTGAGATTTAATTTGAATATGCAAAGTTATGTAAATTACAGCCCACGATATTTGCAAAGTTTATCACCATATAATTATGTGAAGCAATGTAATATCTCTTATATGTGCCGATCGAGTCAGAATTGATGCATATTGAAGTCAAGGTATATGTAAATTTATTGAAATTCGCACATCTTCTGTTGGGTACATCATCGGTGCATATTGACTTCATATATAATTGCTAACATGGATTTATCTCTTAGATTGTATAATTCTCGTAAAGCCTTCTAAGGCAAAGAATATGAATGAAATAAATTAAATATTTGATATGATTTGATGAAACTTATAGTGATGTTATGTCGATTGTTTGAGATTTGCATCGTGTTCTTTGTTTGAATATATTTTCTATATTTGATGATATATTATACTTATTATTTTGCAAACACATTGTTTATATCTTACTATGATGTAACAATCGTTGTTTCTAAAGAAACACAAATAATCTTGAATGATTATAGATTGATGCTATTGAAACAACACAAAAGTTATATTTCTAAAGAATATTACATGCTTTGATGAGCAATATTTTGGGAAATATATATAAAATATTATCCTAATTTATGTGCATAAGTGCACGCAAAACAAATAGCTCCGAAGAGCTTGTATCAATTTATGATACTAAATCATAGAGTATCTTATTTACTCTAGTAAATCAAAAAGAAACTTACTAAGAATGATATTCGAAGTAATCGATATCACATTGAGACAATAGCAAAAGATACTAATGAATATCTTTGCATAAATTACAAGCAACAACATCAGTTCGGTTTAGGCCATCGACCAGCCTGTGCAAATTCTCATCAACGAACATATGTTGCAAAGTTTAAGTCTCAATAATCCTCAATAAAATATTGGGGGATATAATTTGAATTAAATATTCACGCATATGAACTTGAAAGTTCAATTATAAACTGCCAAGAGTGATGAAATCTCATATACATATATGTATATGCACCATAAAGAATTGAAGTTCTTCGTGAAATAAATAAATAGAGGATACTCTTTAACGCCGAAAGTGTAAGAGATCTCTATATTGGTGCTCGAGATAAAAAAAAATCCGCGGAATACAAATTAAATAAAGAAATTATATCACTCTATATAAGCCTCATAAAGAGGATCGTCCTAAAGACGAAAATCCCAATGCATATGCACGTGCACTATAGATCACAATATTGGGATTACAGAATAATTAGAAAGAAGATATCATCAAGAAATGATGAAAATCTGGTTGATTGAAATTGCCATGAACTTTGGAGAATCAAAAATATTATTGTCGACAATACTTTTGCCTCGACAAAATTGCTTATATCATTTTGAAATGATACTTTTGATATTGAATCAAAGAGTAATTAAAGTGCCATAAGCACTAAATAAATTTGAAAGAAGCATTGAGGCAACAAAGCTTAATCGCTATATATATTTGCTCTATAGTACAAATGTCAATTAAATATTGACACAAATGAGTAACTGTACTAAGAGAAAAGAAATTGATGAGAATAAAGCGTTGTTAATAGCTCATTGATTTAGGCGGTGATCCTAAATTCATTTGATTATGCATGTATATTCTCCTAATATGGCATCATGTTCCATTGTTTAATATATCTAACAGTGAAGCATAATATTGATCCGTATATTGGTTGGATCATTAGACGTGAATATATCAAAGTCTTTAATAAAGAGAAATATAAATTCACAACAAGTGTGAATTCCTTATAATGTAAGGATATCTGACGTACTTGAGTACTTATCACAAAATCTTTGAATGACTTGTATTATTGAAAAAGCCAACTCATTTAGATAAAGTTTGGAATGCTTAACTAATTGACTCGATATAAGATCGAGCATCTCCTAAAGGATATTATTATTACACCAATTAACCTATGTGAAAGGTTGTGAATATTGTAATGAGATTTGTGATAAATCACATCTAGTTAGACCCAATGATTGTCTCTCTTCACTTCCCTTGAAAGTGAATATAGAAGATAACGATAATATTATGGACCTATAAATTTCCTGTTTTAAGTGCTAAGCACTATTCTATCAGCTGATATAACAAAATTCACTTGCTAGCAAGATCCAAATGTTCTCACAATGAGACATTGAAATGATATTAAGCATATCATTTGTTATCTTCAAGGTTAAGACAACCTTAGCATATTTTATAGAGGTTGACATTGATGCAACTAGAATGTTGAGTATTTATCTCATTCTCAAAACAATATTTTACATTGGTGTAATGATATGAAATACATCCCCCATTATTCTCTATGAGAATTATAGAACTTGTGTTGCACAAATGAGTTCCTTAAGAACCATGACCACAAAAGTTTGTTAGTTTAGTGATACACTTGTTGATTTATTCACTAAATTCTCCTCCCATCTATAAAGATATGTTTATAGTATTGAAATATGTTATTTTGAAGATTATTATCTTCAGGGGGAGTGAAAAACCACAACATATTTGTAAAAATTTGGTCATGAAGGTTTTGAGCAAATATAAAGATTATGCTCTAAGGTCAAATGGTTGTACTCGTCTTTTTCTCCTTACTAAGTTTTTACCTCAGGAGTTTTCTTAGTTAAGGTTTTTCACGAGGTAACTTGATGCAACACATGAGTAATGTATGTCATATTATTTTTCCTCTATCAAGTTTTTTTCACAGGGTTTTTTTTTTTCTAAGGATATTTTTAATGAGACATGTCAAATGGAAAGTGCTATATATACTTGTATCATCGTCAGAGTTGGCAGACTTATATCCACGAAGACATTGCCGACATCAACATTCATAAAGTTGGTACACAAGATCGGCATGCGCCAATTCAACATATGCAATGATCAAGTTCAAGCGAGCAGTTGTACTCTTTTTCCTTCGATCAGGTTTTGTCCCACTGGATTTTCCTGAGCAAGGTTTTAATGAGGCAACATTTGTTTTAGGGATTGGTCATCAAGGGGGAGTGTTGTAAATATCTTATAGATATATACTATATGAGTGTTGACCAAGTTATCTACCCTAAAATCCTAGCTCTGTACTTGTATAAATAGAGATCTTTAGTCCTCATATTGGATACACTCAATTCATATTCTTCTCTATATTCTCTCGTTTCTCTCTAGTTTATAACAGATATTTTATTTCTTTTCTATTCAGAAAAATTGTTAGTTCCTATATACCAAAACTCATGATGTAGCAACAGAATGTGACACAAAAGTTTTATTTCTATAATTTTTAACGGGAAATATGTAATAGCCAGCAAAAGTTTGATTGTATATATTGTTAATATCAACCACATATATATATATATATTATATAAAGTTATGTTCATTATATAAAAACCCTCCTTATTCTAAAAAATGAGAATTAATTTCAACCACACATCTTTGCATGATGGATGGTCAAGATTTGATCCTGGTCAAAACGGATTAACGCAGGTCAAACCGGATCAACCCATTGACTTTTTTTATTTTTTTATTTTTTATTTTTTATTTTTTTTAACGGTTAGACCATATGTACCGCACGTTGCATTCATATGCACCACATAATGTGATGAGATGCACCACTAGATGAATTGAGATGCACCATTTTTTTTTACGGTCAGGTCATATGCAGTGCACCTTATATTCATATGCAACACACTGTATAATGATATGCACCACTAAGTGTATTGAGATGCATATGGTTTTTTTTGGCATATATTTTTTCCCGACTCCGCCTTCGACTCCGATTTTACGGCTCTGCCTTCGCTCCGATTATTAATATAAGGATAATCATCGGGCAATAATTTGGACTTTTTCGGCTCGCTCCGAGGCCTTCGGCTCCCCTCGCTCGAATCTTGACCAAAGAAGAAGTGGCAAACAAAAAATGAAGAGGCAAACAAAAAAAATGGAGAAAATAAATCTGAAAATAAAAGAAAGAAAAACTAAAACAGAAAAACATGGAAAAAATAACCGAAAAAAATGTGGTGCATCTCGTTATATAGTGTGGTGCATATGAATACATGGTGTGGTGTATATGAATTCATGGTGTGGTGCATATGGACTGATAGTAAAAAAAAACGAAAAAAATCAAAAATATGTTGCATCTCAATGCACTTAGTGGTGCATCTCGTTGTATAGTATGGTGCATATGAATGCATGGTGCGGTGCATATGGCTTGACCATTAAAAAAATCAACAGATTGACCCGGTTTGACCCTGTCCAATCTTGACCATCCATCCCTCCTAAATTAATGGATAAGATCAATTCTCATTATTTAGGATAAGGAAGATTTTTATATGAACATAACTATATATATATATATATATATATATATATATAAACTTAATTTATTCATAATATTCAGATAAGAAGTCAACAATCTAAATTTAGGAGAAACTAAGGTAATTAAACAATATGGGTCTGATTTGCCTACATGTAACATGATACTCCCTCCGTCCATTTTTTAAAGCCCCGTTTACTGTTGGACACAGAGATTAAGAAAAGCTGAAAAAGTGAAGTTAGTGGAGTTAAGGTCCCACTTAGTGGAAGTGGAAGAAGTAGATTGAAAGTTAAAATTATTGTGAGTGGAATAAGGGTCTCACTTGTTGTGAGTGAAAAAGATAAAATAGAGTTAAAATTGTTGTGAGTGGAATAAGGGTCCCACATATTGTGAGTGGAAGAAGTTGGATGGGAGTGGAAATTGTAGTAGGTCCCACTTGATGTGAGTGGAAAAAGGTAAATGGGGCTTTAAAAAATGGACAGTTCTTTATGAGCAAATGGGGCTTTAAAAAATGGACGGAGAGAGTAGATAACTTGTGTATAACCCACTGAAAATCAATGAGAATTATATTTAAAATTAATAAAATTGTTAGATAGCGATATGTGATACATTAAAATAAATATTATTTATTGGATTATGCAATCTACTAAACTTGTTTAGAATTTATATGTACTTGAACATATTTCAAATTTAATTAAAAGTAATTTTACTACATGTTTACGTGTCAAATCCATATAGTAATTAATGTTTGTTAAAATTTTTAATCTAATCTGCCCTCATTTCTTTCGATAATTTTTAAAGTTCTATTTTTCTCCAAATTTAATTAAAAGTAATTTTACTACATGTTTACGTGTCAAATTCTAAACTTGTTTAGAATTTATATGTACTTGAACGTATTTCAAATTTAATTAAAAGTAATTTTACTACATGTTTACGTGTCAAATCCATATAGTAATTAATGTTTGTTAAAAATTTTAATCTAATCTGCCCTCATTTCTTTCGATAATTTTTAAAGTTCTGTTCTTCTCCAAAATCGATATGGGCAAAAATATATTTGACTCTCAAAGAGATTGCCTCAAGTCGATTTTGTATGAAAATTTAAGATAAATCATTTTCATTGCAAATACTCCTTGTCCCACATTGATTTAGAGAATAAAAATAATTTTGAAGATTGTCTGTAAGAATGAAAGTGAGCCAAAATTACTTACATTATGAGTTCAACATAAGATTAAAGAAAAAAAAAGTTGAACTACCACTTCGTAATCATCCCGTCTACCATCACGGTTCCGACCAGGAACCGGCTACAATACTTACAAAATCGAAAAGAAAAAATTATATAATCATCCATGATTTTTTCTTTCTAAAAGAAATTTGTAACAGCATTATTTTTAAATAAACGAAAATCTATACTCTTTGTTCACTAACATTTGAAATATTCGTAATTTTTTTTAATTGTCTGATATTTCTACATTGGAGAGTAGTTCATAGTCATATATTCCACATATTTAGTTAATTTGTCTAATTTTACAAATTAATATTTAATAAATCATATTAATTTTTTATTGTCTAAATCCTTTTTTTTTTTTGGTAAGTGGTAGATGGAAAATGGGTGTAGATTGAAAATGGGTGTAGTTATGGAGATGGATGAGGAGTCTTACTCAAAGACAAACTGATATTTTTAAATTCCATTTTTCTTTACTGAGCAAGTATAATTTAACATAAGAAAAAAAAAAAAAAAAGATTTTTGGAGCTGGAAGTTTGCATCAAATGGTATCTATTACACGAAAATTTCTTATCAAAGACTATGGAGATGCAGTAAGCGAGAGAGTTGAACGCGAAGGCCTACAAGAAACTGTAGGGGAGTTATGCTCAAGAAGAATCCCAACTATTGTTTGGAAGGTGATGAAATAAAGAATGACAACGAAAACACAACTTCAGCAAGATGGGAATTGAATTTAACGTTGAAGATTCGAGGTGTATCCTTTTATATAGAAAACGAGGAAAACACAAAGTATTTGTTCTTTAAATGTAAGTTTGCTACAACCATTTGGTCTAAGTGTCACAAATAGTTGAAAGTAACTATGGTATGTCACTTCGACCCGGTTATACCATTTTCTCCAACATATGGTATGTCATTTTAGGGGAAAAACGTATCAAGAATAGTTGCTACTATATGTATTGGAGTGGTGTGATTTATTTATAAGGTTAGAAATAAAATAATTTTTTAGGGAGGTGTGTTTGAGCTTGCCAAGATGGTTGAGGAGATTGAAATTAGAGTTGGTCTTGGATATCCTCAAATGAATGAAATTTGTGTGATGTTTATACTGTAAATTGCTTTTAGATCCTCGAATTTGTTTGAATATATATTGGAAGTGTATTCGGCGCACGAGCTTGCATTGTATCGTTGTAAGAGTTGAGTATCCATTATGCTCTAATATGTAATTAAGAAAATTTATTTTACTAATAAAATAAAGTTATAATGATGGCACGACTTACATAAGTTGAGTGATGACATGTTGTATAATGTATTTGTTAGTTGAAGAAATGATATGCCGTTCACCTTCCATGATAATTTTGTAAGCATCCATCATTCATGGTATCGTTATTTTTATTTTTAAATTATCGATTTTTATTCTAATACCTTATGAATTGGTATTGAGATCATAATTAAATCTACAAATATGAAAAAGGAAAACTTGATTTATTCTTATTATTCATTTTCAAAAGCTGAATAAAATGAGTTTAAATATTATATATGTTTTAGTTAAATTATTGAATGTAGTTAAATAAATGGATAAATCAAATAAGTGATATGTAAATTGGCTCCTTAATAAACATTCATAATATTATTTTGTTAGTTGTATTATAGTTTTAATCATTTATTTACAAATTAATTATGTATAATATTCATGATAGTTTTAACACAAATATACAAAGTTTATGTGTCAAAGAAATGTAAATGTTTAGTAGATCTTAAGAAGAATTATTAGCAAATGATTAATGAATTATATATTTGGTATAAAATAAATAAATATAAAAAAGGCGAATCATGTGCAAAGCATGTGACACTCTACTAATTTTCATAAAAATAAACATGACAAGAATAACGGGACAATTCAAACAAAAAAAAGTTAAAGATTAATAATAACGGGACAGAGAAAATATAACGGAAGTCATTTTTACCTGATAATTGATATCGGTAATAATTTATATTAAGGTTATGAATTAATTATTTAATTGGATCAAATTAAAATATAATTTGTATGGCCTCGTGTAAAATAATGAAAATCCCAAATAATTAGGCACTTAAATAGCTATACAGTTGACGCTTTAGTTTTGTCGGCGACTAGCTTAGGCGAATGCTTCCTTCTTTCCCCTGAAATTAATTTGGAAATGGAATCGAAGCTTCTGGTTGCAGGGGTTTTGATGACGATTTTAATGGCAGCCGGAGTGACGTCATGGACCGGCGAAATCCACGGCCGAGTTGTGTGTGACGTGTGCGCTGACTCCTCCATCGGCCCCGAAGATCACGTTTTACCAGGCAAGCCCCCCGTTTCCCCCAATTTCAGATTCATTTTCTACTTTGAGTTTTCAGTTTTGATTTCTTGTTTGTTGGCGGGTGATTCATCCAGTTCATTATAATCTTGCTAGTGGTGTTGCTAAACAGTAAACATTTAATTTTGAGGAATGGTGAATGAATTTGTGAGCGAGCTAGCAATTGAGTGTTGTTAGTTGATTTGGTGAGGAAATTCAAAAAAAAGTTTGAATTAGGTTCCCTAGAGTTGTGAATCTTGTTTTTGTGATGATGAACAATGTCGTTAGTGTGAGATATTACGATTTGATTCGCTTATTTGGCCTTTTTGATTGGATGTAACGCCCTTGGTTGTTTATAGAATGATTTGTTAACATGGTTGCTAAAATTGCTATTTTAAGTGACTATTGAATGCCAATCTAGAAGATTTGGGTGAAATATTATATATTAGTGATTTGTTTAGTACTAATTATCAGTATCTGCTATGAATTCATGATTATTCAATTACTATCTTCCCTTCAAATGCCTTTCTCTCATAATATTCATGATCTGAGATTCTGAGGTCATTTGGTTTAATGATAATATAATTATCTGCCCTTCAAATGTGCTTCTCTCATAATATTATTAGATGTTACTTTCTGGCCCTTTCCTGCGTGCTACACTGCTACTATGACAATAAGTTTATTATTGTCTACTTTGACGTGTAGTGTGACTGTTTATGAGGCCTTGTTCGAGTTGGAAACTTAGAAACCTGCAATTTTAGATTGTCCTGTATCCATGTGCGAATATAATCAGATTCGGAGTTTGTGTCGAGAAACTTGTTTACCAATCACTTTTGTCAAGATTGTTGAAGATGGATTGCTTTGTCATGGTTTCATGTAAAAACAGCAAGCTAAGGAACGTAATGCTAATGGTATAATATAATGTAGGATTTTCTCCGGAAGTGAGAATTCTGTGCAAGTTTTCATTAGAAGAGTATGTTGATTTTTGCCGGGGAGGAAGTAAAGGGTTTGAAATTCCTTCTCGCTATCTGTTTGTCAAAGTATTCGAACTGTACAAAACTAGTGGCAAAACAAGGATATGATGGCTTCACTCTAGTATGAATAATACCTTGGTGCCATATTACACGTCTTGTCCATAATTTTGTTATGACGAGATGAAAAAGGTTCAAGATAAACGTGTTCTGTAAGGATGTATTGCACTATGTGTACCTTAATCACTTTAAGATGGCAGATGTGAACGATTTTTTAAGTTTGCTGTTATCTTTTCGTTTTCTTTCCAATGCTGCATTGCTCCTTTTTACTTTCTAATATTGTATTCTTAACCCCTTGTTTGTCTCTTCCGCAATGTTAGTTAGCATTTCGAATGGTAAAGCAATCTCTAGTTTCATGATATCCTGAGTTTTGCATTTCTCATACAGGTGCTGAGGTGGCAGTGCTTTGCATAACCAAGTCCGGGGAAGTTCTAAACTATCAGGCATTCGCAAATTCAAACGGGATATACACGGTGGCTGAGACGATGCCAGAGAGTGAACGTTGGGATGCCTGTCTAGCAAGGCCGATCAGCAGTTTCCACAGCCACTGCACGCATCTGGGCGATGGAAGCGTGGGTGTCAAGTTCAGTTACACCCACCTCTCTGGGTATTCTCATGCTGTTAGACCGTTCGTTTATCGTCCTGCCAAAGCTCCTGCATACTGCATTTAGGAATTGGAGAAGGTGTAAGAAAGATCACAAGAAGAGTTGTATATTTATGGAAAATATAATTTTATGGATATATAACTACATGTAAAGTGTGATTTCATTTTCCCAGTGCTGAGGAATGCAGTTTCTGATTGGTGAATTTATCTATAAACCACTGCCGCATGTTTGGAGTGATAAAGAGCTGCCGGTTTAGCTTTTTTGGAGCAATATTCGGGATTTAAACTCTCTTCTTTCCACTCATTATGTCTACCTATTCCTTAAATGGACGTTTCACTCGTCTTGTCTATGTCTAAATAAGGAAAATGATTTATCTTTCAAAACACTTTAAAAATGGTAGGACCTACCTACTTTCTATTTTTTTACTATTTGTTTTTAATCTTGGTGACCACCATTATATAGATAATGAGTGGAAGGAGGGAGTAGTAATTATTTGACTACAATAATTTAACACAGAAATTTGTGTGAGACCGTCTCAGCCAATCAGCCCCCACTTGGATTCGCCGCTGTTCCAAACACTTCAAAGTTCAAACCTGTGTTTTAAAAATTGGACTGGACCGGCGGTTCAACCACGAACTAGACCTTGATTTGGTTTGACAAAATTAGTGTGCACGAACGGATTTAGGAGGGGTTGGATTGGAAAAATGAGAATTGGAGGTTATGCTAGTTTGATCTCCTCTTCCTCTTAGCATATGTGAATAGAAAGGCGATATTAACGCTCGTCATCTCCTACGAGCACCATTCATAGGCACCATTCTCATTTTTTCTATATTAATATTATTTTATTTATTTTTGATATTGTATTTTAATCTAATTTAAAAAATAGATAAATTTAAATGTTCAAAAGAAAAATAGAATATTAGATTCAACTTAAAATTAGTGATACCATTTCATAATAAGTGTTTTAAAATTATAGCATCTCTACTTAGTTTTGTGGGGAAACAAAATAATAACATAAAAATCACCAAATACATACAACGTTGTTTTTGCTCATTCTTGGATCAATTTGGTTTGGATAAATCTGTTGGGATCAAATTGATACGGATCAATAGGGTTGCATGTGTCCAATTGTCAAAAACGTAAAGGTATATTATCTATTTTAACCTTATTACAATTTATGAATTTAAAATCACATAATTAAATATAAATTAATTTTGTACTTTGTCAATAAATCGTTTAAACTTCCAAAAAATAATTAATGAGTATATTCAACTTACACCTTGCAGTGTAATCAATTGATGAACATTCACACAAAAAATTATTTTTGATTTGATTCGTATATCTATTCAACTTATCCTCATGTACACTATTTATATTAATTTTTTATTTATTAATTTTTTGTGAATACTTTGAACGCTGATGACTTTTTTACAGTTTATAAATATTTTCAAAATGCCAAAATAGATTAAAAGTAGATATTATGTATAATAAGCGTACATATATCATCCTTTAAAAAAAATCATGTATATTTATTTGTAGGTTACTTTGTCTTGAAGTCGAATATTTATTTGTAGTTATCATATTAAACATTCAAGAAGTCGTTATCTGTCAAAAATATTTTAAACTTTTTGACACAGGGGGTCAATATTTTAAATAATTCTTACGTAAATTAGTAAATCGTACTATAACTTTGGCAATATTTGAAAAAATGTTAAATTTATGTAGTCGATTCTAACTTATAGTCTTTAAATTTAAATTTAGTGATGAAACTGCATTTTAATTGCAACAATTTGACAGGAAATGACTCAATTGCTCAAAAATTAATCTTCAGTTGCATCAATTGAACTATATGGAACTCAATTGCATCACTTGAACTATATGAGACTCGATTAATGACCAATTAAATTCAATTGCACGTTGTACGATATGAGACTCAATGAGTGATCAATTGAGCATCAATTATATCAATTGGATTATAATAGACTCAATTAGTGACTAGCTGAACTTCAATTTCATCCATTACACCAATGGTGATAAAATAATAAAAAATCGAATATTCGAATTGAACCAACCCAAATATTAATTTAAGTTCGAATTTCAATTCAGTCTGGATTTTTCAAAACACAGGATGGGTTCGATTTGATAGTTTTTTAAATCAAACAAAATTGAAATCAGAATTTTATAAATATTATAATTTTATAGAAATAATTCAACATATTTTTAAAAGTTGGAATGAAAAATTAATATTGTTTGGTTAAAATATAATTATAAATAATAAAAATTGATTTTAATCTTTCTATTCTTTTTCGGTTTGCTTTGAATTTAGGTGTAAATTTTCAAATAGTAACCATATCATCCATTGTCACACAAGGTAGTTGTGATATTTTGAGATTTAAAATGAAATTCAACAAAATAGAAATATTATTTCTTTTATATTTCGTGCTTGGCTAACTAAGAAGATTCGACTCATACATGCATATGAGAAGATGATTTATGATTGTTCATTTGATTTCACAAAATTCTGACAATAATGCTTGTGATAAATCTTACATTCATGAATATGCCAATATTTAATGACATTTTTATTCCCAATATATATGTATTTATTATATTAAATTTTGGAATGAAAAATATATTAAGGATGATAATGTCTCTTTACGTTAAAGTTTGACTAATTGATGTATTTGATCCGGATCAAATTGATCCATTTAGCATCACCCATTTAGTTTTATTGGATTCCTTAATCATAACTTGGTTTTCTAGATTTTGACACCATATTTAACTTAGCCATAATTAAATCATAAACGAATTCTTTTAATTGGATTGATTGTTTTGGATCCCAACTTTTGTACCATAAGCCAGCTAGAATATAAAGCAGAAGCCCAACATCTCATATGTTGATACTGTGTAATGTTTTGGAATTTGAGTGGAGGTAAACTCATCCCAAATAATTATCAATCAAATATAGTACAAATAGTTTATAATTGAAGTCAAAACAAGAAACAACTTTAAGGTTGTAAAGTTTACAAAATTCAAAATAACATGTAATGACTGCCCTAGTTTTGTCGTTATTTCATGATCTAAGGAGTTACAAACGAATTTAAGCTGTAAGAATAATTGCTGCCTTGTTTTCAAATAAAAGCGGCTTTTACATTGTTTAAATATAAATCCTACGGCAAAGTATAGTAGTATATAGTATGCAAAACGCAAATATATTTACATAGTCGAATATATATATATATATATATATATATATATATATATTTATTTATTTTGAATTTTTGTAGTGTCTTTCTATTCAGTATATGGTTCGCGTTTTGAATTTATTATTGCTCATAGAATAATATTATATTTGAATTCAAAATTAATTCATTGTCGCTTTGTCCACATACATTCCATGGATGAATTGGATTGTGTAGCAATTGAAGTACATAACGAAAGCTTGTAATTACTAATTACATGTCAAAATCGCTATATATAAAATATGAAAAATACCAGAAGCTCCAACTTTAGATTCAATTTAGTCAAAATTATTTAATATTATTAACAGAATTTGTTGACTTAAAGAAAATGACTCGATATATATATTTATTATTTCAGCGAGAAGGATGATGACTCGATTTTAACCCTATTAATTTCTTACTATTTTTTTCCCTTAAAAAATAGCACCGTATTGATCATTCTTTCTTATTTTTCTTCTTCATCATAAAATTTGATTTTAGTGGATACATAATTTGTTTTATTGAGAGAAGCCTTCCTGTTTTATATTTATATAACTAATTATATTTATGGGTTAATGTCCAAATTCCAACCATTAATAATTTTTTGGTACGGAGATTAATAATAAAAAGATTAGATATAAATGGTGTGTTTAGTATAGTATTGTAGTTAGTATAATATATTTAATTATTAATAATAAAATTGAGATAGGATTTTTTTATTATTCTCTATAAAGAGTGTGTTTAATGTAATTTGTATAAAATATATTATTTTTTATGATAAAATAATTTTTGCTAAAAAAGCATACGAGCCAAGTTGTTTAGGACGGAGAGATATATTTAGAGGTTGGACCATTTTTGGTCTTAGATCTTGATGAAAAGTATCGTAATATATCACCTTGATGTATATAATAATTTGTAGCTTTGTAATATTCCACTTCTTCATGCAAGTTATTAAATACAATTAATACACAATTTAGACAATGTTTTCCTACTCAACATAGTATAAACACTTGTCATTAAACACTGCTCCTGTTTTAACACTTCTAAAATGTGTTTATGCGAAATTCAAATTCCCTAATTTCCTTTTT
This sequence comes from Schizonepeta tenuifolia, assembly GCA_029490685.1. Classification (NCBI taxonomy): domain Eukaryota; kingdom Viridiplantae; phylum Streptophyta; class Magnoliopsida; order Lamiales; family Lamiaceae; genus Schizonepeta; species Schizonepeta tenuifolia. Next base: position 122,526,032 of record CM055956.1, read on the forward strand.
TTTATTAAAAAAAGGAAATAGAAAAATAGAATCCATTAACAATTATCCGACAAAATTAAGAAAGTAAATAAATATTCCACTTCACTGATACCGCATAACAAGATTCCATCGACATTCTCCATTTTCTAGCTCTCTCTCTCACACACACACACACACAATACATATACATATACTGCACACGACTAAGCACGTATATATCTCAGTGGAATTCCCCCATTTTCTGTAACTTGCATACACTTTAAACAGAATAAAAGAATTTGTAGAGCCATGAAGAGTAAAAGCAGTGGAAAGATTTCGCCAAAATGGATTCCTATATTCTCAATGTGCTTCTTCTTCCTCGGGATGATGTTCACAGACAAGTATGCTTACTGCAACAATTTCATTTTTTCTTGAATTTTTAAGTTTGTTGGAATCCAACCACTGCAAAATTAATAATTAATTAATCCGGTATTTATTTCAGATTCTGGGCTCCATTGGAATCCAACAACCAGTTAATAACTCGAAAAAGAAGAGACCAAGAGCTGCAGATCGTGTCCGAGGACTGCAATGCAAGAAAAAAGGTTCAATCTTTACAAATTAATGTTTGGATTTTCTTATTGCAGTTCAAGATTTTCTTCTGCTTTCCTTTTGCCTTTATGTATTAGTATCTGATTCTTGTTTTAAATAGAAAAGAGGAGATCAAGGCATGAATATCATGAATGAGGTTTACAAAACCCATGAAGCAGTTCTGTGAGTTCATGATTCTTTCAATTTTTGTTGTTTGTCACATGTTTTTCTTTAAATGTATGCTGTTAGATTAAATGAGGTTATGGATTTTGTTGGGAATTCAATTTAGGTCATTGGACAAGTCGATTTCAGTGCTGGGGATGGAGTTGTCTGCATCAAGGAGAGTTAAGGAGAGAGGGAATAGTGAGGGGTCCTCTGTTGTTTATAATGAGGGGCTTTCGAGGAAGAAAGCATTTATGGTGATTGGTATAAATACGGCTTTTAGTAGTCGAAAGAGACGTGATTCTGTCAGAGAGACGTGGATGCCTCGAGGTTGATTGCAGTTTTTAAGTAGAATTTTGTTCTTTGTGTTGATGTGGTTGATGATTTGTGTTGCTTTCTCAGGTGAAAAACATCGAAAATTGGAGCGAGAGAAGGGGATCGTTGTGAGATTCATGATCGGACATAGGTAGATTGCACATTTATTTACATAGATTTTCACAGTGCATGTAGTAGTAGATGCATTGTGGGCCCCCTTACCATTGTTGTGAGCTAAAGGTTTCCTTTTCTTGAATCGGCCTTGATTGAACTGGTATTCGGTTTAGTTAATGTTTATTGAGTTGTTGAAAGATGCAAGAATGATAATTGTTTAAATTTGCAATTTCATTCAAAAGGAATAAGTGAGACATTCTCTGCCAGAGAGCATTTCTGGTTTGATGCAATGCAGTAAGGATTTAGTTGGAGTGGACGTCTTCTGTTTCGATTTTATTTATATTATTTTGATTTTGGTGGCATGCTTTAGAAGTGTAACATCAAAACTTCTGAAATTTCATTATCTTTATACTTTGTGGACACGAATGAACTGATCGAATATGTTTTTTCTGGTTAATCTAGTGCCACGTCGAATAGTATATTGGATAGAGCTCTCGACGCCGAAGAAGCTCAACACAAGGACTTTCTCAGGCTGGTAAAAGCCTGCCTAGCCACCCTTGTTTTTTGCTGGTAGAAATATTTGTCTGAGGTGTATATAATTGTTAACTTTTAGGATCATGTTGAAGGATATCATGAACTCTCCGCAAAAACAAAAGTTTTCTTTGCTACTGCTGTTGCAAAGTGGGATGCTGATTTTTATGTCAAGGTTGATGACGACGTCCATGTTAATTTAGGTAAGGTCTGCCTGTTAATAGACATAGTTTTATTTAGAGATATATCTCTAGTGAAAGCAATTTATTGAGGGTGATGTACTCAGGTACATTAGCAGCAACTCTTGCTCGTCACCGCTCAAAACCAAGATCTTATATCGGCTGCATGAAATCAGGACCAGTTCTAGCTCAGAAGTAATAAATGACTTCTTGTTTGTTGATTGATTGTGTGTTTCTTGTGTTGATGTTAAATATTTAAAAGCAAGATTATTGTGCAGAAACGTTAAGTACCACGAACCAGAGTACTGGAAATTCGGAGAGGAAGGGAATAAATATTTCCGGCATGCAACGGGACAAATTTATGCTATCTCAAAGGATCTAGCCACCTACATTTCCATTAATCAGTAAGGATTTCCATTTTCCATCTCTTGGTTATTGCACACTTATTTTCTCTTTAATATTATAACCAACCACTTAACAAAAAAATTAAGCAAATTTATTTATAGAAAGAAAAAAAAACACTCCTATTTTTCAAGAAACGAAAGGGCAGTTGAGTAATGTGGTGGATCTTGCAAAATTATTATTTTTATCTTATGCACATAGTGATGAAGTAGCATTGTGTTATTAATTAGTCCAAAGTACTTCTCTAATCATGGATTAATAGTTATAAATACAATACTTAGGCCTATTTTACACAAGTACGCGAACGAAGATGTGTCACTCGGTGCATGGTTTATAGGTCTTGAAGTTGAGCACATTGATGAGCGCAGCATGTGCTGTGGTACTCCGCCAGGTACGACTTCCCATATTACCTCATTGAACAACGTCTTTCATCCGAAGCTCGAGACTTGATTGAAATAGTACAACTATAGTAGTTCATTGAACTTAAATTTTGGAGGCAATCATTGAACTTAAGCTACCATAGATAATAGACTTGTGCAAATGTCAAATCCATTCATTGATTTGCAGATTGTGAGTGGAAGGCGCAAGCAGGCAATGTATGCGTTGCCTCGTTTGACTGGAGCTGCAGCGGGATCTGCAAGTCAGTCGAGAAGTTGAAGCTGGTACACGAGCAATGTGGTGAAGGAGATGAGGCTCTCTGGAATGCTTTGTTGTAACTTGTAAAGCTCCCCTTTCATGGAGAAATAGTACATAAACGGATGGAAAAATTCGTTTTCGACGACGCAGTCTTGGATTCTTTTTTTTGTATCAAGCTGGAAGAAGATTTGTGCATATGAAAGCAGGATTCAGAGGGACTGAGATTGAGCAGAGATGAATGCATTTTCGGTTAAAATTATTTGGCTGCGGTTTTGGAACCAATATGATTGAGAGAAGGAAAATGCAGTAATTGCAGGATTTTGATTTTGTTTTTCTTTATTAATTCTAAATTTATAGTTTTGTATTTTTATTTATTTATTTTTTTTATGCATAAATTACATGGAAAGTGTAACAGAGGTGACTTTGTGGTTTCAAGTTGCATAATCTATAGTTATATAAAAAGAGATTTTGGTTTAGAAAATTTGGACGGCCTAAGTGTTCACGGTTCAAGGCCCGCCGGTTACGAGCCCTGAACCGTCGGTTCACGGTTCGGAGGGCCTTGAACTGTAACCGGTCCGGAAACACTATTGTCGGTTCCGGGCCGGGCTATTTAACCGCCGGTTCCGGTTCAAAACCGCCAATTTTTTTTCTTTTTTAGGAAAAACGAAACCTAAATAATATAAACTTAAATTGAAGGGAACATTATGAAGAAATTACAAACATTTGAAAGTTGAAACATTACCAAGAAATTACAAACCCCTTACACATTACAAACAAACAACATTACAACAAGAACAAAACAATAACTTGAATTGAAAGTTGAAATTAAAAATAAACTCTACAAACATTACACTCAAATCTCAATTACCCATTTCACGGTTGACAAGTTCATTTGGATGTTTCTTTTGAATGTGACGAAGTAGCGTGCCACAACCTCCACCGTTTTTCCACGTATAAACGCAATTGCAATAATTGCAACGAACATGATAAGTTGTCGTTTCATGGTAGGGCAATGGCTCACCACGGGTGTAGTGTTTGGTGAAGAGCTCATGAAGACTATATCTTGTAGGAGGCATTATTAATTTAATGTTGAAATGAGTGAAAATGAATATTTTGAAGAGAAGAAGAAGAATAAGAAAAATATAATGGATTGAGATTTGAGTTAAAGAAGAAGAAAATGAAGAAAAAGTGAGGAAAAAATGAGAGGCGGATGGAGGAGAGAAAGTGTGGTTGAGTATTTATAGATAAAATGTAGGGTTTGGAAAAAATAAAAATAAAAATAAAAATGAATCGCCGAAAACCGCCGGTTTTCAACGCATAAATATATATATATAGATATATTTTTAATTAGTAAACCAGCGATTAACTGCCGGTTTTAACCGGTGGTTCCGATTCGACGACAAGGAGGCCCGTAACCGGCCCTTCTTTAGCCGGTTCCGGTTATGGTTTGGAACCGTTGTCTGCCGGTCCGGTTAAAAACCGTTGACCAGCGGTCCGGTTCCGGTTCGGAACCGCCAGTTCGATTAAAATGGGCACGACCCCTGTTATATACTATTTACTTAAGAACAATATATAGTATAGTAACGGTAAGAATGAAAAGATAAAATAATTTACCCGAATAACTAAAATTTTAGAGACTAAATTTAAATTAGTCGAGAATATTATTTTATTAGTCTAGAATATTATTATCTATATACTAATATTGCAATAAAATATATCAATACATTTATTTCATTATTATTTTTAGTGCTATTGGATCAAAAACGTTTTCAAAACATCTTAATCATAGATTTTAATAGTATAATTAATTAAATTCATTAACAAAGAAACTAGTATAAATAAATTCATAGATGGCAAGTTTGGTAGTTATCATTGTAGCTATCAGCAAACCTTGGTTGGTAGAATTGGATATTGATAATCATTAGAGAGGCTCATTATCATTATCAATCGGATTAATACAAAGAGGCAAAATAGAAAGAGATAGCTTTAATAAATTCATTTGAAATGAAAGGCTCAACAATAGATACAGATGAGGAAAACAAGTTTAATGTGATAATATAGGAGAATATATGAGACATAACTGCACTTGAAGTTAAGAATGTCTCTGTCAAACACACAAAACCATTGAAGTCTATGAAGCAATTTAAAATCCATTCCTAAAAGAAGAACAACTTTTTTTATAATATCAACAAGTGTTGTATAGCTAAGCTAACTTTCACTACTAATTTAATTTAATGTTGTATGTTATAAATAGATCATTAAACTAAATACAATTGGCTAGCTGTACTTGCTGAAAAATAGATCATGTAAGTTTTGAGTTCTAAAAATCACGGTTGACACTCAACTTGATCAAACAGGTTGCAATTGAGAGAATAAACGGGAGTAACTCATTCGATATTAACTTAGAGTGGTAAAATTTCTTGTGAACTGACCAACTAATTTTATTTTGAATCCAACGTTTAATTACATTTAAATTTGTAGATTTACTTTCATATCAATTTGACGATTAATTATTCGAGATGATTGACCTGGTCCGGGGGGGTGAGTGATGGGCCAATATGGTAGAAAGTGTAAAAATATGGAAGTTATGAGGGTAATAAGTGAGAAAATTATTTCCGAAAATGGACTATGCATACTTTTAGGGGAGAGACAAAATAGAAAAGAGACAAATTAGCTAAAATGAGCATAAAAAGATAATATGTGGGCTTCTTCATAATTATAAATTAGCCAACATTAGAATTAAGCGAACTAATTACCATTATTAATTCGGATCCAATTTCAAACTCAACTCCTATGTCAAACTCGCTCGTTTCAAATTGTTGACACTACAATTATTTTTATATTAGTAATCAGAGCGAAGCCAGAACCGAAGGATTCGTCGAAAAAAAAAACAAAATTGGAAAAAAAATTGGAAAATAAAATAAAATAAATAAATAAGTCAAAGGGGCGGGTTGACAGGGTCAGATCGGGTCGGGTAGCTGTTCGACGGTGCAGATGTCTGCACCGGAGTCTGGCTAAAAAAAAATAGGCATCTTGGCAGGTGAATTTGGTTGAATAATCAATCTTCTCCTTCTTGCTGTCGAATAATTAATCTTCTTGAATTTCGTTGAATAATTTGGTTGAATTTGGTAATCTTCTTTCTCTCGCCTCCCTCTGATGCTATGAATTCATCAATTAATGCTGATGGTAAATTTGAATTGAAAGAGATTTTTCGAAGATATTTTTTAACAGAAACTCATATATCGGTTTTGTTCTAAGATTTGGGTTTGTTTGAGGTATGGTACCAACTAATATGAACATGATAAATGGTTGGTCCTAATTGTATCAATATATTGAAATAATTAGAATTAATTGGATCATTCGTTTCAGTTATACTATAGTGCAACAAATCATAATTTGAAACAATTGAACTTAATAAGACCATTCGTCAAGATTGTACTACATCATAATTTTGAATAATTAGAACTAGTTAAACAATTTGATACAATTGTATCACATTTGGGTCATTTGACGCATTAAATTTGTATTGGATATACCAATCATATACCATAACCTTGATGCTCCGCCCGAAATGACCCGACCCGCTAGCAAACTAACTCAATACCTGCTCGTTCTTTCATTAAAATATTTTTATTCTAAATTACAAATATTGTCTAAAATTTATAATTATAAAAAAAAAAATTGGACCGAAAATTTGACACAATAATATCAAAGAAAAACTATGATTACTAATTTTGGACGGACGGAGTAATTAGAAACATAAATAAATCGTTTAGATGATGGAATGGGGCCCGAATTCGACCCATTATCTGGCCCGAAAATCAATTCGTTTGGAGTATTAAAGATCGAGCCCGGCCCAATATAATTTCTTCTGATTAGTTTCAATTATTGATGCATTGAGTGAGAACCCAACCACGATTAATCGCACCGTCGATCTGGTCGATTCGGCGATGGAGAATTCCGACGTGTTCGGCTCGTCGACGGCGCCGCTTACGTGGCACGATTTCCTCGAGCGCATGCGCCATCCCTCCGCCGCCGAATTCGTCAAAGCTATCAAAAGGTGTTGCTACACACACTTACACCGTTGATTGATTGTCTAATTACTAAATAGGAACTTCTAATTTAGGGAATGCCTTTTGTTTCGGTTCATTATTGTTAGCTAAACTTTTCATTGTGTATTTTCGATTATTGAACACAATTAGTGAGGAATGTGTTTCTTGTTTCGAGTTTTTTTTTTTTCTTGTTTTTTTTTTCATTTCAGATTTTATGTAAGCTATCCAAGGTCTCATATTCCAAGTTGGATTTTTTTTTTTTTATTTATTTCTCGGTGTTATTTTTTTGTTAATTTGTTCTTAGGTGGAAGTTATTGATGGTTTGTAGCTTAATCAACTGTAACTGATTTTTACTCTTAGTTTGGATAATAAAGTTGATCTCTTTTTTGTATATGGAAATTTATTGTCATTCAGTTAGCATCTGTTAATGTTTTTCTTAAAATATATTTATGCACTTTGCAGTTCTTTACATATTAATAGAATTATCAGATTTCATTGTAGTGATAATTGAAGACCATATCTATATTTCTCATTGATCGGAATTTCTGTTATATTTATCTGAGGTTTTGATGTTTAAATGTGCAATTTACTTGCTAGTTTATCTCCACAGAAAATTCTATAGCTTGGTTAGTTGTTTTCCTCAACTCTCTGAAAGTATTTTCTGAACTGTTAGGATACATTGATAGCAGTATATCGACAGGCACAAATAAATAAATAAAAATTAGAGCGATGTAATATATGATATTCCTGTTGGTACTTATTTTAATCTAGAATCTAAATAATTTACTAGTTTGTTTGCCCGTCAACACAAATATCAAATGCGTATCTGAACTGAAAGTAACTGCAGTTTTATAGTGTCGTTTCTGAACAATGCCCCGGATGCGGAAAGAGACAGTGTTGCTGTACAGGAGTTCCTTGGCAATATGGAAGTAGCATTCAGGGCTCACTCCCTTTGGGCTGGATCTTCAGAGGAGGAGTTGGAGAGTGCAGGTGAAGTGAGTATCGTTTTGTTACCATTTCATTCAATCCATGTTTATTAGGCTGCTTGTAACATTTGGGAATTTCTTTTTGGTGATTGTGTTAATTCTTTCAAGATTCTATGTGTTGGTATGTTTCAAATTTATGATGCCAGGGAAAGTTAAGTTGTTATATATATTTGCAGTTAGTTTTGTTACTTAGTTTTACCTTCTTGAATTATTTACCAAATCGAAGTAATTATATACAAGTTTGTATTAAGTATATTGTTTCTACACACTATGTCTTCGTATCACCTAAGTGTTATATTATTATTGCATTGTTTGATTCAGAAAAATGACACGTTACAGTGAATTTTGGTTTGCACATACAGTTTGTTAACAATCCTTCTTTTACCTTGGTGTTAGTCTTGTGTTCTATCTTTTATTACCTTCTTGTTCATCTGCATAGGTAATTTTGTGGGATAACTGCTTTAATTGGATATGGGCTTGCTTGTTATTTTTAATGCGGGATCTTAATCTTCGAAATGCTTGTTATTTTGATTGCAGGGATTGGAAAAGTATGTTATGACAAAGTTATTCGCTCGCGTGTTTGCTTCTATTCCAGAAGATGTAAAAGCTGACGAGCAGCTTCATGAGAAGATGGCTTTAGTTCAACAATTTATTCGGCCAGAACATCTGGATATCAAGCCGGCATTTCAGAATGAAACTTCTTGGCTGGTGAGTGAGTGAATCATCGAATTCTTTTTTCTTTTTGTGTATTATTGTGTGTGAGTGGTCATGCCTTGTTCCCAAGTACATTCCTTGTATAGCAGTCGTGAATTGGTATCAGTGGAGCCTCCTTGTCTTTCTGTTCCTGATCTGATTCACGTTATGTGATTAAGTGTCCTTGCATTACTTAATTATACTATCCATAGAAAATTTCGTAAGATGCTCATGGGCATTGACTGTTAACTGTGTATAAATTGTTGTATTGGTGCTGAAAAGTGGACTTGGCTGAGAATATACTGGAGGAGAATCAGTTCGTTAAACGAACTTGTGATTACTGGCTTTGTATAAGCTTCATAATACTATTAGTAATGGCTGAGATGATATATGAAGAAAAATTATCATTTTGTTAGGGGCTTTTACAATTTATCTCTCAGCGACAAGCTGCAATATGTGACTTTTTGGCTTTAGAATTGAAACCTAAAGGTGGAATGTGGCTATCTGAATCATTAGACTTCCTTTTTGTATCAAATTTCTCTACGAGATTTAATTTTTTGTTTTGCCCTTTGTCAATATAATGTCCATCAAATATTCACCTGAATGGGGTATTAGTCAATCATTTAGATAAATGATTCTTCATGCTCATCAAATTACACCTTATGAACAAATAGATGAATTACCATAGTTGTTGAGAGGTTGCAGAGATTGTACCCTTGTTTTCTGTTGACAAAATGATTGTGTAATTAGTAGTTATTGATAAATTGGAAATAAGTCTGACATGATGGAATAACAACATAGTTGTATTATGCATCTCCTTGCTTTTAACTAGAGATTGTACAATGTCCAACAAATTAACTAGAATAACAAACCTTACTCCTCTAGATTCTTCACGAGTTGTCTGAATCCGGTTATTATACTATTCTGGCAGCTTGCGCAAAAAGAACTGCAAAAGATTAACATGTACAAGGCACCAAGGGACAAACTTGTTTGCATCCTAAATTGCTGTAAAGTTATCAGCAACCTCTTGGTCAATGCCTCCCTTGCATCCAAAGAAGATCATCCAGGGGCGGATGAATTTCTCCCAGTTCTCATTTATGTCACCATAAAGGTACTTTGTTTCGTAACGTGTTCATTTTTCATTCTTAAGTTCGCTGTGTGTTTCGCTGTGATTGTTTATGATCGGCTTCTTCAATGCTTGTGACACAAGAAGAACTAATAAACCACTGAAAACTACTCGTATCGTATAAGTTAAAATATTTTACTAAGATGTGAAAGAAACCTGTTTTTCTCTAGCAACTTAGATTCTCAGAAACTTAATGTCTTGAGTGAATAAATATCAGGTTTGCTTTGCTCGTTGCAATATAACTAGATAATGACCTTGACCTTGCTTTATAGATATATTAATGGTGCTTTGACTAAGAAGCATGAATTCAATACGGGTTTTTTCCCCTCTAAATTCACGAAGTCTATGAAAGTTAAAGCTTTGTCTCGTATTGTATCTTGTTCAGGCAAACCCCCCTCAGTTGCATTCCAACTTGTCATACATACAGCGGTTCAGACAACAAACGCGCTTGGTAGCAGAGTCAGCTTACTTCTTCACTAACATGCTTTCTGTAGAGTCTTTTATCATGGACATTGGTGCTAAATCTCTTTCAATGGATGAATCTGAATTCGAAAACAACATGGAATCAGCAAAACAACTTCTCTTTGGCCTCTCCGATAACTCAGATGCACACGGTCAAGCAGATCAGAATCTTGAACATCTTCAGAGGGAGGAATCTATAGAGCCGAGATTAAATTCTAGGCGACATCAAGGTACCCCTAACACTACACGGGATCATGTTGAGTCATCCAAAACTAAACCAAGGAACGATGAACAATATGACAATGATACATCGTCAATAAATAAGATCCCATCAATGTCAGACCTCGAAAATAGAGGAGCTAGCATGCTGTTGAAAGAAGACGAGGTAAGCCGTGTCTTTCAAGATTTCCCATTCTTGTATTCCCAGGCTGGTGATTTGACCGTTGGTGATGTTGAAGATCTGCTAAGTAATTATAAGCAGCTAGTATTCAAGTATGTTTGCCTTGCTAAAGGATTAGGTGTAACAAATCCTTCTCCTTCATTATCCAATGCTCAAGGCCATAACTTAGAGCAACCTGAAGCAGCTAAGGAACCAGAAAATATATCAGAACATGCAACTGATAGTTCCCAGAATGACTTTCCTAGCGTAGCCAACGAGTCGCCCGAATCAACGGATGTCGGGGTTGAAAATACGGAGCCGAAGGTGGCGGAAGAAACAGCTCTTGAATCTCAAGGTGAGGAAGGAAAGGAAAGTCAGAATCCTCAATGATGACCATCACCTTATGAAAATTATACTTGTCTGATAAATTTGTATTCTGCAATTTGGTCCCAATTTTTGTTACTCTTCCTTTTTTTTTTTTTTTTTCAAGTAAGATATTCTGTAGCTGTGATAATTTGTACAATTTGTTGTTAAACTTGTGTACTAACAGGAATATGCACCATTGTTATGAAAAAGTCACACTTTATGGTGATTTTTCTATGCCTCTCTATCTTTCCTAATCTATCTAAATTGTTGATTTTTATTTAATAGTTCTGTTTTTTGTATACACTATTTTTAGTGGGGCAGTTTCATGTCGGACGATGTGACCCGGATCCATTGCACCGTTTCCGGTTCGGTTCATCACTAATGTGAAAAATACGAAAATGGGTATCTAAAATTGCCATTTAACGGATCTTGACTCGTGTGATTTGGATTCGCCATTTAATGGATCTTGACTCGTGTTATTTGGCGCGAAAATGGGTATCTAAAATCGCCATTTAACGGATCTTGACTCGTGTGATTTGGATTCACCATTTAATGGATCTTGACTCGTGTGATTTGGATTCGTCATTTAACGGATCTTGACTCGTGTGAAATGGTTTGACACAATTTTTTTTGTTCTTATTTTAGTTTATTTTTTACCCCATGCATGCATTGTTATATCCATTTATTGGATGTGACTGGAGTTCTATTCTAGTAATTGCTAAAAGTGCTTTTGAAAATTTAAATAATCAATTTAGTAATCTTATTTTATTATCTATTATGAGAGAGCTTCATGAATTGATAATGCAAAAAGAATGAAATCAGGAGGAATATATTTCCTTCAGTGCTCCTATTAATAATAAATAATCTGCTTCACGTTTGCTTGTCTGCTTATTGATTGGATAATAGCTAAAAATAATAAAAAGATAAAACTTTTTTCTGTATTTATTATTTTGAGACAGTACTCAAATTGAAAAGGAACAGTTCCCAGATTTGAATAAGTTAAGCAAGACAACTAGCAAACACAACTTTTTCTATATTTCATCTTCCAGCTACCAGATGAGATAAGCTATTCTTTCTCAACCACTGCAACAAATATTTGCAATTATTATTTTGTAAGTTTATTATAATTAATTTCAAAAGTTGCATAAGATTATATGATTAATGTGTGCATGGATGCACTGCATGTTCCAAGGAAATAATATGTTGTTTCTTTTAAATAAATCCAAGACAAAATCTGGCAAAAATCATATGCAAGTGCACCTTGTTCTTTTATATTTTCCTTATTTTTTTCTATTTAATTAACTAGGTGCACGAGCATTTGCTCTACTGTTTATAATGATGTCACATATATAGATTCAAGATTTGTACATATATATAGAGAGGGTTAATACCATTTTATGTCCCTTGCTCTAACATTGTCAATGTGCATCAGTATTATCATTCCAAAGTTTTTTAAACTCAAAATTGATGAGAGCTTTTGAAGTCGATGGTTTCGAATGTCGGACCAAAATTTTGACTTTTGCTATCGGGCGTCCTGTATATTCTGTTGCATTAACTTTCCGACTCAATTACTATTTCATCGGACTTCCGATAACAAAATTGAAAGTGTGCACTTAGACAATCCTAAATCTATTTTGAGGATCAAAGGTCTTCTCATTGTTCTGATGATATAAGACATATTTGATTATGCAGTATAAATAGATAAATTTCAAAGGTTTGAAAAAAGGAAAAGAAACCCTTCAATGATTGGGATAGAAATTTCTTTTTTAATTAGTGACCAATTGAATTCTTATTTCGCACAAATTTTGCATTAAATTTGAATCTTATGAAATTAGAGTGAGTGAGTGAGGGCTAAGGGAGCGAGGAGGCCCCAAAATCTAGGGATATTAATTAATTAATATGATTTTTATATAGAAAACTTGTTTTAATTAGCTTATATTTGTGAGATAATTGAGGCACAAGCGACCACACTTGCTGCAACAAACTGCACTCATTTCAGGTGCCTAATCTTAGCCCCAATATTAGGATAAGAAATCAAGAATAAAGTAATGATCTTCACCGGTTTTAGACTGATACAAAGTTAATTAATCATTCTTCTCAAAAAAAAAAAAAAAAAAAGTTAACTCATCATTTATGAGCACTATTAAAGTCAAGTGTTACACCAATTAATTATGAGGTTTTCATTCATTTTTATTAAATTTTACTCGACCATTCTTCTTAAACTTGTATTTATATATTAATTACTCTTTTCTTTAACTTTATAAAAAGTGATAGCGTTTTTAATATAGAGAGAAGTGATATGCTAGTCATCTTTCGTGAGTACTGCTGTGATTTTGTTCATATTAATATTATTCTATTGATTTTTATATAGTATTTTACTCTAATATCTTGTAAAAAGTTATGGGGATCATTAATTCTACAAATTACATAAATATCAAACCTCGATTTATTTCATTTATTTGGAGTTAAAAGAGAAAAACAAATAGATATGCAAACATTAGTTAATATTGCCCCGTATATTTTCATTAAGTCCATTTTATCTTATTTGAACGTATCATTTCATTAAGCTCATTTCCTAGAATAGAAATGCACCATATAATAAATACCTCACATGACTCGTAAATTACCATATATATGTGCAACTAAAAACAACTAATTTCATTCTCTCTTCTCCTTGATGTGATAAAAATACTCCCAAAAAGTTACTTTATCTTTTCAACTTTATTATAAATAACTCATTTTCTTAACATATGTACCCGACCAAGATACAGAGGGAGTATTAGGTTTGATATGCACGTTTTACCATATACACCATCATCTTTGTGATTAGGAAAAGAAAGAAGACGAGTCACCAAGTTTACAAAAGTTTAGGCTACTTTTTGTTACCCTTTCTTAAGACAAAACAGCCCTAATCTCTACCTATTAATTAGCACAAGCCCAACGATTATTCATTAAGTCAACAGACAACAATACATACAGTAGGTATTTCACTTTTTTTTTTTTTACTTTTTTTTATTTACTTCTTTTTATTTTATTTTTTCTTAGGGGTTGGTGGATGGGGGTGGGGGGAGGGGGCTAATTGCCGTCCTAGAGTTATTAGGAAACTACTCTTTACTAGAATTAATTTAATACTCAACATGCATTATCTATTTTAAGCAGTACTATTATTATTATTATTTTAGCTTAATTTATGCTAGTTAGTTAAATAACGAAGATTGAGTATTATTTGCCCGAAATCAACAGATTAAAATAATAGAATACATTGTTTGAATATATCAATTAGCATGAGGTCAGCTTAAGTACTTTTTTATAACTTAGAGGAATAATCGAACGAGAATGATGGTTAGCTAGCTTTCGATTTGGTTCAATTTGCACTTGTATTTCTAATTGATGTAGTACATACATTAAATATTTTTTATCATTCCGATGCTCTTAAATCTTTTTATGACGAGGTTATTCGCAGTCGTTTTGGATAAATTACTTTATGTTATTTTTATTTTTTGATATCGTAGGATTAATTTACAAGGTATTTAGTAGAATTCAAAATTTTTCGTTTTAATTAAAATCAAAATAAGTAAAGTATAATATCGAATTATCGACAACGAAATAAACGGAGAAGTTTCCCTCATTCTTTCTTCTCTTATGTATAAAGAGTAAAGGGCCCCACAGATAAACTTTATCACGTGCCATCCACATGTTGACAAACGCATTCGTTGGCCGAGAGGTGTTACCTTTGTCTTGACGTTTTTAGTTCCAATCTTACTTTTATTTCAATTCCCACAAAACATTCTTCAAATTTATATATATAAAGAAAATAATATTTCCTCCAACCACAGTAAGTGTTATTTTGTTTCTGAATCATCCATAATAAATGTGATCTTTTTACAAATAAAAATAACGCCACTTAATATATTACTCCTTCTATCCCATTTTACTTACCTCACTTTCTATTTTGGGTGTTCCACTCTACTTGTCTCACTTTCCATTTAAGAAAATAATTAAGAAATCACTTTATTCACTTTATATCACTTAAAAAACACTTTATATCGCTTTATGTAACTTTAAAAATACTTTATATCACTTTATCAATTAAAAAATACTTTATATCACTTTATTAACTACACTAACCACACTTTTTATATTTAATCTTTTTTTTCTTAATCTTCGTGCCGGTCTCAAATGTAACAAGTTGAGTGGGACGGATGGAGTATCATTTTATTTTTATTACTCTCATTTACTAAAATTAACACGACTATCTTTCTCACCCTCATTCACTCTCCTTTATTCTTCATCATTCTCACTCACTCTCTATTTTTTAAAACTTGTGTCACTCTCTCCAGATCACTCTTTTCGTGCATATCGTGCACGAAAAGAGTACTATATATCTATCACTAGAATTACAATATATAAACAACGACATAAATAGCGGTGCAGTTTTATCTCAAATATATTATATATTAGCGTTGCACTTTGCATTAGCCTATTTAATTAACTCCTAATGAATATATGTAATTGTTAATAGGGTTGTGTCACACAATCGATAGACACATAACCATATTCACCAGCAAATATATAAATATTAACCTTATGTCTACCCAACGATACAAATTTATGAATATTTAAATAAAACTGTGGCCATCAACAACAAATACATTACATAATCTCTATAAAATATGTCTTTCACCAAAAATAGCAATAAATGTTCTTTTATGAGCTACTAATTAAAGAAATATTAATCTGTGTGTACCCTAAACTCCTAGCACTGCAAATCTTCTCTTGCAGAGATAGAACGTAATTAATCATCTAATTGAACTATTCTTAATAGCCTATAATCATAGTAATTAAATGATTAGATAAGAACGATATAAATGAACAAAGAAATTTTGCTACAAGATTTTGATATCTCATTATATATTATGGGGAAAAGTTTAAATAGCAATTTATGATCCTATTTGTTAGACTATTCCTACAGTGTGGTCATCACCAGCCAAACGCTTTGACTTTCAATCATGTCTAACAATGACTTTTGTATAAAACGCCATTTTAGGCTAACTAAAACTGGGACCGTAAACTTTCTCAATCAAAAAAAATAAATAAAAAATAAATAAAAAATAAAAAAAAATGGGACCGTAATTACATCATTTTTGTTGTTTATCAAAAAACATTACGTTTATATTATTTTTTGTTAAATTATGTCTAGAAATATCTTAACAATACTGAATTATTTCCTTATTACTCCTCTGTTTTTTATTAAGTGTCCTATTATGAAATTTGATTTGTTTTTTAATAAGTGTCATATTTCATAAATTTTGAAAAACATGATGCAACTTTTGAGAAAAATGATGCAAAACTTTCTATTTTACCTAAGTAATAAATGCTAATTATTTACATTTTAAATTTCCTAGGCAATAATTATAGATGAAAATAGTAATATATTAATTTGCTTGGTTTGTGTGTTTTGACGGCTGAGGACACTTATAAAAAAACAGAGGGAGTATATATTACTAAAATGAGTGAGAAAATTGTACGCATCTCATAATGCACTAGATAAATCAAAGAACCAAAGTAATAATAATAAGATTACTATTAGTATTATATTATAAGTTAAAAAAATATTGATTAATTGCATGATTTCTTTAAAATTTTGATTTCTAATTATTTGGAAAATCTTGTAAGTTCAAATATTATTTTTCTAGATTGTGGTTCATTTGAGTTAGACTATCCGCAATGGTGGTGTTTCCATGAAGTGTCTCTATGGGGTGTGATGGAGATAGAGACAGTCAGCTGCAGAGGGACTGTCTCTATGGGGTGTCTCCATCTAATTAGTTTATTAATTTTGAATATTAATTTTGTCAATATATCACTGTCTCGAGACTATTTCGTTGGAACGAGACAGTCTCGAAACAGTGGATGTTGTACTTGGCTGTCTCCATGGATTGGGTGTCTCGAGACACCCATGGAGACATCCACTGCAGACAGTCTTATATATATGTACTACTACTACTACTACTACTACTAGTATTATTATTATTATTTTTTTTAAATATTAAAATTTTAATATTTTATAAAAATTCATAATGATAAATGCATGAAATTATTAAAAGATGGAAAGGCTGAATGTATGAGAGTTTGGAACATTTTGTATTGCCCTAAAGTTGATAATAAAAAGGTAGATAGGGCCACTAGAAATACAAAAGAATGTTGCCCACGAGAAATGAGAGGCTATGAAAAACACTCAATTTCTTTTCTCTTGGAACTTCATGTATTGTCTATTTCTCTATCAACATTTGCTCCATACTTGTATATTTTATGGCATGACTAAAGACATTATTATGTAGAATGTCCAACTTTTTTCACATTCTCATTATTTGCTCAAGAGTTCTCCTAACCTTCTTTTCTCATATATATGGATATATACAGATCATTATATTTATATATGGGTCTCTCTTGTTTACTTTGTTGGGATAAGAAGGAAGGGTCAATTATACTTTATGATCCGATGTTTGGTACGAATTTTAAAAATGGTATGACCTTTAAAATATGTTGTAAAATTATGATCATCTCTCGTCAATATTTAGTACAATGAATTGGCTCTAAGACGGTCAAGCTTTTTTTTGTGCGTTTTTATAAGGTCGGACTATTTTTAAGAATAAGAGTCGTGAAGTATAGTTAACTCTAAAGAATGAAGTGCTATAATTAAATTATCTTTGTGTCTAATGTTAAATAGCTCGAAATATAACTCAAGATTGGAGATTATTTGATTTTTTGAGTGACTAATTGAGGAATATGAATCTCTAAAGTTAATGGGATTTAATTCATTCATCTTCTTCCTATCATCTTCTTAATTTTATCAAATTCAGTATTAGCTACGTACAAAAACCCGTTCCACCAAGTTTACAAATTCTCAAAAAGTAAAGAAACCCTAAAAATAGATACAGTACATTATGACCATGCATCTAGCGTAAACAAATATTTTTAAAGTTCTTCCAAAGATAAATAGAATAAAAAGTTGTGCAGAGAAATTGGAAAAGAGACATACTTTTTTTTTTGTATTTTATTGAAGTAAATTGATTTTAAGTAATTTAGTAATTTAGATCGTCAATTCCAAATCACCTCTCACTTAATCTTATCGTTTTATTTTATTATTATACACTCTTGCAATTGTGATATCATATTGTATCATTACTTCGCAAGTAAAATACTAAGATATCACATGATTTAATTTATTGTGCATCTTTTATTTTATTATTTTAAACTGTTCTCAACCAAAAAATATTACTATATGTTATTCCAAATTTCATGTGAAAGTCTTGTGTGATGAGAAGCCACACGGTGAAACGGGCCACACAAATGACTCTAGGTTGACCATTATCTAATTGCATTTATGTAATTCGAATTTTTGATCTGACTCACCTTAAGATGATCGTTCCACACATGTTCTCGTGTTTAATTTATTGAATCGTCAAGTGTGTGTGTGCAAGTGTTTGAGAGAGAGAGAGAGGGGGAGAGAGAGAGAGAGAGAGAGAGAGAGAGAGAGAGAGAGTGCACACGGTCCAATGGGAGGAGATTAATTTGTTGCCGGACTTTAAGAATACTCCACAAAGGATGAATAAGCATAGAGAGTATGAAATTATATATGTAGGGATGAAATGGGATTTAATTAATTAGCTACCATATATATTGCTTGTAATGTGAAAAATAGTCTAATAATATAGGCCTATAGCCTATTGCTGTAACTATTTGATAACACAAACATTTGCCATCATACTTGCCCCATTTATTAAGTCATTTGGTCTATAAAAGATAGTTACCTTTGAGACAAAGAAATCCTAACACTTCACTATCTATCTCTCACATTCTTCAACTCATCATTTTCTTAATTAATTTCTTCTATTTATTTTTCCCAATATATTGGTTATCAGTTGCTTTCTTATTTGAAATTATGACTAATATTAATACAAACCCCCTAAACTTGCCAAGTGTTAGTCATGTCCCGTTTGTATTTCGTTTTAATAAATGAGAACCATAAGCAAAATTCAACGGTAAAGTCTTTGTACCTTGTGCCAACTTGATTAATTAAACAATAAATTAACAATAATTTTGAAAGTAAACTAGTTCCTTCAATTATATTTCTTTAGATTAATTTTAATGCATCACACATGTATATTAATTTATTTTTGTTCGAATTTTATACTTGATCAAATTTTATGCATATATATTTACTCCACCATATATATAATACTATATTAGGTAGCTTAAAGTTGTGAAAGTTAATTACAAGACTCCAAAGCAGCAGTCTCATAAGATATATATTCTCCCATCCCAATAAATTATAAACTAGTATTCCACAACAAACACTATAAAATTCAAAGCCCTTTTTTAGGTTAAATTATGGTGTGGGGAGATTCAATTCAAAGGAGCGAATCCCATTGATTTGAACTGAATTCAAGACATTAGTAGTGAAAATTCTTACTTAATTCTCGACCTATACATACATATATATATATATACACACATAACAAAAATGTCAAATTAATGTTAAACCAGAAACCCAACAATAATGGTATTATAACCAAACAATATTAGTACTTGTTTTTTACCAACACTAGTTATAATTTGAAAGTCCAATTTTCTTTGTTAAAACGTTAATATTGCAGCAAAGTTGTGTATATATGGAATTATTACTATTAATATTTTTTTATTATTTGAAATAATAATGCGCTCATACCAGTTTACTCTAAAGTAATTTCAAATGTGGAAAACCAGAAATGCTACTTTAATGCATTAATCATAACAGTTTCTCTTCTCCTGAGTCATTAAATATAGTATTTTTCAGTTACATCTTACTCCAATTTATTATATCTGCATATATATAATATATAGTAATTAATAATATTTTTGTGTCAAATATATATAAATAGGTGTTAGAATTAGATCACGCATACATATTTGAAAAAACATATTCTCTCTGTTTTCCTCTGTTTTGGTAACTTCATCTCTCTCTCTCTCTCTCTCTCTCTCTCTCTCTCTCTCCATACTCACATAAAGAAGAACGCAAACTTGAGCAAGAACAGAAGAGATCAAAGAGATTAGAATAAAATGGGGATTGGAAATTATAATGATGAAAGCATTCACGATCAAAGGAGCCTTTTCTTGCCAATGTTTTGCCGATTATCAATTAAAGACGTCAAACTAAACACAGTTCCCATCTCCGCCGCCGCCGCCGCCGACCCCTCCTCCCCCAGAGTCAGCTGCATGGGCCAAGTAAAGCGGAACAACCGCGTCTCCGGCTTTCCCACCGCCGCCGCCATCGCAACCGCCCACCACCACAAACACACCAAGCCCAGAAAATTACAATTCTCCACCAAAACCCTACTGCCGAACCCCCCCGCCGCCCCCTCCGCCGGCCGGAAAAGTGGGAGCAGAAGCTGCCGGAGCAACCGAGAAATGTGTGCAAGAAGATCGGCGGTGAGGATCAACTTTGATCAAAATTGCGTTAAGGTGGCGGTGGATATTAGCAAGATGGATCCGCCGCTTCCGGTGGTGAAGAGGGTGGCGCCGCCGGCGAACTGCCGCGATGAGGTGAACCTTTGGAAGAGAAGGTCGAATGGGGAGAAGAGCATGCAGATTGAACCGATTAATTTGCCGAACAAGAAATTTCAACCGCCGCCGACGACAGTATGATATATAAATATATAGTAATTAATTCAGAATATATTCATCGATTAATGTATACGTGGTAATGGATCGAATAATTTAGTTTGGAGATTTTTTTAATACAAACTAATTCAAAATAGTAGAATTTTTTTTTCTTTTTCTTTATTCTTTTGTTCTTTTTTCTTTTTCTTGCTTTCTTTAACAGAACGATTTTTGACAGTGATAGTGGGTTTGATGTTTCGGTTCAAATTAAGGTTGTCCCACATTTTGAAGAATATAGGGGACTTTATTGTCTTTTCGTATATATTTGTGATTTATTTTGTGCGTATATAGTTGGCCATGGCCAAATTCATTTAGAAAATTATACGGTGGTGGTTCTTTAAATTTGATCCAATTTTAATTTCATTTTCATGTATCAATATTTGTGTGTTTATTATACACAAATGATGGACAGGTGTAGGAAACTATAGGAAAAAAGACAATCAAAACGCAGTAAAATAATATTAAAAGAAATATTCATAGACACTATTTTTACTGCAACAACTGTATACGAGATTTTTGATACATTCAATTAATTCCGAAATAAGAAGACACTAGAATTTTTATTTTATTTATTTTGCCGGAATGCTTTACTTATAGATATGTTCGAAGTCCACAACCAAAATTAAAATAAATAAAAAGTTAAATGATTGGGATAAAAGTTAGGCCAAAATTCACTCTATAACTAGCATAATCCATCATCATCACGCGGCATAATGTTAATTCAAGCCAAAAATTGTACACTCTCCGCCCCAAACAAGTGGCTCGTGGTCTATATTAAGGTGTCTTATAACAAGTGGCTCGTTTCTAAATAAGGAAACAATTAATCATTCAAAAATTATGGATCATACCATTTTAATCAATTTTTACCTTTCACCTTATTCTCGTGCCGAAATGAAATGAACCACTTGTTATAGGACGGATGGAGTATTAAAATTCACCAAAGAATTGACTCGTTCAATTTAAGTCATCGACTTGATAACTCTTCCACAGTTCCACGTGTTAGAAATGTTGAGATAAGAAAACATATCTCATACGTCCCAAAAAATAGTCTCCCTTCCATTTTCACACAAATTGCAAAAGTAGATTAATTTTCTTAGCAAACACAATATATATGGAATATACAATTGTTCAATTATGCCGCTATTTATTACTCCATGGATCAATTTTCACAAATATTAAACAAGGTTACATTAATAATAATAATGTTATAATATAATTCTAATTAAGAAAAAGACTATATTTTGGGGACAATCTAAAAAATAAATAAAGAGTATTATCATGGGACGGAGAGTAGTAAATAGAAATAAAATTCGAAGTCAATCCGCTACAAGTGGAAACCTATGATGCACAGATTCTTCAAAAATTAGCACCTTGCAATATCAGATACGCGTAGGGTGTAGGTGGGGGTGCGATTAGCGTAGGATTCACACGGGATTCGCCACGTGGCGAATCTTGAAGGAAAAAAAAATTCGGATATGCCAATCCAGTGCGTGAAGAACAAGAATTCAATACGTGGAGGGTACATATGTAGTTATTTTTTGAAAATTTTATATTTTGGGGGCATTTTGCTTTTGCAAAATCTTATTACTTCTTTACTATGTATTTAATGAGATTACTTTATTGAAATTAATTGAATTTTAAGTAATGACATATTATTTATATATTTTAAAATTTGTATATAAAAAATATTATAAAATATTAATAAATAGATGTATCTTTCCCGAATCGCACTCTATAATTTTTAAAAAATCCGTATCCCATATCCGTATTGTATTGCCCCCACACCTGTGCAACATAGGCGGAAACCCACGATTCTCACACAGTTTGGCTAAATAATAGGACCTGTTCAGAAATTTCCTAAAAGTGATAATTAGGTAACAACCGTAATTAATTGTCCCCTCCAAACAGATGTAGTGTAAATAAAGCGAATCAAGTCGAGTCCAAGTCTTCTAATTGTCCAAACGAAACCACTTTAGGGCCTTAGTTCTACTGACTTGACTGTTCAAAATCAATAAAATCCTATAATAAAGATAATATGATGAGTCAATTCTTGACAACCAACACGACACGATAACATGAAACGAAATAACAAAATAAATACTTATTGTATATCAAACACAGACATGGTAGAAAATGAAATTAATTGAGCACAAGACAATGATAAGAGCACGGATTGCCATCTCTAAACATGAAATGAATATATTGCTGACTTAAGAAACAAACTCTCATAAATTGCTATATTAAGAAATTTGACATTTGTGATAAGAAAATGTTAGTAAACAAAGGTCAGGAAGTAGGTGGAACTTTATATACAGTTTCTACTGTTGTGAAAAACGGAGGAAATC
The DNA here is from genome assembly GCA_029490685.1 of Schizonepeta tenuifolia. Taxonomy (NCBI): domain Eukaryota; kingdom Viridiplantae; phylum Streptophyta; class Magnoliopsida; order Lamiales; family Lamiaceae; genus Schizonepeta; species Schizonepeta tenuifolia. The sequence goes on from CM055956.1 coordinate 122,549,025, forward strand.
GAAATTCCTTCGTAAGATTAGAGATCAGCTCTGATCTTTATAAGGAGTCCAAATCAACTTACTGACATCGACATCAAGACCAGCTCGGCCTGCAGCTTTGAGATGACGATCTAGGACCTTAGGGTCCGCGCAGATAACGTGTTGTCCCTTCCGGTACTGGATCAACTCTAAGACTTGAAGGGTACCCAAAATATCCTCTGCTTTGATGGCTGTCATGTCACTTAGCTCCTGGAAAAGCAGTGGAATAAGGCAACGAGATGGAACGAACAACAAGTATTAGAGAGAAGGAAGTACAAAAAAAATAGTTGATTGATAAGCTCAAATGGAAGAGAAGCCAGAACCAAACTACTGGTGAAGTCTGCATACTAGTCATAGATAGGGGGACGCCAATGTAGTATTTTATGAAGTACACGAATATCCCAAGTCCTAACCCATCAACGTGAAGGGAACTGTTTAAACTTGAATGCGTGCAGCTAATTAGTCCGAACCTTAATGGAGATATTGCCTTTGTGTTTTTTCAGTATCTCTAGAAGAATCCGTGTCCAATATCCTCGATAGCTCAGTTGCCCCAGGTCCGAGAGGGGTCGTTCCGGTGTTCCAACTTTAGCTTCCTTTTTTGAAAGTTCATAAGCTGCACCAGAATGTTGAACTTAGTTAGGCAAATTCGTACTGCTGAATCAATTAGAATAAGAAGGTAATCAAAAAGAACATACAAATGCAAACTTGCCACCATACATTATAGCAACAAGTGTCATCCTTAATTTTTCCTAAAAAACTTTTAATGTCTAACAGAAATGTTACCAGCCAATTCTAAGATTTCACAAGACGCATTTACCTCTTTCTGAATATTTACAAACAGATGTGCAAGTACACTCTTACATTATAAGTTTATAACCATACATAAGATTTAGTCGAACTCCTTATTAGCGTATTTATTATCCACAGCCACTCAATCAAGAAGACACAGAAGGGAAACATCATCTATCAGAACATCACGAGAAAGAAATGTTCACAAATCATACTGTGAGCGATCAGCAGGTTTGAGTGCATATAAGACGTAACAAAGCAGAATATATGTTCTCAGAATTTAGCAGCACACAGGATTAGACTTTCCATCTAAGTATTTGTCTTTACCCTTGCATAAATTTCCTTTTTTGTAGGTGGGTTATATCATCAATTCCTTCCTTTTTGTGGGGACCTTGGGTATACAGTAAGGATAAATGGCATCATCAATTCCTTCCATTTTGTGGGAACCTTGGGTATATAATAAGGATAAATGGCATCATCAATTTCTACTAAAGTAGATAGAGTAGAAATTTATCTATTTTACTGCAGCCTTTGCTGGGCAGGACCAACATCCAGACAGGATATGGTCCAGAGGTTATTTCTTGTTCTCTGATTCAATAAAAAAGTTGCCTTGTCTTTAACTTATTTCTTATCCTGCAAGTTCAGTTGTTAGTACTTGAACCCCTATACTCCAACTTTGACCATCATCATAATGGTATGTGGACATACGTTTCAATTACTATAGAGTGTCAAACAAGCAGGATGATGAGTAATGAGCTTACAAAATGCAATCAGGAACTTCCCATAGCCTTTTCTTTGATAAGGAGGAAGAGTAAGAATACAAGCTAAGTTGTAAGACTCCTCTGATTGTTTCTCCTGCACACCAACAATGAATATATTAAATGGAAGTTAGATGTCCTTTTTGAAAAAAAAATCCAGAATCTTATCCTTCCTACTCTGAAATAATTCATTAAGTATATCTACACATAAGTACGTGAGGAAGTCATACAGGCATGTTATTACATGAAAAAGATAGTAACCCCAAAGAAGTCAATCTTATAAGTGTTATACGCTGTTGGTTTCTTTCTTCTTTAGTAAAAAGAGTATTTTATCATCTGTATATACCCTTGACTCTATCAGACCTCTCTATGTTTATGGATAATATAGGTGGGCAGCAATAAATAAGATCAACTCCTAAACAAAAAAGTTACCTTGGAGAAGTAGCCCACCATGTGGCATCCCCGATCATCACATTCACATAGCACATAAAATAAAAACAGGTCTACGTCATAGTACAGGGTCTTGTGATCAAGAAACAACTTGGCCAGATAACAAAGGTTCTGCCCATAAATTTTGTTCTTTTTGCCATCAACCTGTCACAGCAGTTCAAAATCAGATTAAGGTTTTGTCTTTGCACTTGACCAACTTAATAATTTCAGATATTTGGCATGCAATTGAAAACAAGATAAACAGATAATTTAAGAAAAATGTACATGCTGAGTACATCTATGATGTATAATGTTTTAAAATAAAATTTCACACAATCAGGTAATTCAAGGTTAGGGGCAATGCCAATCAATAACCACCTTGTTCAAATATCCATTTGATTTCCAAAATAAGACCATTACTTCTAAAAAAGAACCTTATATAGAAAAGATTCGAAGGCACTTTTGAAATAAAAATCTTTTAAATCTTAATGAGGGCATCCAATATGTTTGAAGCTCTACGAGTGAGATCCAGGCTTTTAAGGGAAAAATTATTTAGGGGATGTTTCATCTTATTGCATATAAAGTCTGAACGTAAATAAAGAGAAGCAATTATGAGTGAGTATTTTGTAGACATTCAATTCAAGCGCTAAAATAATTTCTTGTAAATGGCTTTCAGTCCCAGAATCATGAGACAGGAAGCAAAATTTATAGGTTTTTGTTTTTGTCAATTCATGCCAAAAACTTTTTCTGCGCTTAATTAAAGAGCTATTTCATAGTAATTGTTTTTTGCAAGTTCAGATCCAAACTTATGCAAAACTTACCTCAAACATTGACAAGGTCCCGTTTCGATATATTTCATCACCAGGAGGATGCTTGAGATCGCATTTCTTCTGCAAATAAAAATATGACATACTGTAACTACCAAAAAAAAATAAAAAAATACACCTCAGACTTACGAAATAATAAAGCATGTTCTTTGCACAGCCCAGTATTTAGAAGAATCATCAGAAACAAAATCAAACGTTCTAACTCTAATTAGCTGACACAATAACAAAACATGCAGTGGTTCAAATATGTAAAAAAAAGGACTTCCTACTGGACTATTGGAGTTCCACTTAAACTTAAATAATAAGTTAATGTGGGTAAAGAACAGCTGAGAAGAAAGCTTACCATATGCCTTTGAAGTTGTTCTTTGCGCTTCATGAAATTCAGGCAAAATTCACAAAAGAAAAGCTTGGTACAGTCATTGTATTCGGGTGGGAATGGGGAAAAGTACCAAGTCTCAATTTCATATTTTCCAAGTTCAACTGTTGCAATATTTTTGACTTTTGTAAATTCTTCATGTTCCCGCAAGCTGGCGGCATCAAGCTCCTCATGGCCCTACATAATTTCAACCACAAGCACTTTGTGATCCAAACAAAAAATTAAGGAAACAGAGTGTGAAAAGCTTCAATCTCTTCGGATATCATATATTCTAAGTTCCAACTCCTTCAAATGAGTGAACCCTAAGTCAATATACCAAAAGAAGTTACTAGACATGAACTTCATTGGAATATAATTTTTAGCCATTAGCTAGGATACCACTGAGAAACGATTAGTTATAGAACCTAGCTTTCCTCCACACTAAAGAAAAAGTGAACCAACCAGCGTTAAATCACACCCCAGACATGACCCCGTGAATCTATACGAGCATAATCTGAACCCACACTGGTTGGACATAGCCATTTGTCTAGGCATGCATGTTCAATCACCAAAACAAAAACAATGCCTCCATGATATGGAACAAATAGTTCCATGAAGAATGATTATACACATGCAAAACACAACAACAAGCACAAGCTATCATATAATCATTGCATGATGATTAACACACAAAAAATCAACGAAGAGTACCTCTATATGTGTTTCGTCGATCTTACGCTTCTGATGACGTGTCATTTTCAAGCCTGTTACCTGAGATATTTACACGTGAGCAGGACATATTTCACTGTCATTGACTGAGTCATAACTAAAACCTCCTTGAAGGAGAAAGTTCCGATCCCTAAGAATCTGAATTTGAACTTAAGCTTGACATATTCAAATTGAAGTACTTATCTCAAGTGTGTAAACAATAAAAACTGTAGGGAACAAGAAACTGGAAAACAAAGGTATGAGCAACATATTACCTTGTCCTCAACCTTGTCATCCACATCAGTTTCTACAGAGCTGAGATCAAGTTGTTCAAGGTCTACCCATTCATCAAGCCTGCGGTTGTCTGCTCAAGAAATAAGAAAGTGCATGACAGAACCAACCGAGTTATACAAACATATAAGTTCCATTCAAACACTACATTCTCTACTGAAACTCGAGCAACAACCAAACATTCTATTCTCATTCAAAAACCAACTGTAAACCCAACCTAATTATACAAACATACAAGTTCCATTCAAACACTATTTCTGTACTAAAACTCGAGAAGTGAGCAACAACCAAACATTCTATCTCATTCAAAAATCAATTGCAATCTGTGAGCTACAACGAGGAAAGTGAATGACTGAATATGCCAAAATGACAGGAATTGAAATAACATATACTTCTATCCAAAAATGAATACTGTCATCAATCAAGTCTAATTCCATGGATTCAACATTGTGCACACAAATAACTATTAGCAAATGCCACAATATCTCCACAAAGGACGACATAGCAACAAAATAACCGTTCTCACTGAAAATCACTAATTATTTCAAATTTTTAGCCATGAAAGGAACTAAAAAAATTATTTCTTACAATCAGTGTAGTGGACATAGTACTCATAATAGTTAGCTCCGCCGGAGGAAAGCTTTCGCCGCTCGATAACCTTCACGGTTCGGTACTTGCCGTCGCGCCACCGACAATTGACGCGCGTGCCGACCTCCAAAGGCTGAATCGTTGATTTCCTCCTCCGGTATGCGTCGAACTCCGGCTGAGAACCGTTGGATTCCGGCGCCGAATGACCGATGGAAACATCAGCCACGGCCCCTTTGGCGGCGGCATGGCCGTTGACGGTGGCGGAATTTGTGTTGTCAATTGAAACCATTTTTGCCGGTACCCAAAATTGCAAATTAGGGCAAAAAATCAAAACAATGAGATTTCAGTATTTGCAATTAGCCCCTCTTTAGTCTGAATATACTAATTTCTCCCCCATTTTCGTAGTTCAGCACTCAGTAGTGCTTTCGGCAATAGTCAACCGCCTTAACTTAAAAGTCAAAATACAATAACTCCCTTCTACATAGGGGTGGTAATCGAGTCGGATTGCGTCGATATGTGGTGAACCTAATAAACGACTTGATTTATTAAGCCATATGCAAACCTGATCTGTTAAAAATATGCTTAATACGAACACGAACCCAATCCAAAATGATTAAATCTGAACACGATACAAACTCCATATGAACACGAAATCGATTCGATTTTTCCGAGTTGACTTGACATGATAATAAATCAAACCCAATTTAGAACATGAGAGAAAAAATAATTTACCATAAGATTTAATAAGTATAAAAAAATAAATTAAACTTAAAAATTTAATAATTTATAGTGACTTAGAAGGAAAAATAAAATGACATCAATTTAAAAGCTTGATATAAATTAAATAAATAATTGTAACACTTTACCCAAACCAATTAATTTTATGTTGGTTCGTGCCGGGTTATTGCCCTACTTTTAGAGAGAGTAATATTTTTATAAAATCTTACTTTCAAAAAAAAGTTTTAAATATCTTTTAGATTAAAAATAATAAATGATAAATAACTCTCCTTTTTTTAATCGAACAAAAAAAAGGATTTAAGAAATTACTCTCTCCAACATTTTCATTTATAAAAAATTTCAAACCTTTTTTTACAATTATTTTCATCCAGAAACAAAATTTAAAAGTAATGTACTAGTAATAGATTGTTCTTTTTAGCTACATTCAAATAGTGAATGTCAAAATTAATACTTGTCTCAAAAATAATAATTTATAAATTTTTATCTTAACAAATAAATACTCTCTTCATTCCACTACTTTTCCACAAACTAAATAGATAGAAAATAGCGGAATCCACATTTTTTTTAAAGAAGGTGGTTTTCATGTAAGTTACAAGACACTTATTGTGGGACAATTCTATATAGAAAGAAAAACACTATGTGGAATGGAGGACATAGTTCTTGTGACTCCAAATATATTTCGAGAAAATGATAATCATTTTTCATTATTTTTTAATATTTTGGTAAAATAAATCACGAACTTTAAGTATTTTTATAATTTTAAACTGATCATTAAAAATCTTTAAGAATTAAAGCACGAACTTTGTAATTTTGCAATTAGGATCTCGTCGCTGGAATCCTCGATTTTCCAGCGACGGAACAGTGATGTGGATGAAAAAAACTAACCATTCTCAAGAGCTGCAAATCTACACTCTGGAAAAGAAATCGAGTTTCATGAACTCATATTCCTATATTTTAACTATAGAAACTAAACACAACATTTTTCACAACTAGAATTTTCATGTTTCATTCAAGAACTAATATGAGGATGGAGTAGAGATTTTCCAGTAAATACAAACAGTAGAATATAAGGTCTCGATCACAATGAGAGCTTTAAATAAACTCATTTTCTTATTCATTTCCTCCCCCCACAATAAAAACCTAAGCTCCAAACACAGAAAGTAAGAGAAATTGATGAAGCTCATTCAAGTAATTTAACGAAAACAAACACAATCCAGCATGTAATACACAAGACTCTCTACCAGGAATCATCTGTTGAGTCGAGAGCTACTGCTACTGCACGAATGCAGTTGAGAGAACAAGAAATATCGAAGCCAAGTCATTACTTCTTTCCCCTGCTAAGCCTTTGAAGGTGATAGTTAATGCTGCCCCAAGGCTTTCGTTTATTGGCAGTCTGCAGAAAAGAAAAGAAAGCAAGCATGTGAGCAACATTGAGAAAAATCTACTGGAATACAACACCGTTTGAACAGAATTAAGCATACAAGTGCCCGTTTACCTGAGCTTCCATGCACTCACTCAACATCGACTTCTGGCGACTGCATCTTTTATCATCACCTTGAGTTAAAGCCAAACAACTAAGAAATGACATCATTTCCCTCATGCAAGGTTTCTGAAGGTTCCCGAATTTCTTCGGATTGATTTTCAGTTGAGAACCTTGTCTGCCCATGATTCTCTGGTCAAAACCACCAAAACACACAGGTAAGTAAGACAATGTTACGACGTATGCAGTGCTCCAGAATATGAGCAACAATATCAAGGTGAGCATATACAATCCAAAGTATTATATATCAAGTTTTCATCAATGCAGTGAGAAGGAATTGATCATCATACTACACAAAGCAAGGAAAACAGTTTATTCATTAATATCTACATATGTTCGACGACTGCCCTCATAACCTCATTAGCTTCTTAGTCATGCAGTGAGACAATGTTACAACGTATGCAGTGCTCCAGAATACGAGCAACAAGATCAAGGTGAGCATATACAATGTCCGAAGTATTAGAGATCATTCACTATATAAGTTTTCATCAATGCAGTGAGAAGGAATTGATCACCATACTACATGATGCAAGGAAAACCGTTTGTCTATTAATATCGACATATGTTCGACGACTGCCCTCATAACCTCATTAGCTGCTTAATTGTCTATCCTATACACCAATCCATTTCTACGATTTTTCGAATCATTTTCAACATGGCTCCAACGACTCGAATTAATAATTTCCAAATGTTAAGTAGTTCTCAGACAACTGGATGTTCACCATTCTTCAATTTTCTCATGTAGACAAACAATTCATTAAAAATAAACAGTAAAGAGGATAGTTACACTGACAGAAACCAGTTTCATTGACTTCATTCATATGTTTCTACTTTCTACATCCATCTTTAACATATTGCATTACACACTAACAAATTTGACAGCAACAAACCGGATATCGGAGCGAACATAGTTAAATTAAAACAAAATCAAAGCTGCAGAACCTTAAACAAATGCGTGGGTTTAACGAGGGTTTATGCATTTGTTACCAAATTTCATAAATTCGTCGGTAAAAAATCGAATTAAAAATTCAATTCAAAAACAAGAGAAGCTAAATTTAACAATGAAGGAAATGAAAACAAATAGCTATAGAAAATTAATGAACGGTGAAAATGGGGAGGCGTACCTTCGGAAATGCGAATGGAGATCGAGATCGAAAATTGGGGGTTAGCAAGAAATTTTTGCTAGCCCCTTCTACAGCAGCGTGGGCTAAAAGATATTGGGCCAACTGATTTAGCAGAAAGTATTAATTGGGCCAAATGATTTTGTCGAATTCTTTTAATTAATTTATTTATTTATTTTCTTGTTTCTAGTTTGGATTCAATAATTCATAAATTCATGAACTTTATAATTAGTTAATTCAAATTTAGCGGCGGGCGTACCCAAGCAAGTGACGAAGGAAAAGAATATTAGTATAACATTTCTCTTCTATTTTGCAACGCTTGCTTATTAGCTTCAATATACTTCATTAGTAACATTATTATTAGTAACTCTAGCTGAAATTCTTCAATCTTAATTACTACTCCGTCCGACTCACTTATATTGTCATCCTTTCCTAATTTAAGTGTCTTATTCATATTGTCATCTTTTAAATAAGAGAAGTCTTAATCCTTTAAAATCCTTTGAGACCTACTCACTTTATATGTTTTTACCCTTATTCTTAATCTTCGTGTCGAACAGTAACATGATAATATCAATAGGTGGGAGGGAGTAAATCTTAGAGAAACAGACAAAAGCTACAATAGCAACACAGCATGACCATTGAAAATCGCACATTGATTAGCTAAGATGATCTCCAATGCAAAAGTAAAAAAAAAATAGGTCAAATATCTCGAATTCAAGTCTGCCGTCATGTGATCTTTAATTTTTTTAGAACAATTAAATAAAAAATAAACAAAATTAAACTAATTCAACCTAGTATCATGCATGCTAATAAAGAGTGAAGATCACATGTATCCTGAAAAAAATATAACACTTCAACCTTTTTCAACATCCTCAACATAAACTCGGAAAAAGTAATGTGAAGTTATTTAATCAAGCAATTCTTATCTATATATACTTAAAAGCTGAGTTTTTCAACTATTTACTATAATGCCATTTTCTCGCCCATTTGCATGAGGGACCACTCTTCTCTTATTTATTTATTTGTCAATTTCTAATAATACATTTATGTCTCATTTTCTGTGTAGTCTGAAATTAGTGTACTCTGATGGAGTGTACGATACCCTTTTATCCATTGAATATAAGACCAGACAACTATATTATAATAAGTTGTAACTAGGTTTTGGAGGGAAAACCAAATTTGAATTTTTTTCCACAGAAAAGTCTTCTATAAATAGAACTAAAGTTCTTCATTTCTGAACACACCATTCCCAACTTCTTCACCTTTATACACAATATGTTCAGTTTCAAATTTCTGCAATTTTTTTTCTTTTCTCTCAACCTTCCGAAGTTATAATCCTAAACAGTTTTTTCTTTTGTTTTCATTTTTTTTACTCTATACACAATACAATATAACAACTATTTACTATTACAAGTTTAACAAGAAATTACAAGTTTGTCTTCTTTTTGCAGTTTCTTCACGTTTTGCATTCCTGAAAATGTTTTTCATCGCTCCTCTTTCAAACCTGTCAACCTCAAGAGTAGACTATGTCATAAAAGTGTGGTGTGTTCGTGCTTACAAATTTAAATTCAATGGCAATGGAAATGACATTATGTGCATGGAAGTCGTACTTCATGATTCAACGGCAATTTTCTTAAAAACTATTTTTTTTTTGTATTTCTGCATTCTCAATGAAATTTGATGACATTTTTCTTATATATTAGGGTCGAAGAATTCTCATATCTATCCCTCGTCTTTGTGTGAGATCTAAGTAAGCTTAAGTAATCATATTGTTGACAAAGTAAACAAAGTAAGCTTTGATAATTATATTATAGAAACCAAAAATATGCATGGATAATCGTCTAAATAAGCAGTGAAATAAGATGGAGTGTTAGCATGTATATTTTGTGAAAAACGAGCAAGTATAAGATCTGGTACAAAAATATTATAAAGTCAAATATTTTCCATAAGAGCTACAAAAATCTAATACATACTTGTATAGCTAATCCTTAATGTTTCAGAAATTGAGTAAGTTCAGAAACCAGAAACATGCATGGGCAATCGTGTAATTAAACAGCAAAATATGTTAGAGTTTTAGCATGTTTATTTTATGAAAACCTAAAAAGTACAACACTTACCAAAACCTATATACTCCCTTCGTTTGCCAAAGATGTTTCTATTTCTTTTTTAATTGTCCCGTGAAAGATGTCTCATTTCCTTATTGGGAAATAATTAGCCCAACTAAACACCCAATTAGCCCAAATAATCAAGCTCACACTACACTATTACACCTAAACCATACCCACCCACACCACATATAATATTCATTATTACTCTCCCCCCCCCCCCCTTTCACACTACTTTAGCATATTTTAATATTGTTTGAACTAGTGGCTACATGATATGCTACTTTAAATCACTATTACACACCTACTATAATATCAATTAAATACTCCACTAAATACATTCACTATCCTTAATTATTTTTTTCTTAATTCACGTGCCGAAAACAAAGGAGACAGCTTTCGCGGGACGGAGGGAGTAACTTTTAAAACCTAATACAAACATGTATTTATAATCCTTAATGTTTCAAAAATTGAGTAAGTTTAGAGTGAAATTAAGCAGTAGAATAAGATGGAGTGTTAGCATGTATATTTTGTCAAAATACGAGCAAGTATAAGATCTCATACAAAAATCCTAAAAAGTCAAATATTTTCCATAAGAGATCAAATCTGATACAAACCTCTATTTTTAATCCTTAATGTTTCAGAAATTGAGCAAGTTTAGAAATTTTATACCAAAATCTGATACGAAAACCTAAAAAAGACAAAATTGTTGCATAACAATTGCCAAAACCTGATTCTTACATGTATAACTTTTAAAATCTGATACAACTCTCTATTTCTAATCCTTAATGTTTCAGATATTGAGTAAGTTTAGAAACCAGAAACATGCACGGATAAAGAAGCAACAAAATATAATGGAGTGCTAGCATGTATATTTTGTGAAAAACGAGCAAGTATAAAATCTTATACCAATTCAGATACGAAAACCTAAAAAAGTCTAATCTGTAGCAGAACTGTAACAAAAACCTGATTTTTACTTAACTTAGTTATATCTTTTGGTTAAAGTAGTTTGCCTTAAGTAACAAGCCACATCTAATCATCCAAAATACATTCTAATGCTGAATAAAAGAATTAAACATGTTGATCATGTTGAATATAAATACAACATGAATCATTCATTATCTTCCCACTCCTTTTCTCTTTCCTATCTCATAAGCAAGTATGTTTTTAAGCTTCAAATCATTTAAGTTTTAAGTTTTAAGGTTTTAAGTTTTAAGTCTCATTGTCCCAATATTTATAAAACCTTTAAATAATTTAAAACCTGATCTGGAAATATTTTGGTGCAGTTTTCTCTAAGGTCTTTCGCTCTTTGTTGCATTTTTCTTCAAGCTTCTCCCTTTGATATATAACTGAGTTCATTGTTGCACGTGTTTCACACATAAACAAGGTTGAAGATGATTTTGATAAGTTGCAAAATCCATTAAATCGATCTCTGAATTGTTCTTGACTAAGATAGTATAGTTTTGAAAACAGAAAATATAAGTAGTGATATGACATTTTTCTGCTATACATATAGTTGTAATGTTGTGTTTTAATTATAAGTTTCTAATAAATTTTGCAGTTGCTATTAAACTTTTATGGTTAGTATGAAGCCTATTAGGTTTGTGCTAGGATTAAGAAATGCTCTGGTATGTGGCACTATATGAGTTGCAAGAAGTGCACCAACAATGTGGTGAAAATGAATCACAAGTTCTATTGTGATAGGTGTTTTATGTGTGATGATTCTGCCACTCAAAGGTTTGACACATTATAGTTTTATGTATTTTCATGTCTTAAAATTAAACTAACACTATATTATAATTTTACAAGTCACGGGTTCCTATTCAGCATTGATGTTTTTTTTTTACTACAACAATGGCTTGTGGGACTAGGAAGTTGTGCAGGTCATTGGAAAGAGTGTCGGGGAGATAGATATTGAAAGAGATGTGGTATAATTGCAACTTTATTTATTTTGTGTTATGTGCCAACTACTAAAATCATAATCTTTAATCTTAGCAGTATAATTTTCTGTTTAGTTAAAAGGTGAATTATCTATCCCTATTGAAGTACAGAATGCACTTATTGGAAGGACAACCATTTTCAAGCTTCAAGCTAGAAATGAGTTAAGCTTGAAGCAGAATTATCCTTACAATTGTGAGAGAGTATGCATGGTTCCTCATATTGTGCAAACACACTCAACTATTCGTTGGGACGGTATTGAGCCTGACTCAATGTTTGATTGGAATTAGGAGATCAATGACTTTTTCAAACATGATAATGACATTTTCCAGCATGATTCTCAGATTATTGATTTGACAAGTGCACAGGATTCTCTTAAGGTCATATAGTTTATTATAACATGTTTTTCCTTACATTTGAAATGAATGTTTAACATTTTGCTTTTTTTTTAAGGCTTGTGAATACAACTTCTTAACTCTCAATGGAGTAGATATTGCAGTTGATGGAAATGGAGAAGCTCCCAATGCAGTAGATGCTGCATTTGATGGAGATGGAGGCTGGATTAATTCCAGGTATGGTAATAGAAAATTGGAAGATGGTTTGATTGTGAGTGATGCTGAAATGAAGAAGGACAAATTTGTTGTGAAGGAAGAAGATGCAGACTGAAATTGCATTGTTGAGAATGAAGATGACTAAAACTAAAATTAAAGTGTTAAGTAGTACTCCCCCTGTCTCACGAAATATGTCTCCCTTTCCTTTTTGGGTTGTCTCATGAAAAATATTTCCTTTCCTTATTGGAAAATAATTAAATGCATTCACTGCTTTTACATTCTTTATTATTTATTCACCCCACTTTTACATTCTTTATTATTTATTCACCCCACTTTTACATTCTTTATCATTTCTCTTTAATTCTCGTGCCGAACACAAGTAAGACATATTTCGTGAGACGGAGGGAGTATTAGTTTATTTCTATTATGTAATGGTTCAATTATCTTCATTTTGTTAGGATATAGTTGTCCTAATTTTGTGTTTTATCTACTACTTAGTTTAGTATTAAACATAGCAGAACTTAAAGTGTAGTTATTATGTTTGTAAGATGAGTGGTTTAATTTGAGATGATGTTTCATATTTTGGTAACAAATTTATTTATTTCTACTCAGAAAACACATATAGGAATAAACAAATACAAGCATATAAGTACAATAATTTTTCATGTATTTCATCAGATCTTATTTTATATAAATTAGATATGATATTATCTGAATCCATGTAGTTCAAGTTACGCATTGAATTTTTTTTTTTTAAGTATTGTTTCTTTACTATACTAGTAATATGCACGTGATTATCACGAGAAAAACATGTACATAATTCTAGTTTTAGCATATAAATATAATATTTGTTATCCCTTAAATTAATAATGTTCTAGGTGGCATAGTTGAATTAAAATTTATAAAACAAGTGCAAAACACATGTATATTTCTAGTATTTGTGCAAATAAATTCAATTAGTATATAAGCGAGTATTGCAATGTATGTGCACCAACTTAGCGAGCACCACAATCGGCATGAATATGATTGCCCCATTACTGCTTCAAATGCTCGAGCAAACTCCCTCACTGAATCCCATATGCCAATGCTTTTCAGACATGGTTTGCAAGCTTGACCAATCTGCACATTGTGGAGTACAAAACTCAACTATTTACTAAACCAAATTATCATACCTAATACTATTGTATAACTTAAATAATATTTGAATCACAATTTCTAAGGATAATTGCATATGAAATGCAAAGATACTTACCAAAACAAGGGCCCATCTTGTGGGCATGAAGGCCTAGATAACAGCAAATATATCGCTTACAACTAGGCCGCACACCACGTGTAATAACCCGATTTTCAGTTTAATTGTTAAATAAGTTTTAAATGTGTTTCTAATTTACAAATGTGTGAAATTTAGTTTAAGTGAGCTTTGACACGGTGTAAGTCGCGCCCTAAAGAATAAATTATACTATTTAATTAGTCAAATTTCCATTCTTAGTACATGTTTTATATATATATAATATCTTTAGTTAAAAACATGCATTCAAAAACATTCACGCATTAAGTTTAGATTTAAAATAAGAAGTATTTTTTTATTCAATTATATAATTAGGTTTGCTCTTTGAATAAAGTGAAGCAGAAGGGAGTTTGAGTTTGTAACTAAATCCCACGTACAGGGAGTTGGAGGAAAAAAGCCCCCTACATAATAGAGCATCGTATAGATAAAATAAATTTAATAAAAAAATAAATAATTTTATTTTATCCAGAGTTAACTAAATTAACTCGACCTCAGAAACGCTGAATTAATTACATGCCTGAAAGTAAGCCTATGTTATCAATTAAATCTATAATTGACAAACATAGGATACAACATTAACAGGCCACATGTTTCAAGTTGCCTTATAAACAGAATGATACAACCGAGGTTTTTGAACCTTTGTATACTAACCTCTATATATGAACTTAAAATTGGAGGTTATAGAAACCTATAGGAAATTATTTTCTATATGGTTTAGTGAATTAAAGCATAAGATCAAAAATGAGTCTTTTTTTAACAAGTTTGGAGGTACATTGAAAATTGCTAGATTCGATTTCGAATCTAATCAAATCCTTGGTTGTTCTGTAAATGATATAATAATCTATGTTCTTTATTTGTTATATAATTACTTTTATTGTTGTGAGTCTAATTATTGTAAATTTACGTTAACATATGTAATATTGAAAGATGGAGATAAAATCCCTTTTATAAAACATAAAGCAATTGTTCTAAGAGAGGATGGTAAAGATCTTCCAGTGTATAATAATCTATTAGAGATAATAACACTAGTTGCTAAGTTATATAAAGACGCTCCTGTTGTCTCTATATATATTACTCTATATTTCAAAAGTACAGATACCGGTTGTCTAGCTACCTGTCCTGATCTGCCTGATAGAGTTGTATTTTCTTTAACTTTAGGAGCTATTATAGATGTAGTACACCCACCACTCACATATTAATATTTTAATAATATAAATTATAATATTAAAATAATGTTATTGTGAGTGGTGGGTGTACTACATGTACACCCACACAAGAATTTCTCCCCTATCACATATGTTCCTTCTGTCAAAATAGTTTGAAAACTTCACAACTCCTTGCCGAAACACACACCAAACTATCATCAAAATGATCTATCAATAAACAAATCTCTCCCAGGACATATGATCAATGTCTTGACAACAGTTGACACAACTTCAAGACTAACAGTCTGTAGAACTTCATGGATCCCAAAATCAAAATCAAAGTTCTCACGATGTCATCAGAAACAGTGATGTGCTGGAAGTGTGATGGGTTAGGCTAGGAATATTCTACTTGAGTATCGAAAGGAACTTCTGATAGGGAAAAACCAAAGGTAAAAATTAGGGTAAAGAGGACACTTGAAATATGTGGAAGATTAAACAGATATCACATGTTAGATATTGTGTCTAGTGGAAATATAGATATCTTCACTTCAAGGGCTATGTCTGGTAATATCCATTGTAACAAACACTTGTGAACAACAAGATCGATGCCACTTAGTACGTCAAATATATGGCTCTGATACCAATTGAAGGTACCGGATTCACTCGAACAGACAGAGTTGTGGACAAAGTTGTGCTTAAAGAGCACACAACCTTTAAACAAAATGCAGCGGAAAATAAAAGAACACAATGGATAAATTTTTCACGAGATTATAAATTAATAATCTCGCGAAGTGCCTCAGGGCAAAAATTATTCACTAGATAAAGGTGAATTACAAAAACACTTCGAGTAAAGAGGGTCATAAATACGAGTAAAGCTTTATCACAAAGAAACGTGACTAAAGCTATAACTGCTATCCTCGAAGATAAAAACTCTACGAAAATACTTCGGAAATATTTCTAATCTATACACATAGTCTACATTTTGGAGGCCTCATTTTTCTTGTTACATTTGATCTCTATTTATATAGGATCACAAACTTGGGCTGCACTTCTTGTAATTTGCATGATCCACGATTTCAGCCCATAATCTCCATCTACAGTCCCCACGACTTCATGAACCACTTCCTCCTGATTTATCTCAACAAACTCCAACTTCCACTGCCACAAAAATAGTTATTGCTCCTTACTCCCTTGGACTTAGTCAGCACACGTTTTCTAACTCTCATACTCTTTATAAAATACTTGACTAGGTCAAGTTTATCCCTTTACCCACATTTCACCTTTTTAGCACAAAATAAATAAAAGAAAGACAAAACAAAATACATAATAATAATAAACTAATTAATTAATAAAAAACATTGGGTTAAAAATAACACCAATATATAGTTTCTTTACTATACTAGTTATATGCACGTGATTATCACGAGCAAAACACGTGCATATTTTTAGTTATAACCTTGAAACTAAAAACATTCAAACAAAATCATTTTCTAAGATTGAGAAGTTATTTACCATTTGCATAGGTTTCAATTCCCTTACAATAGAAAACGATCAAGGGCATGGCCGATTCAGGGCTGGGCGACCGTCTGGGAATCTTTTTTAGCTATATTAAAATTGATTTTTTTTTACGTCACTTTTACATGCATAATTGTAAGATCGCCTTTCTCACTGGGAAATATCAAATTATACATCTTGTTTCAAGAGTGATGCATATTAAACATCCAAATTATAACAATTCAGGAAATAGAGAAACAGTAACAAGAAACACTAAGTTAATCAAACATCAACCCACCAAACAATTTTAAAATGCATATGAAACCAAAAAAATCATCCTAAAGAAAATTATGTATATAATTTTAGCACCTAAAAGAGTAAAGAACATGCTAGTTTAGTTAGAGAAATCTAGAACAGGGTAAGTAGTCAAATAAAGCAGTTGTAATATTAATGCTGTATCTTAATTTATGGAAATGACTTGATCTTTTAATCTGCAAATAAGATGTTTTTGATTGTGTAGCTGGTGGGGTGTT
Source organism: Schizonepeta tenuifolia (assembly GCA_029490685.1). Taxonomy (NCBI): domain Eukaryota; kingdom Viridiplantae; phylum Streptophyta; class Magnoliopsida; order Lamiales; family Lamiaceae; genus Schizonepeta; species Schizonepeta tenuifolia. The sequence continues at coordinate 122,566,241 of CM055956.1, forward strand.
TGCGGGGACCATAGCATGCTGTAAGTGAGATATCACAGCAGACCTCCAATTCTACGAATAGAAGAGCCTATGTTATAATTGAGGCTGATTTCTGAATGTGATATAGTATTATACTAAGCACCCGGCCCCTTTCCAGTTTGTTGTTGGGAATGGCTGTTTCCTTCTCAATAAACTTTAGTATATTACTTCTTTGATTTCCTAAAAATGGATTCTGTTAATTCGCATGCTTAAATCTTGCTTATTTCGTATACTTAATTCTTGGTTCGTATGCTTAAATGTTGTTCCTAAAATGAATTCTAGGTTGTTCCCCTCAATCCTGCAAAGGTAAACCAATGTTTTACTTTCATTCTCAAAGATGTTTGTCCTGTAGTAAGAAAGTTTTAAATTTTACTAGTGATATCACATGTTTGAATCAATACTATCTTCATCTGATATCTATTGGTAAATTTGATGCATTTCCTTATTTGTAGTTGACTATCAGTAAAGGGTTTTATACTCTGTTCCAAAATTTGAAGCAGATGAAGTATACTGACATTTTTTGAATTGTTGAAAATGCTCATTGCAGCGGAATAACAATTTTTCTTTTTCCAGTTATATGTTCTCTTTCCCGAGGAACAAAAAGTTGGTGACACTGGTGTTTAGACAATGAAGACTTATACCAATCGCATGAAAGAAGAAGGTGTTCGTCTGGCAATCGTAGTGAAATATCATCAAAATTTCAGTTAGATTTTTTCCAGGTTGTTTTTGGTGCTCTCATTTCATTTTGTTTCATATATTTCTTCCATACTAATATTATAAATCTATTTACGATATAGATGCCCTTTCTGAGCGATAAAATACCTTTTCTTGAAACGTACTATAGCTCAAGAATTTTGAATATACTGTTGAAGCACATATTCACCATTTAGACTGCTTGAATACTGTTCTCTCTAGATTCAAAACTGCTTATTTGATCGTTTGACCTATGAACTTGGTTTTCTTCTTAAGCATCAGTAGCACTTTCAAGATCTTCTATGTATTGTTGAAGCAGATATTCAACATTTTATGCCACTGAGATTTCTGCAGTGCATTTCTGCTTTACGGTTGGATTTCAAGGAACCTTATGTTTACTTGCTGCAGTAACACAGAGGCAGAGTTGTTAATTAGTTAACATAAAAGAAATAACTGGTTAGTTTCCAATAATCATCGCAATTTAAGTATGTAGAATTTAGTGACTGCTGTAGATTGGAATATAACAATTACTGAATTAAGTTTAACTTATTGTCATGTAAAGTTTATGTATATGTATATCATGGAAATCTCGATCGCCATGTATTACTATCAAGTTGCTGTCGTAGTGCCACTTTAGCACAGACGCTGCTGTTCTCTTCTTTTCTTTTTTAATGTTCATTGCTTGACTTTTATCAAGTACATTTTCACCATTTCATGTGCATTTTTTTGTTAAAGTTGGCTCTTTTTTCTGAATAGTCGGTGTCATTTATGTTGTTGGCTTGATAGTTTTGCTGTTGGACCAGCACTATCAGTGGTGCTTCTTTTTTCTTCATCTATGGTGCATTGAAATTTCATCATCTCTTAGCTCTATAATTTTGTAAAGCCCTATGACGGTGGTGGTGTAATAACTTTCACGCCCTCATTTTTGTTCGTGTTAATCACTTCACTCGAAGCTTTTCTCAGTACATATCATGTCGAATAGACCTAAAAATGTATGTTATCACCTCATATGCATTCATCAGTTCAGAACTTAAACCTTCTTGACACCATGTTTCCATTTCAAGCTGTTTCTTGATGCTTTTTTCGTTGGCTGCTACCTCGTATCCAGATAACTGGCCTGATTTCACGATAGTACGAGATCATTCGTTGTCACATTGTGAAGATTATGATATATAAGGGTCGATGATCTAAAAATATTTGAGTACGACGAATTCGTTCAATATCGTATAGGTCATGTTATTAACCCATGTATGTAGATAAAGATCTAAGGTTGATTTTTTTTTTTTTTTTTGAATTACAATGAGGTATAAATGTCTATTATCAAATAAATTGCTACACTACCATATAGATAGTATCTCCACACCACATAAAGGTAGGACGCGCAGGCGAGACCACTACACCACCAAATAAGGTGGAGATATACTACACTGCTTCTAAGTAGGATTGAATTCAAAACCTCTCACTAATGAGAGACTTATGGTACCTCAACTAGCCACTTGAGTTACATCTCATCGGCATCTAAGGTTGAAATTTTGTTTGGCCTTTTTTCTGTAATGCTGTATATAACTGATTTTGTGCTATATTGTATTAATTAAAGATTTCACAGGATAAGTGCATTATTCAAGGATGCAATGTCGATCGGGTTTGTTAATAGGTGTTATGTTTAGGGAAAAAGAAAATAAAAAAGAAAGAGGATAAAACTTGAGCTGGATTTCCATTATGATATATAAGTGATTTCAAAGTAGCCGTATATTATGATATTCTGTGCACTAAGTCCATTTTTGGTTAATAGTGATAAATTTTAAATGTCTTTCTTCTATTCATGTATATTGATGATATGTTAATGTTAATTGTGACCCACCAGTATAAATTTTTTAATTGAGTTTTGGGGAGTTTTGTATGTATTTCTCTATAAAAAATTTAATTGGGTTTTGGGGAGTTTTCAGTTTTGTATGTATTTCTCTAAGGGTGTGTTTACTTTTATGGAAAATGGTGGAAAATGAATATATTCACCATTTTCTCATCATTTTCACACGTTTAATATGTTGGTTAATTTTTCTCAGACATGATGGATAACCAATCCGCGCAGTCATTTCTCACTAATTGTGGAAAGAGTAATGAAATTTGAACACACTGTGGCCAACCACAAGCGTGAAAAAATGAAAGTTGACTGTAAAAATGTAAATAATCACATTTCCTCCTAGGGTTTATGCTTCCCAATTAGGGTATATTTCCATTTTCAAAACCTATATTACCATTTTCAGCGCGTGTGGCTGGCAACAGTGTGTCTGAATATCATTACTCTTGTGAAAAATATTAACATGGGGAGGAGTGTGATAATATTTTTCAACGGATAAAAGACTTAAAAATGGGGAATGGGTGGGGGGGGCCATATGATAATTTTCTTTTCGTAAACATGTGATAAAAAAAAGGATGAAAATGTTAATATTTTATCATCTTTTCTTATCTATCATTTTTCAATGGAAATATTTCCATCAAAGTAAACGCATCCTAAGTGAACAATCAGTTCAGAACTTCTATTCCAATGTTTACGAATATAAGTATCTCACAATAAAATAATTCAATGATTTTCACAAAATGAATTGTAGTTACAATTTAATAGTATTAAAAATATTGAAGCTTACAAAATAATATATCCAAACTTATTGTTTTTAACAATCATATTGATCCGACGATTGTGAATTGTACAATGAGGGACATCACTACTCGTCTTTTATAATATGCGACGGGTTTTTGCAAGAAGTTTTAATGAGGTCCGACTTTGTATGACTCGGTTTTAATTTTGAATATGTCTTAGGTTGTGCGGCCTTTTCCCTCCAATTTTTTTTTTCTTTATTAATAAAATAGTTTATTAGACTAAATTAGACTATAAAGATTGAATTAAAATCGAAAAAAGAATGAAAGAAATTAAAAATTAAAAAATGGAACGGGAAAAAGGTGGAACAATTTTGCGTTTCCTACCTAAACAACATCATACAAATATGGCTTGCACTTAAATTATATACGAATTGAAGCACAAAATGAATTAGAACAACAATATGAATGCACTAACAAATCAGTTCACAAACCATGAAGGAGGATAAAGATTTTATGAAACTCTACGAAATCATGAGAATTAACATTACATTTCAAAATCTTGATCATATAGTTAACTCCAAAAAAAAAAAAGAAGTTGATCATATTAGAAATGAAGCAAAGGAGCATTTGATATAGTTATGAAATGTGGGAGACAGCAGAAGCACACTAGTTGAAACAATGGTTGCGGTGCGGTGCATGTGCTACCGAAATGGACCACTTTGTGGGACAAAGCGCGTTTCTTTTTATTAGCTATCCAATCTCTACAGTTGATTACTCCAACTATAAATACCCTACAATTCCATGCAGTTTCATCCATCACTCGATATAATTTATTATTTACGTTCAAAATGTCTTCAAACACAAATGTTAGTGTTGTTTTCTTTCTGTTGTTTGGTTTAGCGATATCTTCTGCTGCTAGGACGCTTCTAGAAGCTAGCTACAACCCTAATAGTTACGGTGGCGCCGGTGGTGGTGGACACGGTGGTGGCGGCGGAGCTGGTGGGGCTGTGGCCGAGGGTGGCGGTTACGCTAGTGGCGGAGGAAGTGGTGTAGGAGGTGGTGCTGGATATGGTGGTGGTGGTGGAGAGCATGGTGGTGGAGGTGGTGGTGGCGGAGCAGGTAATGGTGGCGGTGGAGGAGGTGGTTATGCCGGTGGTGGGGAGCATGGTGCAGCTGGGTATGGAAGCGGGGGTGGTCAAGGAGGAGGCGGTGGTGCTGGAGGTGGTGTGAATGGAGGTGGAGGTGGAGGAGGTGGAGGTGGAGGTGGCGGCGGCGGTGGAGGAGGAGGTGGTGGTGGTAGTGCCGGTGGGGGACATGCTGGTGGGTATGGTGGAGGTGAAGGAGGAGGTATCGGAGGTGGATATGCTGCGGATGGAGGATACGGCGGCGGAGGTGGCCACGGAGGAGGAAGTGGAGCTGGTTCTGCTGGGGGAGCGGGAGCCGGTGGTTATGGTGGTGGTTCGGGCATAGGAGGTGGTGCTGGAGGAGCCCATGGCGGAGGTTATGGCGGTGGTGAAGGAGGGGGAGCTGGTGGTGGCGGTGGATATGCCGGTGGTGCTGCAGGAGGAGCAGGCGGTGGAGGATATGGTAGTGGGGAAGGTGGCGGCGGCGGGGGTGGTTATGCTGGTGGAGCTGGGTCTGCTGCCGGAGGTGGCGGACATGGTGGTGGCGCGGGTGCCGGTGGTGGTTATGCTGGTGGGGCTGGGTCTAGTGCAGGAGGTGGAGGACATGGTGGTGGAGCGGGAGCCGGTGGTGGTTATGCTGGTGGAGAAGGGTCTGCTGCCGGAGGTGGCGGACATGGCGGTGGTGCCGGCGGTGGTGGTGGTTATGCTGGTGGGGCTGGGTCTGCTGCCGGAGGTGGTGGACATGGTGGTGGTGCGGGGGGCGGCGGTGGTTATGCTGGTGGGGAAGGGTCTATTGCCGGGGGTGGTGGACATGGTGGTGGTGAAGGTGCTGGCGGAGGTTATGCCGCCGGTGGTGCGCATGCAGGCGGATATGGTGGAGGCTCCGGCAGCGGCGGAGGCGGAGGTCACGGCGGTTATGCCCCGTAGAATCCGATGAATAATTATCCAAAGATGGATAGTTATGCTTATTGATGCTAATGCTTCAACTTAATTTTTAAGAATATATATTTGTGTGTGATGTTGCTTATGAATTTTTGATACGAGAATATGCTTATCAAGATGTATTTAATTATTTCGTGTCAAATATTAATGAATCCATTTTCTCTTAAATCAAAACGTTTTGCCATTGGTTTGCATGGATGATTAGAATGGTTCGATAATCACTTGGGCCGTTAAAATTGGTTTGGGTTTTCCATTCAAATTTTTGTCCCGTTTTCCATTTTAGGACGTCTCATTATATTTGGTCTATTTCCTTTAAAGGAAACAATTAGTTTACATACATCACTCATCATCCATATAAACCCTTTAACCTATTTCAACTACAAACTCAACCATTTATCTATAACTTTATTAGTATTATAAAATATTGCATTCACACTACATTAAACACTTTCTTTAAATTCAATACCATTTTTCTTAGTCTTCGTGCCCATATGAACTAGGTCGTATTCGGTGGGACGGAAGGAGTATATGTTTCATTTTATTAATATATATATTATATATTATATGCACGTGTGATGACCTCTATTAACATAAAAAATTTATACTACTCCCTCCGTTCGAACACAAGCGTCCAGTTTGTGCTGGGCACGGAGTTTAAGAAATCTGATAAAGTAGGTTTGAGTAGGGTAAAAATTACAATAGGAGTATTGTTAATAAAGTGTTTTATATTGCTAATATTGTGGGCTCCTTTTCTTCTCTCTTTTCTTTACTTTATTGTTGCTGCATCGATTATTCCTTTCAAGCCATACATGATGTTTTTTTTCTGCTGTGCATCTTCTTTATTTTGCTGTTGTTTCATCGCTCATTTTAAGATTGCACCGGTTTTTTTTTTATAACACAAATGCAGTCATTGAATAAAATACAGAAAAAAATGATGGAGATCAGAGATCAGAATTGCTCGGCTTTGATGTCGATTTCCTCATCTCCAGTAATCGCATCGAACACCTCATCCGGATCTCGCTCTTTCTCTTCCAATTCATCCTCGCAGTTACACAGATCACGGAGATTCGTCGCCGAAGCGTACTGGCTCTTCCAATATAATTATGCTAATTATATTGGGTAGTGTTAATGAGTGGCAAAGGGGTGTAATATTGGTAAAGTTATGAGGGTATTGTTGTATAAAAAGGCAAAGTGAACACTTGTGCTCGAACGCTCGTACTGTTCAAAAGTGGACACTTGTGCTCGAACGAAGAGAGTACATTTTATCATGTACGAAGGATAGTAGAAAAGTAGAAAGACGTGAAATGAGAAGCATTCTCTTGTGTCTTATTTCAACCAAAATCTGTCGTCACATCTAGGTTTTGGAAACCGAAATATGTTTTCGTGAAAAATTGTTAATAAAATTAATAATTTGAAAAATTCGATTACTTTCGTTAGAAATATAAAGATAATTTTGAAAGAAAAAAATGTGAAAAGTTGAGATACAAAGTAACAGTGTACGTTGTAAAATAGCTCCAAGAATTTAATTTGAAATTCCAATAAAACAAATTATATAGGTCAGATATTTACAAGATACCAAAAAAAAAAAAGGAAAAAAAGAAAGAAAGAAACGTGTCAAACGAGAGGTCAATATCGGACCCTACCATATATGTTGAGGACTGAATTAAGTTGTAAGCACAATGGTGTGTTTTTAGATATTTGATGTCAATATTTTATCTTCAAATTAATAGTAAATCTAGATCAAATATGACTTTATGAGTATATAATATAGAATTAAAAAAACTAGGTAATAAACTGTATGGTCGGTTTCAAATTTATATCCAATAATATATTTATATCTTAATTGATATTTTATAAATTTTGATCCACATCGTGACTGTCTAATGGGTCTCGCGATTCATCAGACAATCTTGAAAGAAAATAATTTCAATGATCGAGTATAGGTACTGAAACAAGTCTTAACGCAATGGTTCTGGTAAATGTCATTAGACAAAATTCTTATATGATATTAGGACGCATTCAATAGTTATTGCTTTTGCGATTTCATAATGTACATGAAATAATGTGATTTAATTAAAACTTTCACTATCAAAAAAACCAACTAATTGAATTCAAGATCATATCATATTCCAAAACATGCTCTCAACTAACAATCTATGCTCCTAAAAAAATAAAAAATAAAAATATACAAAAAGTTAGGGTGTCTAATTGCAAATTTACAGTTCCATCGGGCCGCCGAGTGAAATTTTAAATTCCATGGGGACCACTTTGCAAGAGAGTGACCAGCTACTAAGTTTTACTTCCCTGCCTCGAATGGCATATATGCACAAAATTCAAGTCAACTAGATATCCAATGGGAAATCTCCACGTCACCAACCTTTAATAAACTGACAGAAATTGATTATCTTATTGGCTAAGTTCAATGCACCGATTCCACCCAATAAAACCCGAAAGCCGGGTCCTTTAAATTTGGAACGGGTTCACTTCACTTGCACACTCTCCCCATTTCTAAAATCCCCCACGCTCTCATCCGCACGCCTCTCCCATTTTTCTCTCTCACACACATCACACACGGACTATTTTTCTCTCTCTAAAAAAAAGAAAGCAAAACAAACAAACCGCCCTTGTGTGCCTCCAGAAAACGCGACTCTTTCTCTCTCTAGAAATCGAAAAAAGATTATTTCGAAACGGATCCAAATAACGAAACTGACCCAAAATAATTAAAAAATAGCCCCAAAATGTTTTTAGCCCCAAAACCGAATAGGAACCCTAACCCTAGCCGCACCCGTGAAGGAAGCAGATGCGTTTAATCTCTCCTCTCCACCACGCCTCATCCATTCTCTCTGTTTCAATCTGTATTCTGTAGGACAGGAATTGGATTTCTATAGCGTTTTGTTGGGTAAATAGTTTTTTTTTTAGGGTTTGTTGTTGTGGGAATGGGATGCTGCAAGGCCGGCGGTAGTGGAATTGGACGGTGGACGTGATGACTGGCGGCAGATGCCAGAGGAGGCGGAAATCCATGGCCGGTGGTAGGGGCGCCGCCGTAGCGAGGAAAATTGATTCGAATTGCGGCGGCCCTAATTCGAAGCAGGAATTTACAGAAAAGCCCTCGTATTCTTCGGAATTTACGAAATTGCCCCCGGCTTGCAGAGTTGAGCTTGATTTGTATACTCAAGCTCGTAAAGCACTCTCGTTTCGTTCTCCTTTCGATTCTGAGGACTCCCAAGCCCCCCCTGCGTTTGTTTACAGTTCGAATAGTCTGCCTAGTGGGGTGTCGCATTTGTTGAATAGGCAATCAGATAGTAGGAAACGACACAAGAAGTTGCAGAGCTCAGAGCATAAGTCCTCAACTCCGGCGAGGTCGCGGGGAAGCAGCTTCTGGGCTGAGAATGAGGAATATTTTCGAGAACTGACTGCCGAGGATGTTGAGAGGCTTGAGAGGGTTTCAAGTGTTGGCTGTTCGAGTAGTGAGAAGTGTTTCTTAATCCCTTCTTTTAATAATGATGAAAATGTGTGTAATCGGTATGGCACGATCAATGAAATTCTTTCAAGAGTTCGTGATGAGAGCTTGAAATTGGAAAATGGTGCTGAGTTGGACCCTTGTGTGAAGCTCGAGCAAGAAGAGAATGGGCCTTGCTCTATGGATGTTGATGAAGTTGAAAGAAAAGAGTTGGATGTAACTGAAGAAAGTAATGCTGGAAAAAGATCGAAGACCGAGAAAGTTACTACGACGTATAGTGGTATCGAATGGCTTTTAGGTTCTAGGGGCAAGATTTATTTGGCATCAGAGCGGCCCTCCAAGAAACGTAAGCTTTTGGGGAAAGATGCTGGGTTGAATAAGCTCCTTGTGGCAAGTCCTGTTGAAGGCTCAGAATCCGTATGCCATTATTGTAGTCATGGTGACATGGGAAATCCCTTGAATATATTGATCAAATGTTGTTCTTGTGGGATGGTAGTCCATCAAAGGTGTTATGGAATTCAAGAAGATGTAGACAGTTCATGGTTATGTTCATGGTGTAAATGGAAAGATATTGTGGATGTCAGTGTAGAGAAACCGTGTTTGCTTTGTCCGAAGCAAGGTGGTGCCCTGAAGCCTGTGCAGAAAAGGGAACTTGGAAGTGAGAATGAGAAGTCTAAGACAGAGTTTGCTCATTTATTTTGTTCCCAGTGGATACCTGAGGTTTATCTTGATAACACTCAGACGATGGAGTATATCACGAATATGAAAGAATTGAAGGACACAAGAAAGAAGTTAATTTGTTATTTGTGCAAGGTTAAATATGGTGCCTGTGTCCGGTGCAGTAATGGTATGTTTTGCTGCTTTCTTATGTTAAGAGGCCCCTACATTTCTTTGTTGGATGGCCTGATGAAGTCTGTGGTGTTATTTGTAATCTGTTGCTTTATTATAATTCCTTATATAGGCCACTGGACAAGTAGTCGTTTCATCATATTACTTTCATGTATTTGATTTATCCAGGAATTATTTTTTATTTTTAGTTTTGCCTGTTCCATGCGTTTCTTTTTTGATATTTGCATGAAACAGTGGAAGTTGAAGGCTGTTCTATCTGCCTCGGTGTTGAAATTTAAATCTATGCACTGCGACATTTGAACATTTACTATGGAAATTCATAAAATTTTGAATGACAATGATTATGCACAGAATGTCTAGATTATGCTACTATGATCTTTGCAATGTGGTTGACCGTTGACAAGTGAGGTGGTTTAAAATATCAAGTTGGATATTTTTTCTCGGTATTCTTTCAAGATTTTGCCAAAAATATCAGATTCCCTGTAACAGTATCAGTTTCAGAGATGTCAAGTTTAAACTATAATAGATGTTATTAACAGGAGAAGAATATGATTTGCATCCATTCAGGAATAACATATGGACGCAGTTGCATCTCTGTACTCTACTATTCCTTAATTTTTCAATGTACATTCCCACCCTTTTGACTAGTAATTAACTGGGAGCCGAGCTACTTAATTTGCAGCCTCTGTAAGATTACTCTGTAAGAAGCTTAAGGGTTTCTAATTCAATTCTCCATTGAAAATACCTCTGAACTAACAGGGTAATTGGTAGATGCGGCTTTTAGCTTTTGACCAGAGTTGATATATATATATACATGTGTGTGTGTGTTATTGAAACTTAATATCATATGCTTTTTGGAGCTGCATAATACCCAACACAACCAGGAGTTAATTAATATTTTATTGGGATATTGTGAATGGTGTATGAACTTTTGGTGCGATTTGCACGCTGGCTTTAATGATACTTTTGTGGTCAAAGCTGAACTAGTTTAGCGACTCGCTGTACAATTGGAACTAAAGTCAGAATAACTCTGTTTGCTGTGTGGACTGGTATAGCTGGGTTTATTGTTAAGGGGGATGCTGTTAGGGGTTTTTGTTTTATCCTTATGGTCTTTAAGAGCAATACATTGCAAGAGATCTTTCTTCTCGGCATTGATTAGGCTTATTTATTTTGATAATTATGATGATTATGATTATGATTCCCTTTTATTTATCCAGCTGTTCATGTGCTGATTAGGTTTGTTTCTTTTTGTGTTTGTTAGGATCTTGTAGAACATCGTTCCATCCTATTTGTGCAAGGGAAGCAAGACACAGAATGGAGATATGGGGGAAGAATAGATCTCAGGAGGTGTTTCTCTTGTTGTCTTATATCTTTTATGCATGTCACAGTCCAACTACTCTTATTAAATTCTGTCGAAATATCAACCAAATAATCATGAATGTTTTTTGCTTGAGTTTTGGAATTTTGTAGTATGTGCTGTGTGCGCCTGTGTTTCTTGGGTTATTTAGGTTCTTCATGTTGTCACATTCAGACTTCTCAAATACTTCCTTTCATATATGTGATATCTTCAGGTTGAATTGCGTGCTTTTTGCTCGAAACATTCAGAAGTTCAGTGTGATAGTGTATGTCAAGATACTGGGGACACTCCATTGACAGGTGAAATTGCTTTCTTTGTTAGAAAGTATCAGCAATATGATTGACTGAAAAATGGTTATGAATGAATTATTTACTTTGAAACAGCTGATTTGCACCTTCGCAAGCTGCATGATGTTGTATTGGATGGAGAGGGCTTGCTAGGTAATAGAAATTCTGATTCTCGTCCAGAGAATGGAGTTGCACTGCATTCTACTCTCCATTCAGCAGATAAGAATGGTAATGAGGACGTCGATGCTTGCAGTCCTCCCAATTTCTGTATGATTCTAAAGAAGGTACTGAAAGATAAACAAATATAACTAAAAATTTGTATCTACTTCATTTTATTTCCCTTCTTTATTTTTGGCTGGTGTGGTTTGTTACTTATCCTACTCTTTATATTTTTGTTTCTCCAGTTGATTGATCTAGGGAAAGTCGATGCTAAAGATCTGGCCGCAGAGATTGGTGTTTCTGCCGATTCGCTGAATACAGTACTCAGTGTAATATTTCACTTATAGTAGTGGCTGTTTTCTTTTTCCTGATTTTCTGATTTTGGTGAATGACTGATATTGCAAAGCTGATGTGCCATTATTCTTTGATTAGTATACGAACTAGAGTAAGTTAAGATATTTCTTTTCGGGACCAATTATCAATGGTTGAATATTATCTTGCTCTACTTCCTTTCCTACATGCCATTTTCTGATTTGTTTTTTTCTCCATGCAGGAAAATCACATGGTTCCTGAGTTACAATTTAAATTACTGAAATGGTTGAAAACCCACGTTCATATCGGGAACCTACAAAAGACTTTGCAAGTAATGTTTAAATCGTTCTTAGAACCAAAATCCATGACAGATACAGCTGAAGTCGGTGATGTCCCAGTAGACGAGTCTGGTATTTCTGATGCTGTTCCAGTCAAATCGGTGCCACCTCGGAGAAGAACCAAAAGTAGCGTAAGGACTATGAAAGATGACAAGTCATGCCTTTCATCGGACAAGACTCGTGAAGAAACAACAGAGGGTGATACCTCTTTATCTCTTCTTGTTGAGGAACACTCCACTGGCGTGCCCAATGAATCCTCGCTCGATGAGTCTAAGAAGGTAATGTTTCCCTCTTGGTATGCTTTGCTTGTCTGGAAATATTTATGTAGTTCAGTGCAACATTTATCCTAAGTTGTCATGTGCTGTATATTGAATTATGAAGCTGTAATTTACAATCTCTGTAAAACATTTCTCTATTTCCAGTGTATTCAAGTATATATATAATGTTAATTCAAATATTATATTTCTGGTCGCTGGCCCAGTACATGGAAGAATGTAATTCTCCGTTTTTGTTGTGATATGTTGTTAGAACTCTGATTTTACTGTGTGACTTTTATTTCCTGAAATCTGATGTTCAGGTCACTTGTATAATTTTGTTTTCCTTGGGCATTTTAATACATTTAAAAGTTTTTAATTTTTGTCATGCAGGCTTTGCTCGATCCTTCGCAGCACCAAGATAATTCAGCAAATAGTTCTGTTATAATTGAAGGTATGCTGGTTGTCCAGATGCTGATAGGCTTATTTTGTTGTTCTTTGACATAGTCTTATCTTATCCATAGAGAATAATATTCTAGCTGTTGCTGCTATAATTAGGACTGCCAATTTGTTTTCATGCTTTGTGTTTATAAGATGACAAGACAAAATAAGCTAAGAATTTATGACAGCATGCATGTGGAAACAAAACATTTCATGTTGATGCAAACAAAAAATATAATTTTGTGTTGATATCTTAAAAAAAAGGTAATAAGATGCATTAATACGCAATTAAACATGAAATTACATGGTAAAAAAAATTACAAGAGCCACGGAAAACTATAAACCTCATAAATATATAATGCTAACTTTTCAAAGAGTCTTCACCACGTCACCATAATAATGATATGACTAATGTACGTGGAGGACTCATTTACTTAACATAAGTACAATTTACTGCTATTGTCTGTCTCACGGACATCTTGTGTCTTTTTACTAAATTGTTGATGGTTTCCTTGTTTAATCTTACCTTGTTGGTTCTTTGGTAACTTATGTGCTTCATCTGATTTTCTTCTGTCATTGGCAGACGAATTGAGAGATCTGGTGCAGTGTCTCTCTGAAGATGGTCTGGTTGGGGACACTAAACAATCTCAGTCGATGGATGCCTGTTCACTTGTCTTCACGTAAGCTTATGCATGAGATTCCTTTTTTTTCCCCGAAGCTTTATGGATTTAATAAGGGGTCTTACTTAGCATCTTGTTACTAGTCCTTTTTGTTCTCTAAAACCAGATATCCTTGAATGCTGCTGACTTCTTTCTGCATTTTGTTCTGTAGAAATGGGGAAGTAAACCATGCTGCATACATCCACCCATTTATCTACAGTAAATTGACGCAGTCTAAGAGCGACATGCTTGAAAAAGTTGCATTTTACCAGTCTGCAGGTATATACCCGTCTGATTTTCTTTATTTTTCCTGTTAAGTTCAGGTAATTGATTACTTTCTTTGTAGTTTTGAGAGATCGGGAAGTTTCGCAATCGAAAGCATCTTCCAGCTCAGGCCTCTGTTGTAATAATGACAACCTGCATGCAACATCTTCTGACTGGACTTCAAGATGGGAGGATATGAATCTAGATCAATTGGTTAAGACAAGAAACCTGGGTATATTAAAAATATCTCCTGGAGATGAAGTGGAAGGAGAGCTTGTATATTATCAACGGCGGCTCCTTTGCAATGCTAATACAAGAAAACGCATAAGTGGTATCAACTCTAATCTTATTGGCATTTCATTTTTTTTTTCTTTTGGATTTTTGAGTTGTGAGGCTGTATCTGAATTTGTACATCTTTAGAGGGATACTTATTATTTTCTGTAATAATCTGGCAGATGATTTGATTTCAAAGGTTGTTAGGAGTCTTCCACAGGAGATGGATGCTGCAGGAAAACAAAAATGGGATGCTGTATTAGTTAGTCAGTATATTCATGAGCTTAGAGAAGCAAAAAAGCAGGGAAGAAAAGAACGTCGGCATAAGGAAGCTCAAGCTGTATTGGCCGCTGCCACTGCTGCAGCTGCAGCTTCCTCTAGAATATCATCAATTAGGAAAGACGCCCTAGAAGACCAACATGAGGTTACATTTGTTCTAAAAATGCTTTGATTTTGGCTGTTTGTTTTGTTTTGTTTTGTTTTGTTTTGAATGTTGTATATTATGCTCTTTCTTCCAGGATCTTCTGAAGAATAATTCATCTGATGTAAGACCTGGGTTCTACTCCAAGCTGAATCCTCGAGCGAAAGAGACTAATTCTAGGTCTGCTGCTGCAAGGTCTTCATTTGATATAAATTCCGATTCCACACGATCAGCTTCCGAAATTTCTAAAGACCATCCAAGGACGTGTGATATATGCAGGCGTCCTGAGACTGCTCTGAATCCTGTTTTAGTTTGTTCAAGTTGCAAGGTTCTTACCCTTAATGTACTTTTGAAATTTTGATCGAAGTTCTGATTATATATATCTGCATTTGTGTTTGACAATCAGATATATATTATTGCCTTTATGCTAAATTAGTTTTGGATTGCAGATTGTAGTTCACTTGGATTGCTATCGTGGTGTCAGAAGTGCCACTGGGCCATGGCACTGTGAATTATGTGAAGACTTATTTTCTTCTCGGGGTTCTGGAGCTCTGACAACAAATTCATGGGAGAAGCCCTACTTTGTTGCAGAATGTGGTCTGTGCGGTGGCACTGCAGGTGCTTTTAGGAAGTCAGTTGGTGGTCAATGGATACATGCCTTATGTGCTGAAGTAAATGATTCTCTCTGATCTGCTGTGCTTATTGTTGCTATCTGGAATTGTTTTCCCCACCGTTCTTCTCAAAGTTGATGTGATTTAATTTTGATCTTGATGTAGTGGGCTTTAGAGTCAACATACAGAAGGGGACAAGTCAATCCTATTGAGGGCATGGTAACTGATTCTGTCATTATACTTTCCTTCCCCATTAGTCTTTGTTCGTTCTTAGTTTAAAGCTCAGTTCTAATATTTTCCAGGATAATGTCTCCAAGGGAGTTGACACTTGCACTGTCTGCCGACGAAAACAGGGTGTTTGCCTTAAGGTGAAGATATCTGATTTATTTATCTCAAACGCCTTCTATTTAGATGTTGAATTACTTGCCATAAGTATTTTTCTCTGTTATTTTGCTTATCTGCAGTGTAGTTATGGTCACTGTCAGACCACATTTCATCCTACTTGTGCTAGAAGTGCTGGTTTCTACATGACTGTGCGGACTAATGGTGACAAGTTGCAGCATAAGGCATACTGTGAAAAGCATAGCGTCGAACAAAAAGCGAAGGTTTTATCATTTTCCTTTTGCCCTGCGACTTCATGTGCTGGTGATTTTCTCGCAAACTAACATTGATTTTTTCTCATGCTCTCCTTCAGGCTGACACTCAAAAGCATGGTGTGGAAGAGTTTAAGAGTCTCAAGCAAGTCAGGGTAAGTGGGCATGGTGCAATATTTGAGTGGTTTGATCTGTGCTCATTATATCTCATTCAGATACTTGAGGTAGTTCTTTCTTAATTGGACCTGTTGATAGGACAGTCTGTGAAAGACGGTTTTTTTGTCTGCATGAGTTAAAAAAGTATCAATGTACCTATGTTAGAACTTTTGAACTGATTCTCAAAAAAAAAAAGAACTTCTGAACTTAGTTTATCTGCTAATGTGAGGTAACGTTCTGTTTTGGAGATCGAATATTAAAATTAATTTTTTTTTTAACTCTGTTATTCTTGATTTGGTTGCATGAGCATCAAAACTATTCTATTATTATAGATTTATACGAATGAGCACTAAACATATTCTAAAATTTATCTCTGCTTGTATTTTGATTTTCATCTGTACCAAGATCTGATGTTTGCTCTTCCTTCTGTAGGTTGAATTGGAGAGATTGCGTCTTTTGTGCGAGAGAATCATTAAAAGGGAGAAATTGAAAGTGAGCGGACTTTCTTGGCTTGGAATGTTCATAGATCCTTGCCGACTCTCTTAATGAAGATCTTTCTATTTCACTTCTTATGATTTGTCAATGTTATGATGCTGTTATTAGCTTCTGTGAAAAGTTACGTGATAGCAAGTTGACCTCTTTGTTGCTATGATTGTTAGCTGCTGATCAAATAATTGTTTTCTGCTTTGCAGCGTGAATTGGTTCTTTGCTCACATGACGTTCTTGCTTCAAGTCGAGACTCCGTTTTGTCTGCTTTGGCTCGTCACCCATTTTACCAACCTGAAGTTAGTTCAGAATCTGCTACGACATCCATCAAAGGTTACACTGATGGTTACAGATCAAGCAGCGAAATGATGCAAAGATCAGATGATATATCGGTCGACAGCACAGTTGCTGGTAAGAGCCGTGTTAAAATTCCCAAGCCTGTGGACAACGATCAGAAAACAGACGACAGTTCAACGTCCCAAAACGTCCATTCTCTGAAACCACTTGAGAGACTGTCTTTTGGTGGGAAGCAAATTCCCCAGAGACTTGCCGTTGCATCTCGGAATCTCTCAGATGACACGGAAAAACGATTGAAACATAGAAAAGTAAGTTCATGATCAGGTTTCCATAATTCACATTCTTCTCCTATATACTTGTGATGCATGTTACATTATTCTACTTTTCAAATTAATAGGATGTGCCTTCTTCTTAACTGTTGGTGTAGCAGCAGCACATCGAAACCTTCGAAAAAGAGCTCATAATGACGTCAGATCAAGCGTCTATGAAGAATCAACGGCTACCTAAAGGATTCGTTTATGTTCCAATACGATGCCTATCTAAGGACAAGGAGGCTGTTGCGGATGCACGTGCACGGGAACCAGACGGAACGTAACATTAAGGTTAGACTCATATAACTTGATTATCATTTCGGATCTGAGACGTCGCGTCGGCTTTAGCTCCGATGCAGATCGTTATCTCTCCCTTGGACATTCGTGTCGCACAAGGCCAGAGTACGGCCCTATTTTAATGTGAAAAGGGCCGATTCGCCGACGAAGATGATGAAGTTTGGAACGATTGTTGTATATGCAGTATACTGTACAGTGGGATATGGGTATTTTTCCCATTGTATGTATGTCGAGCTTTTGCTCCAAAAAAAAGAAAGAAAAATGTAATGTCAAGCGGCTTAATTTCTCAGGCCATCTGATTTCTTTTCTTCTTTATTTTTTTGTATCTTTTCTTTCAACTAAATTATTATATCTCTCCTCTGGTTCGAGAAGGGGCTATGGAGCTCTGCTGCTTGTAATAATTGTACAAAACCGTTTGCATATGGTTTTTGTAAAGTCGTGTATATACTATGATTCAAGAATCAATGCAATTTAGTCCCCTTAGATTCATCAAATCAAAGCAGTGTCTATCAAACAGTTATGAGTTATGTGATGTATTTTTTTTTCGCCATTATGGATGATTGTAATTCTACTTTCAAATTTTTGAACATCCACGACACTTACAAACAAATACTCTCTCTGTCCCGTTTTAATTGATATGTACTATCACTGTCCCACATTACTTGTCTCACTTTCTATTTTGGGCGTCCCACTTACTTGTCTCACTTTATATTTAAGGAAATAATTAATAAATCACTTTATATCACTTCAACACCACTTTATATCATTTTATGTCATATCAACACCACTTTATATCACTTTATCAATTAAAAAATGTTTTATATTACTTTATTAACTACACTAACCACACCCTTTATATCTAATCTCTTTTTTCTTAATCTCTGTGCCCGGAGGAAATGAGTCGAGTAACGTGGGATGGAGGTAGTAATATTTTTGGGCATCCCTCTCAAGTTCTCAACTTGGTTGTTTCATTTTTGGACAAAGTTATTTTATTATCAATAATAAAATATTAATATGCTAGTTACACTAAACACAATAGTGAAAAAATATTATCTTTACTTTATTATCAACGATAAAATATTTTATATCAACTATACTAAATACATCTTTTATATTTAATACTCTATTTTTAATCTCCGTGTCAAAAAGAACTAGATCAAATTCAACCGAACGGATAAAGTACTTCCTTCATTTTACTTAATTTGACTACTTATTGCTCGACAAATATATTAAGAAAGAATAAGAATAAAACGATATAAAGTGGGTGGATTTTACTATTTAAAATTCTTTTCTTAACATTCTACTCAATTTATCACTTACTACTCGAGACGTGGATTGACATTAGGAAGGGTAAAAGATAGGAAAGTGGGGTAGAATACATCACTTTGAAAGAATAATTCTTTTTTTTATTAGTAAGTAACAAATTATAAAGTAAAAAAAATTAATAGTAGTATATAAAGTTTGATAAATGTTGATCAATTATTCAATTTCGATTCAATCTATATATTTATATGAAAGGAGCTTTATATACAATTTTTTTTCCCTTATTAATTGTTTGGGTTAAATTGGAATCATGAAATTTTATTTTTGAATAGGAATTTATTACTAGAGTTATTCTTTGTTAATGCTGTTTGACATTTGCAAGTTCTCTGCTCAAAAAAAAGGAAAGAAAAAGCAGTTGCAATTTCTCAACCGCATTGATAGAGAAAATCACAGTAAAAGGCGGTAGCCAATCACAATTAGAGAGAGAAAATAATCAAAATCTTTTTAGATTATGGCCTCAGAAGATTTATAATCGACCGATTGAGGTGCAACCGGGATTTCTTCTGCGATCAGACTATTTTTTTACCAAGTATTCGATCAGAATTTTGTTGATTTTGAAAGAAAATAAATAAATAATGGAGTTGGGAGAGCTGATGCCAATCTTCGGCCCCGGCGTCGCCGGCGCCGTGTTCGGAGCTGGGTGGTGGTTCTGGGTCGACGCCGTCGTTTGCAGCTCCGTTAATATCCCCTTTTTTCACTACCTCCCAGGTAAATTTAAGCAAATTATACATTAAAGTTCGGTTTTTTAATCAATTCTGTTGCATTATTTTTAGCTATTTTGATCGGTTTTTGGTAGGTATTTTTGCTTCTTTCGCCGCTTTGATGTTTAATGGCGTGAGAAGAGAGGATATTGATTACTCACCTTACGAAGAGGGTGAGTGGAGGTAAGTGTTGCATTTTATCACATAATTTACTGTTTGTTTCATAGTAGTATATTTTTTTAATTTGTGTGTATATTTTGGGAATTTGGTGTTTTTATTTGAAGCTCTATGACTTTAGGGTTTCTTGAAGTAGTATAATTAGACAGTATTGGACTTATTTTGTGATACGAACCTTAGATTGTAAAGGGTGTGTATTTCTCCCTTGGTAGTTTGGATTTGTGGTTTCTGGGGTTTTCAGTTTGTTAAGAAGAAGTTGAAGGTTGTAAGGAAATCATGTCTAAATTTTGTTTGTTCCACGTACTTGATCATGTTTTGGTATAGTATGTGTTGCATGACGATTCTTGATGTTATAGCTAAGGTGTATAAAAGTGAGCGTTTTTCATGATTAGTTTCTCAAAATAGGCGTAGTAGACCAGTGGAGTGAGTTGATCAATGCATACATTTATTCACCTCGATTTATATGTTCGTAGAGAAAAATGTACGTTGTGAGGTATAAAAGCGGGATGTTTTGTGATTAGTTTCTCAAAATAGGTTTAGCAGACCAATAGAGTGAGTTGCTCGAAGTATAGACGTTCATAGAGAAAAATACTGATGTGAGGTCATTTGCATCTTTTTTTTCACATCGACCCCATATTTTTATGTTCTCAGAACGTGTCATCTGCATCTCTTGAAGAAGTACTTATTTGATGTCATACTATCTCAGTTTTTTCAGATGTTATAGCTTCTGAATTTGCAGGGTGAAGCTCTGGCTTTTCATTTCATACGTTGTCGCCTTTGTTTCATTGGCTGCTTCTGTCGGTCTACTAATACAAGATGCATTGGTGGAGACTGGCCCTTCAGCATGGACAGGCGTTGCAGGTGTTCTGCAATGTGTATTTGTACTAATCAGGTTGAATTTGCTTTCACCAAGTGAAGATTTAGCTTATACAGTTTTTTATTTGTTTTAATTTAACAACATTGTTATGAGTGAAAGGATTGTTTTGATATCTTCATTTGAATTTTTTTTGCAGTGGCCTGATTTACTGGATTTCTCATTCTGAATAATACGTAGTAGCTATGGCACGTCGTGTATAAAAGTTGCATTTGGAAACTCGGGTTCGGGATCAAGAGCTCTAGGTTGAAGATGTGAGATTTACTAGAGCAAGAAAATGTCACTTGTTACATATTGATACTGTATCTTTGTTTACTTCTTAGTTTTAGTTTCTTTTCCCACTTTCCTTTTTGGGTTTGAATAAAAGCTAAATCAACTAGTAGTGAACTTCCTACATGACAAGGTTGAGAAGCTCGATTTTGAGACTAAACGAACACGACTGCGAACAGCTGCCTCTACACGGAGAAGCTCACACGCCATTCTTAAGCGTACATAAACGCATTATATACACCGGGGACGACAGGCACGTTTAACCTGCTGTGTCAATTACAAGCTCACAACACAACAATGAAGACATAGGTATAGGGAAAGGACCTGATTCTCATATATAAGCTAAATCCAATTAATGTGGAAGAGAAATGGGAGATAATGATCTGCGAAAATAACCAAAACTACAACAAACAAAAGAATAAATCTGTAACCCGCTTTTCATTTCCTTTTTCTTGGCGTAAAAACATGGTAACTTCTTTTCCCACTCTTGAGCAACCTCTAGAAAGTAAAAAAAAGGGGGGTAAATATAGCAAAAAGATAGTCCTACCAACTACTGTCAATGCAAAATGCAAGAGTGCATCCCCTATCCTGTCTTTCAGACGTAGACCAGTCAACAACGAGAGATGTCGATTCTGCCAATATCGGGTGCCAACTATTTATTTATACGATTCCTTCATTCTGCAGACATCCACAGCCACTAATCCTTATCAAGCAAAAACCAAGGCTCTCCTCTAGAACAAAAGCAATGAGCTAAAAGTAGTTTGCTGACAAAATTGAATTCTCCAGATAAGTTTCAGCATGTCGCGAGAATCAAGCTTCAGGCTCAGACTCTGAAGAGCTGGAGTCGGAACTTGCGTCAGAAGTAGCATTGGGTAATTTCGACGCTGTAGAGCACTTGGGCTGCGAACTTTGACACGCTACCAAAGATGGTCTCCGATTCATGTACTGCATAGAAAAAGGATCAATAGAGATTAATTACAAAAGAAAAACTCTAGAGACGGTTATTGTTGTAACTATGTATTACATGTCAACATACATGGGATTCAACGGAACAGAAAAGTTAGGATGCAGAGGGTACAGTATTTTTTCCCTATTTGTTATATTGCTTTCTTCAATTCAGTTTGTGTAAGAGAGAGAGGCAGGCCCAATATGGCTTATATCAGGTTGCGCAACGATAGTTAACATCATAAGATAAAAGGAACAAATAGTGATACATCAAACAAACAACTAATCAAAGCAACGTGCACTCACCTCCTGATAAAAAGCATTAATCTCTTCTTCAGTCAGTCCTTCATCTTCTCCACCATTTTCCTCCCAACCAAGTGAACGAAGGAAAGCAGCCTCTTCTTCATCTGGATAAACTGATCCTTGACAAGGCAAGCTACTATCTCCAACATCTGGACGACATCCAGTCTTCTCCGTAATGTCATATCTATCACCATTACAGATCAACTGGTTTCCATTCTCCAAAACACAAGGATTTCCAGCGGCATGACCTTCTTTACAATTTTCTCCAGATGTCCCTGCAGTGGGAGATAAAACTTCCAAACTTGAATCTGAGCGACCAGCAGGAGCGCGGACTGAGGTCTTTCTCCTCATGAGATTAAAAAATTCACTTCTGCTTTGTGCCAGAGATTGAGACGATTTCTTGTCCGCAGAGGATCTTGAACCTAGTGATAGAGCAGCAGACTTGTTTTCAAGAACAGAAACCATGGAATTGCTTGCACTAGTTGATGCACTCGCAGTACAGGAAGCCACAGCAAGCTGGCCATCTTTAGCTACTTTTCCATTAGCATTAGCAGTTGCACAACATACATCCTTTGCTCCGATGGAAGCACTTTCACGGCCTGGTTTAAGAACCAGAAACTTTCCAACATGAGGGTTGCTAGCAGAATCAGGCCTGATTTGTCCAGCACGGGATTGATTAGCAAGATGAGAAGAATGGGGCTGTGGATGAACAGCCTTGGGAGCAACAGTCATCTCATTAGTTCTGAGAGCATTCTTTGATTGTTTTAATTTATCGGCAGAGCCAGCAACCTGAAAAGGATAGCTGATTTCAATACATAAATCCTCTCCATACTAAAAGTAAAAAAACAAGACTTCTTGCCATCCAAACACATTGAATTGTAGCATAGTGAAGCTAGGAAGCGAAATATTGACAACTGACATTGGTATATTGACTTAAAGAAAATTTAGCTCAATAAAATTAATGATCACTGGCAGCTGTCCTGCTAGACTGAACACATTAACTCTAATCAACATTTGACATACTTCAATATTCAAAGCAACCCAAATAGAACTAGATGCAAATAAGAAAACATAAGTATAAGTTAGCGAAAATTTAAAAGAGATTAGGGATGCTGTGCATCATAAATAGCAGTCTCTCATTGAGCAGAAGGTATGACTAGGGAAAAAAAAATCTTTTAAACCCAAATATTCAGCTATGGTTTTATACCTGTCTCTGTCTCCTATATTTTCTGTTCATCTATGTATTTTATGCAATGAGGACGTATTCCTAGATATATGGAAGTCGGTGAAGGTAAACAATGGAAGTCGGTGAAGGCATAGGTGTCCTAGGCAAGCTCCCAAAGCATGCCTCATTTGGCCCAATAACTAATGCTTGTATGTAAATCCCAAAAATTGTATATTAATATCTATCGGAGGATATCTCCGAAGTTAAAAGTTAAGTCATACACACAAACTCCTTTAGGTTTATTAGTTCTGATGACCTAAAAGAGACATGGCCATAGGGATCTCCGTGGGAGAGAAATTAGGAAAGCAGAGAAGAAAAGAAAAGAGTATAATATAAAGCTATCCATGTACATCTTATCTCAACTAACATATTGCCAAATTTGATTAAACTAATAGTTAAGGATAGTGTGCCCTAGTGACTTTACATCCACCATGTTCCTTAATTCCACAGCACGCACTTAAATTAACAAATAACACAGAGATCATAATGGTTAATGAGAACAGAATAACTGATTTTACAGAATTGGCCCTGCTTCTTGTACTAGAAAACTGAACAGTCTAGAATTGGATGATATCTGCCAACAAAGGCATGACATGAAATAATTGACAAAGCCTACATTTTTATGCTAGCATGCAATGTACAGCTCTACATATGACAGGAAACTACTGCAGTGAGAAATGGCGACAGTTTCAGAATCTTGTTTTAATGCAGAAGAAAGAAAATGGAAACCCGACTGTCACAGACCACTATCACAGACATTTCAGCATGTGTTGTACACCAACTCCTAACAGGCTAACGCCAATTAACTGTTTCAGATACTAATGTCATTCAACTATTTCATATTTACTAAGGCCCTTCCATGCCTCATTAGCCTCCGAACGACAGCATTTAACAGACAAAAAGGTGAGGCAGTACGCTCAAGACAGGGCTGGTACAATCATGCTCAAAACATTAACACACACACAGTAGATATATAAATTTATAGAGAGAGGAAGTGCCTGATCTCCTCTTGCCAACTACTAGGATCTAACAAAACATGCTTTTGCATTGGCTAAATAAAGTAGCACCTCATCAATTTATATTTTGTAACCAAAAGAGCAAAAGTAAGGATACTACATGCCACTAGAAGGCCAATCAGACCCACTAGAAAGTTTCAAGGTGTATGTAATTTCACAAGTTGTCATCTAATATCTAAAATGCACGCTTGCAAAGTAGAAATACTCCTTTTACCAATGGTTTAGGCATTGATGGTGTCACGGGAATCAATTGCCTTGACTGCTTAATGGCCAGCTCCTCAAGTCTCTGACTTTTATCAGGTAGCTGTAATATTTATTGAAAATACTAGAAGTCAAATTTCGATCACTAGCAAAACATAAATACATCAGCAGATATAAGGAACATTAAATTATTACCTGGGGGTTAGCATGAACACGTGCTGCAGGCTGTGACAATGCCTCAGCCATATTAAGACCTGCCGTACTAGAAACCCCAGAAGGTGAATTGGGAAATGTAGAAGTGTTCTGTTGAACAAGAGCGTGACCTGTGCCATTATTTGCAACAGCAGAAGGCACCTCTGCTAAAGCAGAAGTCCATTTCTCACCACCAAGAAAACCTGAGCTGCCCATGGGCAAGCTTTGAACAGCAGAACTTAACCCAGGAGATGATACTCTTCTAATTCCAGCAACACCTTGCTTATCTTCAGTTCCAAGTGATGGAAAATCCTTTTCAAAGACTGATTTCTGGGCGACCTTTAGATTACTCCCCCGGGAAAGAACGCCATTCCCACTCATAGGTGAGTCCTTGTTATCTACTCTTCGAGGTGAAGGTTCTCCAGTCTTTCTTGAGACCAATGATTGAGAACGCCTCAGGGCACTTCTCTCAACTCTACTAGTTAATATACTGGCCAAAGCATCAGAAGAGTCGTGCTCCCAGATGTCCTCAGAAATAGACTTCTCTTTCTCTCTATCACGGTTTCTATCCCAGTGGCTCCTTGAGAAACTACTATATGGATGCTTCGCAGAACCATTACTACCTGAGCTACGCCTAGAATTTGATGAAGAACTCCTCTGAAGATAACGCGAGCTTTCCTTCTCATTATTGCTCCTTAATGATCTATTTCGTGTGGAGTGAGTGGAAGAAGAAACATCTGACAAGAAAAATGGAAATTAAGAACAAAAGACCAATTACAATCCTAACTTGAGGTTAGCAGCAATAATTGGCAACAAATGGTCAATAAAAAAGTGCATAAATTTGTGAAGTGATCCTTTACCTGAAAGATGGACTGAGGCGCCACCTCCGCCAGCAATATTTCCTGAGCATCTCAACCATTCTGGAACTAATGCTGGCTCAGTTCTTTCCATCAGCACCAGACATGATCCAGCTATTCTTAGAAAGAATAAATTATAATGCCAGCAACACAGTCTTGAGTAACTCCAATAATTTCTTTCCAAAGCAATGTGCTCCCGACCCCAAATAATTAACGAAAAACTGTGCCTTAGACGGTGTATTAACTCCTGGAAACCAAACTTCCGCTACCCCCAGGAATGTAGCCGTCCTTTCTAACTGTCCCACACCCCTTAGCAAAAGGTAATTTTCAATCAACAATGGCTTAGGAACATTCCTCCTACTTCACTCCATTTTTGAAAAAAAATCGTTCAAACCCACTTAACAACCCCTCATTTCCTCTGCAAATTTAACTCCAAAATCCACAATTGAATCCACACAACCATAAACTGATAGCCGCAGAGATAATGTGGGATGCGCAAAACCGGAAAAAAAAAATTATAATAATAATAATAGCAAACCCTAAAACTAAAATTCCCCAAACGCTAGGTCTGCCAATAGACAAATTATACTCACAATCAGACTTCCTCGAACAGAAAAACTAATTCATTCCCACAAATATCCAAATATGGAATATGAATAGAGAGAGGAAGAGTAACCGTACCTCAACAAAAATCCCCAAAAAATGGATCGTACAAAACCCTATCCCCTCCAACAATCGCCACACTACGAGTAGTAAAACTTCAACGCAAACACTATATAAAACGTTTCGAATTTAATTTCTGGAACGAGGAAAACAGAAAGATTGTGAATTCACAGTTGTTGAGCGTGTTTGCAGTTTACGGTTTGCAAGCAGGAAAAATGCAGGCGGCGAAATTAAGATATATTTTTCATCAATGAGATTTAAATGCGAATGTAGAAAGGCTAATCTTAGGGTAGAAATAAATAAATCTGTGATGCTATAATTTAATTTCGAGTATTATTATTTCTCTATTTTTTGGGACGACGTGATTAAGTAACTAAAGGTTGTATAATAATTCCATAATTAATCAATTATTTACAAAAATAAAAATAAAAATAAAAATAAAAATGCATTATGACTTAAATGTCCATGAAATGAAACCTTTAATCTTCTACTAACAATTTTTAAGTAACATTAAGTTAGTGTAAAAGATACAATCCAAAACTACATTAAATTGATTTAGTTAAATTTTGTAAAACAAATATTACATCATCCATACTTTTTTATTGATAAGTTCTAATTTGGGTATACTTTGTATATCATCTTCGATTTCAAGTACTACTAAATTATTCTTATCATCCTATGCATGCTGTTGTGATTTTAAATTATATACATCACATATACACATATGCTATTATAGACCATTTTTAAGATTGCAATTCAAACAAGTATTTGGAATAACATAGTATCATATACATATACCTCAGTTAGAGCATGCACAACAATGCCATCAAAATAATGGGCACTATCAATATTTTGGAGAGTTTATTAGCGCAAAATTTTTTCCACAGTGTGTCATTCTTTCACTTTAGTGCTCCCCCTCTCCCACTGCACCTTGGCGCACCAAAATCTGCCATTTTACTCATTCAGTGAAAGGGTTTGCAATGACAGCGACCACCAAAAATTGTTTGTCCACAGCGAGCGCCAACGACTCGCTAGTGCCGCTGTGAATGCTCTTATTAGGTGATTTTAATTTCACTAATATAATTTATTAGTGATGATGGAATTACATCGATAAGTGTATACTATAGTGAGAAAAATGTACTCCCTCTGTCCCGCTCATTTTGTCTCCCTTTCTTTAAATGGACGTCCCACTCATTTTGTCTACATCCAAATATAGATATAATGAGTGATTATAAGACTTTCTCTCTCATCCCTTTCCAATCTCATCCACTAGTTTATTAAACAAACAACTTTCCTTAATCTCCGTGCCAATAGTAAGGAGACAAAATGAGCGGAACGGGGGAGTACTTAATTAAGTTAGTTGGAGAAATGGATTAAGAATCTTAATAATAGACACATGATGATTTGATTGATGCATCTCACTTATTAATCTACTATTCTTCTCATAATTATGTTTTAGGAGTCGAGGAAATTCAGGAATAAAGTTGACATGATTGTGACTTGGATTTTTTTTTTTTTTGTAATAATTGTGACTTGGATTTTAGTAGCTCTTTATATTTACGAGGGGAAAACAAGAAAAATGTATTCAAGAAAAAGTTGGATACTGTATACTAGTTTAAGCGTTAATTTCATGTGACGGTAGAACTTATCACCTCAAACTTATATCATTGTCATTTATGTGCATTTAAATACCTATTTATTTGATTGGTTGCAATTGGAATCATTTTGAAAATATCGGACCACTGCAAATTTCACGATGAACCTTATTTTAGGATTATTGGGCACTTTTATTCAAAAATATCATTTTAAGTTTAAAAAAATTACATATAAGTTCTTTGGTGATAGCTAGAGATCGTAAAATATCACAAGACACCTCATTGTTCTCCTCTTCATTACATAAATAATTGAATTTCACTTCTACATACATTACTTTTTTTTAAATGTAATTATATTATGTTTACTAAAACTAAACTTTTCATTGAAAATAAATAAACAAACTATAGTTTACTATAGCTATTGGATTATGATTTTAATGAAGAACTAAAGAAAAGTTGGCGGATTCAATCAGCCCAACGGCCCAATCAAGCACCCCAAAATGGATACAATAAAACCAAATTAATTTTAGAGTTGTTAAAAGTATCAAGTCACTGCAGACTCATCGAGGCAATTAGAAAAAGGGATATAATTATTTCTTACTTTGATTTGATATTAGCTACTACTCCTATCAGTTGAACGATATGTGGCTTTGATTATGATTTTATTCCATCTAAATAAATTATATAATTATTTTTAAATTATCAAATATCAAAAATTTCCCTAATTAAAATCTATCATATTTAACCACAGTCCACCTATTTTTATTAGTAGTATTCCTCGTCAATTTAAGAACGAAAGATTGGAATTCAATTCTCATATTCCCCTCCCCCAACTCAAATAAAAATAATAATAAAATAAAATAAATTAAAAATATACTCCCTCCGTCCAATTTATATGTACCCACCTACCACAATTTTTTTGTCCAATTTATATGTACCTACTTTAACATTTTTAAACATATACCCTCATTACTTCACCCTATTTTCTACCTTTTTTTTTTACTATGGACCCATTACTAACAACTTTTATTCCATCAACTACCACTTTACCACTATCTTTACCACTTTATCACTACATTTTTCAACTATGGACCCACCACTAACTACCCCTCAAATATTCTTTTATTCCACTAACTACCACTTTATTAACTTTCTTAAAACCCGTGCCACCTCCCAAATAAGTACATATAAATTGGACGGAGGGAGTATCATGTTCAAGTTCCAGACTGGAATTTGATTCTTAAGCTTTCTCGATGTTTATAATATTTTGACCCCATCATACCATCAGCCTGCACTCAATGCCCAGTGGCATGCAAACATACTAGTATAGTTTAAGATAAATAAATAATTGTCGCTTATGTTCTATTATCATGAGATATTTTTTAATTATCGATTTAATTATTTTAGCTATATTTGTCTTGTTAGAATCTAAAAGTTACAACATTCACACCCTTAACTGTTAATACGATTCACAATTTTTCATCTATTCAGTGAAGAACTCGATTCCCCGGGCTTTTCAAACAAACTTGAATATACTTTTATATTTGACGAGATGAAATTCATGTAGATGATTACTAGTTATAGAATAAATGTATTACTAATATTACTTGAGCTTGATCCAATCAAAACTCGTTTGAGCTCGACTCTACATGTAATTTGAACGAATTCATAAATTCCGAAGTTATTAATATTTAATATTTTCAAACAATAATACTTTCTTCGACCCTCAAAATTATGCATAGTTTTCTTTTTTCGTCCGTTCCTCAAAATTATGCATAGCCTATTTTAGAAAATAAATTTTCTACTTATTACTCTTATAATATGAGACCTCATCCACTTACATTTATTTTTTCTCCATTTATATCTCATTTTTCAGAATTTTCTTAAAATCAGTATCCATCAAAACCCTCTGTCCCACATTACTTGTTTCACTTTATATTTTGGGCGTCCTACTCTACTTGTCTCACTTTCCATTTAAGAAAATAATTAAGAAATCATCTTATTCACTTTATATCACTTCAAAACCACTTTATATCACTTTATGTCATATTAAAAACACTTTATATCACTTTATCAATTAAAAAATATTTTATATCACTTTATTAATTATACTAATTATATTTTTTATATCTAATCTTTTTTTTTAATAATCATACCGAGAGCAAATGAAACAAGTAATATGAGACTGATGGAATATATAAATATACGGTCGAGGGAGTATATTCTACTCAATCCCATTCATTTTAGGCTCAATGACAGACAGTTCAAACCCAATATAAAAATGAAAAACTTCACAGAATCCATGATGTGATCATGTGAACAGAATCCACTAAATAATATTGAATCTATCTATTTCGAGGATCAAAATTCAGAACCATATTTACGTAAGTGGATCTATGGACCCACTAAAATAACCTTTCTCCTCTTTATTAAAAATTTAAAAATTAAATAAAAAAAAAAGACTTTACTCCTCTAGGAAATTTCGAGAGTTGGGTGAGAGACCTTCTTTCATTTTTCCTCCTCCACGTCATAATTGTTTTATTTCTACAACTCTCCCATACTTAAAATAATTCAAATAGTGCACCTAATTATATAAATTTTAACATCTAGGAAGAAAACAAATCCTTTAAAAGAAATAAAAGGAAGAAAACAAATAGGTCAAGCCAACTAAATAGACGACGACCATAAATTAAACAAACAAATGAGAATTTACGGCCCACCCGTCTCATTACCACATCATAGTTATCATCAATATAATAATAGTAAAACATGATAATCTGTTACACCTGTATTTAAAAAGTGTGGTTTATTTATTTTATGTGGTTTGCAGTCTACTGTACAAGGAACGTGAGTTTATTCAGTGCGCACTGAAATTATCGACTGTGAATTTCTACGATATAAAATATAATGTAATAGATTCGACCTAAAAAAATATATGTAAAGATTGAATTTGAATTTTTGATTTTTAATATAGTTTACTCCACCATTAGATTATTTCTCAAGGAACGAAGAGTGATGCCTATCATTCGTAGGGCTAGATATTTTGCCTGATTGAAAACTTAATTTGGACCCACAAATGTTGAAACTCGAAGACTATTCCTATAAAATTGAGTAACCAACAAATAAATTTCACAAGATTTTATACCAATCAAATAAATATTAGTAGTACTTTTTCTGCATTGACCATCACATCTATCAAAACTGAGTAATCATCAAATAAATTTCACAAGATTTTTCGACCAATCAAATATTAAAAACTACACTACTTTTTCTTTTTCCTTTATACTTATGAAAAATTTAAGATTTATTAATCTAAATTTGAGACGTATAAATATTTGAAAGTCAAGATAAATAATCCTGACTTTTAATCATAACAAGTTGACAAGAACGGACAGTCTTTAGTTAAAATCTACTTTTGTTTGCAAAAAAGTCTTTTTTTTACGATAGATTAAGTCATAACTTTTGAAAAAAGAAGTTATTATCATATTAATATCTTGAGTTGAGTTCAAAATTTAAGTTATATTTATGTACGGTTAGTAGAACCTCTATAGATTAATACAGTTAGGTTTAATAAAAAAATATTATTTTATACTTTCTCCGTCCAATTTGATTTGTCCTACTTTCTTTTTTGGACGTTCCTTTACATTTGTCCTAATTCTTTTTTGGAAATAATTAAAGAAATTATGGTCCAATTAGTTTGGCTAATTAAACCTATTTTACACATTTCAACCTATTTTTCTCCTTATTTTCTGTGTCTTTCACTATTTACTTTTGCTCTACCCACTTTATTTTACTATTTATACTCATTTTATTTTATTATTCACTTTCTCTCGATCTACTTTATTTTACTTTAATAATTCTACTAAATGCATTTTTTCTCCTAAATTTTCGTGCCCAAAAGAATTAAGACAAGTCAAGCGGGACGGGAGGAATAAATGTTAGTAATTTATCAAGTTAAAATTAAAATTAACAATACAATTGAGATCGAAAAGATTATTATCTTATTGAAATTATCCATTTATCGAATATTAATTTGATAAGTTGTACCGCACGAAATTACTAAATTAGGTTTTCCCACAAGATTGAAAATTTTGAAAATTCTTTGATACCCATTTCCTGGTTGACTGT
Organism: Schizonepeta tenuifolia; assembly: GCA_029490685.1. Classification (NCBI taxonomy): domain Eukaryota; kingdom Viridiplantae; phylum Streptophyta; class Magnoliopsida; order Lamiales; family Lamiaceae; genus Schizonepeta; species Schizonepeta tenuifolia. Next base: position 122,597,911 of record CM055956.1, read on the forward strand.
TGAAGAATGTTCTTAGTTGCCAAAATATGTGGAATAATTTATTCGATCTAATTAAGTGAATAAAGTTTGTTTTTTGTTGACACAATTAAGTGCAAATAGTTGAAAATTTTGTATAGTGTCAATAACTTATTTGTGTGAAATTTATATGATCAAATTATCAAAATGGAGAAAAGTAAGAACCGTAGCCGAATTAGAATTTTAATTCCAGTCTCTCTCTCTCCAATCTGGAACCGCGTTGTCACCTCTTTCCTCTCTCTCTCTCTCTCTCTCTCTCTCTCTCTCATATCGCTTTCTCTCTCCACTTTCCCAGACACCTTTCCAGCTATTCTCGCTCGTCTGTCGTCTTTTACCCCTTTTCGCCCGCAAACGGCAGTGTAGTTTCCGTTTAAACCTCCAAATAACTGAAGCAGCAGCTCCCAAGTTTGAGCATTGACAAGTTTTCGGTTTTCCGATTCATGGAGTTTGCTCCATACAATCACAATGCATCGAATACTGAAAATATTCACTCATAGCTCCGACCGCCGGAAAAGTGACTCGGACTCCGTCTCCGGCGACTGCTCTAGCTCGAGCCGGCGCGCCGCCAAGTCGATGCCGAGGCTCGAGCGGCGCAACGCGAGGAAGAATATCAACTACGATTACTCGCTGTCTTCCGCCTCAACTTCATCGTCGTCGTCCTACTTCACGTCGGAGGACTCTGTGCGCTCGCGCTCGCTCGATTTGTACGGCGGGAGGCAGAGTTTTAGGGTTGAGGGTGTCGACGGCGAAATCGAGATTATCTGCAAAAACCTAGGTTTTTCGGGGATTGATGATTTCTCTATATCACCGGAGGAGTATGAGACGATTAAAGTGAAATCTTCATCTGTTCCCGTTGGGTTCAGTCTGGCAATCGAGAAGGTTAGTGATGGAGATGTTGAAGTTTCTGGTGATGTTGATGCTGTTGATTTGTTTAATAGGGAAATTGGGGGTAGTGGGAACTTAGTTAGATGTTCTGATCATAACGGTGAAGTAATTAGTAGGAATTCTGAGGGAATTCTTGATTGTAGAAGTGGGGCTAATGTCTATGGCAATGCAATGGTGGATAGTGTGAGGGTAAGTGATGGCGTTTTGATTGATTATTTGAGTGGTACATCAAATGAAATCAGTGGAAGTGGGATTAATGGCGTGAGGCCGCCATCTTTAGGCCTCCTGGCACCACCACCTTGTATGTCGTTGCCCGTGATTGATCAAGAGTGTTCGACTTGGGATATCTTCCGAGAATTTGGCCCACACAGTGGAAGACTGTTGGCATTGGATGAGGAAGGTGGTCGGAATAGAATTGAAGATGAGGACCAGGATGCTGATAGAAGAGGCAGGATACCTCGGGAAGAGAACTGTGCTCTCTCAGCATCGTGTTCGTTTACCACAAATTCGCATGATGATGATTCTTCAAGTACTACAACAGACCCGGTATCAAGTGTTTCGCCAAATGGGAGATTTGAACGTGTTATTTCAACTTGGCAGAAGGGCGAGCTCTTGGGTCGTGGATCCTTTGGATCTGTGTATGAGGGAATTGCTGAGTAAGTGCTAAGTGTAGTTCTATTAACTTTTTTAAGTTATCACTGCAAAATTCTGGTATTTATTGAGCATGAAGCCACATATATGTTTTATGTATTGTTCATATCTTGTAATTTGGATAAAGTGAGCTATTGGCTCCCTTGAACTGTAGACTTTGGATATTTACATGATTGGAAAGTTGAATCCTGATTCTAGATCCCCCTCCTGCTGACTGTGAGCTCGATCAGTGCTTCATATTGATGGCATAGTAGATATCATTTTAGTAGAAATTCATGAGGGACATTATAGATGGCTTATGCTTTGGTCTTGATATGCTTTGCTGCAGTGATGGATTCTTTTTTGCTATTAAGGAAGTATCTTTGCTTGATCAAGGGAAAGAAGGAAGACAATGTATTGCTCAACTTGAACAGGTCTAGTTGCAATTATCATGATAATGGTCATGAACATTGTGGTTATTTATTGTGATAATTGGCTGGTTTGGATTTATCTAGAAGTCTTTTTATTAATCATCTTACAATATTTATGTCTGTCCAGGAAATTGCACTTCTGAGGCAGTTTGAGCATGAGAACATTGTCCAGTATTATGGCACAGCGAAGGTACTCTCTGGCCATCTTATGTTTGTTAGTACGACACTGTTTACATTGTGATACACAATTTCTCCAATACTATGACATTTCCGTACCTTGATATTTCTTGTTTACTCATATCTAAAGTACACATGCGCACACTATCCCACACAAATGTTGTCAACTGACCTAAAATCCTTCTATTAACTCAAAGAACTAGATACTGGGACCTTACTTTCTACTTACCAGTAATATAGTTAAACAAGATTGAAAAACTATCAATGCTACTTATATTCGTTTTTCTAACAATTTTTTTCACTTAGTGTGAATTTTTTCATATAAGTTTCTTATGGAAGCTGATGTGGATATACATGTTTGTGTGTTTATTGATCTCCTCTCTCTGACATTGCATTGCAAAGCTGTTCTTGAATTTTGATAGTTATTTGTTTTTTTGCTTCATTTGTAGGATGATTCACATCTCTATATATTTCTTGAGCTTGTTACCAAAGGTTCCCTTTTGAGCCTTTACCAGAAATATACCCTCAAAGACTCCGTAGTCTCTGCTTATACAAGGCAGATTCTGCATGGTTTGAAATATCTGCATGACCGAGGTGTAGTGCACAGGTTATCACTTGAGCTTCTCATTTTAATCCTTTCTGGTTTAAAATATCTGCATGACTCATATGTCTTACTCTACTTTTTTTCCAACTCCAAAATGCTCAAGTCTCTCATCTTTATGTGTCTTGGTGCAGAGACATCAAATGTGCAAACATATTGGTGGACACTAATGGTTTGGTGAAACTTGCTGATTTTGGTCTTGCAAAGGTTCTTTGTCTTGTTTCCTTTTCTTTCTCCATTTACATTGAGACAATATGAAACAGTCTGATACAATCTTTCTCGCCATTGTAGCTCACATTACATGATTGAATCAATGTGCAGGCAACTAAGTTGAATGATGTCAAATCTTGCAAGGGGACTGCATTCTGGATGGCTCCTGAGGTTTGACCTGTGAACTTATGCATTGTACTACTATGATTAGTCGTTACAGAGAAAAGGAGGATGGTTACAATTATACAAGTTGAATTTTATGGCTAAGCAACATGTTGGATTATTATTATTATTATTATTATTATTATTATTATTATTATTATTATTATTATTATTATTATTATTATTATTATTATTATTATCTTTTTAAAATTCATGTGATAATTAAATTCCGATCTCTCGATTATAGTCTACCACTTTGTCACTCAACAAAGATGTAAAACTTAATTAGTTCATTTAATTATTTCCAAATGACTGACATCTTCAAACTTGTGGGCATTCAAATTTGCTTTATGTGAGATGCCTACTGCACTGCAGCTTAAAGGGCAGTAAACTACTATTTGTCATCCTTGCCTTGCTGCCTAATTTAACTCATCCATCCTTGCTCTTTGTAGTTTTAATTTCTTCCCCCTCACAACAGTAGTGACACTTTTCTGGTGCTGCTATTTAACGTTATCAAACTACGTGGCTGCAGGTTGTTAGGAGCCAGGGTTATGGGCTTGCAGCAGATATATGGAGCCTTGGATGCACTGTGTTGGAGATGCTAACCCGATGTTTTCCATACAACAATATGGAATGTGTAAGTTAAAGCAGCTCCATAATTGAAGCTTAGATAAATTGAGAAGTCTTCCTTTGTGATACATCTTGGCCCTCATTTAATGCAAGGAATTGTCACAGTGTTACTGATCTTTGATGTTTGTTTACAGTTTATGATCTTTCCTTGTCGTTTATTTCTATATTTGGGAGATGGGATGAATAAGCTGCATTGATAGTATTCTAAATACTACAAATGATAACATTTTATCTGCAGGGTGAAGTAACGTAATATATCTCTTACTTTGGAACTAATGTCTGTGTGATCTTCTAATAGATGGATATGTTATTCTAAGATGATAGTAGTTAGGATTGTTTTTCACTTCCAACATGGAGGGAATATCTGATGAATACTCGATTTAAAGATTCTATAAGCCACAAAGTCAGCCTTTTAGACTGTTACTAGTAATCTACCTTAAGAATAGATGTCTCGTTAAGTACAGTGCATTTATTGATTTCATGGGTTGGATTAAGTTGCTATAGAGTCTCTTTCTTAAGCAGACTAGTCAATTGATGAGCGCAGATATTTCCTTAAAAGCAACCGATCAAATGAAATATGTTGGGTGGATATGTCCCTCTCTGAACTCTGTTAGCTAGATAAGATCATATGATTCTTTCCGAGCTTAACAGTTGTTCTTTGATGCTGCAGATGGCGGCATTATTTAGGATAGGAAGGGGTGAGAGACCACCTATTCCTAATTCTATTTCGAGCGACGCACAAGATTTCTTACTAAAATGTCTACAGGTTGACCCAAGTGTGCGGTCAACAGCTGCTGAGCTCTTGGATCATCCCTTTGTGAAGCGACCGCTGCCAATATCTTTGCGCTTTGCATCTCCTCATCTTTTCAACAGGCATATTTGAGCTTTCTTTGAGACTTGAGGTAGCTGATCTCTCTCTTTATTAGAAATACTGAAACTTCATGCATAACAAAACAGGATAAAATAAGAAAGAAATGCCAAACTTCATTTCTCTATAATAACCTATTACCATGTATGACTAATGCCTCTTTTCCTTACTTCCCCAGCACTAATTGTATAGCTTTGCTCCACATCCCCAACAAAATGCCGAAGCACAGGGAAAACTAAAGTATCGAAGTGTGGATAAATATTTCCACCGGCACACCATATGTTCCATGAAGCATTCTCTGATTTATTCTGGAGGGGGGAACTCATATTTCTCGGAGTTCTCGCCCGTTGCAGCTCGTCTTATATTTTCCCGTTGAAGCAGTGTGTTTGGTGACTAAAACTGTGGCATTGCATCTTTTGTAGTTAGAATGGGGAAATTGGAGCTTCTGCAATTCAGTTGTTGATGTGAAGTTCTGCGTTGTCGTTCTCCGTTTAGGGTTTTTCCCTCCGAAGCTGGTTTGATGCGAATAGCAGGGTGAGTGATGGTATTAATTTTCTCTTATCTTTGATAGTATTATTGAGAGTTTCAATGTATTAAGAGCTGGGTTTGTATAGGCCAAACCCCCATAGCTCTAAACTGTATATATTTTTATTAATTGTAAAATTATGTAATTTATTGGTTTCTGATGAAGATTGATACCAGCAATGTGAAATTTTCATTGAAGCGACAGATAGGATCGTGTCATTTTCTCATTTCTTGCACGCATTGAAATTGTTTGCGAATTGAATATTTACTTGAAAATTTGTAGTAGTATATTTTTTGATGATGATTGATAAATAATTCAATATAATCACATTTTTCGTTTGAATGATTTGGCTTGATCAATAACTTCCACAAATTGAGTGATAACTAATCTTTTCAACTTTGGGGAGAGATTATTAGTTAAATTAAAATGTGAGTGAATATCTCCCTTGTAGATAGTTGTAAGTGAAATAAAATTAAAAGGGTAAGGACTAAGGAGATGTGTGATACTTTTTTTTTAGGGTAATTATAAAGAGATATGAATATTTAATCGAATAAGGCACTACATTACCTTATACGTAGGACCTCTATGTCACCATACAGAGTGAGAGTATTACACCACCAATAAAGTGGGAAACCTACACATCGCTGAAGTAGAATTGAACCCAAAAGATTTGTGATGTCTCAGCTAGTTAATTAAGTCAGGCGTTGTAGGAGTAAATGTGTAAGACTTATATTTATATAAATGAGGTGAACAAATTTTTTGTGGGCATCAATAAATGACAAAGTAAGTAACAATTTTATGAAAAAAATAAAATAAACAATTATTTTATTTTCATTTATATTTATTTTGGTGAACAAAAGTGAGTATAACAATTTTATGCAGGAGGCGTGAAAAAATGGGATTCTATTAGACGCCATAAAATACAAATTTTACGAAAACGCACCAAAAGATTCCAATATTTACAAAATGACCTCCAATAATCCCGTAATATTCGATGTGTATACCCATGATGTCGATCGCGTGTCGACTGAAAAAGGTAACGTGAGGGGAAATCGTGTGTGTGAAGGTGAGAGCGAGAGAGAAGAGAGAGAGAGAGAGAGAGAGTTTTAGATAGAGAAATTTCCGCTCTTCTCTCACAACCTTACGACTCCAACAAATTTTACTATCTTAGTTATTCAGTATAAAAATCAGAACAAACTCTTTTTTTCTCAATCTTTACCCTATAACCGCGCGCATCTATCTCGATTCTCGTAATTTCTCTCATATCTAGGTAACCCGAGCTCTTTAATTTGTTGGAAATTTCATTTTCATGTGCTTTTAAATGAATGAATCTGGAGATGTATGATCCCGGTATGAATGGTGAATTCCGATTGCGAGCGTCGGTTTTTCCTTATTTGTTCGATTTTTCTGTGGTTTTTTATATTGTAAAGCTTTCAGCTTTATACTGTGCGGTAGTTTCTATATGATTTATGCTTTATAAACTATAGTTGTTACATTTTTTGAATTAAATTGAAAATTTTACTATAGTAGTTTCGTTTGATTTGCAAAAAAATCTGAGATTTTAGTTTTAGTGCGTGTTGTGTGCAATTGTGCTCCAAGTTTTTCCGTTTTTTTATAGTATTTAAATGTTCATGATGTTTGGTGGGAAATGAGGAAATGTTAAGCAGTTAATGTTTTTGCTATAGTTATATAATCTATTCTTCTGCTTCTAATGCTTCTTCTTTATATACTAGAGTAGTTTGGTCTTTTTTTTGGAATAAGATAGAGTAGTTTGGTCTTATTAGCAGAAATTTATAGATTGAATTCTGGTATGTTGTGTGCAAGTATTGTAACAAGTTTCCATTTTTTGAATTTAAATGTGACAAAAATATGTCATGAACATTTGATCTGTTTTTATTGCTATGCAATTCTCTTACTAGGTAAAATCTTTTTGTATCCATATAACTGATTATTGCCTCATTTTTTTTTTTTCTTTTTTTTTTTTTGAGAGAAATTCCTCATTTGAGTCCTCTTGTTTGTGTACTTATTTTTGTCTGCTGAGGTGTTGAAGTTATCAAAGATTGGATTGACAATGGCCAAGTCGAAGAAGCTGGAGCGAAAGTCGGACTCCCAGCACCATTTACTTAGCTTGCGTAAGTTATCATCGAGGTGCACGAAGGTCTGTGGAGATGCCCACAACGAGAAGAAAGCATCGGAAAAGAAAGAATGGGAAGATGCAGAATGCTCAGTCTGCTTGGAATTTCCTCACAATGCTGTTCTCTTGCTATGTTCCTCATACGATAAGGGCTGTCGTCCTTACATGTGCGCTACCAGCCACCGATACTCCAATTGTCTCGAGCAGTTCACGAAGGTTACCACTAACCTGAGCGCGAAATCATGGAAGCTGTCGGATAACTCTGAACTATCCAAGATTTCTTGCCCTCTCTGTCGGGGCAAAGTCAAAGGCTGGACTGTGGTGGAGCCAGCACGCAGATATCTGAATGCGAAGAAACGGTCCTGTGTGCAGGAGGGCTGCTCGTTTCGTGGGCGCTACAAAGAGCTCAGGAAACATGTTAGGATACAGCACCCTCTGGCTCGACCCCGGTCTGTAGATCCTCTGCACACTGAGAAATGGAAAAAACTCGAGAATGAGAGAGACATAAGTGATGTGCTTAGCACAATCAGGTCGACCATGCCTGGGGCGATTGTCGTTGGTGATTTTGTGATCGAGAGGGGCCGTCATGGTTATAGCGATTACGATGATGATGACGACGATGATCTTGTTGGTTATACTGACGATGATATGGACGATTTGATGTTTGCCGAGCGCTGGGATGCTGGAGCTCGAGCTGCAGTTCCCGATAGACACCGTCCTGCTGGACGACGTGTGAGATTACTGGCCGCGCGCATGACGGGGAGGCTTAGAGGGCAGGGCAGGTAATCTGGTTGGTGACTTTGTTGGAATGAAATGAAAGTAGGTTTGTGGAAATATAGATTCTTGTTGCATTTCAATGTGTTTTTAGTGACTTGCTTATTGTTGGTTTTAATTAGTTTGTACAGCTCTGTGCTGATCGTAGTAGTTCCATTTATTTGAACATAAATCTCTATATTTAAGAAGAAAGAAAATCATGTAAATGTTCTTCGTTTATAATGTAAATGGCGTTTCTTGATTATTTTTTTAGGCTTGGCTTTGCCTCTTTTGTTATTCTCTATTTTATCTGTGTTTCAATCGTGTTTCGAATTTCTATTTCTCTCTGCATTTGCAATTGCAAATGATGTTTTGCATTGGTGAACTCAAACTGAAGTATGAATAATGTTTTTGGTATATCATTTTGCACTAATTGCCTTTCTATATTTCTTCAGTTTTCTGAGTTCTTGGGGGGAAAAAAAGTTCTTGGTGCATATTTTGAGCATTTACGATCAATAAGATAAAAGAGTTAATTTTTAAATAAATGCTACACCTTTCACCCCATTTGCAATTGAAACATTATTTTAAAATTCACTTTTGCATGTGTTGTGAATTGAACACCCCATTAAGTTTAGCATTTGTTGGGAATTGAACACCTTTGGACACGTGATAGATACATGTTGACACGTAGATATGTGACGACGACGATTACATTTTAAGCTAAAATTTAAACGTGCTTCTTTATGCAAAAAAAAACGACAAACGGTATAGTTTGAGGTGTTACATTTGCAACAAATGCAAAGGTTTGATCTCAATTGCAACATTTTGAAAGTCGTGTCAAAATTGCAAATGAAAATGCCCGTTTGCGGGTGTTCGATTTGTAACAAATGTAAGATGAGAAGAATCTTAATTGTAATCGCAATAACTTGAATGTGACCTGCCGCGCCTTATGCGACCGCGCGTGGGGTGCACGTGCATGTTATTTTTTTTAATTTTTTTAGATTAAAAAAAATAAAATAAAAGAAATTTTCAGATTTTTCCCCTTTTTTGTTGTATGTCTCTTCTTCTTTGGTTAAGAGATAGAGCGAGGGGAGCCTAAGGCCTCGGAGCGAACCCATAACAATCCAAATTGTTGCCGCTAAGATTATCTGTATTAGTAATCGGGGTGAAGGCGAAACCGTAAAATCGGGGCCGAAAGCGGAGCCGAAAAAAAAAACCAAAAAAAATCAAAATAACAAAAATTGATCGGGTTGACCCATGTTGACTTGGTCGGGTCAGCCCATAAGAGACCTGTTGCACAGAGGACCTCTTCATTGTAATAGTTTTGAAAGTCATGTCGCAATTGCATAAGAACAGTTAAGAACAAAAGATATTCTAAGTGGGTAGTACTATTTGGTCACAGTGTGGCCGATCATACAAATTAAAAATGGTAATATAAGTTTTGAAAATGGAAATATATCCTAATTGTGAAGCATAAACCCTAAGTAGAAAATGTGATTATTTCTATTTTTACAGTCAACTTTCCTTCTTTATTTTATGCATGTGGCTAGCAACCGTGTGTTCGAATATCATTACCCATTCTAAATCATACATTTCAAAGAATTACGGATAATAAATACTAGTACTACCACAAACAAATAGAGATAAAATCTTCCCCAACAAATATTTAACTTGGGCCTGATCAAAGAAAAATATTTAATTTGGGCCAGAGGAAGTGGGCTTGACATTCATCTGCCACTAGTGGGCTGCAATATTAAGCATATCAATTCAGGCCCTCTCATCGTTGATTTTAAATTGTTATCCATTTATCAGTTTATTATTATTATTATTATTATTATTATTATTATTATTATTATTATTATTATTATTTTATAAAAGAAAATTGCAAATCCTTCGACAAATATGAAGTAGTTATCAGAAATGTTATTAACGTATAATAAGTCATTATATATTATTTTTTCTACACAGAAGGATTATTATGTAAATAAAATGAGAAATTATTGAAGGTGAAGCTAATCCAGTAAAACCTTTTATATCTATCAAGATCCGGTTTATCCTCAGGCTGCTGCCAGGTCAAAACATCAAAAAGATTTTATTTAATTAATTTGTGGATGATTAATTTATAAGTGATCTTCAGTTGTCCTGTTTATTTATGAGCTGTTTAAGTCTTGGACAAACAATTCAAGTACTGCCAAATTTAACCTGCTACTTAAATTATATATATATATATAATAGGATAGGGATCTGGTGAGAATGGATTCTATATGAGAACGTGAGAATGATACATTTTAATGCATTTTTATCATATTGGTAATGCATATACTGCAGAAATGTAATGCATACACATTCTAATGCATAAACTGCAGAAACCTAATGCATAAAAATTGTTATGCATAAATTATTATAATATAATGCATCGTGAAATTTGAGTCATTGATCAACAAAACTCAAGGGTCCAGATTTATTCTCATTTATCATCTAAGATAGCATTCTCACATGATCCTCTTCCTATCTATCTATATATATATATAATTTTTTTAATCTTGCTCTAATTGTTTATTTTCTGCCAATTAACGACAATTATACTGTGAATCAAAAACTCGAAATCATACGATTTCTTGCCTAAAAATGATTAGTTAAAGCAAGATTCGTCCAAAAAAAAAACACAAGAATTTTATCCACCATTCTTTCTTCTGGTTATTGGTGGGTTAACGTTCTCTCTCTACCTATGTTGGTGCGCGTTTAATATTACTACTTGTTAAATTAAATATTTGGATTCTAAATTTTGAAAAAGCAAGTAATAATTAGACACCCTAGCTATATAATATGAGAATCTTTTATTTATTTTTCTTCTTTATTTTTTGAGAATGTGGTCAATTATATTCCTAGTGCATGCAATATTCGTGACACCATTGATTTGATCCAACTTTTTTGTTGAATATTTGGTTTTTCTGAATTATTTGGAAATTACGACAAATCTAGATTCATTGATCAATCCTAAAAATCAATGTCGCCTTATCTTTGTTGATGCGATGAGGTGGGAAAAAGGGCTTTTTCCATGTGAGTTGATTCCTAGGTTTTTCCATCCCAAACCACAAACAAAGAAACCATACACATTTTATTGGTGGAATAAAATCCCCTTTGAATCTTTGATGGAATATCGATATTTATCATCATTACTTCCACTCTATGAATCTTTTTTTTTCTTTTTTCTAGGGTTCTTTATTTGCAACACTTCTAGGTTTTCACTCGCTTCCCTATGTATGTAAAGTAGATAACTAATTGAATCCTCTTCAAATCCTTCTTTTTATAAACGTCTCTATTATAAAAAAAAAACTAGGATCCTCAAAGAGCTAAATATTTCCAACACTTAGATGAGAAAATAAAGAAAATATATATTTTCAACTCAGATCTCCTTCCGTCGTGATGAAGTGTTCCCCGATGTCAAAATAGTATATAGTGAGCAAAATTATTTTCAAAATGAAAATAATTGAGCTAGAATTTGTATTGAGGATACGGGCAAAACGAAAAGGTTTGACACCATATTTCTATATAATTTGAAAAGTGACACTTATTCGGAGAGTCGGGTAAAAGTTTATTTTAAAATATGACATTTATTCAGAGAGGAAGTTTTGTATGGATCTAAAGACAAGGCTCGATATGGAACTTTATAATTATTCTCTCGTCTTACGAGAACATGCACAACTAGTGTAAATTTGATTCACCAACATGCTTTTTATTGTATATATTTAAAATTTGGTAGTAAGTTAATTGAATGAATTTATTACTCTCTCCGTCCCGTTTAATAAGTCCTATTTAGGATGAATACGGAGATTAAGAAAAAGAGAGTTAGATGATAAAGAGTGTGATTAAGTTAGTATTTTATTGTTGATGTTAAAGTGAGTTGAGTAGAAAAACACTGTAAAATAAAGTAAACAACACTATTGATGTTTGAGTGTGACATAAAGTGTGTTTTAGTGTGTTAATCTTTGCCAAATAAAGAAATGAGACTTATTGAGTGGGACACCTGAAATGACAAAATGAGACTTATTGAACGGAACAGAGGGAGTACATATAAATCGAGTGCAAAAAACTTATGTGGAGTGCGAAGAGGCAAAATAAAGACCATAAGTAAAAAGGCGTAAGCAAGAGTCACTTAACTTTTGTAAAATAAAATTACTTGCATTCACTTAAAATCGAGCTTAGTTTTCAATGATTAATATCATTTTTTAGGGGAATGCTCAACTTAATTAAGATGACACAAAGTATCACGAATAATTATTGTCTAGTCAAATATTGAAGGAATTGTGTGTAGCGAAGGATTATAAATATAAAAGGTACTAATTTTTCAAGTAATTGAACTACTTCTTGGAGTATAATATCATTAGACGTACGTTTTGTTTTTTGTGAGGAGAGCCAATTAACAGAAATGTTGTTCTCTCAAATAAAAAATCTATTGAAAGGTTGAATATATGAATTATAAAAACGTTTACATTTGAAAAAAATATCTTCGAATAAATATCTTATTTCAAAATATTATGCATTTGCAAACCACCAAACTTAGCTTTGTACTGAAAGCAACTTCTTTAACTGTTAAATTTTCTGCATAATAATTAGGAATATATGATAAAAGTTGATTTACTCACTATCTTGATATACAAATTTTTTGAAGTTGTAGACATGTATTATACGATAAAGGAAAAGTTGATTTACTCACTATCTTGATATACTATTTTTGGAGTTGTAGACATGTATTAAAGGGCAACAAATAGTTGATCTACTCATTATTTTAGTATAATTTTTTTTGAAGTTGTATATACATACTATTAGAGAACATAGAAACAATAATCAGTGTCTTAATATACAAATCTTGAGTACGTAAACACGTTTTGGAGGAGAGAGGGAGTAATATTTATTTAATTTGAGTGTTGATTTATCAATTTAGAAAAAAAGAAATACGTCCCCACACGTGGGAGGTAAGAAAAGGATGGCCAATGATATTAGAGCTAAACCAAAGGCTAGCTGCCACAGAATATAGTGGATGCCTTGTGTTGTGTGCTTTTCTCACTTGTAGAGAGAGAGAGAGAGAGAGAGAGAGAGAGAGGCATATATAAAGGGCCACTTATCCAAATCAACAAATATCTTTCATGCATTTTTGTTCATTTCTTTTCACCAAAATCTACACCTACTTCACACTTCACACTCACACGCGATTATATTATACATATAATTTAACTATATGTGTAATATTTAACCGCCACTTTGTTACTTATAAAATGTACTCCCTCCGTTCACGAAATGATGCTCTATTTAGTGTTCGACATGGAAATTAAGAAAGTTGATTAAATTGTTTTGAATATGGTAAAAGTTAAAAAGTAGGGATAGTGAGATAATGACAAAAAACAGTGGTAATGACATAAAAGAGGTGGTATTAACCAAAAAGAGGCGGTATTGATCAAAAAGTAGGAATAAAGTTGTTGGAATGACAAAAAAATAGAAATAAAGTTGATGTGAGGTGCGCCATCAATGACAAATGATAGTAATTTTAATAAAGTAACGAGGATATATTGGTAAAAATAAGGAAACAAGACATCATTTGGATGAACACAAATAAAAAATTGAAACATGACATCATTTCGTGAACGGATGGAATAGTCGGTATTATTTATTTAGGCCAAGTAGTTTGGCTTTATAAAAAGGTTAAAATGAAATGCTAGCTGTTGAAAATTGAAGATCATAAATTGAACATAATATCTGTCTATGAATCCATATAGTAAATATGTGTGTGGATCTTTTTTTCTTTGAGAATATATATGTGTGGATCTTAAAAAAAAGATATATGTGGAGATACGCATATGCAGACAGAAATACAGAAATATATGTGGGAAATGAAAAAAATGTGTCGCATCAGAAATTTTGAGGAGAGATAATCCTAAATACATATAGTTTCAATCATATATTGACAGAAACTAGAAAGAAAGGGCTGTGAACTCTCTCTCTCTCTCTCTCTCACACACACACACACTAGTCATATTCGTTCTATGGATGCAATTCGTTTTCACTAATTGACAAATATTGTCCTTGTCTAGGATTTGGGGGGAAGGACATACATAGTTTGGTTTTATGTGAACCTAGGTCCAACTATTTATGAACACGAACATTAAATTAATTAGCACAAAAAAGAAATACTACTTTATTAAATTAAATTAAATGTATACGGTATTACTATGTGTGCACATACGTAATGCACGTCCACATACAGTTTTCAAATTATTTATGTCGTTGAAGAAACTTTTAAAATCTTAATTACAATTTCTGCACCAATTTTTGTTCCTAGAAAAATCTAATTAGTGGTATCAATTTTTTTTTTATATCGTGGGAACCCACATCCGCTACCTTCGGTGCGCACTAGGTAAATCTCCGTCCCTGGTGTAGTAGCCTGCAAGCTGGTATCATTTTTGTTACTTACATGAAAAAGGCACTTAGGTGCAACTTTTAGCTAACCACGCACACAACATTCAAACTATGAAACAAATGCAATGCATCATCATAGCAAAACCACTCATTTTTGCATAAATAAAGGCAATGTAAATGCTATAAGTACAACTTATGTATTTTTGTTATATATTTACTAATTAGTTATTACCACACACATGAGCCAATATTGTTTATTATATGTAATATGTATTACTCATAACATTATCACCATACATATGAATTAGTTATCACAAGCGAATGTCACGAAACACAATAATATATATACGTGATTCACTCATAAAATATTCACACTGCAGTCTACAACAGCACAAGTCAACCTCTAATAAAAATTACTCTCTCGATCTCGCTAATTTTGTCTCATTTTCCTTAAATAAATGTCTCACTCAATTTGTCACATAACAAATAAGAAAAGAATTAACCATTTAAAATCCTTCAAAACTGGTGGGACCGACCCAATTCTATCTTTTAACTCTTATTCTTAATCTCCATACCGAACAGTAACATGACAAATTGAGCAGGACAAAGAGAGTATAATAAAGTAATACATGCAAGTCGATGCAATCAAATTATACACCGTATATCATACGTACACGCTGTCACCTAGAGAGAGAGAGAGAGAAAGAGATTGGTGACCAGATACCAAGGCGACTCCATGATTCACGAAAAGGCCAATGTCTCTTAACCTCACCGGCTTCAATCAGCCGCCCCCCGGTTGAGAATTCTGCCCCTTTCTATTTTAGTTACCCTATTTTCATGTGGCTACTCTCCTCTTGTTACAATTCAAATATACATTATTTACGCCCCATTTTGTTGGCTATTGGGATTCCCATGCGCCACTTCTCAACACTAATTTTTATTTTGCCCCTCTATATTTTATCTAAATACAATTTTTACACCTTCCTTTTTCTACATTCACCACCCCCTATCATTATTAGTGTATATGATTCAAACCAAACCCCACCATTTACTTCATTAATTTAATTTTTGTTTGGCATAATTAATGATTAGGCCCCTTTAAATACACCCCTTGGCCCTAGTAGTCAAAACAAGGCTCTAAAATTGTAGTAACTTTTTAGATTTGATTCTTAGTTCTCCACTGAGTGGTGTGGACGAGTTTCACTTTTCTTCTGATTAATCCATATAATACGAAATATTTCCATTTATGCAAAATGAACCATACTATCACTATTATACAAAAATAACACACATAATCAAATTACAATCCGAAAAATGAAGTTAAATTTTGTATGTTGGCCCAACGGAAGTATAGTTAATACATGAGACTAAATGTAACTCAAGTTCGAGTTTATCGTGACGCGGTCCTTATAATTTAATGTTATATTTTCCCCATCTTTAAGAAATAGCTGAAGCTGAAAGGGGATCAAGAACGGACAATTATTTAACATATGATATTCCGATTTACTAATATTCCACATCGAGGCACATTGGATGGGTGAGTCCGTTCTATCAATATAATTTAACAAATATTTTATTTTTATATAATATTTTGATAGTTTGAATTATTTATATGTAAGTGTCCTAGAATGAGTAATTTGAATAATTTGAATGTATTTGTCATGTTTCTTTTTTTTTAGGGAAATTATTTGTCATGTTTCTTAATTGGACGTAGTCTAATTAATTAAATTTGGAGTCTAATCTTAAGAAGATTTTTTTTGGATATAGCATCATTATTGTATCAGAGTATTTCATATTGTATTTGTTGTCAATGGTAGAAATATGAGTTCAATATTGCTACTATGATAAAGGATCGTAAATTGATTAATTAAGCTAAATTGAAAGAAATAAATTATAAATATGCAATGTTATGGTCCAGCTGTCGGATTCGTGACTATTTTTTTCTTTTCTTTTTGAGTCTTTTTCAACGAAGTAATCCGCGTCTAACAAAACTTAGTGTAGATTTGTTTATTTTGCCAAACAGAATCTTTTTATACCATTAAACAATGTGGAATATTACAAGTCAATTTGGAATTGCCTTTATCCTTTTGTTTTGAAAATTCTGTGGTTGTACTGTTATGCTCTACATTGTGTATGTACGTACACTTCTTCCAAAATAATACTCCATCAGTCCTATCGAATACGGCCTGTTTTCCATTTTGGGACGTTCCATTACACTTGGTCTGTTTCTTTTAAAAGAAATAATTAGTATATATACATGCACTCCATCCCACCTAAACCCTACTAACATACTCCCACTACATACACTCAACCATCCCATCTATAACTTTATTACCATTATAAAATATTGTATTCTATTGTACTAAACACTCTCTTTACACTTAATACCCTTTTTCTTAGTCTCTGTGCCCATATAAACTAGACCGTATTCGGCGGGACGGAGGGAGTACGTGCAATTCGGAAATTAGTAAAAGAGGGAGAAGAGATGATCACTTTCATTTTGTGTTACACTAGTATTAGTGTATTTAACTTTTTATAAAGTATTTTATTTTAATACCTTAGAAATTATTATTGATGTTATTAAATTTATAAATTATAATTATTTTATCTCATCATTTTTTCGAAGTTAAAGGAAAAAATGACAAATCGAGCTTTGATTTTAATTTAATTTATAACTTTAATGTCAACAATGTTTAATGCATTATAATAAAATATACAATGTACAAAATCAAATGGTGATAAATGCTTAATATGGAAACAATAGCAGTGCTTGTGGAAGGTGACCAGCATATCATTTCTCAATAAACCGATGCAATTCGAGAGCTCGTAAAACTTTGATTCATTCTAAGTTATGTCACAATTAGTAGTATATTGTAAAGAAAATGAAATAAACTGTTATTAGTACAAATTAAAATAAATGTTTTGTCACAATGAATTAATGTGGAGAAATCATGGTACACATAATTCTTCGGTTTAGGTATGACTCTCCTTACTTTTTAAAAATGATAGTAATAATTATTTATTACTATCTCTTGATTATAATATAAATAATCATTTTGTTTTTTGAAAGAAATAATTTTAAAAATAATGAAGAAAACGGCTTTGAGTTTACAAAACGTGTGTAACCTCCGATTTTGTGATTGTCGCAGTAAAAGAAGAAGAAGAAAATGGTGTTGAATTACTTTCAATAGGAGTTATATTTTTGCAATTCTACTAGCTAGCAAATATATATTAAATACACGTAACGTTTATTTAATTATTTCTCGCGTTTGGCATGCTACGAAATCATTAAATACATTTCCAGCCCCCTAAATATATTGGTTCGACAACAAAAAACATTTCCTCTAAACATATTTAAGTTTCTTCATTAATATATGATGACTCGGTCAAATATGTGTTCATTATGTGTTAAAATGAGAAATGGGCGGCCACATCAGATAATCAGAAACTTGGGTTAAGAAAATTTTTATTAGAATAATTTGGTGCTAGATCTACGAAGTTTCTCTCTCTCTCCTTTTTAAATTTATACTCGTACCTTTTTATTTGGATATTCACTCCGTACTTGAAATAATGTCCCATTTATTATTCGGCACAGAATTTAAAAAAATTAGTAAAATTGTTGTGAGTAGGGTAAAAGTTAAATAGTAGGGGTAGTGGTATTGATAAAAAGGTAATGATAAATAAGTGTAAATAAATGAAATTTTTTAAAGTATATAAGTCCATAAAGTAAAATAGGGTATTTGATAGTATACACTTAAAATATGATAAATGGAGTATTATTTCAAGCGCAGAGTGAATATGTAAGAAACAATTATATTGGCCAGTAATTAATCCAGCAAGTTGTAGAACAATTTATAACTTTAAGGCACAGTTCTAGAACAACTTACAACTATATTGGCCAAATCCAGCAAGTTCTATGATAAGTTAATAACCAACCTTACGATATCCGGTTGTAAATTAGAAGGTAATTGAGGAAACAATATCTAGAAGTTAAGACAGAAAGTCCGATCTCTAAATAAATATACTATAAGCTCTAGAGCATAACGCGCTAAGTTATGAACAGCTTTATTATCTTTATTAGATTATAATATTTTAATATATATACATTCATACTCACATGCACTATATTATGTGTAAATAATAGTAAACAATTTCCAAATAAAAAAAAAATGTTGTAATTATGGGATCGTATACACGCTACTGCAGCATTCCTCGACAAAATTATTAGTATAAACACATATAAAACTACCTGTAATGGTAGTGTCTGTAAGAGGTATCTTTAAGAGTTTTTTGGAGATAGAAACAGTAAGCTGCAATGAGGCGCCCTTTAAAGGGTGTCGCTATTTAATTTCTGAATTTGTATTTTGCATTAATTTTAATAAAAAAATACTAATTTCATTAATTTAAATAAAAATACATTACTACAAATACATAGTCATTGTAGGGAAAAAAAATTACATTACTAGAAATAAAAAAAATACTAGAAATAGAAAAAAAAACATTACTAGAAATATAAAAAATACATAGCCGAGCCGTTGTAAGGAAAAAAAAAACTACGTCCATCCTCGACGTCGCTTGACGTCGGCAACCATCATCATATGCAGCTGGTATTGGTGCGGCGTCATGTGCGATGTATCCATGCATGATCCTTGTATTGGTGGTGTCTTGTTTCGCCCGAGCACGCTCCCTCATTGCCTCGGCGAGGTTGTTCTTTGTCACGATGATGCCGCTTAGCCTTTCATTTGTTGAGTCGACCATCGATCCGAACTCCGCCATTGCCGCGTCTCGTCCCTGTGGGGGGGAGGGGTGGAGCCGTGTTTTCCTCTTCTGTTGCCTCAATCGATCCGTGTGGCGTTTCAGATGAGGTGTAGGTGCCTTCGACCGTATTCTTCGTCCGCTTCATGGACGGAACGTCTGGAAATTATAGGTGGAGGAATTTGGGATAGTCCTGCAAGATTTCCCACGCACCAAACTGCTTGAAGCGGCTCCCTTCACGGGTGTTGTATATCTGCTGGGCTTGCTCGATAACAATGTCGTCGGAGGCGCCGCTGGGCCTTTTCTTCGTCGCCTTATCATAAATGATCATCCACTCCTTGACTTAGTGGGAGATCCGCCCGAACAAACTCTTCACTGTCTTTGGGTTGAGGTCATCGTCGCACAAGGCGTTGTACCTCGCCAACACTTTCCCCCAGTACGCCTCGCCATGTTGATCTCTGCTGAGGATGGAGTTGCACGTCTCCTCTTTCCAAATTTGGGTGACGACGGTGCCTTGTTCAACCATGTAACTGCGCTGCTTTGCTTTGGCGCCGACGGCCGGAGGAAGAGGAGGAGGGATGTTTGTGAGGGTGAGATTGGCCCGTGCTTTGCCCTTTCCTTTGGCCCGTGCCTTCTCCTTTCCTTTGGCTTGTGCCACCTCGGACGAGGGACTATCTTCGTCGCCCATCACAGTGTAGAAGGACTCGCCGACGGACGAGTTGAGGTTGATAGAATCAAGCCCCGTCGACGTATATTCTCCGTATGCACTGTCGTCCGCCATTTCAAGGGGACAACACGACGATGGCCATGGATTACTTGGATCCATTTGAGAGATGATTGTGTGAAAGAAATGTGGGAAAAAAAAAGAATTGTGTGAGAAAATAGAGAGAAATGGTGTGAATATGGTGTGAATTAAGGTGGTATTTATAGGTAAAAAAATGAAAAAATAAAATAAAATCAGCTAAATTAGCCGTTTTATATACGTTGGAATAGTAAATAGCCGTTGCCGATTTTTTTTTTTCCGGTCTGGTGCGTGCATTGCATGCACCGTATTTAAAAAACAATAAAAAAAGTCCGACGCGTGAATTACACGCACCGGATCAAGACGGTCTTGAAACCACGAGACGCCTTGACTTGTACCGGCGTGTCTCGTCATAGCGGGTGTCTCGAGCCACCCCCACGAGACACACCGCTGCGGTGAGTCTAAAGATGATCATTCTAGATATAACATACTGTAATTCATAATTAATGACAACGGATTTGATCGGTTCGAATTGATCCTTATAACTGACAACATTTTTATGATATTAATAAATAAATAAATATGCTTTACCTAAACTACCCCTACTAAAGGTGTAGAAAATTTAGTAGCAACTTATAATTTTAAACGTGACAAATTTTCTCTATCCATACAAATTCATGTCGGCCTTTCATATCAAAACAAATTTAATTTACTACTCCTCTAAACTGCATAGTTGAACCTTAATACTTTTGATCCTAATCTAGAAAAGTCCCTTTAATATTGTTTAATTAAATAAAATATTACAATTAGCCAAAGGATCCCATGGGCCATGGTGGGAAGTCTCCAAAGTGAAACCATCTTTATGAAAAAGCAATAAAACAATAAAATATTGAATTTTGAATATCTGGAGGAATTACAATCTGGGGAAGTCTCATCTGGCCTAGATGCTACCGCAATTATTTGCATGGTTTTAATTACCCAAGGCGGCACAAAGTTTCCATAAATATTACTAGTATTTCCAAATTTAGTAAACCATATATGGTTACTTTTTTGGCATTTGCACAAAAGTAATTAGTAATATTATAATTCAATTTCGATGAGAATTGAATTGAATTGAATTATTTGGCTAGAAGTCTCGTGTTGATGTGTCTTCAAGATTTTTGCTTTGAGCGAACGTGAAATTAGATGCTTTATGGAATATTTTATGAAATAAAATTTCATTAAAATTATGAATACTAAATGTGAACATTATAGTGGATTTATTATCGAAGAAAAAATTATATGAGTATGATATTATTATGGCTTTGGGCGAACGTGAAATTAGAGGGTTCACAGTATGTTTTTATGTAAATAAAATCACAAAAATGTGAACACTAGTTTTAAGAAAAACTCCTCCCCACGATAAGTGTAACATTATTTTCTTTCTTAACAGCTTACAATATGGAAATTACTCAACTTAATATATTATCCTTTTACTTTCTCACTCTCACTCACTCTCCTTCAATCCACTAAAATTAACACATCCATTTTCTCAACTTCTTAAAACATGTGTCACTCTCTACGGATCACACTTATCGTGGATCGAGGGAGTAAAATAATGGAGACACGGTCGTAAAGATATGTACAAGGAAAATAAGAAGGAAACATAAGAGTTCAACTTTGCAATTACATCTAAGTTGAGGGACCATCCCATGCTTTCACACGAGTTTGGTTACAAATTCACTAATTTTATCTGATCTTGAAGGTTATACTACTATTTGCATGTTGTTAGGCTGTGTTTGAATTCAACATTATGTTTGAATCTTGGAGTTGATTTGAAAGTAAATATACGATATTATGTTAACTACTAATTACGTGAAAATATGATAGCTAAAGATTCCATGATATAGATATATGTATTAAATAAGAATTTGCCATTATTGATTGTACTAAGGTGTAATAGCATCCCAATTAACATTTAGGTTAATGGAAAATAAATCAACAATTTACTAATTACTAGTAATTTACATATACAGGAAAAAAACTCAAGAAATAACGTTAATTTTTGTTGTTGCAAATATCCCTTTTTAGATTTAACATCCTTTACATAAGTCAAACTAAAAAATAAAGGCCATGTCATGAACTTTGACCAAAAACGTTTTAGGAGATTTTGTTTATTAAAAGTGAAAACTAATCAAATGCCTTTTACTGATTAAATGTTTAATTGATCACAAGAAACAGCACATCATCTTTAAATGTTTATTTAGCAAGTTTTCAAAGAAATAATAATTATTCAGTTAAAATACATATGACTTAATTTTGTTTATCCGTCGTCCAAAAGGAAAAAAATGTAAAAAATTGATTCTTTTGCTATAATTAAACACATCGATCGGTATTAATCTATATGAAGATGCTCTTAATTTCTTTTAAAAAAAGGAGAGAGATGCTCTTAATATGATTTTCACTTTTCATTAGTAATTAATATTCACTTACAAGTTAATTGGTATATTGTTCACTGCCACTGCTAAATATCAAAAAACGAAAATAAATCATTTGCAAATATAGTACTATATTATAATCTGAAAAACTATAAAACTTACAACTTGCAGTATTATGTTGAGGTAAATTTGAAGGGTTTTTGATCGAGATGCAAAGACACTGTTTGATTCCATTCACATCATTAGTCCAAGAGAGGGATTTCCACCACGGAAAAATAATTTGATTTATTAATTTAATTACCCAAACAAAGTTATAAACTTATAATGCAAAAACATTCCAAAAATGGCAAAGAAAAAAAGGTTGGTTAATCTAGCTATATGCCCCTTTTTTAAAAATAGCTATATCTATCGTTATGCATGGATAGATATGCCGACCGACCATTTTCTTGGATTAACCAAAAAAAAATGACACAATGAATTTATAATAAAGAAAGAAAGTTCATGTGTCCATTCTATATTCTAAATATATTATCAAACATAAATGCTTGCAAAAATAGCACTATTTCTCACTATACATATATAGCTTTTACTTTTATTTATAAGCTCTCGATATATAAATAGTAAAATTAAGAAAAGGTTCAAGTAAAAAAAACGAAAACAAGAAACTTGAAGGTAGGGAGACTACACTCCAAAAGCCTAAAAAATGTCCAAACATCTTACCAACAAATATTCTAATGAAAAGATTATCCAAATTCATTCCAATCTTGGCCGCGATGAAATTCATTTTCTGTGCTGTCCAAAATACATTATATATATTATACGTTATACATTTGACAAGTTCTGAAAAAATTATGAATGAATTTGGATTTTGGAAAAGAATTATCACTTAACAACTCTTTAAATGTAAATTAATGGATACTGTTAAATTTGTTTCACCTTAGTTGGAGATCTATGCATGAAGGTTTTTATATTGGTGAGGTATCCCTCTCCTAAATAAGACTTTTTTTAGGAAAATTGGACCCATTATCCAATTCTTTAGCTTTCACCCAATATCGTTGTAGAAACTTTTCCCTAAATTATATACTCTCTATGTTCACGAAATGATTGTCACTTTTGCCATTTAAAGCCGTTCACGAAATGGTTGCCACTTTCATTTATAGTAGTGGGACCCACATAATACATTATATTTAACCTTATATTTCTCACTACTTCACTCACATTTACTGTGGGGCCCTTACTCTATTCACAACAATACCTACTATTATCCATTACTACCTACCATTTTCTTAAAACCCGTGTTACCCATAATGTAATAATCATTTCGTGGACGGAGAGAGTATAAAATTAAAAATGGTATTTTAAATGTTATCTTATGATTGGAAATTAATGAATATTTTGCTATTTGTTATGTATCAACACCCTATGAAATGTTGGTTTTTATGTGGCTGTAACAAAAAATCATAGTCAGAATATAGCAGCTGTCGATCTTCTCTACTGATCGAGCCACAGCTTCACCTTACTTAACCCCCCAACTTGTCTTGGGCCTACGGGCCCCACCTCTTCGCTCTATTACCAAAAGTCGTTTATATACATATCTATGTATAATTTCAAATATTCAAGTTTCTAAATATGTTAAAAATTACTCATTTACCATCGAATATGTATATATTATGTATATTAATGATCAATTTTTTTTCTTCACTTTCACTATTCAAGAAATTAAATATATACTTTGTTCACTCTATGGATAATAGTAAAGAATTTATTTAATCCATATATATAAGTTCACAATCAACAACAAACACGAAATATAACACGGAAATGTAATGGAAAATCTTCAATTAGGTAATTATCGAGTTAATTTATTAACGTCACTTTTACATAGTTTCGTACTTGTCACGTGATTATTTCAATCTTGGTAATTAAAATACTCATTTAAAAAAAATGCAATTTGCATGGTGAACTAAAAGTAATTTTCGGCTAAATGAAACAGGACAATTACTTTTGTATGGTTTATGATGTAATTAAATAACACCTTTTCAACAAGTATAGAGCTAAGATTGTTCTAGTAAAAATAAACTTATGCGAATTGAAAATTGTAAAATAATGAAAAGTACTATTTTAATTATAATGATTGAAAAGTTATGCAACCATTATGAAACAACACATACGTATTGTTAAATCCGATCATAAATCCTTATAAAATCATAATCTTATTCAAATTACTCAATTTCAAATTAATGAGAGGAACGTACACTTGTACTAATAATTTTTGAGAAGTTGGCCTTTCCTACTAATTTATCAAGGGTCGTGCGATTAGTTATTCAATCCATAAATATTCAGCTAGATTCTTTTATTTAAATGTATATAGTACCATTTGTAGCCTATCAAAATTTATACTTTCTCCACTCAATTGATATTGTCAGTTACAGTTCGGCACAAATAATAAAAGCAAGGGTAAAAAAATAAAAAGAAGGTGGACCTCATCATTTTTGAATTAAAATTGTTCTTATTTAGAAGATGATAATATAAGTAAGACACCTTATAACGAAACGAAGATAATATGAATGGGTCGGAGAGAGCCGCATTAATGATGTTCGAACAAAAAAAATTTAGAATGATGTCACTCTTGACATAAAGTTATGGCTGGAAGAGATGGGCTCCATCCACAAGGCTTGGACAATATTTTATTTCAGAATGAATAGCACCAAGTCTTTCTCTATATAAACCAGCCAACCTAGTCCCAAACTTTTCGAACAACGAAGAAAAACCAATTTCCATAACTCGACAAACTTTCTAAGACTGTGGAGAGAAGCAACCCACCTCCCTTCCCCCCTCTCTCTCTCCCCCTTCTCTCTCCTTCTCCAACATGGCCACTTCCGTCGAGAACCGGCAATTCCCCCACCTCGAACCGGGCCTATCAGGCGTTGGCCGCTCTTTCAAAACCGGTCCGACTGGCCAGAACCGGTCCGACTCACCGGTTCGGGGATACAACTTCCCTCCATCAACCGATCTCAGTGTCACTAACAAGCCCATTAACGGCAATGCTAGGGTGGAGTATTACACGAGCAGCGACGACGAGGACGAGGACGACGACGACAAGGGCTACTACTCCCAGCTCATAAAGAAAGGCAACGCCGAGCTGGAACCGTCGGTTCTCGACTCGAGAGACGAGTTCACTGCGGACCGGTGGGTCGAGCGCAACCCGTCGATGGTCCGGCTCACGGGGAAGCACCCGTTCAACGCGGAGGCGCCGCTCCCGCGCCTCATGCACCACGGCTTCATCACGCCGGTCCCACTCCACTACGTCCGGAACCACGGCGCGGTTCCGAAGGCCACGTGGGAGGACTGGACCGTCGAGATAACCGGTCTAGTAAAAAAACCGATGCGGCTCACCATGCAGCAGCTCGTGACCGAGTTCCCGAGCCGGGAGTTCCCGGTCAGCCTCGTCTGCGCCGGCAACCGCCGCAAGGAGCAGAACATGGTCAAGCAGACCATCGGCTTCAACTGGGGCGCCGCCGGCGTCTCCACCTCCGTGTGGCGGGGCGTGCCCCTACGCGCCATTCTCAAGCGGTGCGGGATCATGACGAGGAAAAAAGGCGCGCTCAACGTGTGCTTCGAAGGGGCGGAGGATCTCCCCGGCGGCGGCGGATCCAAATACGGCACCAGTTTGAAGAAGGAAATGGCCATGGATCCGGCAAGAGATATTATTCTAGCCTACATGCAAAACGGCGAGAGGTTGTCGCCGGATCACGGTTTTCCGGTGAGGATCATTATCCCGGGTTTCATCGGGGGTAGAATGGTAAAATGGTTGAAGCGGATCATCGTTACTCCCCAAGAATCGGACAATTTTTATCATTACAAGGATAATAGAGTTCTTCCGTCGTACGTCGATGCCGAACTCGCCAATGCTGAAGGTACGAATATTTCAATCTCGTATTTTATTTCAGTAGCGTCAACGAAATACGTAGATACGTGTTAGTGTTAGGCATGATGGCAATAAATTAAAAGTCAAGATTCGGAATATTCTTGATTATGAGAATGAGATCCACAAAGAACGTGGAATTGTAGTATAAATACTAAATTAATTATCATTTTTAGAATTAATTTTCCAATTTATGCATGACGATTGATATAAATTAGAGCCGTTAGTTTTTGGTCATAAAGTGAAGTCGTTATCAATTAAATCAAAAGGCTGTAACACGCTTCTCAATCTGATAAATAATAATTGGCCAATTACAATTATTGAGATATTTATAATTTTGAATAGAAATTAAATTTTTATTTCGTATGTTGTTGCAGCTTGGTGGTACAAGTCCGAGTACATCATAAATGAGTTGAACATCAACTCAGTGATTACGACTCCTTGCCACGAAGAGATATTGCCTATCAACTCGTTTACGACTCAGCGGCCTTACACGTTGAAGGGATACTCTTACTCTGGTGAGTTCGGAACGTTTTAATGATTATAGTTAAGTTAATTAATTGCTTGTTCTCAAAGATTTCATTTTAATACGAGTATATATGATATTATTATTATACACGTAACATGTATCGATAAATAGGTCAAGATAAAGCCTGCAATGCGTGAATACATTGTACTTAGCAACTGTGGATAAATTCTGCAAAATTGCTGGTTTTGTTTCAGAAAGTCTGCAAAAAAATAAATATGACTCATGCAACTGTATATATCTAGGCACATTTATGAAGCATAACTAATTTTGATTTATTATAAATAAATCTTAACAGTATATTTTGTCTTAGAGTTGCAAAGGGACAACTTTTTACAAGTGCGAAGGGTCAATCTTTTCCAAAACTATTACACAGAAAGGACCAAAGCAATCACTGTTTTCTGTCACTTTTCTTTTTGTTTTCTCATTTATGAAAATAGAAAAATGAATGTCCCTGCACATGATTATATTCTGGAGCATCTGCGCATATATGTAGAAATATTATTATTATTAACTAATAAAAAAATGGGTTTATTTTTAAATTTTGGCAAAGTTAGATTTTTGTGGTTTTCAGGCACTTCCTAACTGGTCACAGATTAGGGGACATGGTTTCCACTCTTTGATGAATAAAAAAATTGATTAATTAGCTGTGTGGCTGCAAAGTGTAATTTATTTAATTAAAATGATTATAATATATAGTTCCGGTATCTTAGGCTATATTTTGAGTATTTTATTTAGTAAATTAAAGACCTATGAAGATTCCTATTATTTAATTATAGTGGTTCACGTCAAATTGCATCAAAGGGGATATTCAATTCGTGGACAATAAAATTCAATTCAAAAATTGGTTTTATCTGTTACCACTTACCACTGTATTCCCACTTGTTTATGAATCTTTAACGTGTATTGATCGAATTACCTATAATTAAAAGATAATAATATAATGGGTAGTATTTATCTATTTTTTAATTGGTGGAAACTTGAGTATTGCGTCGTATCAAATGTTGCAGTCTAGACTTTTACAATCTACCTAATTAATTATGTTTGTCAACATTAGATGTCATTTTTATTGATGAGAATTTCTGCAATTTATTGTTTGAAATTATAGGAGGTGGGAAGAAAGTGACAAGAGTTGAGGTGACTATGGATGGTGGCGAAACATGGCAAGTTTGTGCATTGGACCACCCTGAGAAGCCTAATAAATATGGCAAATATTGGTGCTGGTGTTTCTGGTCCTTGGAGGTGGAGGTGCTCGACATTCTCAGTGCGAAAGAGATCGCCGTTAGGGCTTGGGACGAGACGCTCAACACGCAGCCCGAGAAACTCATTTGGAACGTCATGGTACGTACGCGTTAAATTTGAATAGTTCGTCGTTAGTTTTTCGGTATACTTTTAATTTGTCTGTATTAAGCGGTACACTAATAATATTATCGCGTAAAATAAATGAAAATTAATAATATTTCGTCACAATGGAATATCTCATGTCATGATTTAGCCCCACATTGGTGTGACATTGGTTGTTCTTTTTAAAATTAACCAATTACCAAATTTTATTATTACGACTTTTCATTTTTCTCTCACTTTCCTTCAATTATTCCGATCACGTGACTGCTACATGATCACATTACTGATTTTGATAATTTTCCAATACAAAAATTCCTCTTTCACCAAATATAATTTAACATTCTAGATAATGTCAAATTTTACCCAAACATATTATCTTACCGTCTTATATTTTTATAGGGCATGATGAACAACTGTTGGTTCCGAGTGAAAACCAATGTCTGCAAACCACACAGAGGAGAAATCGGGATCGTCTTCGAGCACCCAACTCAGCCCGGCAACCAGTCGGGCGGATGGATGGCGAAGGAGCGCCACCTTGAGAAATCGTCGAACGAGGTTCCGACCCTAAAGAAGAGTATCTCCTCCCCCTTCATGAACACCGCCGCCAAAATGTACTCGGCGTCGGAGGTGAAGAAGCACAACTCCCCCGACTCCGCGTGGATCACCGTCCACGGCCACGTCTACGACTGCACCCGCTTCCTCAAGGACCACCCCGGCGGCGCCGACAGCATCCTCATCAACGCCGGCACCGACTGCACCGAGGAGTTCGACGCCATCCACTCCGACAAGGCCAAGAAGCTTCTCGAAGACTACCGCATCGGCGAGCTCATCACCACCGGCTACGCCTCTGCCGAGTCCTCCCCCAACAACTCCGTCCACGGCCCCTCCGGCAGCCTCTTCCTCGCTCCGATCAGAGAGGCGGTGCCGTCGCACAAGAACTTCGCCCTCGTCCCCCGCGAAAAAATCCCATGCAAACTCGTCGACATAACTGCTCTCTCCCACGATGTTCGGAAATTCAAATTTGCCCTACCTCATGAAGACCAAGTATTAGGGTTACCGGTCGGAAAACACATCTTCGTCTGCGCCGTCATCGACGACAAGCTCTGCATGCGGGCCTACACGCCGTCGAGTGACGTGGACGCCGTTGGGTACTTCGAGCTGGTCGTGAAAATCTACTACAAAGGGGTCCACCCGAAGTTCCCCAACGGTGGCACAATGTCGCAGCATCTGGACATGCTCAAGCTTGGCTCGTTTATCGAGGTGAAAGGTCCTTTAGGCCACATTGAATACACCGGTAAAGGCAACTTTTTAGTGCATGGAAAACCTAAATTCGCCAAGAAACTAGCCATGATCGCCGGCGGCACCGGAATCACGCCGATTTACCAAGTCATGCAGGCGATTCTCAAGGATCCGGAGGATAAAACGGAGATGTTCGTCGTCTACGCGAATCGAACGGAGGACGACATCTTGATGAGGGACGAGCTCGATTCGTGGGCGGAGAAATATTCGGACAGAGTTAAGGTTTGGTATGTGGTGCAAGAAAGTGTGAAGGAAGATTGGAGGTATAGCATAGGGTTTGTGACGGAGAGCATTTTGAGGGAGCACATTCCGGCGGCGAAGGAGGAGGCGTTGGTGCTGGCGTGCGGGCCGCCGCCGATGATGCAGTTCGCGGTGAACCCCAATTTGGAGAAGATGGGGTATGATATTAAGGAGGATTTATTGTTGTTTTAGAGGGAATATGAATAAATTGAGGGGGGGATTTGTAATTCTTTAAAATGTGGTTGTATATATTGGTCTCTGTTACATGTTTTGCTCTCCTTGTAATATTTATGTCATAAGTATTTCCTATTTGGAAATTTAGTGGTCTAATTAATCACTTTTTATATAGTACTAGTAGTATATTTTACTATGTAAGAGTTGCAGTGTAAGTGTGACGAAAATCAAAGAATTTCCTTTCAATATTTACTGCGCGATTCTGATCTCTTCTATACTTGGTGGCATTTATGTCTGATTAATCCATGTCATAAATAACGGCGACGGCGAGTCAACGGCTAGACTAGATACCGGCGGCGGGGGGAGGTGAATGCTTCCGTTCAGTGTTGCCAATCTTGAGAGAGAAAAAATCATTTCAAAATAAATTTTATTTAAAATAAATTTTGTTTGTGTTTTCATACATATGGATTTTCATTCGTAAATGTAGATTTTGAATTGCCGATTTTTAAAATTTTTTATTTTATTTTTTATTGCTACGTCATATTGAATTTCTTCCAAATTGTAAATCGTGCATGGAAATATTGAAATAAGTGTAAAGTTTGAGAATTTGTTCAGAAAATTAAACGTTCAGGTGTAAAAATTGAACCAAAATTGGTGTATTTACATGAATTTAACCCTTATTTATTTATATCGATGAAATGAAATAAATTAAATGTTTGAATTTTGATATAGAAATATAGGAATTAAATATATGGTCAAACTCCTATTTTCTTTAAGAAGAAGAAAAAGTATAATCAAATACAAATATAGTATTTGTGCATGTCATTTTCGTGGTTAACATCATGAATCATGATGAAGATGAAAGTTCTTTAATTTAGTGTGTATTAATACGAGGGTCAATCATTGCATACGTACACTAAAATAATATTTAAAGAAGACATTTAAGTAAAATAATAATCCTATAATAAACATACAAATATCTGTTGATACAAAATTGTACGTATCGTGAGATCAGAAGATACGTACCATATCTGTTGATAGAGCCTAAACTGTATTTTTTTTTCCTCGATTACGTGAGTATAAACTAATTAATATTTTTCTTATTGAGGAAAATTATGCGTTTCTACCATAATTTGGTATATGTGTCGTATTGTTATATTAGTCAATATTAATATTAATGTATCTGAAAAAAAAATTCATTAATTTGTTTAGCTAGGGACTAGGGAGGTAGAAAGATCCGAAATTAAATTATAAAATAATAATTTGAAAAGTTAAACATTAACACTTTAAATCATTTATCAACATCGTTATTTGAGATCAAATTGCATATTTTTGTGATACAAAATATAAGATATCATATCAAAGAAGCTTTTCTTCAGATATTTTAGTTGATTTTAACATGATATCACTATCAATCAGAAAAAGAAGATCAAAAGTAGCTGAGCTATATATTATATGATCATGAGTTACCTTCACCGTATGTTTAATTGTTAATTAATTTCTTGGTTGTAATCATCTGCAAAATTAGGGGTTGTTAATTTTATTTATCATCATTTACCATTTTCATCGATGTATACTACATAATCCAAACTTATACTTTTTTGTTTCACATTCTATATTTTGTGATTAGATATATCATTGTAATGGATGACAATGTTTGCGTTTACATATATCATGGATGTAACAATTGAAGTACAATGTTAGATCATAATGTAACATAAATACTACTCCATCAATCTCGGAACAAGTGGTTCGTTGTCCATATTGGGGTGTCTCATAACAAGTGGCTCGTTTCCAAAAAAGAAACAATTAACCCTTCAAAAGTGGTGGGTCATACCACTTTAACTAATTTTTACCTTTCACCTTAATACCCGTGCCGAAATAAAATGAGCCACTTGTCATGGGACGAAGGGAGCACATGCTTTGTAATAAACCAAACAAGAGGAAAACCAAATATTTTCAAATGGGTTAAAATGGATTGAAGTGGTTAAAATGGATTGATGTGACAATTATGTGTGTATTGACATAGAAGAAACACTGATTTCGACAACTCGTGCACAAGTCGAATTCAGCTAATGTGTGAATTTTTGATAGACGACTGCACATGACAATGAATCCGAATTACTTATTTATATTCAAATGAAAACATTCATATACACACGTACATACTTTTTTTTTTTTACTATTATTAGAAATTGCGGTCACAATTTCCGGTGAGCACTGGGTGAATCGTCGTTCATGTATTGCAAACCACATTTTACAAGTAAATGAGTGACAGACTCAACATATAGAGACATTTAGCTAATATATTAAACCACATGTTATGTTATCATTCGACACTGACATTAAAGAGAAAGATAAAACGATAGATAGTTAACAGATTCAATACTTTTGAAGAGATAAATTTTCCATATTTAGAACAAAACAAGTTCAATGAAACAGCAAAATGGAAAGAAGATAAATATAGTGGAATGGAAGAAGTATGATAGTACACCTTTATCGATAAGAAGGGGAGATCATACAAATATCAATTGTTTCAATTGATTGTGATTACAGTTTTAATTTTACCTGATAAAAAATCTATATTTGATCTTTCCTCTATGAAGCATTGCCACATGTATATATGCGTGTATGGAGCGTGTGTAATTATTGGCACTATCTAATTTTTGTTATTTTGAAGTCTATACTTGGCTGACCATTTCGTAGGCTCAAAATTAGATCATCACAAACTCTCCTATGAGGCGCATGGGGTACACGCGCACGTGCACTGTAGGCGCTACTTATTTTTATTATTTTTTTATTTCTAGATTTTTTTTCCCTCTTCGTTTTTGTTTGCCTCTTCCTCTTTGGTTAAGAGTCGAGCGACGAGAGCCGTTCCTCGCAGCAAGCTGAAAAATCCAAATTATTGCCATGACGATTATATTTATATTAATAATCTGAAAATTAAAAAAAAATTGAAAAAAAAAATTTGGTCAAAGGATTTGACCCGGTCTCTTACTAGAGACCGGTCTCACAGTAGACCGTCTCTTAGAAGATTAATTAAACTAATTAGTTTAACACTACCAAATTCATATAGGTAGATAGTAACAATAATTAAATTAATTTTATATACGTGTTACCACAAACATTGGTATTCCTCACATTTATAAAGTCGAGAGAGATCAATATATATATATTTCATCCCTAATTCCTTTGATCAAACTCAACATAACTTACGAAATCTAAAATAATTTGATGAATATATACCTAAAACACTTGTATCCATATATAA
Source organism: Schizonepeta tenuifolia (assembly GCA_029490685.1). Taxonomy (NCBI): domain Eukaryota; kingdom Viridiplantae; phylum Streptophyta; class Magnoliopsida; order Lamiales; family Lamiaceae; genus Schizonepeta; species Schizonepeta tenuifolia. Next base: position 122,631,040 of record CM055956.1, read on the forward strand.
ATTGAGCATTTTTAAATAATTGTGCAATGTTTTGTCGAAATAATTAACCCTTTTGTCCATGAGTTTAACTAATAATCATACTTCTATGATCCAACTAATTAATAAAAAAATTAATACCCATATAATTAAGCTGAACCACGTTCATGTCTGATAACAAAATATTTACTAATATATTTCAGAAATAATATTAACAAAAGAGAAAAAGTTATACACGGCACATAATTAATGCGTAATCCACTTGATAATGATACCTTAATTACAGATTTAAAAACTTCAGTCAAAAACCCTATTATAACTTTTACGTTATAATTTAAACTAGTCCAGATCTAGTAAAGTGCTTACAATAACTAGCAAATCTTGAACCCATCATCTTTAAAAAATAGGAAAATAAATATAACTAATCTTTAAAAATTAAAAAAAAAAGATATTGTAAAAGTGGGACCCAATGACCATGTGGGCCCGTAGCCATTGGCTGCTGTGGCTTCGGAAAGTCACCAACTTGTTACATAATTTCGTTTGAGCCAAAGTCCATATTAAATAATTTTGTCGCAATTTAATCTTTAATTCTTTCGCATTTTGGTGCATGCAAAGGGGCATCAAACATTTCTCCGCAGCGCAACTGCCTTGACCCCTATTATAGTATTTCCTTATTTTTTTTTACCATTTTAAAAACCGTTTTCGTATTTATTAATATTGTGATCAACATGTTCCCCACCGGAATTGGGTACTGACATTTCTATTTTATTAGCTAAATAAATTTTTTTATTACGCTAAACGACGAAGCCTCCTTTCGCCGAAATCTATTCTTTTTCCGATAACATTTTCAGGTGTCGTCTTATTATTGGCCACAATTATTAATATTTTCGTTTAAAAGTGATCGATGTGATTTCAATGTGCGTGCTCCACTTTTCTTTTGGTGGAAATTAATTTATTTCCGAATCTTTAATAAGAGATTAATCAAAAGGAATTTTGCCTTAATTATATAAAGATTGGTTGAATCACGCCTAATAATACATACTCGATCACAAATGTAGTATTTAATATATAAAGGTTAACTAAATTTAATACTAATTACCATTATCAATAAATATAGTGATATTTGTTTGAATTAATTGCACATCATTTTCTACGTAGTACATAGTTTGACAAAATATGTACTTGCATTTACAAGCAAAACTCATCATCATTGCAAGTAGCAAAGTGTAGTCAATTTTTATTGAAATAATTATAAGTTGAACTAGTTGGATCAATTTTCTGCAATTCGTTTGCAAACCTCAAATATCTAAGACAGATTTATTTTGACTTAGGAAATAGGCAATCATAAATTAACTGGATTTTACCAAGTTGGCAAATGGGCAAGTATTTACTATTTATTTGTTAATTACTATTAAGGATGTCGATCAGACCAATCCATTTGGTTTTGAATTTGTCCTATAGGATTGACGGGGTATTAAGCATTGGATTGACGGGGTGGTAAATTTTCTATTAAGCATCGATGGACAAGGATGGTGTCAGAAATCAGAAGTGAATATGTTGAGTATAATTTTTAAACAGAAAAGTAAAATTTTATTGAATCAAATTCACAAGTAAAGTGATATCATCAAATTTAGAAGTAAAGTAGTAATAAAATTTTATAAGTAAAAAATACTTTCAATTAATCGGTTCAACCCATTCGGTTTTAAGGCTAGCCATTTCGGGTTTGTAGGGCTATTCGGTAAGGGCCAATCGGGTTGTATTGTTTTTAGAACTAGAACGATTCCAATCTTGTCATTTTTCGGTCTATTCGGACCAACTCATCGATTTCAGGCTGCATTGACATTCTTAAATACTACTACTACTTCATTACACAATAATACGTATTAGGCTTGAACGTCGGTGCTCAATTAACTAATTCAGTAGCTATCTATCTCACAATAATTAATTATATCTTACGAGCCCAAACATTAGACTATGTATAAAAAAATACAGTGGATATACCGTACAGTTCAATTTATAATACATTTGCTACAATTTATGCAGACGTCACTTGGAATCAAAGCTTAGAATTAATTAAATTACAAGTGTTAGATGTCGGTTTTCAGGGTGTCGATTGATTTAAAAAATTTCAAGACCACTTAATTAAGAATAAGATTCCGAAAACCTTGGGTGCTTTATTATTTTTTAATTTTTATTTTATTTTATTAAATTTTTGGCTTTTAGTTTTTTGTCTTAAATGAAAAGTTAAGTATATTGAACTGTTGTGTCGCCCTCGAACGGCTGTGAATGATAGAAATTATTATCTGTCACCCCAAGTTGTATAGCTAATTTGTTTTTTAAGTGACTCGATTAGCAAATTGCAGTTATAACTTATTATGAAATTTCATTATATTTATGTTAATCAAATCTTAACTACTATTTGTGGGTGCATTCCATTCCAAATACAATAGCTTAACAAAAAAACAAAAATCTATTTATGTAATTGATTATGCTTTCGAGCATCATGGTGTAACGATTTGGAGGTCGGACTACTCGTCTTGCCTTCTGAATATTGTCTCTGTCAATTTAGCTAATTAATTAAAAATTTGGGTTTCCCTTAAAAAAAATGTTGGTGCGATGTGATTTAATCGTGTAGCAATTTTAGCTAGATGTTCCATCAATTGGACCTACCTACAAGCCACAACTAGCCAATTCGTAAGTCCTTTTAATATCTCTACTATTTGAGGTGATCATTTATATGGAATAATAAAATTAATTACCAAATTAATGGTCAATTCTTGTGAAGTTTCTATTTGTTATTTTGTAGTGCTATTACATTTATTAAGTGGGGAAAAAGGAATATCTATAGCTTTCTATATGCTAACATATGAGTATAGAAGTCTTTATACTCTAGTTGGCCAATTGGATTGTATTAATCTCATAACATAATATTTGATTGGATACAGTTTGACATGGTACTTAATATCATGATAGTTACTTATGATTAGTTATGTCCAATCTTGCTCTCATGAAATTTGGTCCTTCATGTGACAAAACTAAACCCTACCAATTTAATACGAATCCATCTTCATTCATCTCATACTATCTATAGCTTAATGAGATTCATCTCGATCAAGAATTGTAAATAAAACACAACTTGTTCGAGAGTCTCTATAATGTCATTTGCATAAATATAACTCTAATACAGTCTAAATTTATGAACCGTGAATGTATACTCAAATAACTTCAATCTAAAAAAAAATTGTACAATTATGTGAAACGACTAATCTAAATTAATGCTCATTGTATTACTCTGATTTTTTGGGGTTCATTGCAATTAAAACCTCTTTCAATAATTGTCATCTCAATTAAGGTCGATTTTGGCGAATTAATTCCTGAACTCTCGATTTGATTCAATGTGCTACTGAAATAACCCTCCGACAACGTTAATTGGGGATTTTTCCACCATGACAAAATTGACTAGGTTGGCACTTACGTGGCATCCATGTGGCCAAATAAAGTTAAAAATAAAAAATAAAAAATAAATTAAAAATTCCACATCATCATCATCATCTTCCCAAACAAAGGTTTTTGAGGCACTCCAATCTACCGCCGAGGCCGCGGCCACCAACTCCGCCGCCGGCACAATCTCTCTCTAACCTCTCCAAGGAACGACGTCGTTTCATTTAAACTGCCAGCGTGGTCACGCTGGCTTTTCCGGCTTCCATATCATCATCGACGTCGTCGGACACCTATTTCTGTAGCACATTGAATCAAATTGAGAGTTTAGAAATTAATTCGCTAAAATCAAACTTACGGTTGCTAAATCGGAATTTAGAAAAGGTTGAGTAATTGCAAGCAATTAACCCATCTTTTTATTGCTTATAACTAGGATCATTCTTTGGATTTCCGAATCTTACACGATTTTTTTTTTCTTCTCCAAGAAATAGTCATGTAAACTGATTTCTAACAACTTTATTCTCGGTCTCTGGAATCCACGTAGGATTTGTTGGAATCTTAGAAATGCTCCCATTTACAATCATTCGAAAAGTTGGGTGTCGACATACCAATAATTAAAAGTGATGTTATAATTAAATGAGATTATATTTTGCAATTAAAATTTTCTTTTATCATATCAAACCACGTGTCAAAATTCCTGATCAGTCTGGACTAGCCGGAAAATATATGGATACTTCACATCAAATTAATATGGAAAATTTCAATATAATTAAAACAAGTGATTTCCCTTATTTTGGTGAGATCGGCGCGAAATCTCCTCTTACTAAAATCGTTTCTCCTTTCCTTTGTGTGGATGCCCTTTTGGTATTCATACACAAGTGTATTAGATAAAATAGATATGAATATGAATATCTGATTTATATTTGATATTCATGTTTGATATATTGAAAATATCGATTAATATCAAGTGATAATGAAAGTAGAGATATGAGTCATATAGTAGTAAAAATTGGTATATGAAAATTTTGAAAAATAACAAATCAAATATGTCAAGTTGATATCCATATATTGATATATCAAACACAAAGTATGGATATGAGTCATATTGATACTTATATCTGATATACGTATATAAATACCAAACTAGAAGAAGGGGTTTCGTCAAAATTAAAATAAAGTAACTGTAAATGGCGTGTAAATGATTTTCTTTTTGCATATTTGACTTGGAATATCCACATGTGTTCCACGACTAGTTCAATCACATTGTTTATTCGTAAATTACCAGCGATTTATTATTTATTTTAATTAAATTATATATAATGGGTGTTACTTTAATAGATAAAATGAGAATGCATAATCATGATGATGCTAAAATAGTAAAATTGATTCGTGTTGGAATAATCAAAAGAATGGTAAAAGTAGTTCGAAGAAAAAGCAACAAAGGAAATACAGAAAAAGTCGACTCCCCCTTTTTCAAGTGTCAGTAGCGGAACGTTCTGTCAATCGGGGAAGGTTTTTGGTGACAAGACCTGGAGATATCAGAAGTGAGAATGCTTACATGAGTAACGAGAAATCCTGTGAAAAACACGATCGCCTGCCAGTGGAAGGTTTTCTGGGTGAAATGCCAACAGGCGTCTATTATTGAATTGACCCGACCCGAAAGTACCCGTTTTGGGAACGTCCAGTGCCAAAGTCACTGAATGGGCAAGTCGCCAATCCCTGGACTATGTAATGTACTTTATCCGCTGGGTGACGGGCGGGCATTTTACCAGAGGTTTCTAATCTACCCTTGTGTGATTCCTGTTGAAGCATATACTCTGGGGCGGGTGCAGGTCGGTATATCAATACCGATTAGATCCGAGCTCTCTTATTGAATTGCTTATTCAACGAGCATTCTCAATATTATGCCTTGAAGAGAACTCGAACCTCCACGCTCTTTAGCACGAGATTTTGAGTCTCGCGTGTCTACCATTTCACCACCAAGGCATCTTGAAAGTGCATCCTATCTTTTCAAAACAATATTATACAGTATGATTTTGTCATTATTATTTCTTGAATCATACACTTATGAATATATTCCTACGTATTTATGAATGAATTTTACATATACTATATGTTTTAATGGATAATATTTGTACAAAGAATGACAGAGTTTTGAAATATAATCAGAAAGTATAAAGAGGCCCACTTCGATCCAGTTGACCACACGGTACAATTACTTCCATCTAGTTGACCACACGGTACGATTATTCTTTTTATGCGTGTTTAAGTACACTAATTGAGGTTTAGAATCATAATAAGAAAGATGACAATTGAATAAAACAATACAAAAAAAATCAGTCAAGTGAGTGCATCTCACGCGTCCTTCTAATTATGCGTTGAGAGAGACGAGTGTTGTGCACGTGCCAATCCTGGCAGTTGATTGGGTTTGTGAAATGCACGCGCGAGGATATCGATTACACCGTGAGGTTGATCGCATGTGAAATTTGGTGAAGCAAAATATTTGTCATATGTAGCAATTAACGAGAGTAAGAACTTCTTATATGGCCCAACTACAGTATATATGGGCTCGTTACTTTTATTTTTGAAGCATCTTATTGAAGCCTCAATGCAAATTAATATCAAGTGCAGTCCATTAATAATTTCAAAATTCAAATGGGCAAAAAAAAAAAAAGGACTCATAAGCAGTAAACCAAATATGCACCCATAGCATAAGGTGGGGCTTAGATTCTTTTAGGGCATTATTATTGGTTCATTTAAAATAATTTTCACCCTAAATTTAGGCTGAAATAACAAAATGCGTGCTAAATGGTTCACCCAGAAGATCTATTAAAATTGGGCAGTTCCCACAAAAATATTACACCCCCCTATATAACTCCTTAAATTTATCCTCCCTAATTCTTCTCATATCTCACAAATTGAGTTGGACCCATAATTTTTATAAAATAATTAATAGAAAATAAGAGAATTGTTATATGCATTTGTAAAGTAGGAGTTATTAATAACATAAGGGACACATTAAAAATAATTTTAGAAGCAAAATTTTACTCCTTCCGTCCACGAAATGGTTGTCACTTTTGTCATTTAAGTTTGTCCACGAAATAGTTGATACTTTTGCTACTCTACTCACATTTATTGTGGGACTCTTACTCCACTCACAATAATACTCATTATTATTTACTATTACTTACTATTTTCTTAAAACCCGTATCGTACAGAATGTGCCAACTATTTCGTGGATGGAGGAAGTAATAATTTTGTTGGAAAATAGTGCAGCTTTTATATGTACTCGCGAAAGAATTCATCTTATTAAGCCCAATCGCCAATGAAAGCCCATTTAATCTTACTCGCGAAAGAATTCATCTTATTATTAAGCCCAATCGCCAATGAAAGCCCATTTAATCTTTTTCAGGCTAATATAATCGTTATGCAAAACTTATACTACCTCTGTTCCACATTACTTGTCTCACTTTCTGTTTTGGACGTCTCACTCTATTTATCTCACTTTTCATTTAACGAAATAATTAATAAATCACTTTATTCGCTTTATATCACTTCAGCACCACTTTATATCACTTTATGTCACATCAGCACCACTTTATATCACTTTATCAATTAAAAAATACTTTATACCACTTTATTAACTATACTAACCACATCTTTTATATCTAATATCTTTTTTTTAATCTCCGTACACAAAGGAAATGAGCCAAATAACGTGGAACGGACGGAGTATGTTGAGGTTAGTCCATATTCTATCTAATGCTTGGCCCAAATGTACTGTAAATAAAAAGTCGGCCCAAAAAGATAGTTCTTTGGATTAAAATTGAACCAAACCAACTACCCAAAAAAAGAAGAAGAAGAAGAGAACTGAAACCAAATAAAACGACCATTTTTTTGTTTTTGTTTTTAATTTAATCTTGCACTGCAAAATATTTTGTTTTTGTAACACTTCAATTTGATTACGATAGTGGGAATGTACTCAAATCATGATATTATATTTTTAATATACAAATATTAGGTAAAAGTATGAGTATTATATATTATGTGTATGAGATTGATAAATGATATCTATATTTGATACTTAAAGTATTGATTGATATCAACTGGAGTGGAAAATAGAGATATGAATTATAAATAAGCAAAAATTGGTATATGAAAAAGATATAGACCAATACAAAAGTATATAAAAAATAGAACAAGCCCATAAATACTTTTTCTATGTGCCTGGTTTATGATTTGACATTAGAATACTTGTAACTTGTTTGAATTTGCCATTTTCAACAATAAATTTTATGCTTAAGATTTGAAGCTTTCCAATACGAGTTGAAAAGTGAAATAAATAAATAAAATATTACACGTTAACCCAAATAATTGGTTTGAAAGGCGTTAACCCAAATAACTATTCGAACAAGATTTTTTCAGCAGTTTCGATTTTTTTGTTATAGATTTTAAAAAGACTCGTGTGTTATATATTAGTAGTATTTATTTGTTTGAGTTTAATTGGAAAAATAGATAGAAAGCATCAAACCAAATGCTCATCACCATCACTACAGAAAGAAACTGAGATTGGTTAACATTAAATGCTTATCAAATATTAATCCAAACTTTTAAACTAAAAATTAAGAGTCAATTTTTAAAATAATTATAATGGAGACTAAAACTCAAATTTTGACTCACCTTCCTCGTAAATATAAATTTTGACCATTATTTTTTAATTTAGGATAAAAATACGAATTTAATCTTTATTAGTCCCAAATGTGTCAAATTCAGTTTAAATTTTTGTTGTACATTTTGTATGATTTTAGTCTTATTGGTGTCAATTGTTCCAAGTTTGATACAATTGGGACGAATGGTCTAATTAGTGTCATTTGTGCCTAATTATGGTCGTGGTACAGTTGGTACGAACAGAATTTATTTGCTAAAAGTACCAAGTCGCGAATATCAAGCTAGAACACATGCATCGGAAAAAAAAAAAAACTCTGGCTAATGTGGCGAGGCTTCACCACCACCACCAACAGAGTTGCAAAGGCAACCTCAATGGTCGTGTCAGAAATAAAAAACAACCGACGATGGCGCCAAAAAACGTGAATAACATCCCTTCAACGCCTGACTTATTAAGGGTAAATCCGTCCCAAAATGGAAATATCTGCCAAAATTTGTGTTTATGAAAAGGGTGAGCCAAATTATAAGTTTTAATCCCCATTATAGCTATATGGATATATATTTTCAAAAATTATTATACTCATTACAAAGATTCATCTTCCCAAAAACTAACATAGGCTAAAGGTTAAGATTTGATGATCTGCCCTCTCAATAAAAAAAAAAGACTTGATGATCTAGAATTACAAATTTATTAAATTAATTTTCCTAAACTTTTAATCGGATATATCACGAAATTTATAACCCAAAAACCCACATTCCTAATAGTTTAAGGACAATGGCTATACCTAGTGCACATTGAAAATAACGTTAGTAATTTTCCATAGTATATATATAAAAAAAATATCAATAATTCCCTCCCCGTAGATTATCCATTATAATGTTCCACTAAACCATTCACTAGCACCAACAATTTTCTTATTTATCATCCTAAAATCGCACATGAATTCAATAATTTTGCTTTTGATGATAATTTTTTTGAATGTCGCTATAGCAAGTAAAACTTTAAATCCGTTATAAAAGAAAGTTAAATTAAATCAGCTAAAACTCGATCAAGAGCTAATTAAAGTTAGAAAATCCGTCCAAGTTTATTACATATGCTAAAACACAACCCAAGTTAATTCTATATAACCGACATGCACAATAATAATGACATCACATCATCAATTAATGCTAGATCGACAACTAGTTAGTAGTATCATAAAATAAATTTGACAAAATCTTAAAGTTGATGGAAATATATTTCAAACATTTTGTATCTAAGATTAGAAGTCATTGTAAATTATGCCTTCATGAAAAAACTAGAACATAGTATCGTCAAATATTAACTGGGGGGCAGAGTAATAAATTTAAAAAAAAAATGTTGATGGCTATTTATGAGCTATTGCTTACATCATCTATCCTACTTTTTTTTTCTTTTTTCTTTTTAATTCGTGGGAACCCATTGCCGCTACTTTCGGTGCGCACTGGGTAAACCCCTATCTATCCTACTTTGCTATAACAAAAGAATGGTAATTATGTAACAGCTAATAAATCCTACTTGATGTAAATTGATTGTTACTGTTTGTACACATGTTTTTTTTTTTTTCATTTTTTCTTTAATGTCATGAGAACATGCAGCCGTTACTTTCGATGTGCACTGGGTAAACTTTTGTTACTGTACACATGTTCTCTTCATTTACTTATTATTTGTATAGTTAAAACGATAAATTTTCAAACTGAGTCAATATGCAATGTAACATCTAAAACTATATGACTCATGAGCTTTATATTTTTGGTATATTGAAAACCAATATTTTGCTATTTTGTTCATTTGTTGAATTATTAAATACTGAAATTCAGATAAATAAACTAGCAAGTTATAGAATTGTATTGAGCTGCCTAATATAGAACTACTATATAACTAAACAATCTAACATTTTACAATAAAACAATGAAACATTAAAAGTGCCATATAGCACTAAATGCCAAGACAATTATTTCTCTACTTATTTTGCTAACGAAATAAGAAACGTTATACTCACCAAAAAAGTAAAGTATTTACTTGAATTAATAATACTTCATTTCAAAATTTCATAAAATTTCCAGAATTAAACGGTTAACAATTGATTGCTATTTGTCCAAATATTTTTTTTCTTTTTGAAATTTGTTCTGAATTTGGTTTTAATTATTTGAAAATTAAAATATTGAAAACCAATAATATTAAGAAGCTCGAATGCAGGACAAAGGTGTTTGAAATTTATAATATCCTTTATACCAAACCACTTGGGGAGTGGGACCCCCAGTATGAATTTTATCAACTTTGTATTAATAATAAAATAAAAATGCTAAAGTAGGATTCAATATATTTCCTATTTTGAATTTTTCTACTCATAAATATTAAATACATACTGATATATACATTTGTACAACGGAGAGAGAGAGAATTGGACATATAAATGTAGAGAGAGAGAGTAGTGCACAGCTCGTCTTTCATAAACTTCTCTTTCCCCCTTTTTATTAATTTTCTACTAACGGAGAGAGAGAGATGGAGGGTGGGGCTCCGGCGGCGGACACCGTGATGTCGGAAGTAGAGCCGCAGCCTCAGCAGCAGCAGCAGCCGCAACCTCCGATGGATCACATACCGGCGACGTTCAGCCACGGCGGCCGATTCATCCAATACAATATCTTCGGCAACATCTTCGAGGTCACTGCTAAATACAAACCCCCAATCATGCCTATCGGAAAGGGGGCATACGGCATCGTTTGGTACCTAAATGCTCACTTGCCACTACCACACTGTTAATACTTTTGTTTGTCCGGATTTATTCATTAATTGCTGGTTTAATTTTCTGAATAAGCTCTGCTTTGAATGCTGAGACGAATGAGCATGTGGCGTTGAAGAAGATAGCCAATGCTTTTGATAATAAAATTGATGCCAAGAGGACTCTGCGTGAGATCAAGCTTCTTCGGCACATGGATCATGAAAACGTTAGTTTTTATTTTCATTTCTATTTCTTTATGTATGAACGAGTGTTTAGTTTAATTGCAATGTTTGAATGTTTGGATCCCTCGTCACTTCTTGTTAGGGTAGTATGCAGCTAGAGGAGTTTTGCTGTGATAGATGTTCTGAATTATAGCTTCATTTGTGAACTACTTAGATGGTTTGGTGGACTATTATTAGTCTGGCGCGACTGATGAAATCGAATAATTAGGCCCCGAATATATTCTGATTCCAGCATTTTTGATCATTTTATCATGTTTGTATACATTTATTAGGGGTAATCTATATAATGCTGTCATTATTTTGAAATTTATTTATCTTTATTGCTTGTTGTATCACTAAATTAGAGCTCCAAAACCTGGGGCAACGGGTTTGCTCGACTAGTCTAGTTGAACATTTTTTTATTTTAGAAAGTGTGGTGCTTTTAACTGCGGAATAGAAAGATCTCCTGTTAATATTTTCTGTCACATGAACATGAATTTATGAATTCACCCCTTCATACTCGTGTATGATATGTAAATTTGATTTAGTAGCTGGTTCGAGATTCGGATATGTAACTTTGATGATTTAGTTACAGAACAGAAATATCAAGACTGCCTTTTATAGAACAGCTACTTTTTAGGAGAAACTCTCATTTAACATCAAGAGGAGTGAAGTTTTAGTAGTTTGTGCTATCCCATACTAAATGGAGCTCAAGAAAGTTGTCATCATACGAAATGAGTTAGCTGGCCTATGGGTTTCTATGATATCACTTTTTTGGTTAATGGAAAGATAAATACAGTTTGAGCACATGATCTAAAGTTTTGTACTAGAGTATGGACCTAAAATTGATAGCTAATGAATTTGAGATGAAGTGGTCCAGTAGGGTGGGTCCATTTGAGATTTATTCCAAATATGTAATCATCAAGTTTGAGACGAAAGTTTCAGTACTGATTCCACATTCAGTAGGGTTGTCCATTTAAGATGGAGTTAAGACTGATTTTATCATGCTCACATGAATTTTTAAGCAATTGACCAAGTATATTTATATTTCAATTTTCAACATATTTTGATCAATTTCATTTTGCCCTTTCTTGTAAAGTTGATGTGGCTTAGCAATTTATTTAGCCCCATAATTATGTAAATGTTCACGACTAATGAAATTATGCCAAATAAAAGAAAGAAACAATGGGAAGATTGAAAAATATGATGCACCTGAGCCTGCAACACGCTCATAGCAAAACTAATATGGCATTATCAGCTGCACATAATTTTATCATAGATACTTTAAATCCAAGTTAGATTTGGCAATGGCTAGAATTCTTTGGTCCATATAATCGTGTTATCTGACATTAAGGAACGATCCTAGAGAATTTAAGGAGGGAATAAGGTTATGGGTAATCTAATTAAATGCAAATTTTATTTGCCGCAGGTGGTTGCTATCAGAGATATAATTCCACCACCTCAAAGAGACGCATTTAATGATGTTTATATTGCATATGAACTTATGGACACCGATCTTCACCAAATCATCCGTTCTAATCAAGCTTTGTCCGAGGAGCATTGCCAGGTTAAATTTCAAATTTTAGTTTGACAGAATTCTGCATATGATTACAGTTGTCACTTATTTATATATTATTTTTGCACGTTTGTTGAAATTACAGCATTATAGTGTATTTTAGTTGGAACTTGGAAGCCGATCTTTTGAACCTAAATCATTGAACACCATAAATTTCAGGAATAAAGTCGTTCAATATTGTTCATCGGTTATTGAAACTCTCACTAAGAAAGTACCGTATAATATTAATGAAGTAATTGCATTTTCAAGATTTTATCCATCTCGTATAATACCAAAAAAAAAAAAAAAAAAAGAAGAGGGGAAAAAAATAAAAGGTAAGTACACATTGCTGTGCTGTTGAGCATCTGAATCAGCATGATTAATGTGGCTCTTTTATGTATTTATTTAAGTATTTTATGCATGAAGTGCCAATAATCATAAAAGTGATTGCTTTGTCAGAAGGTGTTTTCCTTATAATCTTCCTTTTAATTTTTATTTTTTTTGGCTTTTAACAGCCAAAAGATATAGTCACTTTTCCTTATTCACAATACAATATACTGATTTCGTGTTCTCCCAGGAGACATTAAGACAGTTCTTGTACTAATCTCCTTTTCTGTAAACTAACTATTTCCTCGTTATTGTACAGTATTTCTTGTATCAGATTCTTCGAGGGTTGAAGTATATACATTCAGCAAATGTCCTCCATAGGGATTTAAAGCCTAGCAATCTTCTTCTTAATGCAAATTGTGACCTAAAAATTTGTGATTTTGGATTGGCTCGGGTCACATCTGAAAGTGACTTCATGACAGAGTATGTTGTTACAAGGTGGTATCGGGCACCGGAGCTGTTGTTAAATTCGTCTGACTACACTACAGCTATTGATGTTTGGTCGGTTGGGTGCATTTTCATGGAATTGATGGATCGGAAGCCGTTGTTTCCGGGTAGAGATCATGTACACCAGTTGCGTCTTTTGATGGAGGTACTCTAATTTGATGTCAAAACTTTGTGTTGGAGCGAGATGAATTATAACTGTCGTCTTCATATTTATTATATTGCTCAGATTAGTATGACTTCAACCACTTAATATTTGAAATTGAAGAAATGGTAAGATGATTTTATGAATGATCAATTTTACATATTTTAGTAGATTAACCACATGCATATAGGACTTTGATGCAGCGTAGGCAATCCAAACTGTTGTTACGTGGAAATTAATCCATTGCTCCTTTTTAACTAAAGGCTTAACTTTGGGTCTACTAGACCTTTCTCATCATATCGCCATAATCATAATAGTAATGATATACAATTTGTTGATGAATGGTTCCTGTTCATTTGTGGTGGAGGTCATTTTAGTGAGCTGGGAAAGGAAGAAAAGAAATTGTTGGTCTGCATTACTAGAAAGAATCTACCCCCTGTGGCATGTTTTAGTACGGAGTTGATCTAGGCCAATTCATTTAGTCCTATATTATACTCGAATTTTGGATTGGCTCGGGCAACATATTTCCTCCACCATTGTGTGGTTTGAACCGGCATGTGATGTTAGATTGAAGTTTTCTCTGTAGGCATTCAGTTGCAAAATCTTGGTTTTAATGTAATAGCATAAGAAAACTAGTTTCTTTGCTAATCAGCTTTTTAGGCCAAGGACAATTGCTTTATAACACCTGTGGAAATGTTTGAGTGAGTTTTGTGCTTAAATCTAGGTTATCAATAAACCCCACTTTTTGCTCCGTTGATGTTTACATGTGCTACTATGACAAGTAACAAGGGGTTTCTTTCTCTTGCAGCTGATTGGCACACCATCTGAAGCTGAGTTGGGATTGCTGAATGAAAATGCAAAAAGATACATTAGGCAACTCCCTCCTTACCGTCGGCAATCATTCACTGAAAAGTTTCCTCATGTGCACCCCCTTGCCATTGATCTTGTCGAGAAGATGCTGACATTTGATGCTAGACAAAGGCTTACAGGTATGTCACTTGTTCGTGCCCCGTCATTATTCACATGAGAACTGTTCTTATCTTCGATAAACTTATGTTGCCTTGATGCTTTTCTATGATAATATTACTGCGCTCTATCATTTGTTTCAATTCAAGGACATTTAGCTAATAAAATCTATGCTCTAGTTTTGCTTGCTTACTGAATTTACACTTCAAATTTCTAAATATTTTCTGGTTTCGACTATGTGACATACCTTCCTAGCCCAGATCTAGATACTTTTCCATTGTTAACCTTTTCTTGTGTTCTAAAGTAATTGTTTTGCATAGTGATATCTTATTGTAAATTGTCTAATCAATCTCATCTGCAATATGTGGGAATGCTCTTAAAATCTGTTCCTCATGTGGAAAAAGGATGCTATACAATTATTTTGAGATAACTATTAATTTCAAAAACATTAAGCACGAATGCTTGTGCCATGTCAGCAATTTCATTTAGATATTGAACTTGCAATGGACAACTTAAGCTTGTCAAATAACTACTTTTTTTCCATGTTTGCTTACTCAAATTTATCTCACCTCTTTATAATCATCTTGTGAGTACATCAGTTGAAGATGCATTGGCCCATCCGTACCTCAACTCGCTCCATGACATAAGCGACGAGCCCATTTGCATGACTCCCTTCAACTTCGACTTCGAACAACACGCATTGACGGAGGAACAGATGAAGGAGCTCATCTACCGGGAGGCGCTTGCATATAATCCCGAGTATCATCTGCCCATGTGAAAAAGTCATTTGTTTGTGAAATTGTTGGAGTTAGCGTGGTGCCATGTTGTATGTGATGTGATATTGGGTCAGTTTCTTGTATATATTTTGATCCATCTAAAACCTTGATGATTTATTATTAGAAGGTTGGGCAAAAATTCTTAAATTAGATGTGGATATTTTATCTCCTCCGCCGCAGCGCGTGTTGTTAAGCGCCGGATGCTAGGGTTTGGGGTCTGTGTGGTGGTATGATGGCTGAGGAACGAATTGACATGTGTTGGTGGTTATTTGCCTTGTATTTTTCTTTGATCCTAATATTTTCCGATTATTTGAAATCATCGGATCGACATTTGTGTGTGGTTTGTGAGCTATTATGTACTAGATGAGTTTACTTTGCATCTATATGAATGGCAGCTACGAGTTTATTTGCATCACTTTTGTGTTTCTAGATCTATTTTGCAAATATTCAATATTAAGCTAGCAAAGTTAGGGCAAGAGCCGTTTTAGAGACACCAAAGCCGTGGTGGTAAATGGAGATTAAATACTAAGGATCGGTTATTTTTTATGCAAATTTATCATAAGAAAAGATTGGGAAAAAAATCTCACCGTATCAAATAATAGTGGTTCATACTCCCTCTTCTCACGAAAAAGACACCTATTTGAGAATGATACGGGGTTTAATAAAATTAGTTGTGTATATTGTTGGTGGAGTAAGGGTTTCACTTACTATATAGATTTAAATTGCTTTTAAAGGGTTCAAATAATGGTTTGTGTGTGGGGTGAGTGGAATAAATGTCCCACTTTAGTTAGGTGGAGTATTAAATTAAAGTAAATTTTGTGGATCAATTAGAGATGGCAAAATGAGCCCGGCCCGACCTAGTTTGACAGGTTGGCACGGTTTTGGGCGGGCTTGGGCTCGAGTGATTTCGGGTAGGGCCGATTTAGCCCAAAAAGTGTGAAAGCCCGATGGGTTCGAGCCAGCCCGACCCGATCCAAAAAATTTACACTATAAAACACTTTTTTGGACGGGCTTGGGTTGCATATTTTTGGCCCGACATATTTTCGGGCTGGCCCAACCCGACCCAATTTTCCCCCAAAGCCCGATGAGCTCGGGCCATGCTGGCCCAACCCGGAGTTTTGCCAGCTCTAAAGTCAACAATGGCAAATGAGTGAATAAGTAATAAAGTAGAGATAAATGTTATGAGATAACTTATCAAAAATAAAACGTACATCTTTTTCGTGGACAGACAAAAATGGAAAAAAAAAATATTTTTTTTGTGAACGAAGGGAATATCATTTATATCCTATGTTCTCTAGAGTGCAAAATATAGTTTATCTATGCTACATTTAATCTTGAATTGGAGTGAAATGGCGGGAAATATGATGGCCGGACAAAATTTGCATCAAACTTGGGAAAAAAATATTCACGCTGCAAAAGAATTTGAAAAAGAATGGGAGAATGCGAAACTTTATGATTTTCATCTTGTTCTATCAAAGAAAACGAACCCTAATTGATTTCCCTTCACCCAGTTTTAAAAAATAAAATAGAAAAGACATTAATTTAAGAAACAAAATGAAACAAAATCGGAAATAGCTTAGGGTATTCTTAAATTAGGGTATTCTTTTAGGATAATATTACTTTAAATCCTACATTAATTCTGTCTTTACAAAAATGTCCCTAACTATCGATAATAAAATTACAAATTATTGAACACGGAAATAGCTTAGGAAAGTGATATTTATCTTTTTCTTTTTGTATGTCGTAGTAATTTGTCGCATTTGCAAATTCTATGTATTTATAGAAAAAGTAATCAATTCTTGGTTATACAAATTAATTAACGTGAAAAACACTTTGGGCTCAATTTGAGCACATATCTTTATTTTGGTCATAAGCCCAACCCACCAATAAATTGGGCCAACTTGCATTCTCCTTGTCAAATTCGGGTCAAATTTTGGTCATTCTCCTTTATCTAATATTGTCAAATTGGGCCATGGCTAGTACTCAATCAATTTCCAAGTACCAAAATGCTCTTTTCGACGACAAAATCTGCACACACATGTACTAATCAAATCGAATTTCCTATTCCCATTTTGTGTTCCATTCTCTACTATATTCATTGGTTGAACGACATGTGACATTGACTAGGGTTTATTCCACCCAAATAAGATTTATAATTATATCCAAATTATCAAATGTCAAACATCCGACGAATGAAATGGAGGATGAAATACCATAATAAGTAGAAGATCCGAATTGCATACTAACAGATCAATTTACCGCAAATATATAACAGTTTGAACCAATAAGTAAGAAATTTTAATCACATTAATGACATATCCGACTAAAACATAACGAAAAATAATTATAAAAGGCAAAACAACTAAAGACATCTCTAATTCCTTCAAACTCTCACTCCCCTTCTGTTATCCACTTATTTCATTCCTATTAAGTGAGACATTTATTAATTTACAACAACTTCAACTCTTATTTTACAATTTTCCACTCATAATAAATGAGATTTTTATTCCATCACAACACTTTAACTTTATTTTACTTTTTTCACTTACAATAAGTAGGATTTTTATTCCACTCACAATAATTCTAATTACAATTCACTTTTATCACTCAATAAATGAGGCTTTTATACCAATTTGAACAACTTTACCAATTTTCTTAAAACACGTGCCCAACCTTCAATGGAACTATTTCAATGGACCGAGGGAGTACTTGTTATCATAACAATTTTTTGGAGAACCAGTTCAAATCGAGATTTTAAAAACACAAAACGTAGTTTTAAAAATACAAAGCGTTGTCTTTTCCTCAAATACAAATACTTATATCTATATTTATTTATGTGTATTAAGGCACCGACCAAAGAACAAAATAAGTGTTTTTAAAATTACGTCGTTAGTTTTTCGTTGGATTTTGCCATGTAAGCATTTACAGATTCAATGTCAACGCTAATTTGGGAGAAAATGATTGGAGATATCGAATTGCGAAAATTTAAAAGGTGAGGAATTTTCACCTAATTTGAAAAAATGAAATATAAATAAGAAATTGATAAAAGATGGAGAATTTATATGCAGTTTAACCATAAATAAATAAAAATCTCTAAATTGTCTAAGTCCTGCAATAACGAAATCAAATGACTCGATAGGTTTCGAGTGTTTTCTTCTCATAACATATCATTCATTTTACGAAGGATAATATGATCGTTACTACATTCTTTCTCCTAAAACTTAAAGAAACTTAAGAGAGAGAATCGTTTACAGACCCATTTACCTTTTTTGGTTGTAATTTTATTTTATCTTAAGTGAGCTTTTCAATATGAGATAAAGACGTACTCGTCTGTTTATTTAGCGTTTCAAATTAATTTTTTATTATTTAATAAGTGTTCTATTTCAGAATTCGAGGAAAAATTAATATCATTCTTTCTAGTTTATCCTATTTTAATATTTCTTATAATTTGGTAATTAGTTGTGTGCATTCATTTATAATATTAATTAATTAAATTAAATAAATAAATTTATCTATTTTTTTGATATGTGTAATTTAAAGGTGGAGGATACTTATAAAAAAAAATCAGAGAGAGTAAATATCAAATCAAAATATAAGGCATATCATGTTGGGAAGTGTAAAAATGTAATTATAACTAGTAATCATTACTATTCTCTGATTTTGAATATAAGATTTTTAATTTATTTTTATAAGATCTTCTCATTTGATACAATATCATCTCTTCCTCTCAATACGTTTTTTCAATTTCCAAATCACCATTAATACTTTTAATTACTTTTCTTTCTCTCTTCCAATGTCTTTTAAGTTACTTTTCTTTATCCGTCAATAACATTAAACTTTAAAAAGTGAGAGAAACTAGAATAAGTTGTTAAATATTTTAATATTTCTTAATTCTAGTGCAAGAGGTTAAAATTTTTATATTTAAAATCAGAGGGAGTAATGCTTTAAAAGGTTTATATGTTTTTCTGATATAGTAGAGTTTATCTTTACTAATTTCATTATGTCTTGTTAGACGATGATTAATGTCTGTATCGAAAAATTGTTAGCTAGAGATGTATGTAATTTTATAGAAGTGAAATGTAAATGGCATTCTCTCAAAAAGAAAAAGAAATGTAAAACACATTCGTAGCTACACACAAGGGAATGTAAAACACATTCGTAGCTACACACATCCCTTTTCTCACATATTAATAATTGTATAATAAGTTGATAACTTATGTATATATAACTTATAATTCATTTAGCTTTGCCTTTAATTATCACTCTTCTATTTATTATATACCAAATATAACCAAATTAGCAGGAAAACCAAATATTATGAATCAATAAAGCTATCCGGACATACTATGTCCGGACATAACCGGTTCGATTAAGTAAAAAATTAATTTTACATAATTTTTTAATCAATATTTGTTTTCATTAATTAAAACTGTATTAATTAATACAGTTTTAATTAGGAAGAGATTTCTTTGGGGGTGGAAGGGAAAATTTTGAGGGGGAGTGAATGTAGGAAAATCCCGCCGATTTTTTTCTTGGTCGAACCGATTATGTCCAGACATACTATGTCCGAATAGCATCGCCCATTATGAATTTCGTTAACATAATTTTATAATTTTTTACATTTCCTTAACACGTGTTGTTCATCATATTCGAATTTGATATATAGATGATCTGACTTGGGACTTAGAAGTACAATACATGATCCTATTTGTGTTGGAAATATAGGAAATATATATGTGAGAGAATTAATTAAATATTGGAGGAAATTGTATGCACAAGTGTGTGTGTGTGGACGTGAGTGTGTATATGAAATAGAGGTTTGAAGATTTGGGCTCAATTGGATTGTTTTTTTATTCCCGCACAACAGAATGATACAATACACATATATATAGTGTCACAATGTAATCTCTAGACTTTTCTTCTAATTACCTTTACTTAGTAGTTTTTTCTAGAATTCTCCATTATTTTCTACTAAATACTCTTTTCTTCTTTGCTTCTAGAATTCTCTACCTTTTTCTTCTATTATTAATTAGTTACTTTACTTTAGATATTTCTAATCTTTTCTTCCTAATTCTTTACAATTCTGGATAGTTCTTTACAAAAATATCTCCTTCAAAAATCAAGTTTACTATTATATTCCAACACCCCCCCTTAAACTTGATTTGTTCTTCCTAGTTACTTCTCCAACTTGATAAAGTCTTTGTTCTTCAGCGACTTCATAAAACTGTTGGCGACTTGATCTTGTGATATTACGTGCTTCATCCGTACCATTTTTGTGATATATCCTCTTATGTAGTGGAAGCGAGTGTCTACGCCTTATTTGACTCCAGAATTTTGAATTTCTTCCAGATGCAGCTGCTTTTTTCTTATCCATATAATCACTTCTCTGGCAATATGGATTCACTTTGCGGCATACGATGTTTTCACTAGGTCGGATCTTTGTTTTCTTCACCCACTCGCGGATCTTCTTATTGGCCTTCATTTCTGCATCTCTTGAATTTCTCCACTTTGCTTTTGGCTTATCTTTCTCAGAAGTTAATGGCTCATAAGCAGAAAAACAAAATAGCATGAGATTTTCTAATCTTTCAGTCTCATCGTAGATCTCATTTAAGGTCTTTGTGCATGGCGCTTCTCTTTCTTTTAAGAAAGAGGGTGGTGACTCTTGAACAACTTGCAACGGTGAAGTAGGAGGAGTCGCCGGTTCTTGTTGAGTTTCTTCCACTTGCTCGATCATCTCTTGATCTTCAAATTGAGGAACGAATGTGAAGTCGCTGTCGTTCTTGCAGCCGAAATCCCAAACTCCTTCTTCATCGAACTCCACGTCTCGACTTATCACAGTTTTCTTCGTAGTTGGATCGTGAAGCTTATAACCTTTAGAGTTAGAGTCGTACCCGATGAAGATGAATGGCTTGCTTTTATCGACGAGCTTGCTCCTTGTCTGATCTGGTACATGCACTCCAAGCTTCTTGAGGAGTCTTTCCCCACACGCTCCTCGTTGGACACCGATTTGACAGGTACACGGCGCACGCCACTGCTTCTGCCCAAAATTCTTTGGGCAAATTCTTCGTCTTGAGCATGCTACGAGCCATCTCCACGATGGTTCTGTTCTTCCGTTCCGCCACTCCATTTTGTTGGGGGGACCTCGGGACTGTTAGTAGCCGTCGAATTCCGCTTGCTTTGCAAAATTCTAGAAACTCCTCGGATGTGAACTCTCCACCTTGATCAGTCCTTAAAGCTTTGATTTCTAGCCCACTTTGTTTCTCGATGGCAGCCTTGAACTTCTTGAAAGCTCCAAATGCTTCTGATTTCTGCTTCAAGAAGTATACCCACGTTTTTCTAGAAAAATCGTCAATAAAAAGTAGAAAATAATTATTTTTACCGAGGGAGCTTGGCTTGATTGGCCCGCACACGTCAGCATGGATTAACTCCAATGGCCTCTGAGCTCTTGAACGCGACTCCTTTGGGAACGGCTTTCTGAAGTGCTTTCCGAGTAGACAGCCTTCGCAGAGTTGATTGGGATGCTTGATTGGTGGTAGTCCTATCACCATTTCTTTTCTCGATAATAATTTTAAATCACTAAAATTCAAGTGCCCAAAACGGAGGTGCCATAACCAAGATTTATCTTTATAGCAGGCTTGAAGGCATTTAACCACGTCATTTTGAATATTTAATAAAAACATTCTATTTTTGGACATTGGCACCTTAACAATTAGATTATTTTTGCCATCTCTTATTGAAAGGATATAATATTTCATATGAATATCATAACCTTTCTCTAAGAGTTGTCCCAAACTGAATATATTATTTTTCATATTGGGCACGTAGTAGACGTTAGAAATAAAATCATGAGCTCCATTCTTCAACCAAATTAAAATCTTCCCTTTTCCTTTTACGAGAATTCTAGATTCATCACCAAAGGAGACATTACCACTTATCGACTCATCGAGCTCCACGAACATACTTCTTTTTCCACACATATGCTTGCTTGCGCCTGTGTCAAGGTACCACGTGTTATCTTGACTTCCAGCTTCTCCTTTGTATGCCAGAAGTACATTCCCTTTTTCTTCACTCGTATTCTCAGCATAATTGGCCTTCTCTTCAACCTTCGATTTTGTATCTCTACACTCGGAAGCATAGTGCCCAAATCTATGACAATTATAACACTTTATTGAAGATTTATTGTACCTCGACTGCGGGTTGCTCCTCCCTCGTCTGCTACTTGGGAACTCCTTTCTATCTTCATTGATTGTAAAATATCCTCGTCCACGTCCACGTCCAAATCCGCGACCTCTTCCTTGTCGGCCACCTTCATTGCTCGAACTTTCTTCTTTCTCTTTTGGACTCAAGTTGCTCGACAATTTCTTGTTTCTTTTTCTGTTTCTCCACATATGCTTGTAACGATCCCAACAAGAGATCGATAGTCATCTTCTCTAAATCTTTAGTTTCTTCTATTGTCACAACAATATGCTCAAAATTTGGAGTTAGTGAACGCAATATTTTCTCCATGATTCTAACATCCTCCAATTTTTCGCCATTTCTCTTCATTTGATTAGTGACGGCCAAAACTCATGAAAAATAATTCGAAACTGATTCGAACTCTTTCATATGTAAAGACTCAAATTCTCCTCTTAGAGTTTGGAGACGTACCTTCTTTAGTTGCTCCATTCCTTTGCACGAGATCTGGAGCTTCTCCCACGCTTCTTTGGCGGTGCTCGCACTCGATATCTTCTCGAAATCGTCGTCCCCTAGCGCTTGATAAATGAGATAGAGAGCTTTCTTGTCTCTCTTTTTTCTCGCATCTCGCAATCTATCCCTTTGTTGTTGGGATAGTGCGGCCTCGTCCTGTGGCTCCTCGTAGCCACTCTCCACGATCTCCCAGACATCGTGGGCTCCCAATAGCGCCTTCATCTTGATACTCCAATTGTCAAAATTGCTCTTATTGAGTATGAGGACTTAGAACGACGACAAATTTGCCATCCCACAGGTAGAATTTTATGGCTCTGATACCACTTTGTTGGAAATATAGGAAATATATATGTGGGAGAATTAATTAAATATTGGAGGAAATTGTATGCACAAGTGTCTGTGTGGACGTGAGTGTGTATATGAAATAGAGGTTTGAAGATTTGGGCTCAATTGGATTGTTTTTTTATTCCCGCACAACAAAATGATACAATACACATATATATAGTGTCACAATGTAATCTCTAGACTTTTCTTCTAATTACCTTTACTTAGTAGTTTTTTTCTAGAATTCTCCATTATTTTCTACTAAATATTCTTTTCTTCCTTGCTTCTAGAATTCTCTACCTTTTTCTTCTATTATTAATTAGTTACTTTACTTTAGATATTTCTAATCTCTTTTTCCTAATTCTTTACAATTCTGGATAGTTCTTTACAAAAATATCTCCTTCAAAATCAAGTTTACTATTATATTCCAACAATTTGAACCTTTTCCATCTACTATAATTAAATAGTTAATGTAACATCTAATGACCTAATGTATACTTTACATACCTTAATTGATAAATATATGAAATTTAATTCCATGTTTACTTCCTCATTTTTTGATAATATGTTGTCGGTGAGTCATACCCGTCTAGAAGCAAATTAGACGTCTCATGATGCTCGTTTCGCTACATATATATATTCTATTCCCTCCGTCCCGAGTTAGTATGATTATTTTTTCTTTTTTAGCCTTCCCAACTTAATATAAGTGTGTCGTTTTTAGGACATGTCTTTTATCTTTTTACCTTAAAAGTTCAATATATTTACCCTATAAAAAATAATCATCCACTAAGAAATTAACAAAACATCCTAAATGAGTCTCTTCCTCTACTTAAAATATCCTTACCAAGCATTTATCTATATATTTTTTTAAAACATGTGCATAGTCCTCGCATCAAACTAAGTGAGGACGAAGGGGTACTATATTGTGGCATAATACCTTCTTGGTTTTTAACTATTATAATTGATTATTATAGTTGATCAATTGAAAAAATAAAATTTCCCTCAAAAAGTATTCCTAGCAAATTGTCGACATTAAATTCCTATAAATAAATACTCCCTCCGACCCATTGATATTATCATGTTACTGTTCAGAAGATTAAGAGTAAGGGTAAAAAGATATAAAGTGGGTAGGTTCTATTATTTTTGAAGGATTTTGAAGGGTTAAACTTTTCTTATTTAGAAGATGACAATATTAGTTAGACAACTAGTTAAAGTAAGGATCCGAATTGGTCGGAGAGAGTATGTAAAGACTTAACCGAACAAGACAATTACAAAAAGTGAATTAATTTCAATTAATTCTTCCCATCCATGTAAAATTACAAAAACATCAACCTAAATATATAATTTTTAAAATTACAAAAACCCTTAAACAGTGATAAAAAAAACTCGCATAGCTACGTCATAAAAAGAAATTTGTACTTTTCTTTTGTTTCTGGCTAATCAGAACAACCCATCTTTGGAGAAGGAGGCGATCACATCTGCCTCCGGCGAGAATGCGTAAACATCGCCGCCGGAACGGTCGTCCATCTCTTCAACCGCACCGAGGAAGAGGCGGCGGCCATGGTCGTCGTTGTCACTTTCGAAGGAGATTTCATTCTTGAAATCAAGAAACAGACGCATACCGTAGTCGTCGCCGAAGTTGAACAAGACCGGTTCTTCCACGAAAGGATAGACTTCAAGAATCGGCTCTTCGTCGGCATTTTTCGAGAATCGAGATTCTTTCACATGCAGCTGTTCAACTAGTTTTGCAGAGGTTTCTGATTTCTTGCCATGAAACGTAATGCGGTGAGCTGGGGGCTTCTTGGAGAGAGAGTTGAGATTATTTAGATGATTGTGTTTTATGTGATCGGACGCCATGGAAGGATGCAGCTTCACCATGATCAGAAATTATTTCCAAGAAGAAGAAGAAGAAGAAGAATTGTATTTTGAATGCGGCGAGCAAAGGCTTAAATAGCTGCAAGAATATAGCTATTATTGAATCCGAAGGTGATTTGGATTTGGAAGGAAAAAAAAAAGTGTTTAGGTTTTAGATGGAAATTACTCTACACGACAGCTTAATAATTTTTAATTAGCTTAATCTTAGTCCACGTGGAATTAATAAATTTTAATTTGCTTTTATTTTCTAATATTTCATAATGTCTCTGTATATGGAGATTTTATATTAACCTAGTTAGAGCTATATAGGACTGGAAAGTCTAAATTGCAAGCCAACATGGCGAAAGGTTGAGAGAGAGAGAGAGAGAGAGAGAGAGAGAGAGAGGATGGTGTTTTTAATGGTAAATGCTCCTCTTTTTATCGTCGCTGAAACTGGAGTTCTATCTAGGTCTCTCATCATCTAATTTTACCCCCATTAATAATCATTGCTATCTCTATCCTTTAGTAAGTGTCTACAATTAACTGCAAAACTCACATACTAACAATATCAATACCTCTTATTACAGCATAGAAAATATAAAAAGTAAAAAATATTTGCAATGATGAAAATAATAATTAAATGGAAATTCTACACCATCTGACTGCATAATCATGTAATGAACATTTATTAGAAACTTTAGAATAACTTTATTTAAAGACAAATGAAATATTACTATTATTTACTACTAGTATTTTTTCAAATTATTTTTAACACAGAAATAAATTCAATTAACATAGCAATCATTCGAAAAGCAAAAAATTAGGACCCGCAGCAAAACGATGAAATGGGCTTTCAGTCTACTTCATACGCAATACATAAAAACAAAAAAAGAAATTCTATTGATCATAAAAAATAACTTCTTCTTGCATCTTTACAAGCAAAATCATCAATAATATCATGATTTAACGGTAAAATAGTTAAAGAGTTCTTAAATTTTTGGGAAATACGGCGGTGGCTAAGAAATAATATCATGAAGAGTTTCAATTTTACAGAGGAGAGATATGTTGAAGAGGAGGAGAAGAGGACATATGTGTATTTTTTGTATTTAACTAACTAATACTTCCATGTTTATTTCCTCATTTTCAGATTCTCCAACGATAATTAATCAGTTCTAATAATAGAATGGACATTTAAATTTGAATTGCATGACACATTAATTTGAAGGCAAACAGACTCTTCTTCTTCATAATAGCATATTGTGTCTCAATGAGTCAATTCCCATAAATATCTAAAGATTTAAAGGAGCAAGAATATTAAAACTATAGCTTGAAATAGAGAAATACTACTATTATACATAGTGAAAACACATAGAAAATCCTATTCTTGATTACATATTACAGTGGGAATTAGCTACACCAACACAAAAATATACCTATGTTTCCAATTCACCCCAGCTTCTTCTAATTTCTTCTACTTAATACTACTATAATACTACTACTAGACTCACTAGGGAGATAATCAAAACACAGGCACACATTTTCCCACCACAACAACACTCCTAAACTTAACACAACAACATTCACAGAGAGAGAGAGAGATCAGTGGGACCGGGGGAAGAGTTTGCCGAGAATCACCGGCGCCGGAGGATTTGGGTCCGACCCATTTCGTGGCGGATCCAGCACCACCGGCAAAAACTCCACATCCCTGCACTTGAACTTCGACATCTCGAACCTTCTAATCAACGCTTCTTTTCCCTGCGATTATTTATTTTTATCAGATTAATTTAACCAAATATTGAAAATAAGTGAAGGGGGTTGCTTTTTCATGGTTAAGAAGGAAAAATTCACCTGCACCCTCGCCCACCGCGTCTCACAGATTTTTCTGCTGTAGCAAAACTCCCCCTTTTCTGTACATGTTCCTTGCCATTTGTAATTGTCCAACACTTTCTTCATTTTAATGGCTGCAGCATTTGTGGTGAAGTTCACAAAGGCATATCCGAAATTGCCATTGTCAGTATTCCTAGAGAGAGGCAGAGAGAGAGAGAGTTACAGTGTATGTAAAAATAGTAAAGGTTAAATATTGAAACAGAAAGAGAGAAAAATTACTCAAAATCAATAGGCAGGTAGAAGAAATCATAGGCAACTGAGTGAATTTTACAGAAACCATCAAGAAACTTCAGCATAAAATCCCTCCTGCAAAAAATATTATTTCAGCATTTAATTAGTAAGAAATTAATATGTAACATCAGAAAAAAGGAACTAATAAATGCACAAGTATAGGCAAGAATATTTGACATGCTTACTTATATATAGAAATATATAGAATTTGATATAGGTCTAAATCATGAGCATTGAATGACATGAAGCATGCATATATAAGCATGAATTCATACATACATACATGTATGCAGTAATTAAAGATGAGATAATAATAAATAAGCACAGAAATATTAAATAAAAGTGACATTTAATGCAGATAAGATAAAAGTTGATACCATTTTGATCTCAAATCCGCCACTACACATCAACAGTAGCAGAAACATATATATATATATATATATATATATATATATATATATATAACGTTAGAGAATACAAAACATACATTCCTAATTAATGTTTCGGGATTTCTGCAGTAGTGATCTGAAAAGGCTTATTTTCAGCTTTCTATGTCAATTTTTGAAGCGACACAAAAAGAAAAGAATCAGTGAGGA
The DNA here is from genome assembly GCA_029490685.1 of Schizonepeta tenuifolia. Taxonomy (NCBI): domain Eukaryota; kingdom Viridiplantae; phylum Streptophyta; class Magnoliopsida; order Lamiales; family Lamiaceae; genus Schizonepeta; species Schizonepeta tenuifolia. The sequence continues at coordinate 122,658,932 of CM055956.1, forward strand.
TAAAAGCAAACAGCAGAAGGAGCTAGCAGACTGGAAATGGCTTTACAAACCCTAATTTGCAAAATCGGTACTATCTCAAATCTCAGATATTCAAAAAGCAAAATCAACCATTTTTTATGGAAATAAATAAAATCACAAATACAACAAAGATATTAATAGGGAAAAATTCGACCTCAGTTGATTAGGGATGTTTTTGATCATCAGTGTTGTCGGTGGAGAAGAATCTTTGGCGGCAATCTTCTGCCGCCATACCTGCTTCTGCGGCGGCGGTGGTGTTGTCGGAGCACGTGGACGTAGAGCCTTCCGGATGCGAGGAGGGAAATGCCTCATCTGAGCCCTTTTGAAGACGTCAGTGCGAGGGCATTTCGGACTTTTCACCCTTCGCTGTTTCGTATTTGAGGAGGGTGAAGCAGCATTTGTGTCTCCGGCGCACACCGGCGGCGCTGCGGCGGCGGCCGCCGCCTTGGGAAGGTATAGATGAGCCGGGATATTGGCGTGAATGGGGCGTGGGCAGTGTGTGTAGTGTGTGGGAATGCAGCAGCAGGGCCAAGGATGGTAGAAGTGAGGTTCCAGCTTGAGCTGAGGGGCGACGGTGACCACTGCCTGCGGCGGCGGTGGAGCGGAGTGATGCAGAGGCTGTAGTCGGACGATGGCGTGGGGGAGGAGAGGCATATGCGGCGGTGGTGGAGGTGCTTGCTGCCGGTATTCCTCTGCTTCTGGGTTTAGGGGTTTGTGGAGCTTCATGGACATGGTAGAGAGAGAAAGAGAGAGACAAAAGAGAGATTTTTCTAGAAAGGGGGGAGAGAGAGAGAAGATTGGCTGATGGAAAATGCTTCTTCCTCTCTTTCGTCTTAAATAGGCTCCAAGGTGAACTCTCCCTTAATGTGGGTCCCATTAACTAACTTAACCTCAGTTAACTTTTAAATTTTTATTTTATTGGAGTACTATATTTCTTAAAGGTATTTTTTAATCTCAATTAGTTAAATCTCTCTCTCTACCCTTCAGTTGGCAGAACTCGAATAATAGAAAACCTAGCTAAAATAGTGTAAAAAGTTACACTCTTTACCTTTATTATTGCATAACAAGTAACAAGTAACTTACATAATTATTGCATAGAAAATATAAGAAGTAAAAGAGAACTGATGGAAAGGATAGATTAAAATTTTGAGAAGGACTTGGGTGCATAAGTCTGCACCTATTTGCACACAATCCGACCCGCCCCGACTCGCCACGCGCCATTTCAATCCGGTGCGTGGGTTTCATGCGCCGGTTTTTTTTCTTTTTTAATTTTTTTTTTATAATTTTCAGATTATTTTTTCCGACTCCGCCTTCGGCCCCGATTACTAAAATAAGGATAATCGGTGGGCAACAATTTGGATTTTTTCGGCTCGCTCCGAGACCTTCGGCTCTCCTCGCTCGAATCTTGACCATAGAAAAAGCAACAAACAATAAAAAAAATTGAAAAAAAAAAACTAGTCAAAGGGGGATTTGATCGGATCAAACGGGTCGGGGCGGTCGAGTCAGGTCAAATGAACGGGTGTTCTACGATGGAACAGTTGCACCCAAGTTTTTGTCTAAAAGCTTACACCATCTCTAGATCACGAAATGCATAATTAGTAGACGACGATATAACATCAAAATATATAGTAACTTTTATTTAAAGACAAATGGAGTATTTTATTCAATTATTTAATCAAATTTAATTAATCATTCGAAATTTTAAATTGATACTGTGTAACTTTAGTCCAAGAGGACAAACATATGTTGAATATAATAATAGCATCATTCATTAACGATAGGCTAGATCAATAAAACAAAAAAAAAAAATTAAATAAAAGCCAAAATTGTACATACTCCTAAAATTAGACAAAAAAAGAAACCTACGGCGGCGTCAGGGGTATATGTGTTGCAGAGTTACTTGCATTCTGTTCTCATGCTGCGCACCACCACTTTAATTACAAACACAAAAACTCGCATGCCACCTGCCGCCACCATGCGACCGCGCGTGTGGCGCGCGGGCCGCACGCGCCTCACCCACGCGCTGATTTTTTTTTTTTTTAATTTTCCGATTTTTCCAGTTTTCATTTTTTTTTTTTTCAGATTTTATTTCATTTTTTTTTGTTTGCCTCTTCGTTTTTTTGTTTGCCGTTTCATTTTTTTTTTGCCGCTTCTTCTTAGGTCAAGATTCGAGCGAGGGGAGCCGAAGGCCTCGGAGCGAGCCGAAAAAGTCCAAAATGTTTGCCGCCGATTATCCTTATATTTGTAATTGGAGCGAAGGCGGAGCCGTAAAATCGGAGCCGAAGGCGGAGACGAAAAAAAAAAACAGAAATTAAAAAAAAAAAAACTGAAAAAAAAAAAAAATGACCGGTCAACGGGTCAAACCCGAATTGACTGGGTCGACCCGGCCCGGATCCGGTCGCATGGATCCGGTTTCACTTGACCCGGTTGCACAGGAGATCACCCCAATTACAAAAATATCTAATCTAATAACGATTAATTAGGAAAAAAAACATATACTAATTCTTACCGTGATAAATTAGTTTCAATGAACTTATCAACTAGTAAATATTAAATACTGTACCTTTCTTTTTCTAAAACAATATCCTATAATTTTTAAATTTTCATAGTAAAATTGTCTTGCACATTTTTTTAACAAGTATTGTCATTGTCTAAGAAGATTGTAATTAGTTTTTCTTTTCCGTTCGTCCATAAATATTTTAGCTAATTTTTTTTTTCACTTTAGGATATGGTCTCACCCACTTTCTTACTTTTTATCTCTTTCTCTACTAATAATGATGGGTCCCTTTCTTCACTCATTTAACATCTACCACACTTCTATTAAAACCTGCGTGCCATAAAAAAATTCTTACAATTTTTGTGGACGGAGCGAGCATTATCTTTTTATTTCACATAAATGTTTCTATCAGTAGGATCAGTACTGTTTACTTAATACAACATTTACTATAAACTTTCATTACTTTGCTACAATTAAGAAAATAAAAAACGCATTTCAGAATGGTTTTGCATAGAAAAAATTGGGATATTCATTATACAAGCAAAAACTAATGTTAATTTCGTGGCGCATTTGCTTGGTCGAAAATTTGAAATAAAGGTGGGAAACCTATATGTATAAATTTTAATATAATTTCATATTCGACTAATCCAATCCAAGAGCAATGGGTTTGGTGAAAAAAGTTCATATAAATAATAGAAATAAAGAGAAATGTGGATATTATAATTGCAAGATGTGGGCCTCTCTGGACCCTACACTCCTCACCTTGAACCCTAAAACATCATCTTTTCAAACCACAACCACCTATATCTTAAGATGTTTGATGCGAGAAGTGTGACGTGTATCAATAGGTATATTGTACAGATGTGCACATGAGTTATGAAGATGGTATGTTTTTGACTCAGTCGTAAAATATCAATTTATAGACAATTGGGTGCACATATTAAGCTATGTTTCTCATTTATGGTATGAAGTATTGACACAATAATATATGGAACCTTAATTAACTTTCTAAAGTACAACCTATGTGCGTAAAAATGTAGAACATACAATTAGAAAGAACTAAATTATATTGCATAATATTATAATCATGAATTTACCTATATAAACCATAAATCAACCTTAACTAACTTCCTAAATTACACACTCATTACTTACCTACTGAAGTCGCACCGCTTGAATGTCTTCTTAAGGACAAGTTATACTATTTCTTACTACGATAAATTAGTTTCAACGATTATCAATAAACTTTTAAATACTACTACCCTTTATTTTAAAACAGACTTAATACAATATTTGCTATTAAACTTTCATTATTTTGTTACAAAAAATAATCGCATTTCTAGAATATTATGCATAGAAAGTATTGGGATCGATAATCATTATACAAGCAAAAACTACTATTACGTATTAATTTTGTAGTGCATATATACGAAACCTATTTTGTATGCAGTTAATTTCATACACCACAAATCCAATCAAAAGAGAAATGTGTGTTGGTTAAAAAAATTAATTAAAATAATAAAGAAACAAAGAGAAATGTAGACTTCTACCAAAGATGTGTTAGACCTCTAGAGTAGGGTCCACCGACCTTTATTTTTTTTTTGAAAAGTGAAAATGGAATTCTCATTAAGAGTACTAGAGGTATACAAACAATAGGATTTGAACTCCAATCGTGAAGAGAAACACAAAAGGATAAAGGAAAATGAGACTTCAACCATTTCCAAGAGCAAAATTTTATGTTGTCCAAAATTTTTCCGGTATCCGATGCTATCTCTTTGAAAATCTTCTCGTTTCTCGCCTTCCAAATCCTCCATAACGTGCATTGCCAAATGAGACCAAAAACTTTCTTTTTCGATTTGCCAATGCCGCAACTCACAAATTCCTCAAAGTGATCTTTTAAATCTGTTGCATAAATTAAATGATGATCAAGCCAAACACATACCCGTGTCCAGACAAGTAGAGCTTCACAACAAGAAGAAAATAAATGAGCAACTGATTCAAGTTGACATTGGCACATGACGCAACGCCCATTTTCACCCGGCTGTAAGATTCCTCTTTTGATCAAGTTTTCCTTCGTTGGTAATCTACCTTGCAATGCTTTCCAAACAAAGGCCGAGACCTTCAATGGAACAGGTAGTAATACCTCATCATCTACAAGATAGTAATACCTCATCATCTAAAAAAAAGTAATGAATTAATTTAATTTGTGCATCTTATATTACTCTTTCATCCCATCAAAGTAATGAATTTATACTACACTAAAAGACTATATAATCGATACATAGAACTCAAATGTAGTACTATTTGTTTTCACTCGTTCCAAATTATATGGGAATTAAAGTAGCTAGCTCCTAAATTTGGTTACTTAGCACATTTACACGTCAGTGTTCAAACATAATTTCACATTAGTTAATTAAGGTCAATCTGCTTCTCATATTTGGTTAATTCTCATAATATTTTCACATTAGTGAATTGCATTATGTTGGTATGTCATCAAAAGAATGACCATGGATTAATGTACATGTGCATGTATTTTATTTCTTCACTCAAATTAATACAATAACCTTAATCTTTAATTTTAATAAAACTACACATATGTATACATCTCGACCTGACCAATCCACAAAATATTCATGTCAAAGTTTCAAAAATGATCACCAGAATTCCCAAAAAAACGGTGACAAACAATTGTTAATTTTGAAATTCTTTGGAGTTTTCCAGTTTTTCTTGGTTTTGTTTTTTCTTCTTACATAAAAACTCTCTTTGTCTGCAGCCACTAGCCAGTATAAAAATCAACTTTCCCCTTCTATTTCTGGTAATAATCTTCCACCCTTTTTCCTCTCACATTCAACCATGTAATAAGCTTATTCAGACACATTTCATCGAACATAGAAAGGCTCTTTCTCTTTCTCTCTCTAACTCTAACAAGCAACTGTGTTGTCGTTTACAACAAAGATTTACTGCCCCATTAAACGGGGTTTGACCCTCAAATTTGCTTCTGATCTTCAGATTCTTGCCTTGATCAGTAATTGATCTGACAGTTTCCGGTTTCAGCTTAAACATTTTTCTGTGAGGCTGATGCTGCAAAAAGAGATCATCTAAATAGTTGCTAGAAACAAGCAACAACAAAAGGTGCAGTTTTTTGGATAGATTATGCGTTGCTTTCTATGTTTAATCTGTGGAGAAAGCTAGTTTAGATATTGTAGCCAATTAAAAAAACAAAAAAATATTATGCTTAATTTATGTAAGTTTAGGTTTTGACCAGATTTTCATGATCTTTTGTATAGTGTTGCAAGTAAACAAATTTATATATAGACCCATTTCTATTTAGTATTTACTAATTAATGCACATCACATATGATTTATTTCATAAAATCTCCAACTTATACAGATAAAATAAGCTAACTCTAACTTTCACCTACATATGATGTCTTGCCAAAAAATCGAAATATTCTCGCTATGAAATTAATCTGTACTCACCATTCACCAACCTTAATTAACTTGATAAAGTACAACCTATATGGATAAAGTTTCGAATTGAATCAATCAATAATTAGAAAGAACTAATCATGTTACATATATTTTAATCCATGAATTTATTTATATCCACTTTAAACCAACCATAACTAAGTACAACCTATGATGGTAAAATCATGAACCTATAGTGTATGTTGCTTAAATTCCATGAATTTACCTATATATACTCTATAAACCAACCTTAGCTTTCTAAACTAGTACAACCTATATATGTGGATAAAATTAGCTAGCTAGACCTATATATAATTAGAAAAAACTAACTTATATCCTATTCTAATCCCTTATTTACCTATACACCGTAAACTAATTTTTAACTTTCTAAAATACAAGTAGTGCATTAAATAAGCGAACCTATATTTAGAAAGAAGGGTCAAATATGAGGAACAATTGTGTGCACCGGCTCGGGTTTAACCCGATCAACGCGGGTTGACCCGCCGACATGTCAAAATTAGTTTTTTTTTCGATTTTTTTTCGGCTCCTATTTTACGGCTTCGTTTTCGCTGCGATTACTAATATAAGGATAATCGTCTGTAATACCCCGAACTTCTATAACATTAGAGAGCGTATTAAATAACCTTATAAGTTTAAATGTCGAGATGTGAAGAATAAATTTTTTTCTAAATAAATAGAAATGAGTAAAACGACTGAAATGCCCTTATGTGTTTTTACGTGAGATTATCTGTTCTATTTCTTGAAATGATAATGTGATACATATTTTGAGCTTGCTTATGTGAGAATGAATACGAGTATAATTTTCAGAAAATTCCGAAGATTTTGATTTGAATTGAATAATGTTGATAACCGAGAAATCGTTATGCACCGATGAACTTCGAATAGATTTTAATTAAAATCTTTGAACCTAGAATTAATTCTAAGTTCATTGAGATAAGGTAGAAGCCGATATTATTTTGAGGAAGTTACAAGAATTGAATTACTAAAGGATTAATAAGCCGACTAATTCTTAAGTTTTTCTTCGTTATATGGAATTTAGACTTAAAAATTAGATAATCGGAATCCTTAATTTATTTATTGAGACGTGAATTAGGTTTGAGATGTTTTTAATGTCGGAAACAAGACGAGGAGAGATTAGACCCGTTTTTAGCATAAATGGAATAATACGGACGTTTTATCCGGAAAACTTTTTACGATCGGGTAAATAATACCCGTAACAAAATAATTAGACAAATTCCACTCATCTCTCTCCCTCTCTACCGCCATCTCTCTCTATCTCTCTCCCTAATCTCTCTCAACCTATTAAGTGGAATTCATCATGATTATTCTTTAGCAAATCTTAGGAAATTGTGTAATCAAGATTGCATGCAAGATCCCATCACATCAATCCTTTATCAAACCAAGTTCCAACACCAAACACCATCATTTTTATTCTAATGTGTTGGAAAGGAAAACTAATCAAGTGCATGCAAATTTTATACAAGTCCATCTCTCTCTCTCTATATGCAAGAGAAGAATTCTTTCATTTCATCTATCACACTCTCTAAACTCTCCAACAACAACAAAGAAGAAAAATCCTCTCTCTCCCTCTCCCCATTGCCGTAACATACACACACACATACATCCTTGGAATTTCTTCCATTAAAGCCTTGTATTCAAGCTCTAATCTCATGAAAATTAAGAGAAGATCATCATCATCATCATCTTAGTTCTTCCAAACCCCAAGTTGAAAGGTAATAATTCTCCAAGTTGTTGAGTTTAAAATTCAATAATCATCCTTATTTCTTCACAATTTTCGGCTCTTAAGCCCTAAAATGGATGATTAATTGTTGTTTCGTATTTTTCTTGAGGATTCAAGATAAGTTATTCCAAGAGACATCCAAGCTAGAAGTTGAGCCCCATTTTCCCCCATCATTTCGATTTCAAGAAGATCAAGAGGAGGAAATCCCATTTATTTTCTAAAGTATGATAATTCATTTGATTTCTTGTATATATGTATCTCTCTAAGCTCTAAAAGAAAGAAAACATGCATGCATGGTATTTATTTTATATTTAAGCAAACCTAGGTTACCGATGTGAAGATCGAGTGAGGAAAAATCGATAGGAGAATCGAACTCTAGGATTTAATCGATGAATTAAGAGAAGAAAAAGAAATTAAAAACCCTAAAATATGGATAATACCGAAAAATTAGTAAAAATTAGGGAAAAATCGTTTATTATGTTCTATGATGAATTTGATATTTGATATATGTTTTTGAACATGTTGTAAATGAATATATATGCATAAAAATTGAGAAATAATTGCCCTAAAAATTAACCTAAATGCCGTGAGTTTTGGGAAGAAAAGAAGGGATTATTTTGTTGATTTTGTTGATGATTTAAGTGATGTTTTGAGCATGGATGATTATGAGATGTGATGATTTAATCTTTATGTTTTTAAGTATGAGAAAATCGACACATGCATGTGATTTTTGAAGAAATAATTATATGATGATTTAGTGATTTTGATGTTAAAATGATGTTGATGTGTATTAAAGTGTTAATTTGAATCCTAGATGATAATAGGATTTATTGTGATAAAAGAATGAAGTTTTAAAGCTTTAAAAGTGTTAAGAATTAAAAAGTACATAGAAGAATATATCTAGTAAGTGTTTTAAGTGTTCTAAGTGTTCATAAGATAAATCTTGAAGATTTGAGATTTGATTAAATTAAATCAAAAAGAAATTTTATAATCAAGTTAATAAAATAATTTAGATTTTTATTGAAATAAAGATTAATTGAAGAATAAAGGAAAATTTATTAATTAAGAAATTAGTCTTAAGTTAATAAATAAAGGAGGAAAAGAAATTTATTAATTAAATAAATAAGAGTTGAGAAAATCGAGTTAAAATAAAGAGAATAAAATAATAAGAAAGTAAAGAGAAGTTTTAATCGAGTCGAAGAAAAGTGTTAGACGAGTTAAGTTTAAATACTCGTATAGTTTGACCAAGAAAATAACGGAATAAGATATCGAGTAATGATTTTGAAAGTAATTAATTAAAATTAATTAAATAAGTTGTTTTTCAAACCGTGTGGATTAAGAATAAACCGAGAAGAATTGCCGAGATGATAATTAGAAGAGTAATAGTTGAGTTAAGAATAAGAATCGAGTTAGAAATAGAAATGAAATTCCTATTTCATAAGAGTTTAATAAAAATAAAAAGAATTTTTATTAATTGAGTAAAAATTTATAATAGGTTTCATAAGACAACGAGTTTGGAAAGTGTTGTTTATAAGTCGAGAAAGATAAATTATATTGTTTGAGTTTTTATAAAAAAGAATTCTTATTTGAATTAAGCTCTAAAATTAAAATTGAGTAAATGTTAATGTGTCTTGAGATGTGATTGAATTTGAAACAATGTGTTCGATTTATTTGGAATTTTATGGAATTAAATTAATATATTTGAGTGAATGATATTATTTGATAATGACGTGAAAGATTGTTGAGTTATTTTGTATGTAAATCAATTGAGCTTTAAGTTGTTGATTAAATCAAGAATTGATTAAGTTTATAAAAGAAAGCTCGAGTAATGAAGTTTAGATAGACGTCGTTTCATAATTAAAGCGAGAAGTGCTAAGACATTGGTTAGTAGTATTAACCAATCATTGAGTAGTGTTAATGGCTTAAAGACGAGAATGCGAGATTGTCTTAGAAAAGAATAGCTTTGAGAGAAACGACTCAAGTAGAAGTCCTTCAGTCGAAACCAACGTCTAATATCCGTCTTTGCGTAGTATCTTATTTTCTTTATCGATGTCGAACTGTGAAGGATCAAGCCGGACGGAAAAGTAAGCAAGGACAGATAGCCCTTAAGCCGCCTAGCTAGAACGTCGGAAGTCAAGTGGGCTTTTTTGAACCAAAACTGTAGATGAATGTTATTATGATATCGAGTATTATTATGTGATTCTTAAAATGCGATTGACTTGCCATTTTTATTGAGTTTGGTATGTGTTATCATCTGTTTGCTTGAGATTATTATTATCCTGTGAAAGGCAGGAACCCACGTGTGGTATGTTAAATGTTGAGGTGACTGTGAGCCTTGCTTCAGTTAGGCCGGTCACAGTGTTCGAGAAGGAGGCCTACTTCTCGGCACAGTGAGTGAATTTATGACAGATGATGCATACTGTTGAGTATATGTTATATTTGACTGCGCAGTCTATTTAAAAGGAAATGTTTTTAGCATGCACAAGTAAAATTGTTTTAAGTTGCTTAAGTACTTGTGATGTTTCGGCAAGGCAAGTTCATTTGATATAGCTTTAAGAGCATCTTTTTCCAAATATTTTCGGCATATGTTCACTGAGTACAAAGTACTCAGCCCTGCGTGTATTTCTAAACGTGCAGGTTGACAGGATGATGATGGCATGGACGCTTGGTGGTGTGGTGTTTTTGGTTGAGTCAAGTTGGATGTCGGACTGACATTTGCACGTCTTAATACGTGTGAATGTTGGGAATTGAGTCAAGTTTCCGCTGCAACTCTTTTGAAATGAAAGTCTGTTGATATACACTTTGATACTTGCTTTTGATTCCGAGCAATGTGCTCGTTGGTTTTAATGTTTTGTTGAATCTCGTTCTCCATAACTTGAAGTACTTATCATATTCGTGTTGATATGTAGTTTAAAATGCTCGGTTTTTGCTTCAATTTGTCTTTGATGATCTTATTCGAGTGATATTGCTTTTCATTAATCTTTTCCCCGAGCATGTTCCCCGTGTTTGAGTTGATTGTTAGTTGGTTAGGTTGTGTTATTGTTCGTAAGTCGCACCTCGAGAGTCGGGGTGTGACAGGTTGGTATCAGAACAAGGCTTTGACTGCTCTGAAGTCTGATATTCTTTGATGAGTCGAGTCTAGATTTAATTTCTAGACTTATTTGAGTCAGTAAACCACACCAAGCTATCCTCCATCTCATCCGGCAACCAGGTACGTCTTATTTTCTAAAAGTTTTTCAAGTTAAAGTGATGTTTGAATTATCAAGATATTGAGAAATTCTTTTGAGTTATTTATGAGTGTGATGTTTAGAGATAAAAGTTATTAAGTTGATTGATAATTAGATTGCTTTAGAATGTCATCCCTAATGCGTGTTCGTGTGGAAAAATCGGAAAGGATGAAACGCTTGTGCAAATGGTTACGTGATTTGGAATTGCCCGAAACTATGAACGAAAATCCCCCTTTGGAACGCAGATATGAGTATGTGGTGGAAATTCTTGTATGCTTGATTAATTGTTTAAGTGTGCTTATTGTGTTCAAAAATTCGTATAGGATGGACGATAACGACTGGATGCAGAAGTACTTGTACGTGAGAAAAATGAGTACTGAGTCAATAGTCGAATTCTTAGCGCGTTATCATACGATTTGGGGAAAAGTCCAGTATATGGACATCGGACCACTGGAAGGCATGACGCATTTGATCCACGCCCTACCTCAGGAATAAAAAGATTGGGCAGCATCCTTCGTTCCTCGATTCCTAGGCTATCGCTACTTCGACCGAACCTTGTACGGTGATGTAAATACGTTTATCTCCACTATCTCAGCTCGTTTCATGACCTATGGTGCTCCTCCGCCAGAGTCGTATGATGATGACTCTCCAAACTTGCTAAATGAAATTGTCCGTGCTCCTCCACCGATTCTTCAAGATGACCCTGTTTTCCTTCAAATTAATTCGCCGCCACGAACCGAACTTGAACCTCGAGAATTTCCCCAAGATTATTCATTTGTAAGTGGTGTGCTTTCAATCCAATCTTTTGATCCCTTTGCTTTGTCTAACTTGCCAACATTGCAGCCGAGCGGATGCAATGGAAATCCATCACCAAATGAGGATCAGTTCGCCGCCTATATGCGTCGTTACCAAGCAACTCTTCCAATTCATCCCGAAGCGGAATCCTCTAGACCAGCCCGTTCAAGCAATGACAATGAGAATGAAAATGAGCCGGCCGATGCAGCGACAGTAGAAAAATGATACCTCCAAGCTTTACCCAACAATGTCTTTTCTGCCCCTTATGCTTGTGCGTCTACCTCTGTAGCAAGGCCAGAAAATGAGTACAACTCCAGTTTGGTGCCTCAGCTGACGTAGCATCTTACTTTCGCCAAGAGGAAAACCCCAACACTCCGTCTTGGGTTGAGTCCGAGCTAGCCGCATTGAACTATTCTTTAGAAGATTGCGAGGAAGCTTTGAGGGCAGCCGAATGTGAGTGTTTCGCTATTGAAGATGACAACGTCGAGGAAGAAGGGCAGCTTGTAGACAACATGCTTGAGGAAGAGGAAGAAGAAGAAGAGGACCCTGAGGAAGAGGAAGACCCTATAGAGCACTTTGGAGTAGACTCTGGCGCAGAGCAATATGATGACAATGGGCCGAGTGAAGATGATTCTTGCATGTAGAAGTGATTCGAGGAAGCCGTAGAAATTTAAGAAATTTACCGTGTGTGTTTAAGAGATGAACTCTTTTTAATTTTCAGCAGTAATGTAATTTGTGGCTTGAGAACTTGCGTAATTCGAATAGAACTTTAGCTATCGAGTAGAAGAAAAGGAAAATTTTCAGTGGAATCCCTATTGTTTATAAGTCCTCCGAAGAGGCCGTCGTCGGGCGATATAAAAGATGAGCCGTTAGGCTATTAAAATTAGTTATGAGTTTCATGAGTTATTAATTTGAATTGATTATGTGAATGTTAAAGTGATGATGTTTTATTTGATGATTGTGATTGATTGCTTGAGAACAACAATGTCTTGAGAATATGTGAATTTATAATGATGATGTGAAATAATGAAAGTTATTTGAGAAGATCCATGATTTGCTTTTTAATTATTTAAGTACCGATCGAGAATCGTATTCCTCCCAAAAAGGGAGATGCTTTCAGAATCGAGAAAGGTTCCTAGTGAACTAAAGTATTGGAATGACTAAAGTTTTCTTGTTGTAATTTTTAGAATGCCGCCGAGGCGTAGAAATGTCAGAAACCCTGAAGATAACCCTGAGGGACAGCGTGATCCTAATCCGCCCCCTCCGAATGAGAGACGAGTCGAAGAACTTTTTCTTCGTCAAAATCCCCCAACCTTTGATGGTAAAGGCAGTCCAGCTGATGCTGAGGACTGGATTCGTTCTCTTGAGCGAATTTTCCGTTTTCTTCGTTGCTCCGATCATGAACGTCTTGAATGTATGACGTATCAGTTGAAAGGAACTGCCGACTACTGGTGGGAGGCGAAGCAAAGAATGTATACACCCGAAGAGTGCGAGAACCTAACGTGGGATCAGTTTAAAGAAGCTTTGTATGAGAAGTATGTGCCGAGGAGTTATCGCAAGCAGAAAGCAAACAAATTCACCAATCTGAAGCAAGGAAAGAAATCTGTAGCCGAGTATGATCGAGAATTCTGTGAATTAGCTCGATTTGCGCCTGATATGGTGGACACTGATGAGAAAATGTGTGAGTTGTTTCGAGCAGGATTAAGGCAGGATATCCGAGTAGTTCTTGCTAGTCAGAGTGGTCTGACTTATGCTAAAGCCTTGAACCGAGCCCTAGATATGGAGTTGGCAATGCAACTAGAGAAAGGATCGCATCCTTCAGCGAATCCTCAATTTTAAAGCCAGATAATGACGACTGTAACTACCCAACAATCCCAATTTGGCCAGCATGGAAAGAGGAAGGGAAAATGGAGTGGTGGAACCCACTCGAACAAGAAACCGTGGCAAGGGAAAAGCCAACAACAACCCAGAAGGGAAAAGCTTCACAGGTCAACCGAAGCAACCTACCTGTAGGACCCTTAGGATTCCCTCCTTTCTCGAAGTGTGGCAAAATGCATCAAGGCGTCTGTAAGAGTGGGAGTAATGTTTGCTATACTTGTGATCAACCTGGTCATTTCTCGAACCAGTGCCCGAGTAAGCAACAAGGATTGAGAGGCGGAAGACCGAATCAGTTCCAGCCTTTGCAGATGAAAGCCATTGAGGCAACTCCTCTGCAAAAGTTTGTCCAGCATCAACGCAAGCCACCGCAGCCAAAGCAGCAACCTCTTCAGCAAGAGCCCTCGCACTTCCAAAGAGCCTACGCAATTGAGCAGAAGCCGCTAGAGAAAGATAAAGGAAATTTGGTAGGTATGGGAAAGCTTAATGGCATACCTATTATTGTTTTGTTCGATACGGGTGCTTCATATTCGTTTATATCTAGCGTTTGCGTAGAGAACCTAGATTTGAAGGTAGAAGAATCAAACCAGGTGCTTAGTGTCGCAACTGCTTTAAGAAAATCTGCATTAGTTTCGCGTGTTTGCTCGAATCTAGAATTTGAAGTCGAAAATCGTAAGTTGATCGCGAATTCCCTGAATCTAATCCAGATGTGGGACGTAGATATAATCCTAAGAATGGATTGGTTAACCGAGAACTTTGCGACGATTTGATGCGACTTGAGGCAAATATCGTTTAAATCTCCTGGAGAAGAGTCAACTATAGTTTTCGGAGTTGAGAAAAGAAGGAAGAAGAGCGTACCGATAATTTCGGCTATGAAAGCGCAAAGATTAATGAGGAAGAAAGATACACAAGTGTATCTAGTTTACCTGAATAAAGACGAGAACCAAGAGTTGAGTATCGATGATGTACCGATCGTGAGAGAATTCAAGGACGTATTTCCAGAAGTGTTACCAGGCTTACCCCCTGATCGACAATTGGAGTTTACAATCGATTTAGAACCCGGATCAGCCCCGATATCCAAGGCCCCGTATAGAATGGCTCCAAAAAAACTTCAAGAGTTGAAGATCCAACTGCAAGAATTGTTGGATTTAGGTTATATTCGACCAAGTGTATCGCCATGGGGTGCTCCAATTTTATTTGTGAAGAAGAAGGACGGTAGTTTAAGGATGTGCATAGACTACCGAGAGCTAAACAAGATTACGCTTAAGAACAAGTATCATTTGCCAAGGATAGATGATTTGTTTGACCAGCTAAAAGGAGCCGGTGTTTTCTCCAAGATTGATTTAAGATCTGGATACCATCAATTGAAGATTAAGCAAGAAGATATTCCAAAGACTGCTTTCAGAACGAGATATGGACATTATGAATTCATAGTAATGCCATTCGGGTTAACAAATGCTCCAGCGGTATTTATGGATATGATGAACAGAGTTTTTCACGAATATTTGGATAAGTTCGTAATTATCTTCATAGACGATATTTTGGTGTATTCAAGAGACGAAGCCGAGCACGAGAAGCATTTGAGGATTGTGTTGGAAAAGCTTAGAACTGAAAAGTTGTATGCCAAATTCAGTAAATGTGAATTTTGGTTGAAGGAGGTGAATTTCCTAGGACATGTTGTTTCGTCCGAAGGAATCAAGGTGGATATGGAAAAGGTGAAAGCTGTACAAGAATGGAAATCCCCAACATCAGTACATGAAATCCGTAGTTTCCTCGATTTAGCAGGATACTATCGGAGATTCATCGAAGGATTCTCCAAGATCGCAAAGCCAATGACGAGCCTGTTGAAGAAAGAAACGAAGTTCGAGTGGACGAAAGAATGTGAAAGAAGTTTCCAAGAACTCAAGACGAGATTGACTACAGCTCCAGTATTAGCCCTACCCGAACCAGACAAAGATTACATCATATATACTGACGCATCTGCTCAAGGATTAGGATGTGTTCTAATGCAAGATGGAAAAGTGACTGCATATGCTTCGAGACAACTCAAACCCCATGAAGAGAAGTATCCAACTCATGACATGGAATTAGCAGCCGTCGTGCATGCTTTGAAGATTTGGCGACATTATCTCTACGGAGCCAAGTGTGAAATATTTTCAAATCACAAGAGTTTGAAGTACTTCTTTGAGCAGAAGGAGTTGAACATGAGACAAAGAAGATGGCTCGAGTTGGTGAAAATTACGATTGCAAGATATCTTACCATCCCGGTAAAGCTAATGTAGTAGCCAACGCACTAAGTCGAAGGAGAAAGGAGGAAAATTCGGAAGAGACTAAATTAGGATTTCTTCTAACTAATGAAGTCGAGTTGATCGAAGAATTTGGGAAGATGAGAATTGAAGTGATTATACCTCCAGCGACGGTAGATCAAATGATTGCTACTTTAATAGTGAAGCCTGATTTGAGAACCCGCATCATAGAAGGCCAGAGAAGAGATGAAGAGTTGGAGAAGTTAAGAATGAAGGTGAGAAGTGAAGGAATTAAAGAATTTTCTGAGTCGAGCGATAATGCCTTGTTGTACCAAGGAAGAATTTGTGTGCCTAGTGACGACAAGCTAAGAAATGAAATAATGAGTGAAGCTCATGAAACCCCGTATACAGCCCATCCCGGCAGCACGAAGATGTATCAAGACTTAAAGAAACAGTTTTGGTGGAATGGAATGAAAATGGATGTGGCATTGTTCGTCGAGAGATGCCTAGCTTGCCAGCAGGTAAAGTCTTTGCATCAAAGACCGTATGGACCTCTGCAGCCATTACCAGTCCCAGAATGGAAGTGAGATGGAATCACAATGGATTTTGTGACAGGATTGCCAAGATCAAGGAAAGGAAACACAGTAATATGGGTGATAGTGGATAGATTGACGAAGTCTGCTCATTTCATACCTATTCCACACACCTATGGATCAGCCAAGTTAGCTCAGATTTACATTAAGGAAATTGTAAAGTTGCAGGAGTGCCAAAGACGATTACCTCTGATAGAGATTCAAAGTTCACAGCCCGTTTTTGGGAAAGCTTCCACAAGGAGTTGGGAACTCAGTTGCAATTCAGCACTGCTTATCATTCCCAGACCGATGGTCAGTCCGAGCGAACGATTCAAATCCTCGAGGATATGTTGAGAGTTGTTTTGTTAGATAAAGGAATTGAATGGGAGAAAATCTTACCTCTTGTCGAATTTGCGTACAACAATAGCTATCAGAATACGATAGGAATGGCCCCTTACGAAGCTCTTTACGGAAGGAAATGTAGATTGCCGCTTTATTGGAATGAAGTGGGCGAAAGGAAAGTTCTAGGGCCAGAAGCGATTAAAGAAATGATAGAATCTGTGCGCCAAATCCACGAGAAGATTAAGGAAGCTCAAAGTCGACAAAAGTCGTATGCTGATAACCGAAGATCCAAATTGGAATTTGAAGTAGGAGATAAAGTATTCTTGAGAGTATCCCATTCGAGAGGAGTGTATCGTTTTGGAGTCAAAGGAAAGCTTAAACCTCATTTTATAGGACCGTACGAAATCCTTGAGAGGATTGGATCCGTATCTTATCGTTTAACGTTACCTCCCAGTTTCGGAAACTCGCATAACGTTTTTCACGTATCGCAATTGAGAAAGTACGTCTTCGATCCGAAGCACGTAATACGTCAAGAGGATGTAGAGATGAAGCCCGATCTAAGCTACGAGGAGAAACCCGAGAGAATTTTAGATCATAAAGTTCAGCAGCTTAGAACGAAATCGATTCCCTTAGTGAAAGTCAAGTGGTGTCATCATAATCTCGAAAAAGCCACTTGAGAACTCGAAGAAAAGATGAGGGCAAAATATCCCGAGCTATTTTCTCAAAGGTTAGTAAATTTCGGGACGAAATCTTTTTTTAGAGGGTGAGGATGTAATACCCCGAACTTCTATAACATTAGAGAGCGTATTAAATAACCTTATAAGTTTAAATGTCGAGATGTGAAGAATAATTTTTTTTCTAAATAAATAAAAATGAGTAAAACGACTGAAATACTCTTATGTGTTTTTACGTGAGATTATCTGTTCTATTTCTTGAAATGATAATGTGATACATATTTTGAGCTTGCTTATATGAGAATGAATACGAGTATAATTTTCAGAAAATTCCGAAGGTTTTGATTTGAATTGAATAATGTTGATAACCGAGAAATCGTTATGCACTGATGAACTTAGAATAGATTTTAATTAAAATCTTTGAACCTAGAATTAATTCTAAGATCATTGAGATAAGGTAGAAGCTTATCCGATATTATTTTGAGGAAGTTACAAGAATTGAATTATTAAAGGATTAATAAGCTGACTAATTCTTAAATTTTTCTTCGTTATATGGAATTTAGACTTAAAAATTAGATAATCGGAATCCTTAATTTATTTATTGAGACGTGAATTAGGTTTGAGATGTTTTTAATGTCGGAAACAAGACGAGGAGAGATTAGACCCGTTTTTAGCATAAAGGGAATAATACGGACATTTTATCCGGAAAACTTTTTACGATCGGGTAAATAATACCCGTAATAAAATAATTAGACAAATTCCACTCATCTCTCTCCCTCTCTACCGCCATCTCTCTCTATCTCTCTCCCTAATCTCTCTCAACCTATTAAGTGGAATTCATCATGATTATTCTTTAGCAAATCTTAGGAAATTGTGTAATCAAGATTGCATGCAAGATCCCATCACATCAATCCTTTATCAAACCAAGTTCCAAAACCAAACACCATCATTTTTATTCTAATGTGTTGGAAAGGAAAACTAATCAAGTGCATGCAAATTTTATACAAGTCAATCTCTCTCTCTCTCTATATGCAAGAGAAGAATTCTTTCATTTCATCTATCACACTCTCTAAACTCTCCAACAACAACAAAGAAGAAAAATCCTCTCTCTCCCTCTCCCCATTGCCGTAACATACACACACACACATACATACTTGGAATTTCTTCCATTAAAGCCTTGTATTCAAGCTCCAATCTCATGAAAATCAAGAGAAGATCATCATCATCATCTTAGTTCTTCCAGACTCCAAGTTGAAAGGTAATAATTCTCCAAGTTGTTGAGTTTAAAATTCAATAATGGATGATTAATTGTTGTTTCGTATTTTTCTTGAGGATTCAAGATAAGTTATTCCAAGAGACATCCAAGCTAGAAGTTGAGCCCCATTTTCCCCCATCATTTCGATTTCAAGAAGATCAAGAGGAGGAAATCCCATTTATTTTCTAAAGTATGATAATTCATTTGATTTCTTGTATATATGTATCTCTCTAAGCTCTAAAAGAAAGAAAACATGCATGCATGGTATTTATTTTATATTTAAGCAAACCTAGGTTACCGATGTGAAGATCGAGTGAGGAAAAATCGATAGGAGAATCGAACTCTAGGATTTAATCGATGAATTAAGAGAAGAAAAAGAAATTAAAAACCCTAAAATATGGATAATACCGAAAAATTAGTAAAAATTAGGGAAAAATCGTTTATTATGTTCTATGATGAATTTGATATTTGATATATGTTTTTGAACATGTTGTAAATGAATATATATGCATAAAAATTGAGAAATAATTGTCCTAAAAATTAACCTAAATGCCGTGAGTTTTGGGAAGAAAAGAAGGGATTATTTTGGAATTAGGCAGAGGGAAAGAGAGAGATCAGTGGGCCTAGAGAGAGAGTTTGCCAAGAATTAGGGGGGCGGTGGATTTGGGTCCGACCCATTCGGGGCGGATCCAGAACCACAGGTAAGAACTCCAGCTTACTACATTTGAATTTTGACGATTGAAATCTTTTAATCAACGCCTCTTTCCCCTGCAATATTTTCATTAGATTTAACGAAATATTAAATATAATTAAAAGGGATTAAATTTTCATGAATTAAGAAAAAATTATTCACCTGTATCTTCGCCCATTTGATCTCAATGACCTTTTTGCTCCGTCGCCATTTGTACTTGTTCAGAATGTCTATCATTTTATTGGCTGCATCATTTGTTGTTAAGTTTACGAACGCATAACCAAAATTTCCATTGGTCGGATTCCTATTAAATCAGAGAGAGAGAGAGGGTCACAACATAGGTAAAAATAGAAAAGGATAAAATAAGGTAGAAACAGAGAGAGGAAAAAAAAAAGTTTACTCGAAATCTATAGGGAGGTAAAAGAAATCATATGAAATGGAGTGAATTTTGCCCTCCTACAAAAAGATTAATTACAATATTTAATTAGAAAGAATTAATGTGTAACAATATGAGAAAAGGACTTAATAAATGCACAAGTATATAGATAAATAAGAACCTTTGACATGTATACTTTTGGAATGTATTATTTATTTGGACTAAATCATTAAATACATATATGCATGCATGATCAAAGAAAATAATAAATAATTACAATAATGATAAATAAAAATTGACAATTAATGCACATAAGACATAGTTCAGCTCTACACTTACAATAGACACCTATCATAATGATAAATATCTTATCTTGCTCTGACCTCTTAAAAATTGAAATCAATCACTGGACAATAAGAATTACAGAAAACACTAATGGTACAAGACTAGTCTTATAAAGTTAAAGGTTAAAAGAAAAAAGAAATTCAACTTTGATTGTTATTAATTTATAAATTTAACGATCTCAGAAGAAAAAATTCAATTTTGATTTCAATTTGTCAAGCTGACCTAAAAAGAAAAAAGAAAAACAGTGAATACAAACAAACAGCAAAAGGAGCATGTTGGAAATGGAATTAGAAACCCTAAATTTCATGATCGGACTTATAAAAAAAATCACAAATAAAAGAAAATAGAAAAAATCAACCTTAGTTGGTTGGGGATGTTTTTGATCATCAATTTAGTCATAGATGGCGGAGATTGAACGGCGACAACTCCGGCTCCGGCAGTCGTGTTTGCTCCTGCGCTCTTTGGCCGCCATTCTTGATTCCGCTGCGGCGGCGGCTGTGGCTGAGCTTGTTTACATATTGCTTTACGAATACGAGGGGGAAGATGGCGTCTACCACCGTTTTTGACGACGCGGCGAGGACCTTTAACGGGTCGCTGCTCCGGATCGAAGGAGGAAGAAGCCATCGGCGGCGTTGCGGTGTCCGGTACCACCCTGGGCATGTGCAGATCAGCTGAGCGAGTGGTGTAGACGGGCGATGTAGCGGAGAGGAGGAGAGGATGCGGTGGAGGGGTTTGCGGCTGGTATTCCTCAGCCTCTGGATTGAATGGTTTTTGGAGTTTGGCCATGGTGAAAAGGCTAATATATATATATATATATATATAGAGAGAGAGAGAGAGAGAGAGAGGCTGATGTTTTTGACAGAAATGTATATAGGGCTTGTAGTCGATGTATTTATATGTGTAATTATAAGTGTATGTGTGTGTGAGTAAATTGAGCATGCAAATTGATGTTTACAAATCATGTTAATATATTTTAACTGGGTAATCATAGAGTAACAATTAAGAGATAAAACAAAAGAGTAAAAAGGATGAGAGAGAAGAGGATAGAGAGAGAGTGCAGATTCGTTTTTTTTAAGCATGATAACCTTTTCTTCATTTCCCATACCACCTCTTAATTGAACCATTAAGGGCAGATTAGCATAATGATTATGTTTAACCTAGGTCATGGTGTGAGGAACATTTAAGAATTTAATTATGTATTTTCATCTCCTACACCATTTTTTCTAAAGCAAAAGCTCCCAAAACCGCCACCGTTGTTGCCCCCGAGAAGGTTGTGGCCTTGGATCCTTGCCATTGGATACAAAACTCGACTTTAGGTACAGTTTATAACGGACATCAATGTAGTGTCAATTTTCATAAAAGAATTGGTTTTAGCTACTGTTTATGTCCCATTTTAGGCTACTTAGGAACATTTTTATTGTGAACCAAAAAATACAAAAATATCCCTGTTACATTTTTTTAGCCGATTGATCTCTCTTCTCTCCCTCATTTCTCATATTCTCCTCCCATCTCTCTCTCTCTCTCTCACCATTGATTGTCTCTCTATCTCTAAGCCTCTCTTTCACTCTCTCTCATCAGAATGCGTATTTCAAATTAATAGAGATGGAGCTCCGTCGCCGGATATGCTGTGGATCTCCGACTATGATTGGTTGAATTATCAATTACAAGTCACCATCTTCATTCCGATGAACCCTAATCATATCTATGTGACTTTGAGAGAGAAATCTACAAAA
Source organism: Schizonepeta tenuifolia (assembly GCA_029490685.1). NCBI lineage: Eukaryota > Viridiplantae > Streptophyta > Magnoliopsida > Lamiales > Lamiaceae > Schizonepeta > Schizonepeta tenuifolia. Next base: position 122,680,808 of record CM055956.1, read on the forward strand.
TTCTTCATTTACTGAGAGAGAATTAAAAGAGAGCGATTTGGTTTTCTGATTCCACCTCCATAATCTCCGTTACAATTTCTCCATTTAAATGAACGTAAATTAATTGTTGAGTAATATCGCTACTCACGCTCGATTCACCTCTTCGAGATTGAAGAGAATTGATCACAACCAGAACATTGGCTCTACATTTTTTTTGCAAATAAGTCCCTCACGATCACGAATCTTGATTTAGTAGCCACTACTCCTAACATAAATATTTAAACTCAAACATATAAGAATTTAAAAAATAATAAATAAAATAAAAAGTATTGAAATAGTAGTATTAATTTTTATGTATAAATTATTTTAGAGATCACTTTAGGACTTGCTACGTGTCCGCTTATGGCTTGTATGCAATGCGAGGTGTTGTAGCTACTTGTAGAAAGGGTAGAGAGGGAGAGAGTATAGAAGAGAGAGAGAGAGAGAGAGAGAGAGTTAAATACACTCTTTGACAACATGAAAAACAAAAAGCTCAACATATAATCCGAACTTTCTTTTTTTTTCTATATATTTTATATTAAAATTATATTCTAGAATATAGATCGTACATTATGACTTGATATTTGATTATGATTAGTAAATCGTTAAATATACAATTCTAAAAATTATCATACATATAATTCGATTTTTTTCAATTAAAGAAAATAAAAAAGAAAAATAAAAAAGGAGTGAATGGCGTCCATTGTTTAATGGATAGGAGTACAATACTACAATGTCTTCTAAACATTTGGTATAGGTTCAAATCCTATTGGAAGAAATTTCAGAGAAATAGGGGTAAAGAGAGGGTGAGAGAATGTTGTATTTCTATTATTGCATTAAAAAAATAAAGGGAAATGAGGATTTATAATTGCAAGATGTGGTGGGCCTCTCTGGCCCTACACTTCACACCCTAAACCCTAAAACCACAGTCACAGTTACCTATAATTTAAGAGGGCGCGAACGTTTATCAATAGGTATGATGTACAGATAGATGTGCACATGGATGATGAAGAGGGTATGTTTTTAAGTAAGTCGTAAAATATTATGTTAATATGGAACCTATGATTAGAAAGAACTAAATTATGTTGCATAATATTCTAATCATGAATTTAATTGCCTATATATACACAACCTATGTTGATTATACTAATTCTTACGATAAATTAGTTTCAATGATCTTATCAACAAAAACTTTAATACTAAAACTATATATATGGTTTTTAGATTTTTTTTAATAATAAAATGGCTTTGCACAATTTATAAACCAACTTAATACAAATTTTACTATTAAACTTTCATTATTTTGCTACAAAAATAACCGCATTTGAAATTTTTGCAAAAGTTAAATCATTAGATCATCCACACACAAAAGTTAATAAGAAGACAATGTTGCAACGGCTACAGGTGAGAGAAAAATGAAGGGAATGAAAAAAAGAAAGAAAATGAAAAGAATAGAGAGAGAGAGGGCGCGAGAAAGAAAAATAAAACCAAAGGAAAGAGAATACAAGTTATTTCACAATCTCTCACAAGTTATTTCACAATCTTTTCATTATCTATTGCTACTTGTGGAATCGAGTCATTTGTTTTAATTCTCTTTATAATTTATAAGGGTTTATTATTCTATCACTTGCATGTGGAATGGAGCCTTCTGTTGTCAGTTGTGACTATTTATAACTCGTAATGATTTGTGGTGCAATTTTCAATAAGGAAATATAATTTTAGTGTACAAGATCTAAAGAACATTTACACTTCAATCAATTGTTAACCTTTATTGAAAGAATATATTTGAGATGCATATATATTAAATTCAAGGTGATTTTGTGGTTTTTTTTTAATTACTTTTCCTTTATCTTTTCTAGTGGATGCAAAAGAAAATAATACTATTACCAACGAGATGAGTAGATAATTTCATTATTTTGCTACTTATAATGCACTATGTGTATATAATAATATTGTACATTTTATTTCATAGTCGAAAATTCATAGTTTTGAAAAGTATAATAAAATACGAATATCAAAGTAATATGTATTCTTAATGTTATAAAGAAAATGAAACAAAAAACGACGTTCATCAAATGATAAAAATAACAGGTGAAATCCTATCGTTTTCTAAGTTATACTAGCAGAAACGTAATACCAGTCATTTGTTTTCAATTTCTTTGATATAAGGTAAAAAGATTATAATTTTTAAACATTGTCAAAGTAGCGTTTAATTATTGCTAATATAATGATATTATGAAAATGCAAATAGTATTACATATAAACGAAAAATAAAATTAAAACCTATTGTTCTTAAAAGAAACACGAGTCAAAATCTAAGGTATCGAATCTTTATTAAGTTTATATTATGTCTTGTTTGATATTGATGATTAAAGTAGATATTTTCTTCCTTTGACTTTTTGAGATAACTTTGCCAACGACAATTGATCATCAACACTTGAAATTTCAATGCAATCTTTAATCTTCTTCTCTCTTGTGAAAAAGTAGTTCTTCATTTTTCTTGTCTTGTACTTTGTTGGGCTGCACTCTATAGTTGATTTCTTTTTCCATCCCACTCTAGGCTTTTTACCTAGTATTTTTCACTTAATCTTTTTGGGCTTTGTTTTGAGTTGAATGTGCCTCTTCAATCCATGGAACATCAATTTTATCCAGAGATTCTATCCTCTCTATTCCATTCACTATAATCTTTGGATCTCCCCTACAATTTAAGTTGATAGACTTGGGAGTAGTCATAAATTGCATTTCAATTGGCGAAATACATTCGTTTTAAGTATGTAAATTCATTTTCGCCCTAGGAAAATTAATTTGTTAAAACTACATAATATTATAAAACTATTTTTTTATAATTTATAATTATTGGTTTGACATTCACTTCACTTATTGACAAAATGCACTCATCTACAGTGCATCTTACATACACAACCGTTACTTCATCAAACATGGTGATTTGTGCATTGTAGTCGCCATGTTTAATACTTAGGGTGATTTTGTATTTGAAATTGCAAAAAATAATAAATGTTTTTTCTCGTTGGATAAATAAATTATTTCTTTAAAATTTTAATTATCACTTACATTGGGGTTGTCTCAAGAACTTCTTCATTGTACTTTCTGCATACCGTAACTCCAACACTATTTTGGCATGGCCTTTTGCACTTTTTGCATAAATATATAGAATAAGAGCTCTCTAAATATATATTGTCTCCTTTTTTTTTTTTAACATGCCATGAATACAAAATTATATATAATAAATTGTACTCTTACAGTCTCTGAATAGTAAAGTTGTTTGGGGTCAGTACAAATTTTAATAAAAGTTAGGTAGTTGTAAGTCGAAAAAGATATAAAAAAGTGTAGTTGTTAAGTTACTGAAGAAATGGCCACCTTTGTGAGTGGAATTAAGAATAGAAATAATATGAAAGTCGTGGGGTCATGTCTCAAAATGGAATGATTCCTATTCAGGGACGACGTTTTAAAGGAAATATGGCTCTACTTTTCAGGTACAAAAGAAGTACTATATAACCTTATTAATTACAATCGTGAATGTTTACATACTACTAATTAATCAAAAGTATATATAATTAAATTATATAGATGAATTTACCTCATGAATGCTTACAATAAACCTATATTATCAAAATAACAAAAAAAATTAAAGAAAGCGAAAATGAGAAAAATGTCATAAATTTAACGCTCAAATTTTAAAATGAGACAATTATTGAGTAATAAGGAAAAACGAAAATATGACAAATAAAAAAAAAACATAGGAATGTAAAAAAATTACATGATTCATTCAAATTAAATATAATTAAAATAAAATAATTATAAGGAAGGGCAAAATGGAGAAACTGTTATAATTTTACTCAAATTCTAGAATCAGACATTTATTGCAAAATAAGAAAAATAAATAGAAATATGACAAACAAAAACATCGAAGGGAGTAAATTTACTGATTCATAATTAATTACAAAATTTTTAAATATTTAAACTTATTGGCACTAAATGCCCTTAAGACTTCATTGTGATTATTCTACTCTTGGAAATCATTATTTTAACATTTAAACACTTAAAATTTATTAATCATACAATTACGAGTTAGGGAAGAAAACAAATACTATCTCATAAGTCATCGTCGTCGTACCCTCTCATTCATTGCAAATTTGTTTAATTTAATCGGGATGGAGACGTAACACTTTAGCTTGTACACGGAAGTGCATGCCATGAATTTTCTGTCTATCAATAACTGCATGTATTGCACGGTGAATGTGAAGAAGTAAGCCATTATCTTAACAATAATGAGACTAACTAGTATTTGCGGTGCCAAACCTTCCCGTCGATGTGACATCTTGGGGAAGATCAGCCTGTAATCCCTCGTCTTTGTCTCTATCCAATTTTATACTGAGTGAAGTAAATGATAATATGCCAATGTGGGAGCGAATATTTTTTGGGAAACAATTGCTTCTTATATTGAGATGTAAACAATTCAAACTACCCATCTGGAACTTTGGAAAATGCAATTTCAATTTTTCCATTACCACAACAAAAGGTAGGAGGTTCATACTAAAATTTAGAAGCACCACAGTGAATGCAATTAGGCATCATTTTTAATTCATGTAAAATTGAACCTACAAACATAAACAATAATATATCTAAATTAGCTTGTAACATAATAAATATAAAATATACTAATAACAATTATTCTTCTGATTATTTTAGTGAAAATATTTACCAGGAGATGATGAGCTTGACTTTAATCTTTCTAAAGTCAGAAAGTTGTTTAATAATGTCAAAAGAAACAATATATATATATTTTTTTGTTAATTAGCTTGTTTTGTTTTCATAGTTATAGTTTTCCATGAGTTTTGTTCATTATCTTTAAAAGATTTGATTTAAATTAAGATAGATAATCTGCAATTTTTTATTGTTTAATATAGGTATTCTCTTATTTTAAAATATCCTAATCTAGGCGAGGGACCTTTCTGTTAGGATGATCATATTCTTTTTACAATGAGAATTTATATACAATTATATTATATATTTAATGATAATAAAATATATTGATAAAACAATTCTCCCTAAATTCAATATTTTAACAAGGGTATTGAAAATGTGCTTCAAGTTTTAGTCAGACATAATATTCTTCAACTACGTACTTTAGAAGAAAAGTTTCAAATTTGTGTTAACTTTTGAATAATATTTAGCAACAATTAATATTTGTTTATTAAATTATTTATCATCATTCTTCAAGGTTTTCAGTTTGATCGGTTTTTATAAACATTAATATGTTTGCCTAATCCAACTATTTTCTTGCGTGGATTTGGTTTAATATCGATAACCATATTTGTTTAGAAGATATACGTGTTGTTTGGAAGTACAGTATTTTTACAATATTTTAATTTTAAAGATAACTATTATAGTTATTAAAAATATTACTCCAGCATAAGGAAAATTATTACCAATTAACTTTTTATTATCCCATCACCAACAATATTTGTATATTCACTTTTCTACTGTGACCTTACGACGATATAATTTCCTAAATTCCATCCGTATTTGCATTTGTATGAATCACTCCAGCAATTGTTGCAATTGCTTTTAATCTTATTTTCCTCTTCTAAATAAATAACTGACAACTTCGTTCATCTTTTTTTTGCCTTCTACAAACATGTTGTCTGGAAAAGTGAAAACAATATATCTTTATTTTAAGTTTTTATTATTGTATAAATCGTACAGATTTTGTCTATTATCAAGAATATATATAATTATAATATATATATCTAACCTAGAATATAAACAATTATCTCCAATTATAATATATATATCTAATCTAGAATATAAATAATTATCTCCAATTATAATATATATCTAATGATGATAAAATCGTATATATTAATAGGGGTATTATAGACAAACCAAATTTTTTCAACAAGGCACTTTTTATATAGGTATAGATATAGATTTTAATGAAGTTAAATATTTTTTTGTTAATATGTTACCGAAAGAAGTACAACAAAATAAATAAATTTAATAATTCTTCATCCTGATTCCACCTCCATCATCTCCTCCGTTAGAAATTTCTCCATTTTATCTGTCCTTATGGAAAGACTCGTGGTTGGATCAAGAAGATATCCTCCTTTTTCTCACTACGCCAAAATCGTTCATACATAACGCCACATAGATAACGGAGATTTTAAAAATTTGTTATGTACGAGTGCCTTTCTGCATATATAACGGAGATTTCAAAAGCCGTTATGAACAAACTGTTAACTATAATTATTTATAACGTTTTTTAGTCTGACGTTATCTATGAGTGTTACCTATGATATTTTTAATAACGTATTTTTAAATCCGTTATGCTTTGTGTTATGTATGAACATGTTATAATAACATTAAATTTTACCGTTATTAATTATGTTATCTATTAGATTTACTTTTTAATTAAAATATTATTGGTGTATTTAATTAATATTGGATAGAAGAAATTTTCGTTCCCTCCTTTCGCCCCCATTTTATCTCGCCATTCTCCACATTGCAGCTCCTCCTCGTGTCGCCGCTCCTCCTCCTGCCGCCTGCCGCTGCTCCTCCGCCTGCCGCCGCTCCTCCGCCGCTGGCACTCTCTTCTTCGCTCACGCTAAATCCCCAAACTTTCCTTTGTTGTAAAAGCCCTAAAATTGAGATCCCCAAACCAGACGCCGACGACCTCCGCTCCGGCCAGTGTCAACGCCGGTATCCCTCTCTCTCTCTCTCTCTCTCTCTCTGTCTCTCTCTCACTCTCACTCTCACTCTCACTCTATAAGGATCGAACTTCCACTTCCTCATTGAATAATGTATTAAGGAAGACACAATCTTCAATCTGTTTGAGGGAGTTTTATTTTCTCGGTTTTTTCTCGCCGTCAAAGCTTGTGGCCGTTTTTCCGGCGTCTTCGCTGGGAATCGATCAACGGCATTTGGTTTGTTGGATTCCTGGGAATTTTTCGTTGGGGATACACACTTCAATTAGTGGATTTGATCAATTTTGCAGGCGGCTTTCTATTTGGCGCAAACTAGGGTTTCATCAATTTAGATTCTCGATCTCCGGCGCTCAAGTCGGAATTGACTAACGGCATTTCAAGATTTGAGTTCCTGGGACGAAATACATTATCATAGCATTTTTAATCGTGCAATTCCGTTCAGATTTGGGGGAGATCCAATTATTGTGGGGTTTTCCGCCGGCGAGGTTTTTCCTTTCAATTTCCGGCGACGGGCGGGGAATTGGATAACGGCGTTCACATATACTTGTTCCTGGGAGTTTTCTGATCAATCTAGGATTTGGAATCGAATGATTTCATCAAGATTTGACGGAGTTATTGTACAAGGCGCAACCAACGCCGCCTTGTTCATCAAAATCCTTTTCCAATTTCCTAATTAATTCTAGTACTAATTTTTCGTAACAGTTGCACAACCGCCATTACTGAACTCTCTCTCTCTCTCTCTCCCTCTCTCTCTGTGGAATCAAATCACATCACAGTACTAATTGAGTCAAAATCAGAAAGGGAGAAGAGCAATGTGCGAATGTTGAAAGATGGCAAGAGCAGCTGCCGGGAAGCATAAAACGACCAAGTTCGTGTTTGTATTGGTGGGCTTATTGGGGCTCTTCCTCATTGTAGATCTGCTCTGGGGTTCATCATCTTCACCTTCTTCCAATTGGATTGTGCCAGATCCCCCCAATATTATCGATCTCCAACCTCTTCACCCCAATAATTCCGCGCTCAACACTCCAATTAAGGTCTATGAATCCCCATTTTTACTTCAAGTCATTCGATTTCCTTGTTTTTCAACTCTCCTTGGTGATATCGGCTGCTTGAATCAGTGTTATCTTGCTCGATATTAGTGCTTTTAAACCCTTATTTTGGTAATTTTGCTTTCAATGTGTAAAAGCTCATATATTTGTTTCTGTACAGATGCATTTGGTTTTGATTACGTGATTCATGGAATCTTTAAGTGTGAAAATTGAACATCATGATTCTCAATTGACAGGAAAAACATAAGCCAGACAAGAAGGATGTTGCTGCCTCTGGGAGGGTTTTATCAGCAACTTTTGCTGATTTAGATGCTCCTGATTTAGATGCTCCACTTGTAATATATCCTGTGCTGCTTAAGTTGTCTTGCATTTCTAATATAGCTAAATCATTCCTCATTTTCCTCTCGTCTTACTTTGTGTGTTCTAGCATTGTTTGCTATCTTTGTGCTGATCGTTAACGATCAGTTAAGTTGGTTACTGCATGTATATTGAAAAAAGGGAGACCAAGGAGAAAGTATTAGACTACTTTGATGGAAGTCTGCATACATGAATTTGGACATTATATCATTTTGAAACTTGGATTTCTCAACTTTTGAGATGGGATAATATATACTACATCAAAAGTATATTTGTGGAATTTCTTCTTATAATAGTTCTAGTTTCCCATGTTTTCTAGATGACAATATTAATAGCTCTGTGACTGTCAACTTTTCTCGACATTAATATGATATGATAAAATGTTGGATTAATGTATTCAAAATTACAATGTGAAAGAGCAATCCCTTTTTTATATGCCATTAGGTATATGTGAGCAAAGCCTGATCTTTTTTCTTTTTCATTAAGGTGCATTCCCATGTTGACATATACAATTTCACTGATAACACTTGGGGGGGAAGGTTTGACATGCCGAAAGAAATGGCACATTCACATTTAGGGATGGTAACAGATGGGAGATACATTTATGTGGTGACCGGACAATATGGTCCTCAATGTTGAGGGCCAACCGCTCACACATTTGTACTGGACACAGAGACAAAGCAGTGGCAGGACATGCCACCTTTACGTGTTCCACGGTATGGACTCTTTACATGGGTTTTAACTCTCTTATATAGAACGAATTCTTCCATCGGTTATCTTTTTCCATGATAACCATTCTCTTTGGATAGCCTTATTTCTGGGAAAACAAAGAATTGCTTAGATTATAAGCTAATCTTATTTCTATCTTTTCCTTCTAGTATTTGTTTAAATGACGATTAGTAGGATTACGTAAGATAAGTGTCTATAAGATCTTTTGCTGCTCTTCTGTCTGCATTTAGCAGTTTCTTACAGTGAACTAATTAGACCAACGTCACTTTATGCATGTTTCTTCTAGCCAATCTGAGAGGATCCTTCACGGTGAAGATTATCTAATTTCATATTTGTGATCTAAATTGTACTATATATTTTTAATTGGAAAGTTGTACTTGTTGAAAATGCTTGTGTGATTTTTCTACTTGTTTTATGTAGGGCTTGTGTAGTGTTCAATGACCGCCTATATACTTTTGGATGCTCTCGTCGGAATGAGGTAATCAAATTATTCATCTGTTAGAGAAGTAAACAGTACACATCATATTCATAGTATAGATTTAAGAATGTCCGACCTTTCCTGACTATGGATTCAGGCAACCTAACAATGGAGTTGTCCTATCCTGTCTAGATTGCTTCCTCCGTAATGGAACCCTTTACTGCTTCGAGCAAAAGCAGGTATGTCTAATTTGTCTTTTCTTATATATAGCACCCTTTGGGGAGCAAAAGGGTGCTTGTATATTTCAGGAAAATCCCCCAGATTTTACTCTATTCTGATGGAAGATCGCAAGGAGGTATGTGGATTCTCAGTCATTTTTTTTTCTTTTTATTCTCTCTAGTTAATATTCTAGTGCTTCTGCTCCCTTTTGATAAAATTCTGGTGTTTTCAGTGTTACTGGGCTCATGATTGGTGTCTATTTGTGTGACTCTGTTTCATCTTTGCAAGAATCCATCTACAACCGAGAATTTCTAATTTCATAATATTTTTCCAAATACTTATGACCATGGATGGGAAGTTTGTTGATGCTACACCTTATTCAAGCTCAGATTCTAACCCTACATTGCTCCTGAATGACCTTGGATCTATAATTCTTGTGGTTAAAGCCTCCATTGCTGGTACTTGAATCATAGGACGCCTATGCTACACCTTATTCAAGCTCAGATTCTAACCCTACATTGCTCCTGAATGACCTTGGATCTGTAATTCTTGTGGTTAAAGCCTCCATTGCTGGTACTTGAATCATAGGACGCCTATGTACTGGTTAGATTTTAGTTGCATCTTATTAATTGTCTCCTAAAGTTAACCACAACAAATATTGACTCCCATAAGAAATTTACTATCTTGACAGGAAATAAGAATGGTTTGCTTTTGCCTCACAATACTACAGATCAAGGTGATCGCAACTTACATAATGTGTTTGGGATACTATGTGTTTCATTGCTACTGGATATTGTTTGTTTGGTGTGTTTTATGTCACTATTATAGTTTCAGATTTTGAGATCACATAGTTATATGTTCATGTTACTGAATGCTTTACAATTTCGTCACTTTGCGGTGTGGCTGCAAACTTGTGTTTTTTGTTGTATTCTCCTACAGATGCTTTCCGTGATGTGAAAAAGAGACTGGAGATGCTTTCCATAATGTGAGAAAGAGACGGGGAAGGAGAAGAGATGTTGTATTCTCCTACAGAACCTGTGTTTTTGTTAAACTTGTGTTTTTGTAATCGTTCTTTGGACGTACGACTTATAGAACTTGTGTTTTTGTTAACTCTATTCGGATGGTGGTTGTACGAATATTTTGGATGTTATGACATGATTTAATGATGGTTTTTATTATTTTGTTGTTTTAGAATTAATTTTATTTTCAAATAAATTATAATTTTAAGTTGTGTAACAAAAAATAAATATACATAACGGCTACTCCGTTATGTATAATAGTATAGATAACGGACTTTCGTAACGATCATGCATGTTATGTAAAAGAGTATAGATAACGGATAATCCCAAGTTATTAATTTAAGGACAAACGTTATGTATAATATTATAGATAACGGATAAATATCATCTTTCGTAACGATCATGCACGTTATGTAAAAGAATATAGATAACGGATAATCACACGTTATTAATTAAATGACAAACGTTATGTATAATAGTATAGATAACGGATAAAACTCCGTTATGTATGAGCGCCAGATAGATAACAACATTATACTTGACGGATATTTTTTAACATAGATAACAGATATTATCCGTTATGTATGAGCGTTTTTGGCGTAGTGTCTTTAGATTGAAATGTGTAATTTCTGAATTGTTCTGATTAGCATACGTTTTAAAATCGCAATGACATTAAGCATGTTTTCATGTGTGACATTAACCGTCGCCTAGCAATTTTCTGCAACATTGCTCAACTTCTTGTCATTTGCATTATGTGCATGTTTTGTTGTAATATGATCATAGTCTCTAAGAGGGACATTAATTTACTCTGGATTTAATTGCAATCAAGAATTGGATTTAATTGCAATTAAGAAGTGGGATGCAATTAGTGATTTACTCCTTCTATCACAACTATCTTGATCTCCTTTTTACATAAGGTTGTACCATGTGTCTTTAATGCAGTGTCAAATCCAATGGTCACAATCAATCTTATTCATTTACTTTTCAAATTCGATACAATTTCCTGCAGGGGATAATGTAGCTCTGCTCAAGGACCTATAGTGACTGCAAAGTGTAAGAGATAAACATCGGAATCGGACCATCAAATTTAAAAGTACTGATGTATGTCCAATTTTTTATGCTAGTATATGAACTTATTTTGACAAAAAATGTTGCACTTCTATTTTTGCAAGGGTCGGTTTGTAAGGAGGTGTTTGCTAAAAACATAAATTTTACAATTATGTACCATAATCAATGCATGATTGAATTAATATAGAGCTAGAAATCCACTTAAATGCGAGATCGATCAACCTAGCTTCTAGCTAGCTCCCATTCATGTAGAACAAATTTACGTACAAAAAATTCACCAAAATATGGTAAATTTAAAAAGGTAGGGTATTAAACTAAAATTACTGTACTGTCAAAAAAAAGAGCAATATATTCTTAGATTCCCCCATAAACATTCAAGAAGCTAGCTAGCTAGATTAAAAGTGTTGAAATCAATTAATCAAACAACCCATCTCGGAAGAAGGAGGCGATCATGTCTTCCTCCGACGAGAATGCGTAAACATCGCCGCCGGAATGGTCTTTCATGTCGAGGAACTGCCGGCGGCGCCAATGATCTTCACTATCATAGAAAACTTCATTCTTGAAATCAAGAAACAGACGCATACCGTAGTCGTCGCCGAAGTTGAACAAGACCGGTTCTTCCACGAAGAGATAGACTTCAAGCATCGGCTCTTCGTCGCCATTCTTCGAGAATCGAGATTCTCTCACATGCAGCAGCTCAACTGATTTTGCAGAGGTTTCTAATTTCTTGCCGTGAATCGTAATGCGGTGAGTTGGGAAGGCAGAGTTGAGATTAATGTGATTTCTGAGATCGGACGCCATGGAAGGATTTTGGAAATTAGGAAAGAAGCAGAAGCAGCAGCTAAGTTTATCTTTTAACTGGGCTACTGAATATGCATAAATAGCTGATTTGAGTTCAATCTGACACAACCCTTTTCTTGCTTTGTTGCAGTGGTTCCACGTGGAATATATGTATATTATAATTGAATTTGCTTTTATTTTCAAATCTTTCGTTATATAATAAGAATTCATGCTGTTGCGTGCAACTCAAGCTTAATCTTTTTTTCTGAAGCAAGATACTCTCTCTATTCACGCTGAGGTTGAGACTTTTACCATTTAAGTTCGTCTACAACACTTTCATTAATAGTAATAAAGTCCACATAACATTATATTTAATATTATATATGATCCTTACTCCACTTACAATAATATCCACCATTATTCACTACCACCCACTATTTTCTTAATTAAACTCATATCGTCCACAATGTGATAACCATTTTGTGGACAAAGGGAGTTATAATTAAATTTAAAACTGTGCAACAATGGACTCAAACTCAAAACTTGGCCACAAGTATTAATCACTCTCACTACAAAAGACTGCCAAAATACCGAGGGCAACATTACCTTCGGTAATTACTGACCAAATACAGACGGCGAAAAAGACGGGTCAGTTTTGATAAACTTACCGACGGCAATTTGACGGGTTTATTCCCGCTAAAATCACCGACGGCATTACCGAGGGCATATTCCCTCGGTAAATTACCGACGGTAACCGCCCTCGGTAAATACGAATTTTTATTTTTTTGTTTCTGTATAGAATTACAGATGGTATTTCCCTCGGTAATTACCGAGGGCTGTTTTGCCGTCGGTAATTACTGAGGGAACACACGCCGTTGGTGATTTAACACGGGTCGGACATTACCTACGGCGTGTTCAGTCGGTAATTTCGTAATTGAAATTGTGATACCCCGAGCTTTTATATCTTTAGAGAGCGTAATAACTAACCGAGTAAGTTAAAAGATGAGATTTGTGAAATAAAAATTATCTTTTAAAATAAAGGGAAATGAGTAAAACGTCTGGAATGTCTTACGTGTTATTGTGTGAATTTATCTGTTCAATTTCATGAAATGATAATGTGACGTATATGTTGAGCTTATTTATATGAAAATGAGTATGAGATTAATTTCCAGAAAAATCCCGAAGAATTTGTTTAATTGAGATAGGATAATATTGATCGTCGAGAAAATTCTATTCGCCGGTGAACTTAGAATAGAGTTGAATTAGAATCTTTGAACCTAGAATTTCTTTTAAGGTCATTGAGATATGATAAGAGCTTATCCGAGATAAATTTGAGAAGAGTAACGAGGCATTAATCTTTTAAGGATTAATAACGGATTAATAAGCCGATTAAATTCTTTTAAGATTTAAAAGACTAAATGATCGGAACCGTTAATCTTTTAATTGAATTGTGAAATAGGATTGAGATGTTTTAGTGTCGGAAATGAGACGAGGAGAGATTAGACCCGTTTATTGCATAAATGAATTAATACGAATCGTTTTATCCGGAAAACCTTTACGACCGGATAATTAACACCCGTAACAACACGACGAGGACAAGTGTCGTCACCTCTCTCCCTCTCACGCCACCTCATCACTTCTCTCCCATCTCTCTCCAATTCCCAATACTAATTATCATCATTATGTCTTCTTAGCAATCTTACCAAAAGATTACATGCAAACCACATCACATCAACTATCTATCAATCACTTTAAACATTTTCAATTTCCAATACTACATGCCATCATGTTTATTCTCTTTGTTGGATGCACATGCAAGCTCCATACACTCTCTCTCTCGATTTCTCTCTTTGATTCAAAAGGATGAATTTCATTTCATTCATTCATTCCATCCAACACCAAAAGGAAAGAAGAGAAAAACACTCTCTCTACTCTCTCCCTCACTCTCGGCACTCACACACACACACACACACACATACATTGTAGTTTTCTTCCATGCAACCTTGAATTCAAGCTTATCACCCATGGAAATGAAGTAAAAAGCATCATCCTCCATCTAGTTCATCCTTATCTTCAAGAAAAAGGTAATAATCCTTCAAGTTCTTGAATTGAAATTCAAACAATCATCCCCACTTTCTTCATTTTTGGCTCTTAAGCCCTAAAAGAGATGGATGATTAATTTTTGTATTATTCTTTTCTTTGAGGATCCAAGAAGAGTTCTTCCTTTCATTCAAGTTCAAGTTTTGAAGCTCAATCCCCTTCCATTCGATCCCAAGAAGCCAAGAGAAGAAATTCCTTTTAAATTTCAAAGTATGATTATTCATTTGATTAATTGTATATATGTATATCTCTAAGTCCTAAAAGAAAGAAACCATGCATGCATGATATTTATTTATGTTTAGGCAAACTTAGGTTATGCTTGTGAAGATCGAGTGAGAAGAAATCGTTAGGAGAATCGAACATTAGGATTTAATTGGTAAATTAAGAGAAGAAAAAGAAATTAAATTCCTAAAAATCTAGTAAATGCCGAAATTATTAGGGAAAAATAGGAAAATATGAATCCCTTGAATTATTGATATTTTGATGCTTGATTTATTATTTTTATCATGTTTTAAATGAGATTATATGCATGAAAAAAAATTGAGAAATATCATGCCCTAAAAAGAGAGAAAATGCCGTGTGTTTTTGGGAAGAAAAGAAAGATTTATTTTGTTGATTTTGTTGATGAATTGAGTGATGTTTTTATCATGAAATGATTGTTTGATATGTTGATGTAATCATACATATTGTTAAGTTTAAGAAAATTGAATTGCATGTTGAGTTTTTGAAGAAAATAAATTATGATAATATAAGAAGATTGGATGTTTAGATGTTATAATGTTTGTATAAATACTAGTTTAAATTATGGATAAAGGATAGAAATTTTTGTAATAAAAGGAATGAAGTTTAAAAGCTTTTAAAGTATTAAAGATTAAAAAAAAATGCATAAAAAGATATGTTTAATAAGTATTCTTATATTAAAACTTGAAGACTTGAATTTTTAATTTACTAAAATAAAAATACATTTTGTAATTTAACTAATAAAATGAATTAGTTCTTTTTATAAAAATGTTTATTGAATAATAAAGAAAATTTTTAAGTAAGAAAGTGGTTTAAAAGCTAAGAACAAAAAAGAAGAATTTGTTAAATAAATAAGTAAGAATTGAGAAAACCGAGTTTAAAACGATTAATTGATAAGAAGTGAAAAGAAGTTTTAATCAAATTGAGAAAAGATGCTAGACGAGATAAGTTAAATACTCGTATAATTGATCAAGAAAGTAATAATGGAATAAAGTCCAAATAATAGTTTTGAAAGAAATTAATTAAAGTTAATTAATTAAGTAAGTTGTTTTTAAACCATGCAAATTAAAAATAAACCGAGAAGAATTGTCGAGTTAATAATTGGAAAAATAATAGTCGAGCTAAGAAGTAAAAATCGAGTTAGAAATGGAAAGGAAATTCCAATTTCATGAGAGTTGCTAATAATTAAAGAGAATTTGTATTAATTAAGTAAAAATTTATAAAATACTTCATAAGATAACGAATTTAGAACAAAGCGTTGTCTATAAACTAAGAAAAGATAAAGTATGTAGTTTGAGTTTTTTATGAAAAGAAATGCATAATCGAGTTAAGTTCTAATGCTTAAATTGAATAAATGTTAATTTGTCTTGAAGTATGTTTGATTTATTTGAATTCATTATATGATTGAATAAATGTTTAAATGCATGATATTAATTGTGATGTGAAGAATAATTGAATTATTTGTATGCAAGTTGATGGAATTATTGATTTGATAAATCGAGAAATGATTTAGTTTTAAAAAGAAGATCGAGTAATGGAATGTAGATAGACGACGTGATGGTCCCGAAACGAGTTACTAGTGTATTGGGGGGGGGGGGGGAATACACCAGTTAGGATTTTTCAACTTTTGAAAAACTTAACCCCCAAAAACTTCAACTGAGTAAAGAAAAACTCAGCTGAAATCACAACTGAGTAAGAGAACTCAGTTGTGATAGTGGTGATGTGCGGAAATTGGTGAAAATTAAACTCGTTTAAACAACTCACGCTTTTAGTGCAGGGTTGGTCAAAAACCAAAACAGTTGAATATGCAAATATGCAGTTTGTATGCTGGTTAGTTTGGTCAGATAAGAATGCAATAAGCAACTGAATAAAACACAGACACACAGGATATAACGTGGTTCGGAGATAACTCCTACGTCCACGGGGAGATGTGAATCCTCACACCTCAGTCCAAGTTCTTTTGGACAGTTCCACACAGCTTACCCGGGCTGTGCAACCGTTGCAATAAGTTTACGGGTACTTATCAACCTTTACAGTTAAGTTTGCGGGTACTTAACAACCTATGTCAAGTTTGCGGGTACTTGACAACCTAACTACTCAATTACAGGAAGAGTATGATCCTAACAAACACTTTTTAGGGTGTGTATGTGGGTGAGTTTTCCAACTACAGCTCGATCACGAATGAGAGCTGGATCTATGGCTTGAACGAATGAACACTCAAACTAAGATCTAAGACAGATTATAACTCTATGAACCCTCAGCTACTAATGTTCTATTACTCTTGAACTCTCAGCTACTGATGCTCTTAGAATATAATTTTTGCAGATTTTTCTTGCGCTTGTTTCTCCTGCGATTGCACTTCTCTGTCTCTTATCTCGTAAACCTCTCGAATGAGAGAATGCCTCTATTTATAGGCGGAGAGTATCAACTAGCCGTTGGAGGAGCTGTTGATCTCTGATCGTTGAAAGCGATGGCTTGTCTCTCATCTCTGCAGACTTTCCCGATATGGCATCTGTGCTCTTCTGCTTTCCATCTGAGACAGCCTTGTGTTGGGCCAGATGGGGTAATGACTGAACGGTCAAACCCTCATGTGACTTCCTTTTGAAATTCAAATCTTAACCTTTCTGACAGTCAACCTCGGTTAGTAGGTTGAAAATCTTAATCTTCATCTGAGTGGTCTTCAGCTGATGTTCTGAACCGTTGAACTCTCAGCTGACTTTGAACTTCATGTTGAGACTTCTTTATAACTTCTCCCTTCTTGAAACTTTCTCTTTATCGGATGGCATTCTATAGCTGATGTTCCAACTGAACAGTTGGCTTGAACTCTCAGCTGTCAAAAAGCATAGCTCTCTCATTAGGCAGTCTTGTAACTGATGTTCCTCATCCGATCTTTCATCCGGGGTTGTATCCGAGTGTTGCTCTGTTGCCGTCTTCAGCTGGAGATCTGTAAAGATAAAATCTTAACATTGCTCAAACAGCGAGCCTAACAGCTAACATTAGGAACTGGCAACATCTACTCGGTTGGGGTCAGTTGGTTTTGGAATTCATCAAAACTCATACTAATAAATTTCCCAACACGACGTTTCATAATTAAAGCGAGAAGTGTTAAGACGTTGGTTTGTAATATTAACCAATTCAAGTAGAGTTAATAGTTTAAAGACGAGAACGCGAGATCCTTTAAAAAAAAGTTAAAGCGAAGAAAGAAACGACTCAAGTAGAAGTCCTTCAGTTGAGTCCAACGCCTTTGTGTCCGTCTTTGCGTATCTTATTTTTCCTTTATCGATGTCAAACTGTAAAGGGTCGAGCCGGACGGATCACTAAGCAAGGACAAATAGCCTTAAACCGCCTAGCTAGAATCTTCGGAAGTCAGGTGGGCTTTTCTGAACCAAAACTATCGATGAGAATTAGTTATGCTATTGAGTATTATTATATGATTTTAAATGCGATTGACTTGCCGTTTTTATTGAAGTTGGTATGTGTTATCATCTGTTTATGTGAAGATGTTATTATCATGTGAAAGGCAGGGAACCCACGTGTGGTATGTTAAATGTTGAGGTGAGTGTGAGCCTTGCTTCGGTTAGGCCGGTCACAGTGTTCGAGAAGGAGGCCTACTTCTCGGCACAGTAAGATTGTTTGTGACAGATGATGCATACTGTTATATTATATGTTATATTTGACTGCGCAGTCTGTTTTAAGAAAATGTTTTTAACATGCACAAGTAAAACTGTTTTTAACTGCTTAAGTACTTGTGATGTTCGGCAAGACAAGTTCAATTGTTATAGCTTTAAAAAGCATCTTTATTCAAATGTTTTGGCTTGTGTTCATTGAGTACGAAGTACTCAGTCCTGCGTGTGTTTCTAAACGTGCAGGTTGACTGGATGGCGATGGCATGGATACTTGGTGGTGTGGTTTGGTTCTTTTGGTTGAGTCGAGTTGAATATCAGATTGGCATTTGTACGTCTTCATACGTGCAGATGTTGGGTTTTGATGCTAGTTTCCGCTGCAACCCTTTTGAATTGATGTCTGTTGATAATTATACTCTGATACTTATGTTTTTGATTCCGAGTGTTGTACTCGATGATTTTGAATGCCTGTTAAATTCTTAACTTCTTGACTTGTGCTTCCGAGCTATAGGCTCGTTGACTTTAAAACCTTTTGTTGAATTTGATTCTCTTGACTTGGTTTATGTTGCATTCTCGTATTTGTTGAAATCTTACCCCCGTCAGCATGAATACTTGTCATATTCTTGTTATATGTGATTTTGAGATGTTCGGATATTACTTCGTTATGTTTTTGAAAGCCTTATTCGATTGTCTTGTCTTTCATTATCGTTTTCCCCGAGCATGTTTTCCCTTAATTGAGTTGATTGTTAGTGGTTTAGATTGTGTTGTTGTTCGTAAGTTGCACCTCGAGAGTCAGGGCGTGACAGAAATTGGGGCTTCCAACCCTAATTTCCCATTTCTGCTCCGACGTCTTCACCATCGCCGTCGTCCTCGCCATTGCCGCCGCCCCCGCCCCCACTGCCGCGTTGCTTCGTTGCCGTCCGCCGCCGGTAAGTCCTCCTCTCTCTCTCTCTCTTTTGTATTCCTTCTCTCTCTCTCTCTCTCTCTCTCTCTCTCTCAGTCGTTGCCGCCGCTGCCCCCGCTCCATTGCCGTCCGCCGCCGGTAAGTCCTCCTCCCTCTCTCTTTTGTATTCCTTCTCTCTCTCTAACTCTTATCTCTCTCTCTTAGCCGCTGTCGCCGCCACCCCCGTTGCCACACCGCTCCATTGTCGTCCGCCGCCGGTAAGTCCTCTTCCCTCTCTCTTTTGTATTCCTTCTTTCTCTCTCTCTCTCTCTCTCTCTCTCTCTCTCTCTAACTCTTATCTCTCTCTCTCTCTCAACCGTTGCCGCCGCCGCTACCCAATCCTTAATTCGCCGGTAATTACGTTTCTTCTCTCTCGATTTTTTTCCATCACTTCTGCATCTTCTGTTGAATTATTGCGTTAGCGTGTTTAATTGCACTTTGGAGTAGGTTTTCTGATTTATTTAGGTTTTTCTCTTATGATGTTTAATTGTTGTTATAGAAGGATAAGGATTGGGAAAACAACTGTATTTCTGCAATTCTGATGGCGTTATACTTTTTTTCATGGTAGTACATGAGACTAGTTTGTTTCAATTATGCTGAGCAATGCATGTTTCTTCTGAATCTGGATCGAAAGATGAAGTTGTGAATATGAAGTTAAGGTGAATATGCATAAGTTGTGAATTTGATATGTTTGTGTTGGTTAACATAGCTGGTAGAGTCGAGCACTTGGTAGTTAGGATAGTGGGGTTAAGCTGTCGAAATTTCGTCTAATTTATGACTGATGTTGTTTCTTTTTTTAATTAAAAGTTACATCAACGAATGATAATCATCAGTGGATGTATGCAAGATATAATGATGGTTCTGCATTTGAAATTGGACTTGAGGGTTTCCTTGAGTATGCGATAAATCAAACGACTTACACAGATGGAGTAGGTAACATTAGGAATCCGGTGAAATCACCGACGACAACTACCCCCTCGGTAATTACCAACGGCAACGTCGTCGGTATTTCCGCCGGAAATATGCAGGTAATTGCCGATGGTTGTCAACGTCGTCGATATTGTAATCACCGACGAGAAGATCAACGGCGGTTTGATGCCATCGGTAATTCGATTACCGACGGCATGCGGTGAAATACCGACGGTATTTTCCCTCGGTAATTTACCTATTTTTTGTAGTGTCTAACATTATGCCAAGTATTTTATACTCCCTCCATCCATGATAAATGTGATCCGGAGGGAGTGACACAGGTTTTAAGAAACAGAGAGTGAGCAAGAGTAGAGAAGAAAAAAGTTGTTAGTGGAGAATTAGGCCCAGTTATTGTAGTATTTGTAATGTAAAATGAACCAATTATAAGTTATTTGGTAAATAAAATGATTTTTAAGGATAAAAGGGTAAAAGTTCGTGTCCATTTTTTGTTAGACCATACTTATTGTCAAAAACCCTACAAAGAAAATTGTACGACACTTATCATATACGGAGGAAGTACATATTTATGGCTTTGTAATTGTTTTTAAAATGTCCGGTTAAAAATATTGTAAAAATTATCTCTAGTGTAGGAACATATGAATATATTTAAGTTGCATATACTTTATTGTTAAATTTATCATGTAAAAATAAGGGAGAAAAATATAATCTTACCCTTTAAAACCATCATTTGTTTCCATCATTTTCCTAAACAAGAAATTCACCATCTCTTCTTCCTTCTCTTTACTCGAAGGAGAGAAATAAATAATTCTTTTTTAGCATAAAGAGAGAAAATATTATTACAACAATACTTAATGATTATATTTTTCCTTATTGGAATAAAAGAAGGAAGAAGAGAGAGTAAAATTCTTATATATCATAAAAGATGGGAAAGAAAAGGAGAAATTTGAAGGTTGAAAATTTTTCGTTTCATTCAATTTTCCTTCTTTTGACATGATAAATTTAATAATCAAATTATATATTTATCTTTGTGTTAATAATGTTAGATAATTTGTGCACTTTTTGCATATGAAGAGTAGATTATACAATTTGCTATCCTATATATTTACTAAAATTTATTTTTATATGAACTATATAATTTTGGATTTATGTATTTATTGAAACGTGTGCATAGGGATGAGTTAGTGAAAAAACATTTCCTGGTGTGAGAACGTGAGTATTATGCTTAAATTTATTTGTAGTCATGTTAAATTTATATATTGTGATGCTTGATATGATTCTTCCTTTTTTTTATATAAATATTAGGGCAATAATGTTCGGTCAAACTGTCGCTAGCCACACGAGTGAAAAAAGAAAAGTTGACTGTAAAAATGAAAATAATCGCATTTCCCTCTTAGAGTTTATGCTTCTCAATTAGGGTATATTTCCATTTTCAAAACCTATATTACCATTTTTAACTTGTGTCGTCGGTCACAGTGTGACCAAATATCATTATCCTAAATATTAATGGTTATATAAAATCATGTTTGAATCTATATATATTCATGTTTCAAATTATCACAATAACAGATCATACAAAGATTATGTTTACATAAAAAAATATGAACTTTATTAAGCATGACAACAATATATGAATTTTAGCATGACTAAAAATTAATTTAAGCAGATTCTCACATTCAGACACTATGATCAATTTTTATATGTAACCATTTCCATGTGCATATATTCATATAGAGTATTGATATTTGGACAACAGTTGTCCGGACAACGGTGGCATATTCGTAAATAAATACTCTTTTAATTTTTTCTTATAATTAATATAATTAGTATTTTGTCTATAACACCCTTTTCCATTTAATTGTATGCTAATTTCTAATATTAATTAAAATAAATTAATATCATGCACCAATTTTTGAAAATTCAAAATATTAATTAAATTTAAAGATTAACATATAATTAGGTGTGAAAAAGTATTATAAACAAAATACTAATTATATTAATTATTAATAAAAATAAAAAACTATTTAATTACGAATATTAAACTGTTGTCCGGACAATTGTTGTCCAAATGTCATTATTCATATATATATATATATATATATATGTGTGTGTGTGTGTGTGTGTGTGTGTGTGTGTGTGTGGTTTTAGTAAGTTAGCGCGTTAGAATAATTTAGTGGACGACAAGTTAAATTTGGACAATAAATATCAACGTAAGAAATTAAGAATTGAATACATTGGGCTTTCTTAATTTGCTTAATCACAGTCTAGATTCAGCAGTGTTTGGAGTTTGATGCGAGATAGTGAGAGTTTAATAATTAATCCCTAAACCCTAATAATTAACCTCAATTAAGTATTAAACTCTATTTTTAATTAATGTGTGCTGAGTACCAAGAAAAATTAAAAGGAAAGGAAAGAGAAAAGAATTGGAAAGACATCAAAAAGTGGCGAGCCTTCTATTCTATCTCCCCTTAATATGGCGCCTGCACTTTGTGATTGGTAGATTTAATTATTTATTAAGCAGTTCTCACATCTTTTCATTATTGTCTCACTCCATGTGAAATCTAGCTTTTTGATCAGTTAGATGTAAATATTCTTTATGGATGATAAGGATTTGTGCTGCAATTTTCAATATGGAACTTAAATTTTACTGCAAAAGATTTGCAACATTTACACGGCAATCAAATGTTAGTACTTTATTAAATTAATAGGAGGTGAATTATTCTTTACTATATTTCTTTTTTTCTTTTTTAGTAGATGCATAAGAAAAATATTACTATACTATATATTACCAACGAATGAGTAGATAATTTCATTATTTTGATAGTTATAACTTACGATGTGCATATAACTAATAGCAATGTACATTTTATTTTATAGTCAAAAATCCATATTTTGAAAAGCATAAATAAAAGACGAATATCAGCGTAATTTGTATTCTCAATGTTATAAAGAAAATTTCAACAACACAACGTTCATAAAATGATTAAAATAACAGGAGCAAATGCAATGTTATATACACGTACTCTCATTTTTTAACTCATATCTTAAGGAAGTGAAATAATTTTAATTATGTTACTCATACATAGGTTTCCAGAGTTTTCAGAGGACTGGATAGGTTTCCAGAGTTTTCTTTCCATAAAATATATCATCAAATCATATTCATTTAATGATGGAATCAAATCTGGGGGTCGAATCTAACATGATCTTAACATTCTTTCTCCCAAAAGGTGAATTCATTAAGTAAGAGAGAGAATAGTTAGGTAAATTCGTGGACGTAAACTTGGACATGGTTAAAGCAACTCTGAATTGTTTTTCCCAAAGTTGTAGCACTTAGTTTAAGAAAGGGGATTTAAATATTATTGTGTATAGTTTTTTATCCTTTCATTTTATATCTACTATATATCCAAATTTAGTGTAAATTATTTATGCAAGAATCATCTTGAATTAAAGAGCATGAAAAGATCTACAAATTGATATACTATATGTAAAATATAGTTATAAAACAATTAAGTTATATATTAAACTGAAATTACCGCACAAATGAGAAGCATATATCATAATCATACATCTCATAGCTGCACCGCTGGATACACAGTTGGATACACGGTAGACATAAGACGTTTACTTAATAATTATGTATAATCCACAAATTTATTTCTGAATCTTTCTAAAATAAAATAATAAAAAATTAGAGCGGTAGCAATCATTATCCCGGTGAAAAGCTACGACTACTTGGAAGGGTTGCATGACTAGATCGTCGCAGCACCGCTGGGTGCACGACAGACTTAAGAGTATTAAACGTCAAGCAATTTGATCGTGATTTGCATAATAGTTAGTAATTGTAAACCTATATACAACTGATTAAATATGAAACGTTATAGATGCGTTCATAAATAATGAATATATTTATTTATTCAATGCTCCGCTAGTAACACTGTTGGGTGCAAGGCAAACATAAGAGCATTATTATCATCATCATAAGTAACGTGAGTTAGGTAATAATTATAAATAGTCCACATAATTATTTCTTAATCTTTCCAATACTTTTAGAAAATAGAGCGGTCACAAATGTTATGGCCGCGAAGAGATACTTCAGCTTGGAGGACTTCCACGGTTACTTCTTCGCTGCACTGCTCCTTGCACTGTTGGGTGCATAACAGATTTGAATAACAGTAGAGTAGTGTGCAACTTCCCAACACTGCACATACTGAAGTCAACTATGCAATAGTCAAATGTGCAGAATACAATTACGAATGATCAACCGTGCATGCAATCAACTGTGCACAACCAATAAACCTAAGTAGTTAACAACAATAACAAACACACAAACAAAAAATTACAATGAAAGGTTTTAAATAATTTTAGCTTATGTCAATCACTTGATACAATTAAATCTCAATTGGCTGACTTGGATATTAGTTAAGGTGTTTTTCACACATTGCAACCACAGAATAACAATAGAGCAGTGCACAGCTAATCAACATTGCGCATTATGTAGTCAACTGTGCAAGTGTCAAATGTGCATGACACAATAAATAATGATCAATCGTGCATGCTATCAACTGTACACGACCAATAAAACATAATTAGCTAACAACAAAGGCAATTATTTCGAATCGTCTGATCAGCTCCTCTTTCCCCTGCAATTATTTTCATCAGATTAAACAAATATTCAATATAATTAAAATGGACTAATTTTTCATGAAATTCACCTGTATCATCGCCCATCTCATCTCAATAACTTTTTAACTGTAGAAAAAATCCCCTTTTTTGTATACATCCGTCGCAATTTGTAATTGTTCAGAATCATCTTCATTTTATTGGCTGTAGCAGTTATCGTGAAATTCACAAAGGCAAAAAGTTGCCATTGGCTGGATTCTTATTAAATTAGAGAGTGGGGGATAGAGAGAGAGAGAATATAGGTAAAAATAAAAAAAAGAATAAAATAAGATAGAAATAGAGAGAAAAAAATAAAATTACTCGAAATCGATAGGAAGGTAAAAGAAATCATATGCAACGGAGTGAATTTTGCAATGACTGTCCAGAAACTTGAGCATGAAATCCCTCCTACAAAAAATATTAATTACAGTAGTTAATTAGTAAGTATTAATGTGTATTAATATTAGAAAAAGGACTTAATAAATGCATCGGTATAGACAAGAACCTTTGACATATATACTTTTGGAAATGTATTTATTTGGACTAAATCATGATTACTGGATGTGAATGACATAATGCAAACATATATATACAAGTATATATGCATAAATTCATAGATGCATGCATGATCAAGGAAAATAATAAAATAATCACAAAAATGCTAAATAAAAATTAATAATTAATGTAGATTAGACATATCTCAGCTCTGCATATATCACTATCAATTTAATAGACACCTATCATAACGATAAACAGCTCATCTTCTTGAAAATTGAAATGGACAACAAGCGTTGAAGAAAACACTTGCTACAAGACTAATCTTATAAAGTTAAAGGTTAAAAGAAAAAAGAAATTCATCTTCAGTTGTTATTAATTTATAAATTTAACGATCTCAATAATAATAATTTTTAAGATATTAAAATAAAATACAATTTTAAAAATTAAATATAATTATATCTATACCAGACAAATCGAAGATATTACTCACGAAAGGGAAAGTGCTCATATAAATTATTTAACACACTACCTCAATACAAATATCTTGTTATTATTTTTACACAATGTAAGAGTGCAGTGATTTATTAATTTTTCAGGATTTACAAAGTGATCTGAAAAAAAAAAAAATTGCTCTCTATTCAATTTGTTAAGCTGATCCAAAAAGAAAAAGAAGAAAAACAGTGAATACAAACAAACAGCAAAAGGGGCATGTTGGAAATGGGATTAGAAACCCTAAATTTCATGATCGGACTAATAAAAAAAACACAAATAAAAAATAGAAAAAAATCAACCTTAGTTGGTTGGGGATGTTTTTGATCATCAATGTAGTCAGAGATGGCGGAGATTGAACGGCGACAACTCCGGCTCTGGCAGTCGTGTTTGCTGCTGCGCTCTTTGGCCGCCACTCTTGCTTCCGCGGCGGAGGCGGCAGCTGTGGCTGAGCATGTTGACATATTGCTTTACGAATACGAGGGGGATGATGCCATCTACCACCCTTTCCAACGACATCGCCGTGACGACCTTTAACCGGTCGTTGCTCCGGATAGAAGGAGGAAGAAGCCTCTGAGTTTTCGTGGCAAATCGGCGGCGTTGCGGCGTTCGACGCCCTGGGCATGTGTAGATAAGAGGGAGTGGTGTAGATGGGCGGCGGACAGTGTGTGTAGTGTGTGGGAATGATATAGCATGGAAGATGGTACAAGTAAGGTTGCAGCTCGAGCTGCGGTGCCATGGTATGTGTCGGTGACACCGCCCCAGCTGCGGCGGCGATGGAGCGGAGAGAAGGAGAGGATGTGGTCGGATAAAGACGGGAAGGAGAGCCATTGGTGACGGACATGGGAGTGGTGGAGGGGTTTGCGGCTGGTATTCCTAAGCCTCTGCATTTAGGGGTTTTTGGAATTTGGTCATGGTGAAAAGCTCGGTGGGGAGGAGAGAGAGATAGAGAGAGAGAGGAGAAGAGATGGCCCATTGATGAAAATGATGTTTACAAATCATGTAGGAGTAGTTATTAGTTTTAATTGGTTAATTAGAGGGTTGACACTTAGGAGATAAAACAACAGAGGAAAAAGGATGAGAGAGAGGAGATTCTTTTCTTTAACCATGCTAACCTTTCTTTCATTTCCCATACCACCTCTTAATTGAACTATTAAGAGAGAGATTAGCATAATGATTATGTTTAACCTAGTTCACCCTATCATGTGAGGAGTGAATATAGTACATGCACATCCATTTAAAAATTTAAGTACTTTTATCTTCATCTCCTATACCATTTTTTCTATTGCAAAAGCTCCCAAAACCGCCACCGTTGCTGCCACCGGTCACCATCATAGCACGATTTATGGAGGATGGGCTGTGGAGGAGTCAAGACAACAAGAAGGTTGTGACATTCGATCCTTGCCATTGGATACAAAACTTGATAGATCTAGGGTTAGTAGAGATAGCAGAAAATAACAATAATACGACGACACAAGGATTTACGTGGTTCGATCGATGTGATCTACGTCCACGGGAGAGAATGTAGAGAGCCTTAATTATGCTTGAGAGTACAAAGAATATTGAATGTCTCTAAACCTCTAATCTAGCATCTATATATAGGCCTTGAATTGAGCCATAATCCTTCTAGGATTCGGATTCCTTATACATATCTTGTTTCCTAGTACATGCATATCCGATTCCCATTCATAATAGGATTCTATCCTCCCCCAAAGTAGGGCTTCGTGACTTGGTCTTCAAGGTAGGCGTCGACTGCAATTGGGCTGAGCTCTTGGGCCGAGCTTGAATGTATAGGCCCATCTAGATTGGGCCTAAGGTCAGGCCCGAGGCGAAGCCTGTACCATCACATCCCCCCCCAAAAAAGAGGAAAGAAGACGTGTAGACGTAGACTACGAGGTCGAATTGCCGAGGTGATTGATCGCGCAAATCACCTGTACGAACTGGATTGCCGAGCTGAGTTAGCAGGTAGAACGAGATGATTAAATTTGGCCTCAGCGGCTTGGTTATGTGGCTCAGGTCGCTTTGTAGACGTGGCCCATATCCGAACTTAAAGGGAGGGAAAAGCAGCGGGCCGTTTTGAATTCTGTGGAGGGACGGTCCATATTCCGAGAAATACGGGCCCACGTTTACACGTGTACGATGGGTAGCGGCGGGATCCAAATACGTATAGTGTGGGATTCGAAACGTCTCCCCTATCCTGCTTTTTCAATTCCGCCGCTATATCAAATTTTCCGTCCCAGAAAACCATTTTCCTACTTTCCTTTATCCCTCGTAAAAGCTTCAATTTCCCGTATCGCCGCGCCGCCAGTGCTCACGCCGTTAAAATTTCCATTCACGACCGCTCCAGGAGACTTCTGCTCACTTCCCCAAGTAAGTATGGCCTCTCCCTCTCAGTCTAGTAGTAATAGTGACCCCCCTCCGGCAAGGGCCGCCGCCGACAGCGTAGAGTTTAGGATTTTTTCTTTAGCGTCTTCCGAACCTATTATTGAGAGTTTACCAGTGCCCCCACTTGTGAAGGGGAAGGTGGCTGAATACCCCTCATCCTTAGATGAGGTTAGGATTAGGTGGCTCGCCCAAACCTATAATTTTCCTTTGAATGCCGAATTAGTAAAACCGCGCCCAGAGGATCGGGCATGCTCCCCCCTTTGGGGTTTGTTACTATTTACGAGGACAGTCTGCACGCTGGTCTCCGTGTGCCCCTCCCCGAGCCCTACTCCGAGCTCCAGAAGAGGTTGGGACTAGCATTAGGGCAGATAATGCCGAATTCCTTTAGGCAGTTTACCGACTTGGGTGTTGCGGCGATTGATAAGGGTTATCAAATTTCCGCCGAGCTCATTCACGAACTCTTCCTTTTCAAGAAGAGTGCGGGCTGGTACTATGCCACCGCCCGAGCTGAGTTCAAGGGGCGAACTCAGAATAAGGTGGATAAGTGGCACACGAAGTATTTCTTTTGTCGTCACCATAGCTTTGTCGACTTTGTTTGGCGGTTAGAGAAGCCTCGTGAGTGGGTGATTAGCGAGGTGGATAAAGCTTTAGGGTCCGCTGTGAGAGCGATGAGGGATCACGGTCCCTTTGAGGGTTGCTACAGTGAAGACTCCTTAGCTGAAGCGGGGTTAAGCCCGTACGAGCCCTAGAGGATGGTGGATCCTTCGACGGGTGAGGCCCCGCTAGTCCTCTTAGGGTTGCTGTATATGTATTATTTTGTTTTCTGATTTTCTCCGTTCTTACTCCTCTCTTACTTGTTTTTGCAGTGAAGAACTTTGGTAAGATTAAGGGGGACGATGCCAAGGCCGCAGCTCGCGATACCAAGAGGTCGAGGTCAACCGCTCAATCCGCTTCCCCCTCCGACCAGAGTCAGGTCGGAGGGACCTCTGACCTAGCTCCGCGCGCCGAGGCGGCAGGGCTTGCAGCGAACGTTTGCGTTACTCCCCCTATGCCACCCCAGAAACGAGCCAGGGGTGGAGAGCGGGTCGACGTAGAGATTCTCGAGATCTCGGGCGGCGATGCGAGTCCGGCAGCCCCTCTAAACAAGTTGGCCGACCTGCCTTTTCCCGAGGTGAAGACTTTGCCTTTAGGACATATTTCCTGTAATTCTTGCCTGCGTAGCTAATTGTACTTCCTTTGACAGGGCATCGATACGGTCGTGGGGTGGCTGAAGAGCAGCGTTGGGGAGATGTCCGCGAGACATGAGGAAGAGAAGAGCAAGTATTCTGAGAAGCTTATGGTGGTCACCGCCAGGGCGAGGAAGGCTGAGGCCGAGCTGAAGGGGGCCAAGGAGGAGATGAAGGTCGCGAGAGCCGAGCTGGCCGCTCAGCTCGCGAAGGCTGAGACGGAGGCGGGGAGGGCTCGGGTTGAGGCCGAGCGATCCCAGAAGCTGGAATCTGAGCTGCATGCAGCGAGGGATCGGGAGGCCCAGCTCGCGGCGAGCCAAGGGGAGGTTCTTCGGGCCTACACGAAGAGGCTACTGTTGTCGGAGAGCTTCTCCAGCCTAGCCAACGACTTGGCCCTGCTCATCAATGGGAACTTCGCTATGGCCGCTTTAGAGAAGGCCGCCGAGGATTTCCCTGCTCTGGATGTGGCGAAGTACGGCTTTGAGCGCCTCGGGGATGATGCTCTCCCTTTCCAGTATGCCAGAGTGGTCCGGGATTACCTCAGTCAGCTTCCTGTTTTGGAGAGTCTGGCTAGCTCGTCTGAGCTGCTATCTGCCGAGCAGGTTGCTGACTGCTCGGTAGATCGGGACGCTGACCTGGATGCCGTCTTTGCTTCTCTTCGCGACGATGAGGAAGAAGATAAGGATGAAGAGGAGCGTGAGGCCTCGGCTGGTGGAGAGGACCTCGGTGGTGCTGGTGCTGACGGTCCTTCGCAGGACCCCCCTCTGTGCCGCCACTTTCTCAGGACAAGGAGGTCGATGCTCCTTAGATTTCTTTTCTTCTTTTTTGTAACTTGTACTCAGACATTTGCGAATAAATGAATTTTCGCTTTCTTTTCGTGTGTAGATTTCTAATAACCTTGGTATAGCTTCCCTTCATAAGCAAATAAGTTTCCTATCTCAAGATTTATCTGAACAACGGTCTCTAGCTCGGCTGTGGATGGATAAATGTCGCCGAGCTGAAGAGCTTTTTGCCGAGAAGTGTTCTTTGTTGGAATCAACTGAAGCCGAACTGAAGGAGTGGCGAATGAAGTTCGAGGCGCTTGGCGTGGAAACCGAGGTCAAGCGGATCGCTGCTCAAGAGCATGCTGATTTGCTTCAAGCCAGGCTTCTTCAGGCCGAGGAAGAACTGGAAGCTGCCCGAGGTCAGGTTAACCCTGTTTCTGAGGATCACAAGAGGATCGCTGAGGAGCACGGCGAGTACGAAGATATTATCCGACGTGCTGGTGGTATTACCATTGCCGAGGCGGAGCTAAAGATGAAAGAAGACTTGGTGACCTATGTCGATTTAAAAGAAGCCGTCGGTCCCGAGTCTCCTTTGCTTCAAGGTGCCTTTGACATGCTCAAAGAGAGTGCAGGCCGGTATAAGTGTATTCTAGAGCGCCGGCCAAAATTACGTGCGCTGCTGGCCAAGGGTGCGGGTGCCGACCTCCCGTCCTCTTCTCGAGCGGTGCCTGCTCGCGGTGTAAGGAGGGCTTCGCAGGGACGTCAGGTCGGCCCGAACCGAGGTGGCCGAGTTGCGAGGCCGATGTCGGCGACTTCACGAGGTCGGGGTCCTTCCTCCGGAAGCGGTCGAGGTCGAGGTCGAGGTCGGGTTTCAATTGATGATATTCTGGGAATCACTTCATTCGAAGATCGGTGGCTTAACTTTAGCAAGAAACCTCCTTCCTCGTAGACTAGCTCGTTTTTGCCTGTAACTTATGTACATACGAATATTTCTAAATGGTTAGAAATAAATAAATATAGATTGGGTTCGTTGAACTTCCTGTTCGTCGTGAAGATAGCTTCCTTTAGTTTAATTTGCATGTTGCATTTATGAGGGAGTTGAACTCAGACCTCAATTTTTTTTTTTTTTTTTTTTACAAGGGAACCTTGGTTCGGACCTCGTATTGTGATCTTCTCGGGGGAACTTGGTTCTGACCCCGATTGAGATTTTATTATCCTATGTGAGGGAGTTTGACTCTGACCTCGTTGGATTTTCCTTTTTGGAGGGAGACGAGCTCAGACCTCGAAAGGGTGTTCTTTGCGCATTGGATATTTCGTATAAGCAAACTAAAAGACACAAGAATATGCAAGACGAAAAGAAACTTTATTAATAAAAGAGAGACCAAAACAAAAAGATGAGTTTTGACAAGCTCGTTAAAAAACAAAACATTGACTTAAAGAAAAGAAAAGGAAAAAAAAAACTTAAAGACTCTATATGCAGGACTTTGTTGCTCATACGAAGAATTTCTTTAGGTGGGCGATGTGCCACGTCCTGGGTATCAGCTCGCCTGAAAGATAGGCGATTTTGTAGGCTCCTTTGCCGAGTACTTCGTGCACTCTGTAGGGTCCTTCCCATGTGGCCTCGAGCTTACCGAGTTTCTCTGAATGGCTTATCTCATTATTTCTAAGCACAAGGTCACCGACCTGGAACTGCTGGGGTTTGACCCTTTGATTATAATATCGGGCCATCTGCTGTTTATACCGAGCTTCTTTTATGCTGGCTAGTTCCCGCTTCTCTTCGAGTAAATCCAGGTCGGTTCGGCGTTGTTCTTCATTGGCTTCCGCTGAGAAGTTGATAGTGCGGGGGCTTGGTGCCCCGACCTCTACTGGTATTACCGCTTCTGTCCCGTATACTAAACGGTACGGGGTTTCTCCCGTGGGAGTTCGGGGTGTAGTCCGGTATGACCATAAGACGTTTTGGAGATTGTAGATCCACTCCGTTTTATCCTTCTCTAAGCGAGCTTTGAGTCCATTTACTATCGTTCTGTTGGTGACCTCGGTTTGGCCGTTGGTTTGAGGTCGGTTGACCGAGGTGAAATTTTGCTGGATATTGAGTCCTTCGCAAAATTCTTGGAATGCTCTGCTCGTGAATTGCGTCCCGTTGTCCGAGATAAGGACTCTTGGAACTCCAAACCGGCACACGATGTTTTTCCAAACAAATTCGACGGCTTTCTCACTTGTGACTTTTGTGGAAGGTTCGGCTTCGACCCACTTCGTAAAGTAGTCGACGGCGACTATTAAGAATCGTTTTTGCTTTGGGGCCGGGTAGAACGGTCCCACGATGTCAATGCCCCATTCCACAAATGGCCACGGGCTTTGTATAGTGGAGAGGTCGGTCTGAGGTACCCTGGTCACCTTGGCGTGCAGCTGGCATTTCAGGCATTTTTTCACGAATTCTTCCGCGTCTTTTACCATTGTGGGCCAATAGTACCCCCACCGCATGATTTTCTGTGCTAGCATCCGAGCTCCGATGTGGCTTCCGCATGACCCGGAGTGTACTTCTTTCAGTGCGTAGTCCGCTTCCCTCGGTCCCACACACTTTAGGAGAGGCTGTAGGTACGACTTCCGATAAAGGACTCCTTCTTCGAGAACGTACTGCATGGATTTAGCCAGGATTTTCCTGGCTTCCGTTTTGTCCTCAGGAATCTCCCCGCTCTCTAAATACTTCTTCAGGGGGGTCATCCAGTTCGGGTCGTCTTCCTCAATTGCGTGGATTTCCACCTCTTCTATACTTCGATTCCGAACTTCTTCTATGAGAGTTGAGCCGGTTGAGTTCACCAGCTTACTTAGCTCTTCAGCTCTGGTATTTTGGCTCCGAGGAATGCGGACTATCTTAAAGAACTGGAAGGATTGTTCTAGGAGCTTGACTTTTTTCAGGTATTTCTTCAGCTTCTCACTCCTTGCTTCGTACTTTCCTAGCACGTGGTTGACCACTACTTGGGAATCACAATAAGTTTGGATAGCTCGTACCTGGAGTGTTTGGGCAAGACGCAGTCCGGCAATGAGGGCTTCATATTCCACTTCGTTGTTCGTAGTGGGGAACTCGAATCGCAGCGAGTATGTCAACTCCTTTTTTTCCGGGCTGATCAGGAGTATGCCAGCTCCGTTTCCTTTCTTCCCCGAGGCTCCATCCACGTACATCTCCCAGCAGTCTGGGGGAGTCTTCTCTGGTACTTCTTGGAGCTTTGCCTTGGCCTCGGGTTCTTTTGGTTTAGCCACGACGTTGTACCGAGCTTCCACGAGGAAGTCTGCTAAAGCTTGGCCTTTTATAGCTCGGCGAGGAACAAATGATATGGAATGCTCTCCGAGCTCGATTGCCCATTTTGCGATCCTTCCTGAAGCTTCCGGTTTAGTGAGAACTTGCCGGAGTGGTAGGTCGGTCAAAACTTGTATTGGGTGAGCTTGGAAATAAGGTTTCAGGCGCCGAGCTGCATTTACCAAGGCTAGAGCGAACTTCTCGAGGGGCTGATATCTCGTCTCTGGATCTTTCAGGACTCTACTGATGAAGTACACCGGTAGCTGCCGATCTCCTTCGTCTCGGACCAATACTGCACTAATGGCTTCCTCCGACGCTGCGAGGTATAGGGATAGGGATTCTTCCTTTTTGGGGACCGACAGAGTTGGTAAGTCTCTTAGATGGCGCTTTAGCTCGTCGAAGGCTAGTTCGTGCTCTGGTCCCCATCCAAACTCCGAGGCCTTCTTGAGGATTTTGAAGAACGGAAGTTGTTTCTCGGCAGCTTTCGAGAGGAATCGACTCAGTGCGGTTATGCAGCCTGTCAACTTATGTACGTCGCGAATAGTTCGGGGTACCTTCATTTCCTGGACGACTTTAATCTTCAACGGGTTGGCTTTGAGTCCCTCCGGCGAGATCCAGCACCCTAGGAATTTCCCAGATCGCACGTTGAAAGTGCACTTCTTGGGGTTCAGCTTGAGGTTGGCTTGCCTCAATACGTCGAGTGTCGTTCGTAGATCAACCACCGCTGAAGCTTTTTCCTTGCTTTTGACGACGATGTCGTCTACATATACTTCAACGATCTCGCCTATGTAATCTCGGAAGAGGAAGTCGACCATTCGTTGGTAAGTTGCTCCGGCGTTCTTCAACCCGAAGGGCATATATTTGAATGCGAAGACCCCGAAGCTCGTGGCGAAAGCTGTCATGATCGCATCTTCCTCATCCATCAGGACTTGATAGTACCCCTTGTAAAGGTCAAGAAAGCTGAATACCTCGTATCCCACTAAGGATTCAATCTTCTCATCGATGTTGGGGAGGGGGTAGCAGTCCTTTGGGCAAGCTTTATTGAGGTCGGTATAATCCACACACATCCTCCACTCGCCTCCTTCTTTCTTGACCACCACCGGGTTAGATAGCCAAATTGGGTATTTGACCTCGAAAAGTAGCCCTGCTTTCAGCCATTGCTGCACCTCATCATAGATGACCTGGTTCTGCTCGGCAGCAAATGTTCTTCTCTTCTGCTTTACTGGGGTGGAGCTCGGGTCGATGTTGAGCTTATGTGTAATGATGTCCGATGACACCCCCGTCATGTCCGTCGGCGACCAAGCAAAGACGTCTTGATATTCCCTAAGGAGCTGGATTATCTGTAGGCGGGTTTGGGGCTCCCCTGCAAAGCCGACCTTGACAAATTTGGTAGGGTCTTCTTCGAACAAGGGGACTTGTTCCGCCGAGGTGTCAGAAATCGTTGTTGCCTCTTCCAACTCCTCGGGATACTTTGATTGCTATGCTTGCGGTTGACCTCGAAGGGCGACCTGCATGCACTCTTTGGCCTTTTTCTGGTCGCCGCGGACAGTCAGGATTCCGCCCGAGGTCGGGATCTTCAGCAGCAAGTGATATGGCGAGATAATGGCTCGGACCGCATTCAGCCAATCCCGACCCAGTATGATGTTGTACGGGGAGTTCGCTTTGGCCACGTAGAAGTGGACTAGCTTGTTGACGCTGGTTGGCGGGCTGCCAATGGCGACTTCAAGTGCGATGATTCCCTCAGGTCGTGTTTCATGCTGAGTGAAACTTTTGAGTGGCAGGGGCGCTGAGTTTACCCAAGCTGGGTCGAGTCCCATCCTATCCAAGCAATGTTGGAAGATGATACTGACGCTGGCCCCACTATCAACAAATACGCGGTGGACAATCTTGTTGGCCACTCCGACCTGTATTACTAGGGCGTCATTATGGGGCGTTGCTGTTGGTACAGGATCGTCCTCGGAAAAGGTGACTGTTTCGCCCTTCTTGAACCTCTTTTTCGTCTGTTCCTCCTCCGATGGAATCGGTGGTCTGCGAGCTTCAGACCTCAGCTTAGTTTTGGTTGTGCCCGGGGTTAGCCCGGAGATGGTTGACACCACCCCATCGTACTGTGGCACGCCATCCTGAGGGTCGTCATCTTCCTCGTCATGACTGGTTTTAGCTCGCTTATTATCGGGAGCGCAGCGGCCCTGTCCGCCCTTTCGCTTCCCCCTTCTGTTCTTCTTTCCTCCGACCTCGTACTTCTTCAGAGCTCCTTCTTGGGCTAACCTGTCTATTTCCACCGCGAGGTCGCGGCAGTCCTCTGTGTAGTGCCCGTGGTCGTCATGGAAAGAGCAGTATTTGTTCTTATCCCGAGGTTTCGACCCCGACATAGGGCGCGGTCGCATGAACCAGTCCTCATGAAGTGCGAAGATCTCCGCATTTGTTTTCACAAAGGGAGGTCGCTGAGGGGGTTCCGACCCCGGCCGCGGACCGAGCCGGGACTGGATAGGTCCCGGTCCGAGCCGGGATTGGATAGGACCCCGCTGAAGGCGTTCGTGGGCACTTCTCCGATCACGTTCTTTCCGGCCCCGATCACTTTCAGACCTCTTCTTCTCCGTTTCCTCCCGCTTCAACAGGTCCGCATCTTGACCGTCTGCGAACTGGTACACGATTCTCCACATCTCCTGGGCCGTCTCGGGTTTCTGCTTAGCGAGCTCCTGGTTCAGGGACCCAGGAGCGACCCCGTTTCGGAAAGCCGAGATGAGGAAAACATCGTCGATTTTATCGACCTTCAAGCTTTCCTGCAGAAATCGGGAGGCGTACTCCCTTATGGTCTCTCTGTCCTTTTGCTTCACGGACAGGATGTAGGCCGTGTCTCGGCGAGCTTGGACTTTCATAAGGAATCTTTGTTTAAACATTCCTTCGAGGTAGACCCAAGATCCCACGCTACCAGTCGGCAGGCCGTCGAACCACGCTCGGGCGTAGTCGACCAGCATTTCTGGGAACAACTTGCACATATGCTCTTCAGTGAGGCCCTGGTTGTGCATGCTGTATTTGAACCGCGTCAAGAAGTTGAGGGGGTCCTCCAGCCCATTATAGGGTGGTATGTTGGGTAGCTTGTACGTCGCGGGAAGCTTGGCATCGAGTAGCTCATCGGTGAACGGGCTGACGAGCCGGGCCGACCTTCCCTCCCGTCGATTTCGGTTTACTTTGGGGCTATAACTCCTGGAATAGCTCGGACTTCGGTCCCTGGCTGGACTACGATGTCGCCTTGGGAGATGGTGTTGCTTAGGACTCCGATGCGGGCTGGAGCTCCGGCGGCGGAGTGGGCTTCGCCGAGAGTCATGCTTTCTCCTCAGCTCGGGCTCCTGCGCTTTGGAATGATGTGGAGTTTTGGGTATGGACCTCCGTGTGGAACTCTCCTTAGCTTCGGATATTGGGGACATCCTAGCTGTTGTGAGGAAGCGCTTGAAACTCTCCCTATTCGCTCTGGCGAATTCAGTTGCGGCGTATGCAGTGGCGAGGTCGAAGTCGCCGAGAAGATCCTCTCCTTTCGACCCAGATTTCTGTGGACCCTTCTGAGGGATGTCCTCTAGCGCGGGCATTCCTTTGAAAGGGTCTTCTTCTACAGGATTATTGCCGTGCCCCTCCTTTGGGACCGAGCTGTCTTTCTGGCGGTTGCCCCTGTTCGTGGGGCGACTTTCTGCTTCGTCGGGGTTCCCACGCTGGCTTTGGTCTCCCCGCACGTTTTGCGATCGTGTTACCGTCATAGTTCTGCTACCAAAGAACCGTCGATCGTCTCTTTCCCACAGACGGCACCAATGATAGATCTAGGGTTAGTAGAGATAGCAGAAAATAACAATAATACGACGACACAAGGATTTACGTGGTTCGATCGATGTGATCTACGTCCACGGGAGAGAATGTAGAGAGCCTTTATTATGCTTGAGAGTACAAAGAATATTGAATGCCTCTAAACCTCTAATCTAGCATCTATATAGGCCTTGAATTGAGCCCTAATCCTTCTAGGATTCGGATTCCTTATACATATCTTGTTTCCTAGTACATGCATATCCGATTCCCATTCATAATAGGATTCTATCCTCCCCCAAAGTAGGGCTTCGGGACTTGGTCTTCAAGGTAGGCGTCGACTGCAATTGGGCTGAGCTCTTGGGCCGAGCTTGAATGTATAGGCTCATCTAGATTGGGCCTTAGGTCAGGCCCGAGGCGAAGCCTGTACCATCAAAACTCGACTTTAGGTAGAGTTTATAACGGACATCAGTGTAGTGTCAATTTTCATAAAAGAATTGGTTTTAGCTACTGTTTATGTCCCATTTTAGGCTACTTAGGAACATTTTTATTGTGAACTAAAAATTCTAGGAATAGTATAACGTGTAGATGGTCCAGTCAAAAATGGACACAGTCACCCCTTTGTCTAGTCAAAATAAGTAAAATAATGTCCTAAAGTACTTTTTTTTTCCTAAAATTCGATTTTAATACTTGAGATTGTTGTTTTTTGGATCCTTAATCATGTGCTTAGTGTGCTTTAAGTATTATGAAATAATATACATATAATTGAATGTTCTTGGTTTATAATAATTAAGCTTCTTACGATTAGGTTGTGTTCACTTGGAAGTATAAATTTATACCTCCATTTAGAGGTAAATGGAGGGATAAACAAAAATCTCACCCTTTAAATCATCCCTTCTTTTTTAAATCTCTCATTTTCACCACCACAAGGGGGATAATATCATCAAATCTCGCATTTCCACCACCACAAGGAGGGATAATATTATCCCTCCTAAATAGGAGGGATAATATTATCCCTCCTTGTAATGGTGGAAAGGAGAGATTTTAAAAAAAAGAAATGAATTAAAGGGTAAGATTTTTATTTATCTCAAATAAAAATATAAATTTATACTTGCAAGTGAACATACTCTTAAAATAAATAGACATGTATTATGGCTTATTTTGGCTAAATGAAAGGAGCATGTGTTGGGCCACATTGTCAATAGATAGAGTGCGCTAGGTTTTTCTGAAATGGGCTTTTGGATTGGAGACAATGGGTCTACTCCATTTATTTCCTTTAATAATTAATAAAAGCCCAATAACTACTAAGGTTTATTACAAAAGAATTATATGGGCCTTGGGCGATAAGTATTAAATTGTTTTAATTAATTAGTTAAGTATTAATTAACCTCTCTTAAAAAAAAGTAATAATTATAATTTTTGGGAACCATTCTTGGCACCAGTATTAATTAGTTAAGTATTAAAAAAGTATTAATCACAAAACTGTAATAGTCACTACTTGTCATCATTATAATTTTTGGGAACCATTCTCCACATTAGAGGGAAAATAACAAAAAAAATTCATTTTATACTCAAGAGATAAACATTTCAATCAACAGTCAATTTGTGATTTATAAAAAAAGAAAGTACTTGTGTATATTTTATTTTATATAGTATATATGATCTTATTTCGAAAATAAATTCTAGGAAAATTCTAAGGATAAAAAAGTGAATATATATGTTTCTAACCTAATTTTTTAGGCAATTACAAAAATGACTCGATATCAAATACTAATAATTTAGTACATATCTTTGCACATCTCTTCACAAACCCACATTAATTAGGAGGAGACATACTTGAGGGTCTCAATAGAGACGAACTTTTTAAATACTAGTACATTTCAAGAAATATTTAAATATATCGAAATTTTATTTTGAAAAAAGGAAATCTACTCCAAGATATAAAGGAGCAAGACCTAATTAAAATTACTTGAATAGGGAAATATTATACAGTCCAACCACATAAAATAGGATTCTTGATTACAAAAGTGGGAATTAGGATACATAAAACACACACACAAACACAAAAAACCTATGTTTTAAATTCACCCCAGCTTCTTTCTTCTACTTAATATACTACTACTACTACTAGTCTAGGGAGATATATATATCAAAACAAAGGCCTGCATTTTCCCAAAACAACAACACTACTAATTAAACGCACATCACAACATCCATCTTAGAGAGAGAGTTTGCCTAGAATCACCGGCGCCGGAGGATTTGGGTCCGACCCATCACGTGGCGGATCCAGCACCACCGGCAAGAACTCCTCCTCCCTGCACTTGAATTTCGACATCTCGAACCTTCTAATCATTGCTTCTTTCCCCTGCCATTATTATTTTCATCACATTAATTTAACTAAACATCAAAGTAAGATCATTAGAGGAGCGATTTCTGTAACCAGTAACAATTTAAGTAAAATTCACAATCCATGGAAAACTAAATGACGAAGAAAGGAAACGAAAATTTAACAAAAAACAAAAGTAATGTCATTTTACAATACAAAGTAGAACTCAATGATCTTCTCTATCTCTCTCTTTAACATGAACTTTGAGGTCCTCATTTCCTGTTGTTCCTGATCTTCTTGTATTTTTCTTGCAGAAGCAACAGCAGAAGGATGACAATCATCCAACTCGATCATCACGAGCGTTGGAATATCACCAACAACAGCAGGAATCTCCTTTAGCTTCACACACGACCTTATAACAAGGCGTTGAAGACGAGGGAAGCAGGCTTCATCAGTTTCCCACTCCACCAAGCCTATCTGTTCAAGTAGTAGGAATACGAGTTCAGGGAATTCATCGACTACTTCCCATGTCGGGCCAGAGCATGCTTCGCGTCTCAGTTTGAGGGCTTCGAGATTT
This sequence comes from Schizonepeta tenuifolia, assembly GCA_029490685.1. NCBI lineage: Eukaryota > Viridiplantae > Streptophyta > Magnoliopsida > Lamiales > Lamiaceae > Schizonepeta > Schizonepeta tenuifolia. Next base: position 122,721,031 of record CM055956.1, read on the forward strand.
GGCAATGAACCAATGTGTTCCCAAGGAATTCTACAACCACTTAAGGTCAGTTTCTTGAGCTTCTGAGGAAACACAAGCTGTGCTGGATCATGTGAAATGACCGATCCTTCATCTTTGTACTTGATAGTGATCTTCAAAGTCTACGGAAGAGGAGACATGGTAAGAAATTCCCAATTTCTTCAGATTTGGAACTCCTTTGATGATGCCTTCACTCCACTTGAAGTTTGTGATTCCTACGAGTGTTTGCAGGCGTTCGAGAATGGAATTCTTCCATTGAAGTGGATAGCCAAAAGGATCAGACAAGTAGCATCCTGGCTTCACATAGAGATACCTCAGATTTGGCATGCCCCAGATCACCCTAGGAAGTAAAGGATATTTTTCCAATAAACAATGATGATGAACAATTGTCTCAAGATTCCGGAGTTTTGACATGGATGGCAAAAGAGGACCATCATAGTGGAAAGCAAGATATCTGAGAAAACGAAGTTTAATAATTTGAACCGGAAACTCACAATAGTGAAGCACAAGTATGTCTAGTACTTGGAGATACAGAAAAACTATGTAGAGACCAGTAGCACTAGCAGTAGTAGTAGTAGTAGTAGTACAAAGGAACGAACGAACATTGTAAGAAGAACTTGTCAAGTCATGGCTAGCATTAACATCAGGCCGAATAGTTAGCCTACGAGGCGTTTCTTGGGCTGTATCTCCATTGCCACCCATAACAAGAAAAAACTTTTCCTTGCGACCATTTTCCACACAAACATCCCTTAATAGATCATGGATGCTACATGTTCTGTTCTTGCCATTACAACTCTTTGTACTAACAGAAATCAAGTTTCGGTGAATGAGATCATTCAGATAATCCTCAGCCACCTCTTCCGAGCTTTTAGCCACACATGGTTTCAAGAAACCCTCTGCAACCCACAAATTGATGAGCCTCGAGACAGGGATCTCATTGTCTCCCAAGAAAACCCCCATATATAAGAAGCATGGTCTCAAATGGTGACGCAGGTGCTTATAGCTTAAGCCTAGGATCTCCAAACACTGCTCTTCAATTTCCCTCGACTTCAACTTTCTTGCTACTTCTTCCCATATTATGCTTTGTTTGTCCTCCTTAGACAAGAGCCCTCCAATTACAAGAATCGCAAGAGGAAGTCCTCCACAACCCTTTGCAATCTCCCTACCAGTGGATTCTAATTCTGTTGGACAACAAGCTTCTTCTCCAAAAACCTTTTCACGGAGCAGTTGCCAACTTTGATTTTCATCGAGGCATTGCATCTTATGAAGACGGCTACCAGAGTGTGGATAACTTGCCACATTTGATAACCGAGAAGTCAAGAGGACGCGACTTCCATTACACTGATCGGGAAGAAATCTGCACACATCATCCCAAACCTTTGTATCCCACACATCATCCATTATGATGAGGTACCTTCTATTCACGAGATGTTTGTGGAGACGCACGCCCAATACTTCTTCATCGTCTTCTTCAGAACCTAAAATGCCTTGTAGCACATGGTGCTGTGAGGACTCCTGAGAAATGGTTATACAAGCACGAACATCGAAGAAGTGAACAACAGAAAGATGGTTGTAAACTAGTGTAGCAAGAGTAGTTTTGCCAATACCTCCCATTCCCACAATCGGTATAACCTGGAGTTTGGATGCTTCTTGAATCAAACGATGCATTATGTCTTCTATGTCCCTTTCAAGTCCCACAACAGAATTCCTTGGAGACGAAGAAGATGGAACAGCAGCAGCAGCTGCCGCCTGCAAGGTGCTCAGGTTTTCATAGGTATCCTTAATCTTAATCACGTTTTCTATAATGATACTCAGACCATCTATAACCCGAGAAAGATCATGATATTCGTGCGTCCGAGAATTAATCATGGTCTTGCGTGATGCAAGAATAGAGAAACCAAGAATAACACAAAGCACCACAACTTGGACGGAATAAATGAATCTGGTCGAGGCCAAGGCAATTACTGTATTGAAAAAAACAACAAACAGGGTGAATTTCATAAATATACGTAAACTCTTCCTGTCCGCGTTCAGAATATCGTCCGCCGGAATAAAGAATTTAAGAAGCTCTCTTGCGTTTCTAACTGCGTATCTGATCTGTGCTTCCAGCTCTGACTTGTGTTGTTTCGGTATCATCATGTAGACAGAAGCATTTTCCTGAAAGTCAAGCAAGAAAGTTACCTTTTCAGAAAGGGATTCGAGTTGGGATTTGTTGTAAAACTTGACTTGAGGTTGCGGTCCACCAGATGTCTCCAGGATGAGATCTAGAAGCTTCCGAAGAGTAAGCAGTTGTGCATAAGCCGACATCTTTACGTCCTCCTTTATTCTAATCATGGCTTCCGCGATGGAATTCAAATCATACAATACCAAGCCCAGCTCTTGAGTTTCCTGCTGCCGGGAATCATCTAAGGTCCAAGAAATTGATGGATTCAAGGGCTGGATATACGACAGCGGCGTAGATGGTGAATATGGCGATAGCATGAAGAGCAGGTATGAAAATCTTGATGCATTCAGGTACAATTTCTGGGATCCTCCTATTACTTAATAACAGACCTTCTCCTCTTGGCATCCAAACTCGTAGAGATGCGGGATATGATAAGATCTTCAGCTCTATAAGCTGTGTCTCTCAACTTTCCATCTAGAGTAGCACTCTCGTTGGTAGAAGAGTAGTCAAGATATTCAATAAAGAAAATGACGCTTTCAAGGAGGGACTCGAGTTTAGCTCTTAAGTGAGTATTCAGCGATTCGCCACCATCCAGATTCAGATTGGTTTCCAGCGTACGCATGAGAGAGACCAGCGCCGCATAAGCCGACATGATTTCAACTACTGTTGCACCAATAACTCAAACAAAAGAGGAATGATGAAGGAATGGTATGGTACTGCCAAAGTTTATCAAGTCAACGAGGCGTCTGGTAATCCATCCAGGTTGTCGCGCGATCGAGTCAATTAATAATCAATAATGCTTTGGGGAATGACAGATAAATGCCGATATCTGGATTCTGCCACCATATGTATTGGATCACCCCTAGACGTGGAAATTAATTAATAATATTTCATAATGCATTGAGTGCAGACGGGTCGGATTTGACCCGACCCGGCCCGTGTATTGATTAGTTATTAGATGTCAAACCTAGCGGGCTAAATGAATATTTTCGGGCCAGGTCGGGCCAGCCTGAAATCTCTACGGGCCGCTGAAAATAATGCCCAGTCCGGCCTTACATGGGCCATAGGGCGAGTCGGGCCAAAACGGCCCGAAGCTGGACATGAACTAAAAAATATATATATAGCACCATTAGTTAAATTCTGTAGAATAAAACTCAGAAATGAAGGCATAAACACAGAAAAATTGTTAAAACCTACGACAAAAATTCTATAGCAATACTATTATATGAAGATGTAAGTTTTCAACTAAGTCGACTCATGAGAAAGAGAGATAGAGGCGAGGAGAGAGAGAGAGAGACAGCAGCGTAGTGTGCTGGCGAAGCGGCGGGGGCCAGAGTGGTTGAGCCTTGGCAAGGGATTGGTGGCGGCGGCTGAGGGGGTAAGTGGCTGTGGGATGGAACAATGGTTGTTGTCTTGGTGGGTGTGTGGCGGTGGGGTGGGTTTGGGTAGGGTAGGATAAGGTTTCAACTAAGTTTTAATAAAAGATTGGGCCAGTGTTATTGTTGGGCCAATAATTTACTTTATAAAATTTAAGAAATTAGGCCATAACTTGATAAATAACCAACAACAATAAGCGGGCTAATTTAGCCCGAAGCCCGACAGGCTTTTATGGCCCGACGAGCCAAATGGGTCGGGCTAGATCGGCCCGGTATTTTTCGAGCCTTTAAGATTGTTGCCCAGCCCGACAAAAACTATGGGCGGGTCGGGTTAGCCCGGCGGGCCGGGCCATTTCGGGTCCATTATGCACCAAAACATCTTAAAGTTAAAAAGAAAAGACTTGGGGGTTGTTTGGCTGAGCTTAAAATCTCCTTAAAATAGTTTATAAGCTCCTAAATCCTTAATAATGAACAACTTATAAGTTGTTTTAAGGAGCTTAAAAACTTAGCCAAACACCCTCTTGGTCCAGTGGTTAAGTTATTTCTTCCTCACTTGAAGCTGTTTTTCAGTTTACTTTTTTCTATTTTTTTTCATTTTTTAAGTTTCCATATTTTTCATTTTCAGCTTCTCTTTTAGTTTTTTTTTTTTTTTTTCTTTTTGTCTAGTTTTTCTGTTTTCATTTCTTGTACATTTTCAGTTTCTCTACTTTTTTTTCTTTCCTTTTTTTCCTTTTCACTTTATGCTTCTATTAAATTTATGAACGTATTCATTGACATGAAGAAAAGTAATGTTTCACAAATATTACTTATACTTTTAGTTATTTGGTCAAGTAACTTTTGTCTTAAAAAAATCATTTATTTATATGAAGAAAGGTAATGTTTTACAATTATTACTTTTCTTCACAACAATTGTTATTTTTATTCACGAGAACTTATACTTTAGTTTTTTTGGTAAAGTAAATATGTCATGATAAAAACTAATCATTGATATAATGAAAGGTAAAATGTTTCACAAATATTACTTTTCTAATTATTGTCGTAATGAAAAGTAATCATTGACATGAAGAAAGGTATGTTTCAGAAATATTAATTTTCTTCACAATATTTTTTAATTCTGTTCACGAGAACGTGTACTTTTAATTATTTTTAAACTCTAAATGAGCAAGACATAATTAAAAATACTTAAATAAGGAAATATTAGACAGTCCAACAACATAATTACATAGGATTCTTGATTACAAAAGTGGGAATTAGGATACATAATAGAGAACACAAACACAAAAAAACCTAGGTTTCAAATTCACCCCAGCTTCTTTCTTCTCTACCTAATATCCTACTAGTGCTAGTCTAGGGAGGGGAGATATCAAAACAAAGGCCTGCATTCCCACCACAACAACACTACTACCTAAAAACACATCACAACATCCATCTTAGAGAGAGAGTTTGCCGATAATCACCGGGGCCGGAGGATTTGGGTCCGACCCATCACGTGGCGGATCCAGAATCACGGGCAAGAACTCCTCCTCCTTGCACTTGAACTTCGACGTCTTGAACCTTCTAATCAGTGCTTCTTTCCCCTGCGATTATTTATTTTCATCACATTAATGTAACCAAATATTTAAATTAATTGAACGGATTAATTTTTCATGATTAAGAAGTAAAATTTCACCTGCACCCTCGCCCATCTCATCTCACAAATTTTTCTGCTGTAGAAAAATTCCCCCTTTTCTGCATATCCTCCTCCCCATTTGTAGTTATTCAACACCTTCTTCATTTTCTTGGCTGCACCATTTGTGGTGAAGTTCACAAACGCATACCCCAAGTTGCCATTGTCACAGTTCCTAGAGAGAGAGAGAGAGAGTGACCATGTATGTACAAATAGAAAAGGTTAAAAAAAAGTTGGAATAGAGATAGAGTAAAAAGAATTACTGGAAATCAATAGGGAGGTAGAAGAAATCGTATGCAACTGAGTGTGTTTTGCAGTAACCATCAAGAAACTTGAGCATAGACTCCCTCCTACAAAAATAGATTATTGCAGCATTTAATAAGTAAGAAATACTTAATGTGTATCAACATCAGAAAAAAGGAATTAATAAATGCAGAGGTACAGACAAATATCTTTGACATGCATATTTATGGAAATATGTTTAATAGGACTAAATCATCAGCATTGAATGACATGAAGCATGCATACATGCATGGATTAATTCATGCATGCATGCAGTGATTAAGATGAGAAAAATAATTATAATCACAAAAATGTTAAATAAATGTGAAACTTAATGCAGATAAGCCAAAAATTGAAATATTACCATTTTGATCATAAATCAGTCACAAGACAAAAACTGAAGCAGAAAGACTATTACTAACAAGACATGTTACAAACAGTCAACAAATCGAAGCTGCAGATTTACTATATATTCATATATTCCTTTTTTTTCTCTTTTTCCACAACGTAAGAGGAGACAAAACATGCCTTCCTTATTAATGTTTAAGGTTTATGCAGTGATCTGAAAAAGACATATTTTTTTCAGGTTTTTATGTCAAATTTGAAGCTAATCACAAAAATAAAAACAAAAAAATCAGTGAATACAAACAAAAATCCCAAAAAAATAGAAACATGTAACCTTAGATGGTTAGGGATGTTTTTGATCATGAGTGTAGTCATGGGTGGAGATGAACGGGCGGCGCCTCCGGCATGGATGTTTGCTGCTACCTTCGGCCGACATTCTAGCTTCCTCTCCGGCGGCGGCGGCGGCGGCGGCGGTGCCGGAGCACGTGCAAGTATTGCCTTCCGGATACGAGGAGGGAGACGCCTTCGACACTTTTTAATGACATCAAGATGAGGGCATTTTGGACTTGGTACAGTTTCCTGCTTCGCGTCGGAGGGGGGAGAAGCAGCCACAGTGTCTTCGTTGCGAGCCGGCGGGGCTGCGGCGTCGGTCGTCTTGGGCGGGTACGGACGAGCCGGAAAGGTGGTGGGAATGGGGTGCAGATAGTGTGTGTAGTGTGTGTGAAGAATGGTGTAGCGTGGCCGAGGACGATAGACGTAAGGTTGCAGCTTGAGCTGCGGTATGGTATGTGGCGGCGATGGAGCGGAGAGATGCAGAGGATGTGGAGGGACGATGATGTGAGGAAGGAGAGGCATAGGTAGCGGTGGTGGAGGTGCTTGCTTCCGGCGATATTCCGGAGCTTGGGGATTGAGGGGTTTTTGGAGTTTGATGCACATGGTGACAAGGTTAGAGAGAGAGAGAGAGAGAGAGAGAGGGGTGATTTTGATTCTAAAAAGTTCTTCTATTGACCTAAATATATAGGCTCAAAATGAAGCTCGAGAGAGAGAGAGAGTGTGTGGGGTGGTTTTGATACTAAAAAGTTCTTCTATTGACCTAAATATATAGGCTTCAAAATGAAGCTCTATCACGAATAAATCTATGCAGCCACATTATGGCTAGTCATAATTTAATTTAAATAGAAGAAAAATAGTGATTTATTTATAACTTTAAGTTATAAACAACTTTTAATAGTTTAAATTTTTTGTTTATACAATATTATATTGATATATTTGAATTTGAAGACAACAAAAATCTCGATATCGATAATAGAGTAAATACAAAGCTTTTTGTCGAAAGAACGAAAGAGTTGTATATTTACACTAATGATGACAAAATTTAAGTCAAGAATATTCATATGTTTGTACTTCTTAAAATGAATCAAAAATTTAACTAAATTGATCTATTTTAACATAATTGACCGAATTATGGCTAGCCACATTATGGCTAAATAGCATCACTCTTCATTCATCATGGATCCTATATCTAATTTAACTCCAATTAATTATTATTTTTAATTTCTCTAATAAGTTTAGACTCTTCAAATTTGTATTACTAGAAAGTGGGTAAATAATTATACTTTCACTTCTAATTATACATAGAATATTTGAAAAATAAAAAAAAAATTATTAATGACAAAGGTAAAATGAAAGTTTTACAGTACTATCATTTTACTTTAAAATTGTGAAGGGAGAAGAAAACAATTAAAAGGGATAATGAAAACGGCTTAAAATTCGATAGTAGGGAGTAGTAGGGACTAACTCCACTTGCTTGCTCGCCAGCAAGAGAAATATTGAAATGGGAGAGAGAGATTGAGTAGTGTTTTAAATTAGTAAAACGTTCCTCTCAATACCCCAAAATCTATAGCCTAGATTTTTATGCTGTATTTTCACAATTAATTTGCCCTAATTTAGAGGCCCGACACACGGATGTTAAGAAAATATTTTGTTAATAGTAAAGTTGTGGAATCAAAAGTAGTTATTTTGGGAGTATTTATATTAAATCAAGTAGAAGATTGAGAGTAATTTAAGAGTAATGTTGAAGGTGTTTATTTTGTGGAGAAAACTAAATAGGTGAGAAAATTTTATTGGGGATGAGGGAGCATAATTTTATTTGTGTAAGAGCACTTACAGTGGGCTTCGTGGAGGGGGTGTCGATCCGGTGTCGATGCCGCTCGACACACCCCCACATCGACACACCCTGTGTCGAAGCTGCTGTGGGGGGATCGATACCCCCTGTGTCGATGGTGGTGTCGAGTGCGAGGTCGATCGTTCGATCCCTCCCTCGACTCCGCCACGTCAAAAAATGGGGACACGTGGCGTGTCCCCATTGGTCCATTTATTTATTTATTTATTTTCTGAAAAAAATAAATAAATAATATTAACAAAATTAAATACACTCCAACGGCTACATCCCATTTTTTCACTATATATATCCCTTCAACTCATTCATTCTACACACCAAAAAATTTCTTTCTTCATCCAATCTTCCCTACAAAAAAACTTACTCTTTCACATCATACAAATTCCCATTTTTTCACTATATATATCCCACCACACCACCACATCAATTTATCCATACCACACCACCACATCAATTCATCTAATTCATTCCTCATCATACAAATTCACTTGTTGGTTCAAAAAAAAATATGAGTTGGCCGGGTGCGAGCTACAATCCTGAAGAGGCGGAGGCGCGACGCCGCCAACGTTTGCAGCGAGCCAGGGAGCTTTACCAAATAGTGGCCGAGTCTGATTCGTCAGACGACGACGACCAGGATACGAGGACGTACCTCCACCGGAATCGTGAGGAGGCCGAACAACGCCTCCGACGGGATTATTTTGTCGACCACCCTATATAGGGTGATGTTGTCTTCCGTCGGCGGTTTCGAATGAGCAAGCGCCTATTCTTGAGAATTGCTCAAACTCTTGAGGATCGGGAGCATTATTTTCAGCAACACCTGGATGCCACTGGAAAATTGGGGTTCCACCCCTGGGTCAAGTGCACCGTTGCTCTGAGGCAACTAGCCAATGGTGGAGCAGCCGATCAGTACGACGAATATCTGCACTGTGGCAATTCCACGGGCAATGTCATCCTCAAGAATTTCTGTCGGGCCATCAGATCTGCTTTCGGCGATGTATATTTGAGGCGGCCAAATGAGGCTGACATCGCCCGGATCACTGCATTGCACGAGAGGACGCACGGCGTCCCGGAATGCTTGGAAGCATCGACTGTATGCACTGGCAATGGAAGAATTGTCCAACTGCTTGGAGAGGAATGTACACTGGACGAAATAAATCTCCAACCCTCGTCCTTGAAGCTGTCGCCTCCCAAGATTTGTGGATTTGGCATGCTTTTTTTGGTGTCGCCGGTTCTCTGAACGACATCAACGTGCTCAATCAGTCCTCTGTCCTCGCCGACGTCATCAATGGTAGAGCGCCGTCAACCGCTTTCACTGCAAACGGCCGCCCGCACCGTATGGGATATTATCTCGCCGACGGCATCTATCCGAAGTGGGCCTCTTTCGTGAAGACGCTCAATGCGCCAACAGATCCGAAGAGACAGCGATTCGCTCGGATGCAAGAAGCTGCGCGTAAAGACGTTGAAAGGGCTTTCGGCGTCCTGCAAGCTCGTTGGGCAATCATAAAGGGCCCTGCTCGCATGTTCTTTCGGGAGCATTTATGTGATGTCATGTATGCCTGCATCATTCTGCATAACATGATAATTGAAGATGAAGGACCGAGGGCAACTGAATTCCATGCTGAATCGAGCGCAAGGGGCGATGCAAATGTGAACAGGGCACCAGTCCATCAAGGGGCGCCAGTGCCACTCCGCCAAGTTATTGAGAGACAAGCTCAAATTCAGGATACACGTGCCCACGACCGCCTTATGGAGGATATTATTGAAGAGATTTGGGCACGTTTTGGTCCACTCCGCGAATAGTTATTGTGTTTTTATTTATTTCTTAATTATTGTATTTTTTTTAGTTATTGTCTTTTTTTTTAATTCAATAAAATTGTCAGTTATTAATTTCTGAATTTAATTAAGTTAGTTTTTATAATATTTATTACAAATAAAAAAAACAACAAAATAAAATTTATTCAATCATTAAAATCACGTTTCTCAGTGCTTAGACCTAGGTCTTACTCAACCTCATTGATGTGGAGAAATCAACCTATGTCTAACTCAACACCACCAATCATTAAAATCACGCTTCCCAGTGCTTAGACCTAGGTCTTACTAGACCCTTGCTGTAAATGCTCTAATAGCTCTTTCAAACCTTAAGCTAGAATATTCTGAATATAGCTAAAAAAATTAATAATTTTTTTCTTTGGTCAATGTTAGTATCTGGAGTTTAAAATAAAAGGCTATGGAAGGGTCACTATGTTATTATGTACTAGTTGAAGAAAATGATATATAATACTCCCTCTGTCCCGATATTGATGGTCTGTTTTTTTTTGTCCCGATATTGATGGTTTCTTACCTTTTTGAACTAAATTATAATCTAATTAAATTTCTTAATCATCCAACATCATTACCTACCTTCTATACTATTCACTTTCTTTCTTCCTATAACTTACCTAAAACCACTTTATCTTACCTATAAAGTAATTTGTGAACCTATAAACCACTTTATTAACAATAATTAAATATTTTATAAAATTACACTAAATATGTGGGACATCACTTTTTCATCTTTAATTTCTTTTTTCTTAGTCTCCGTGCCGAGCCAAACTAGGCCATTAATAGGAAGAACTTATTTACTTTCTGTATTGCTATTTTGCAAGACCTTTTTAAATATAATAAAAATTGTTATACATTATACGTAGTTAAAATTAAAGCAGAAAAGTTTAGATTAAATTGTTTTTTTTTTGTAAGAGTAATGATATTCGGATACACTGCGGCCAGCCACACGCGCTAAAAATGGTAATATAGGTTTTGAAAATGGAAATATATCTTAGTTGAGAATCATAAACCCTAAGGGAGAAATGCGATTATTTCCATTTCAACAGTAACTTTCTATTTTTCACACATGTGACTTGCCACAGTGTGTCCGAATATCATTACTCTTTTGGGTAAATAGCTTAATTTTATTTAAAACCAAAGCATGTCAAACCACCACCTTACAACAACAAAAAAAACCTCAAAACTAACAAAAACTCTAGTTATGAAACAATCTTTAGACTTAAAGAGCTAGAACCCCAATAGACAGATTAAGAAACTGCACCCATAGAGGAACAACTCTTAATATCTCAAAATTGAAATTGGCATCCCAAGTTTTCACTATAACCGGCTTAGAAGCAATGATATGCGGTCTAGTATATAAATAGCATCTCTATCTTCCAAATTCACGCTTCACTGTGAAGTAACCATCATTATGGAAGAAAATTTCAGGTTTATTCGATAATCTACATTGCTTCATTGAATATGTGTTCAAATACGTTATAGTTGGAGAATTGCCTATCACCTCCCTCCGTCCCGCTCATTTTGTCCTCTTACTGTTGGCACGGAAATTAAGAATAAGGGTAAAAAGATAGGACGTAAGTAGGTCCCACCACTTTTGAAGAGTAAATTCTTTCCTTATTTGGTATGTTACAAATTGAGTGGGACATCCATTTAAGGTAAGTGAGACAAAATGAGCGGTACACGGGGAGTACGAGATAAGAGCATGCATCCACTTCTCAGATTCGAGATCTAGGCGGCGCTGGAATTCTCGAGCTGGCAAGGACGGGATTCTTCCTCAGCCAGCCTCGTTTGGCCACACCGTACATCGGAGTGCGCACCTTAGTACTCAAATACTAAAATGCGTCGGGAGATTCCAGCTCAAGAAAACTCTCGTATCAGTAATCAATTATTAATATAACTAAAAAAATAGCATGCCTAGATTAAATTGTTTTCACTAACGAAATTAGAAATTAAATTGGATTGTGGTGTATAATATGTAGAGTAATGAAGTAGGTCCAACTAGATATATAATAAAATGAATAAAGATCGATCAAAGTAAAAATAGGAAAAACTTGGGAATTGAAATTAGTAATATGTTTTTAAAAATGGGTGCAGATGAGATTGGACATATGTGAAATTAAATCAAGACACATGTTATATCCATCAAAAGACGACAAATACAATAATAGTAGCATGCATTCATTAATTACACCAAAGCCAAAATTGTACGTGCTCCCAAAATACGACAGAAAAAGAAACCTACGGCGGCGTCAGAGTATATGTGTTGCAGAGTTCCACCTGCCTTCTGTTCTCAATTTCTCATGCTGCGCACCTCCACTTTAATTAATAAAATACCTAACCTGATAATGATTAATTAGTTTCAACGAACTCATGATCAACTAAAAATTAAATATATTTAAGGAGACTATACGTTTTATAGAGTTGATCATGAAATTACTTTTTTTCTAAAGCATTGCAATAGTTTTTAGATTTTGTTGTATATTTATAGTAATATTGTCTTGCATAGAGAATATTGGGATATTCGTTAATCTTAAATTTGTGGAGAAAGCGCATTTGCTTGGTTGAAATAAAGAACGAAAACCTATTTGTATACGTAGTTTTCACATACGACAAATCCAAACTATCTCTCCTAATATTTGATCAAATTACTTAAAAGTTGAATCCTTGTTTGGGATCAAAACCTTTTTTTTTTAATAGTAGAAGAAAACAATATGTATCTATATGTATATGTCTTGACAAATCCAAAAAATTGTTTATGTCAAATTTAAAAAAGGATCACCAGAATCACCCAAAAAAAGTGACAAACTTTTGCTAATTTTGCAAATCTTTGTCTTTTCCTAAACTTCCAAATATTTTTCATTTGTTTTTATCATCTTGCATAATAACTCTCATGTGTGCAGACTGTGTATAAATCATCTTTGCCCATCTATTTCTGGTAATAATCTTCCTTTACTTTTTCTCTCACATTCAGCCATGCATGTAAGCTTGCGCATTTCATCGAACATATGGAAGGCTTTCTCTTTCTCTCTCTAACAAGCCACAGTTTTGCCGTTTACAACGAAGATTTACTGCCCCATCAAACGGGGTTTGACCCTTAAATTTACTTCTGATCTTCAGATTCTTGCCTTCATCAGTAAATGATCTGACAGTTTCCAATTTCAGCTTAAACATTTTCCTGAGAGGCTGATGCTGCAAAAAGAGATCATCAAAAATAATTGCTAAAAACAAGCAGCAACAAAAGGTGCTGTTTTTCAGACAGTATATGGTTGCTTTCGACGTTTAATTTGTGGGCAAAGCTAGTTCAGATAATGTAGCCAAATAAACAAAAAAAATATTACTAATGTTTAATTTATGTAAGTTTAGGTTTTGACGAGATTTTCATGATCTTTTGGATAGTGTTGCAAGTAAATAAATTTATAGAACCCACTACTATACCAGTATTTGCTAGGAAATCTCGCGTCTCTATCGCAACTAGAATAAAACGATAAAAGACGAGAAATAAGATGGAAAAATAAAGAACAATTAATAACATAAGAATTTAACGTGAAAACTCCAAAACCAGATAAAAAATCACGACCCACCACACCAACAAATATAAATTCAACACCCCTAACTATTACAAGTCTTGGAATAACTCTACTTTGCTCACAATCCGAGACAAGGAATTTAGGGTTTAGGATCCTAAAGTCAAATACAAGATTAATGTGTAAAATCTCGTGCAATTACATCAAAGATATGTAGCTTTATATAGCACTAAACATCTCCTACCCGACTTTTATTATAAAACCGACCTAGGACGAAATAAATCCATTTTATTTTAACACAAGCCCAACAATATTTAATATACTTGTGTGGTGGCGCATGACAATTTATTTTTTCGTATATAAGAATAATTTTTCTTGAACAATCACATTTAAGGATATTATAATATAAAAAATTTACAATTACAACTTTTTTCTTACAACTATAACAATCAAGTCCATGAGTGCATTTAGCCACATGCCAAGTACAACGACGTCGTGTAATAGCATCATGAAACAACGTCATTTTTTAAAAATTAAACCTCTAAAATAATCGTAAAAAATATAGATTGAGTTCAACACAAAAAACAATATTTGTTTCATAAGTTGTTGGCTATAAATTTTTAAAAAAAAAAAAAAAAAAAAAAAAGGTTGTTGGCTAATAAGATAATACAATATCGTTTGACTCGATATATTTGTGCAAATGTAGAGTTTCACTATAAATAAAAAGCTAAAAAAATTGGGAAGTGGTAAAAGCTTTTATCCGGCCCACATCATTTCTTCCAATTAATTCACAAACATTTTCAACCGTTTATAGCCCACTCAAACTGGGCCGGTCCAGCTCAAGCCCAATTTAGCTCAAGACAATTACTGAAATAAATCGGGCCTGGCCCAGGCTTTTCTGATATTCAAAACTTGACTCAGCCCAGAATCGCTTTAAATTCAATTAATTAATTTTTCCAGTTTTAAAATTCTGGTTCCAAAACTAATTATTGCAAAATTGAGTTTGCTGAAAAAATAATGGAAATTGTCGTTTTGGTTCATTTATATACTCTCTCACGTTTTTAAATAAGTGTTTAATTTTGAAATATATTTTGATCCTCTTATTCCATTTCATAATTTTAGAATATCTTACACGTGTTATCTATAGAACCAATGTGCACATTGATTTAGGCAGATATAAGTAGTAATCCAAATCGTATCATTCTATATTCCTTATAAATCAATCAAATTCTGTTAACACTTCCACCTAAGTTCAATTCCTAGCGTGTGATAGTTACCCATTGATTTTAAGTTTTAATAATTCCAAACATAGTTAATATGTGTTCCCTATATGCCGACTTGATGATCGTGCTTCATTTCCTTCCTAGTAATGAGAATAATATGTTAGGTAAGAAATTTCCTTGCCTAACTTTCTTTTATACATTATAGTCCATGCTATGTGGAGCACAAAAAAAAGTCCATAATCGATAATGATTTTTTTTTAATATAAAAAATCAATTGTATAATTATTGTTAAGACATTTTCCTTCTAACCTTGAGGTTGAGGATTCGAGTAATAAATTAGTTACATAGTTAGACTATCCGCAACGACGATCACCACTATAGTGATCGCAGCTGCTGCGATCTTTTATAGGTGATCGTAGCCATTGGCACCTCAGCAATCGCAACAAAATGATCGTAGTTGCGATCTTCTGAGAGGCGTGATGGCAAAATAAAAGAAAAAAGAAAGGAGTTGGTGGCCATATAACACACTCTCATTTGCCAACAATTTAATGAAAGATAGTTGGTGGTTATGAGAGAGAGTTAGTAGCTACATGGTGGAAAAATTTAATGAGATATCATTGCGGCAAAAAAATAGAGATCATCAATAGAGATCATCATGGGCCCACAAATAGACAGTGATTGCCAACCCTTAAAATGTCACTAAATCTTATCATAAGATGTCACAGTTTTATTTTATCGATATATTTTTGAAGATTTGAGACTTATAAAATGCAATCCTCTCTTTAGATTTACTCTATGATTCGACTTTTTTCGTGTTCCACATGTTATGGACTAACTTACCCCTTTCAACTGGCAACTTAATTTTTTTTTTCATTTAATTTTCTTTCCAAAGAATACAATTTAATGTGGAAGTTGTTTGATTGGATAGAACGTGGATGATGCAGAATCGCAGGAAACTGAATTGTGAGGGAAAATGTCGTTTTTTAGATGTGATGTGTTGCAAGATTGTTGGTTCTAAAATGCAGCGCACATTTTGATTCACATTTAGGTATTATATCAAAATCGAAACTGTTTTTTTTTTCAAATTTGTCACAGATTTGGAGCTAAAGACAAATCCCTATGCTTGTTGAACTCAAAAGGATAACGCAATTCCAACAATTTATTATTATTAATTTTTTGTTTTATATTTGCAAATGTAGTAAATTCTTTTTTTTTCTTTTTCTTGATTAATGTGATTGGGCCTTTGTCAACATTTTCGACATGGATGATTGCAGAAAAGAAATTAGTGCGAGAAGAGCCAAATAAGTGTATCTTGTTGTAATATTTGTTGATTAACATTAATTTTGTTGTTAATCTAATTATATACACATTTTTTTATTAAACATTTGAGCTTTAGGGACTTATGTTATGCAAGAAAATTGAAATTTATTGCCTATATTGCGAAATTTTGAAAGGTTATATAAAATTTATCGGTCATCTCTACATGTAGTAATAAAAATCTGAGGTTAGAGATTTGGTGATAGAATGTTATAAATAATAATAAAACTAAACAAACACCCTAGTTATGATACTTTGTGAAATCAAGAAAAAGGATTTATTCGCGAATGAGGCCTAGCTCAATTGGATGGCTGAGGTACCACAAATATCTCCTTAATGAGAGGTCTTGGATACAATCTCGCTTGCAAGCAGTGTAGTTTATTTTCCACCTTATGGTGTAGTAGTTATCCCACCCTGCATGGTGGTGAAGTGGTTTATTTGATTATATAAATATATAACTCATTGTAATTCAAAAAAAAAAAAAAAGATTTATTAGCCTACCCTAGAACTCCAAAAAAAATCATCTATTTAATCGTGTTGGGAAATTTGTTAGTAAGAGTTTTGATGAATTCCAAAACTAACTGACCCCAACCGAGTAGATGTTGTCAGAACCTAATATTAGTAGTTAGGCTCGTTGTTTGAGCATTGTCAAGATTTTATCTTTACAAGTCTCCAGCTGAAGATGGCAATAAGGCTTCACTCGGATAGAACATCACTTGTGAGGAAGACAACTGAGCGTTCAGCATCCAAAAAGGGGAAGTCTCGTTCAAGAGATAGAACATCAGTTGTAAGGAAAACAACTGAGCGTTCATCAGATGAGAAGCAGTATGAGGAAGAGAACATCAGATGAAAGGAAGCCATCTGAGCGTTCGAACCCAACTGTTCAGATACAAGGAAGACAACTGAGTGTTCAGTTTTAGAACATCAGTTGTAGAACTCAACCAAGAAGACCAACAGCTTGAAGTTGAAGTCAGTTGAGAGTTCAACTGTTAGTAGTCAGTTAGAATATCAGCTGAAGAACAAGTTAGTTGAAGATCAAAAGTCTTAACCGACCACTCATTGCTGGAAGTCTGTTGTTAAGATTTGAATTTCAAAAAGGAAGTCACGTGAGGGTTTGACCGTTCAGTCATTACCCCATTTGGCCCAACACAAGATTGTCTCAGATGAAAAGCAGAAGAGCACAGATGCCAAATCCGGAAGGTCTGCAGAGATGAGAGACAAGCCATCGCTTTCAAAGAATAGAGATCAACAGCTCCTCCAACGGCTAGTTGATACTCTCCGCCTATAAATAGAGGCCTTCATTCATTCAGAGATGACAGAAGACACACACGCGAGAAGAAACCAGAGAGCGAAAGAAAGAGCTATATTCTTCACGAGCTGAACTGCATTCAATCTTTTAGAACATCACTTGTTGAGAGTTCTAGAGTTAGTTAGTTTTTGTGTCTTTAGATCGAACCTTGAGAACATCACTTAGTGAGAGTTCGTAGAGTGTTAGATCATAGCTCACTTCGTGTTCGAGCTTTTAGTTGGAACCCCATTTTCTTACACCTGAAAAGGTTTAGGATCCTACTCTTCCTGCACCTGAGTAGATAGGTTGTTTAGTACCCGAAAACTAAACTGTAAGGTTGATAAGTACCCGCAAACTTATCCTTAACGGTTGCTCAGCCCGCGTAAGCTGAGTGGTTTGTCCAGAAGAACTTGGACAGAGTTGTGTGGACTCACAACTCCCCGTGGACGTAGGAGGTTTCTCCAAACCACGTAAATCTCTGTGTGCTAGTGTTTATTTTGTTTATTTCTTGCATATTCAACTGACATTCTAACCAGCATACAAATTGATCTTAGCATTCTCAACTGTCTTAGTTCTTGACCAACCGTGCATAAAAGCGTGAGTTAATTTTAACGAGTTAATTTCCACCACATTCCGCACAGCACATCACTTCCAACCGAGTGTTTCTTACTCGGTTGTGATTCCAACTGAGCTTTCTTACTTGATTGAGATATTTTCTAGGGGGTTGTTTTAAAAGGTTGCATCTGATGATTCCCCCCATACACCAAAACTCGTTTCGCAACCATCAAATCGGTTAAAAAACCGTCTATGGCTAGTGCATCTATAAAAAAAATAAAAGCATTAATTAGAGCCTAGGTAATTTTTTTTATGTATATATTTTACCATCATCACCATAGTAAACTAACTATAGGAAAAACCACTGAGAATCAAGACTGATAACTATAATGTCATTATTGTTATTAATTTTCACCACGTGAATTTTCTCTTTCCTTATCAATTTGAAAACTATTCATATGCTAGTTCCAACCGTGCAAAGAAAGAAGAATAATTCTTTAGCCAAAATGTGTGGGGTGAAAAGGTGAAAAAACTTGTCTGCGTCCAAATATATAATGCATTAAATATTGTTATAATTATTTTTTTTTGGGTTGCAATATGATACGAGTATACTTGATTCATGGTAGCACTATTACTGCTATCAAAATTAAAGTAAAACAATATCTCATAGGTTTAATAGTTTAACAAATTTTAAATATAGTTAAACTTCACAATGTTTAGCTAGAAAAGGGTTAACCCTAAACTCAAAATGTTAACTCAAACGACTATAGTTGAACTTTATAATGAAGTTTACTCTGACAATTAAAAACATAGAAACAATTGGTATGATTTGTGCATAGCACGTGTGTATGCTAACTAATTAAGGAAGTAATCAATTAAGATTATTATTTTGGCACTAGAATATTAATTTAAAACTATTATGTAGAGAGTATCTTAAAAGTATTAGTCTCAATTTATTCTTTTGTGTTTTTTGTCTATTCAGAATTTATTAGAGGATAGCTTGACCTTAAATTCGTTCACTTCATATCCCCACATGTATACGACTGATGTGTGTATATATAGGAGTATTAATTAATTACTTAATTAATTAATAGTAGTAGTATTTTAATTTTTGGAATTTGAGATGACGCAACGGCGATTCTCTCTCTGATTTTCTTTACAGAAATGAAGGAACATTTCTTATTCTCTCACTTGTTAGGTCAAGTCATATTTATTTAGGTTTACTATTCTATCATGTCATCATTTTTCTTAACAAGAAATCTCTTCTTTTTCATATACGTCTATCATGTGCAATCTAATTTCCTAATTTTTTTTCAATATTATATAAATATCGAGTGTATTTATTTATTCGTAGGTTATAGTGTTCGGTCGATAAATTATTAGCGCAACAACATGCAAATTAATGTAGTATTAAATGGGGAGGCGATCCCTCAAGACTATAACTTTTGGATTTTAATTTATTGTTCAACGGTATTTTGAAATTTACAACACAAAGTGAACAACGCAAAAGGTAAAGTAAATAAAAAAATAAAAAATATAAGAATTTTTATTGAAAAAAGGCAAGTTGAAAAATTGCCATAATTAGAAGAGAATATGCAATGTAAGTGGCCTCTTTAAAACCCTAAAAAATAGTAGTAGTAACAACAACAAGAACCTTTTTATGATCAACAAGAAGAAAAAAAAGTCTTATTCAAATCACGCAAATTCTTGAATGATCTCACCCGGGTTGAGGTATATATAATTTATATATCCGTAATATTTGATAGATAACTCGCTAGTCTATTAGTTTAATTGCTTCTCCGCCTATCAATATTTCATTTTTTGTTGAAATTATATCTTTGCGTGACGCCAAATTTAAAGATAAATTGAAGAGGAGATAAGAACATGGTAATTTTTCACTTAATCAAACTGCACGTAATTCTAACTAATTATTAGAAGTTACTTTCACACTAATAAAAGCTGACGTAACATAATTTTGCAGAAAATGAGTTCGGGCTAATAACCAGATCCAAGTAAAATTCATGTATTTTCTTATCAGTAAAAATAAATTGAGTTAATAATCAAAATCTGATGTAAGTTTGTGTGTTTACCGAATATTAATTCATTTTTCAGTTAGATAGTTTGTTTGAACTCTGAAAGCATATATAAGGTATATTATTCTCAAGAATTTAACATTAAATTAGGAAAATAGTAGGCCTATGCATTCGATCTATTGCTATTTTCACACGTAAGATTACAAGTAAGATCAAAATCAACGTTGAGCAGAGTGTCAGCCGTCAATCATGCCGTTTTGCTACAGCTATGAACACCACAGATATACTACTACTCTCCTACTTGTACCCATCTCTCTCTCTCTCTCTCTCTCTCAAGAAAAAAATCTACAGATATACTACTCCCTAGTTGTGTAGCCACCTCTCTCAACAAAAAAATCTCTCTCGAAAATATCTAAATACGGGTTACTCGTTCCTTTCACAGTATTGTTGTAGGAGAAATTTTAAGATACATGTATATGTACTGATCCATCTCTCACATGTGAATATTTTATTAATATAAATTATATTATTAAAAATTATATGTGAGAGGTGAATGTAGTATATGTACATACATGTAAGAATTTCTCATTGTTGTAGATTGTTTTATGAATTTTAAGAAAAATAAAATAAAAGTAATTTGAGTGGAGAAATGAATCCATCAAATTAAATATATGTAAGTAGTAAAATATAAGTGAATGGTAGCTAGGGTCATATCCTAAAATAGAAATAATATACTATTGAGGGAAAAAAAAAAAAAGATACACCATTCGCAGAGGATGGAGTATAACTTATTAGTATGATATATACTACCATCGGCCATACTATTCATATACTCCAGTGTCCACGAAAGTGTGATTTCCCTATGTTTCTGAGTAAGTGATTCGTTTTTCATATCGGGATGTCAATAACAAGAAATAATTTTCCCTTCAAAAGTTGTGGGACATACTTAATCAATTTTTACCATTCACCTTAATACTCGTGTTCAAAATAAATAAGCTCTTATTTTGGGATGGAGGGAGATGAGTAGTAAGATGTTTGTTTACTGCAGAAAGAAGATCCACATATTTTGATTTGTTATGAATTTAAAATATTAAAAAATTAGTAGAGTTATTTGTATTTATAAAAAAACCATACTTTTCGTGTATATATGACTTTAAGTAACGCAATTACAGGCAATAAAAGAGGCATTGTTTTAAGCTCAAAGCTCATTAGATGAAAAGATCACAACAAAGAACTCATCATGGTGTGTGTCTTAGCCTAATGGTAATATGGTTAATGTCCGAGCTAAAAGTCATGAGTTCGAGTTCCACCGTAACGCGGTATTTAAATTTCTTTGTAATACGCTGTTAAAAAAAAAAGAACTCATCATATTTAATCGGACTCCAATATATTAGATGATTAACCAAAATATAATTAAGTACGTGTTGAATTAATTTAATAAAGAAAGAAATATATTTTGTGTGTGACAACAACTCTGGAATGTGATTTGTGGAGATAGTTCCGAGTATTTTTATATGATTTGATCATGTGTCGGCATTTTACTGGTTTGATTTAATTTATTCCTTATTACCGTTAAAGAAATAGACTATCAAATGAAATAGTATTGGTTAATACTAAGTAGTTATCTCTCAGGTTGTTTTAGATAAAATACCACAGTTTCAAAGAATTTTCAATCATACATGTGATAGTTATGAATTATGATACTTGCATATTTAAAATAATTAATTCATTCATTCATTTTCTAAGAGATTGATTGATGCTACTTCACTTAGTAAAGATGTGAGATACTATTTAAACATGTTTATGAATAGATCACATTGGATTGGAGAAAGAATTATAAGTTCGGAATACACCTTGGGTCGTGATTAACTAATTGAAAAAACAATTTTATACGATCCAAAAATCATTTCGAAGTCTAACAATTTGCAACGAACTATCACATCCAATCGCACAAATATAACCTAAAAACGTAATAAATAAAATAAAATAGTACTAGTATACAATACAATAATAAACAATAATACAAAACATTTAATATGAGGGGCAGCAACATGATGATAGTAACGGTTGATTGAAGCAAATATCAGACAAGATAGTGCGTGATAGGTCGAACATCATATCCCAAACATTTTGTGATACAAAAAAACTTTGAATATTTCAAAAGGGCATATTTGTCATTCCATGCATGCATTCTTCTTCGTCCAATCCCAAGCTCACATGCACGGTGGGTCATTTCATCATGTTCTCGACGTCAATTGCCACCACCAATAGCTAGATAATAGCTACTTCCACTCACACACTAGTGTGTGTTTGTGCGCGTTTTCATCTATACGTATGTGTTGGATATATATGTATACTTTTTTATTTTAATTTCTTTGGTCAATTTTTGTTTTGGTGATGAGATATGTTTATGGCTCAAGATGGAGTAATCCACTTTTTTGAGGGATAGGGGTCTTGAAAAACATGCTTCCATCATTATTATATGGTTGGAGAGGGAATGGTATTTATTGATTCTTTGAATTTGAGGGGAAAAAAAGTTTGATGCTTTGAAATTTTATGAGGATTTTGATTTTTAGCAAATGCTTTAATCCACATGATGTATCATCATGCAATTTGGAGTCTGTAGAGCTAAAAAAAAAATGAAATTGGGTTTTTTTGGCCAAAAATATTGTTTATTAAAGTATTGATTTATCTATACTTATATAAAAAGAGTGTTGTTTTACAAAATTTGAATCGCCCAAAATATCTTTACTATATATCAAAATTAAGGGCAATAGCGTAATATAACACTCCCTCCGCCCAGCCGAATACGGTCTAGTTCATATGGGCACGGAGACTGAGAAAAAGGGTATTGAGTATAAAGAAAGTGTTTGGTGTAGTGTGAATGCAATATTTTAATGCTAATAAAGTTATTGATGAGATGGTTGAGTGTGTAGTGGGAGTAGGTTAGTAGGATTTAGATGGGATGGTGGACCTGTATATAAACTAATTGTTTCCTTTAAAGGAAACAGATCAAGTATGGTGGGACGTCCCAAAACGGAAAACAGGCCGTATTCAATGGGACGGAGGGAGTATCTAATATTAATATAATATATTATTAGTTACAAGAAATACAAATTTACCTTATTGATAATTATTTATTTACCTTATATCACAATTCGAAAGAAAATCAAATTTACCTTATTGATATTACTTGACATATCATGCATCCATATGGTTTTTTTTAATCAAACTTGTGTTTTATTTATAAAAAAATGAGCTTTGATATTTTTAATTATTTATAGGAAATTGAGTTTTGTAATAAAGAATGGTCTTTTATTTGTCTAAAGTTAATTAAAGGGAAAAAACACTCGATATTTCATTATCATTCTTCTAGATTTTTATAACAAAATTTCTTTCATTTCAATTTTCATATTTTAGTTTTGCATAATTTTTTTCTTAACTCTTGCAACTTAGCCATTTCCAGTCTTTCAAGAGATTTCACATATTTTTTATATTCAACCAATCCATGTAGAAAGGTAATTTTATCTTTTTCACTCTCGCTTTTACAAGAACTTAGCATTAATTTTTTTTTTTGTATTTCCCATTCATAAATCATGATTCACCAAAGGTATAGCATAGTTTAAAACATATTCCGCATATTCGTGATAAACCATATTAAGGTAATTTCTCTATGCATATTTTGTGTAGTATACTTATCTATCTATTTAGTTATTTATTAAGAAATATAATCATCCATTACAATTACTCTTTAATGAGTTATGGTTATACGATTCTTTTTGTTCTTTTTATTCTAGACAAAAGCATCAAGAAAACACCTTTCTAATGCAAAGAGAGCAGTGATGTTTGTTGATGGAGTTATTTTTTTTTCTTTTACAATATTACATTCGATGAAAAACCACCAAATTTCTTTTCAGGAGACTTCACTTATTTTATATAATGACAATTTATTAATATTTTTATAATGACAATGAACGAATAATTGAAATAAAATATAAATAATAGTTATTATATTTGACATACATAAGAAAAAACGAGAGTGCTCTTTACAAATAAATATTTTTTTTATTTTTTTATTTTTTCTATTAATGATAGAATATTAATTTTTGAGAAATTGCAAAAAGTTAATAAAAAATGATATATAAACTATAAATATTAATTTATGATAAACTAAATATAAATTAATTTGTCATTATTTGTTTAGTAGAATCATTCTTTTAACGTGGGAGTGCATGTTTCTTATACTAGTAGATTTAAGATGACCTATTTTGACGATTAATTAAGAAGATCAATATCAATATACATGTCTTGAAATAAATTGACCCATCCAATTATCTTAGACAAGACTTTTCCAAAATTCAATAAGTTCGTTATTTCATGATAAGATCAATTGGTTGTATCTCTTCCCATCCACAAAACAAACGAAGAAAAGGAACCCATCCATTAATATCAAAAGCTAAAATAGATTTCCTAAAAAACAGAAGGGAATTTTTTATTTTGAGATGGCTCCAAAGAAAATGCCAAACACGCCCTATGACATGCCACCATATGAGATCTTCTATTCTATTTACGTGTTTCATCTCATATTGCATTAATAAGAAAAATGACACGTATCATAATTAATGGGTCAATTTAGGGAATATAATTTCTTATATAAATCCTAAATTTTAAACCCCTAATCATGCTACATATCGTCCTTTTCATTAATACAATAGAATATGAAACACTGAAATGCAATGGAGGATCTCATTTAGATATGCGACGTGGAATTTGAAAATGCCGAAATTTGATTAAACCGCAATTACATTACGTGGCAGCAAGCGATTGGATGTAAACTGGGACCCAACTTCTAACCTCCAGATACTAGTTTTCGAATTTCATACGCATTTTCCAGGTATAAAATATTTCTTCCAAATTATTGAGCTTGAATCCTCAAACTAAAGAATAGTCAATGATGTAAATATTTGGTGCATAACTTAATTTTTTTTTTTTTTTGTTTCTTTTAATATTAGAAGTGATAATGTCTGACAATGAGCGTTATACTTTAAAATTATCTTAATATTTGACATATTGTTTGTAAAATTCAATCATATCAAAACTGACAGAAACAACAAAAATAGTAAACTCAAAACATATAAAAAAACAATCATTTGAAACAAAGATAAATTAAATTGAAAGTGCAAAACATGGATACTGGATAGGGATTGCTATCCAAATCGTGTTATTTTTATTCTAATTTATATGTTATCACACTAATATGAATCTTTTAGTCGTAAAATACTATGAAAAAAATATTGGCAGATAAGAATTTTGCATATTTTAATTTGAAGATACTGTAATTTTGTCGAATATTGCCAAAAGTTGAAGTCGTGAGTTGATAATAACATTGAACTAAATCTAAGAGATCCTAATCAGCTCAATATATTAGAGCTCGAAATCAACCTAATATTTTGTATGTTTGATTTATTTTATTATGTCGGAATCAACAACTTGTGCAAAAGCTACGAGCTTGTCAAAATCTAAGTAGCCACAATTTGTCAAAACATAACAGAAATGAAATGTATTTTTATTCTTATGAAGGTTGCATTTTCAATTTTATATGACAATACCGTGACAAATTTAATACTGTAAATTTTAAAAATACAATAAATCTAAGTTTCTTAGTGACTAAAATTGCTGCATTTTGAAATCTTAGCGAATTAATTAAATTAAATTCCACTTGTTTCACGAGATATACAACAATGTATCTTTTTTTTAGAGGATTACAAGGTGCTAGTATATATATTGTCGAATAAATCACTACATCGCATGCAGACGGGATCACTACACTGCACTCAGGCGGAATTGAACCCAAGACCTCTCACTAAGAAGACACTTGTGGTACCTCAGTCAAGCTAGGCCTCATCGACAACAATGTATTTTAAATTAAGAACTATTTCAGTCTGGTAAAATATACTATAAACCAAGTGATTTAGTCCATTAATTTTATCCTGAAGAATCTTAATTTTTTGTATTTAAAATGTTTACAAGACTAAAATTATTATATTCCCAAGATTATGGGCTTAAAATACCACTCGACAGTTATACATAATGAAAATACATTTCACCAACAAAAGTACTTCAAATTCAATTCCCTCAAAATCCTTATAATCTTCTAAAATGGAAATTTATTAAGAATCACTTACAATTAACTATAGGTCGCTCTCCTAGTAAATATTTACCAACTATATAAGGATGAAATAAAAATAATAGGTTAAATTCTTGATGGGTAGTTGAAAGGACATAGTTGGGGTTCAAGGACTTCATTATGATTTTAAAAGGGTGACCCCAATTAGTAATAAGAGGGGGTCATTTGGAATTTATGAAGTGTGAGAGAGTGGTGGCTCAGCCTCATTTTATAATGAAGAACCACCACCACCACCACCATCTACTTGTATTTCAAGAAATAGACAACTCTATAACACGACTAATGGTTCATAGCTAACCAGATCTCTCAAACCTTAGTCATATATTGTGATTTTTCATATGTATGGGATAGATTTAATCAAGTTGAAATGCTTGGTCACAATAAGAGAAATGTTGAGTTAGGTATTTGGAATTAAGAAAGCCTTGAATTTGATCTTGAATAGTTGAGTTGGAATATAAATCAAGATTCTTGAATGTGGAGTATGAAATATTTCATTCTTCGTTGATAGTTGATCACTCGTTTCATAATTTTATGACTACTGCTTGTCATTTATAAGAGAACGATAACGAATCCCTTTGCTTTTCAAGGTTAAAAGAGGGCATTGATCAGTTTAAGGCTACAACATATAACGAGTTCGTGATGATTTACGTATAGGGAACTTGATTGGGTGAAATATGTTAGAATTGTAATAACTTGTGAAATTGGCCATTTCCAATCAATTTTAATGTGGAACACGAGGTGTAAGTCAATAATGTGGGAAAATAAGATTCATAATGTCCTATGGTGGTAGATTTTTCTACTAATAGAAAGGAAAAGTTGGTATAAGAAAAAGAAGTAGAAAAATATGATATTTCAAAAACCGAAACAAAATTGCTTTATAATGTGTACCATGAAGAAATTTCTGTTGCGTTTTCTCTTTTTGGCAACTTTCACTTTCTGGAGCATAAATTTAGAGTTAGGCCAACAATCAAAGTCTATGCATGTCAAATTTGAATTTCACTAAAATACTAAGATTTGTTTTGTGCTGTACTTCAATTTTACTGATTTCTTTTCCAAACATAATATACATTGCATAAAATATATAATCAGAACGTAGTACATGTAAATTGTTGAATATCCTTTTACATTAGGGTAAAAACATGACGAAAAATAATAAAAATTAGAAAGTGAGGCGGATAAAAAAAGTGATTACTTAATTTAGATCGTGCGACTTAAGTTAGTATATAGTGGTGTTTTGGGTTTAAATTTTTTTCAAATAAATTAAAATAAAAGATCCGAAAAACAAAAAAAAATTCTATAATTTTTTTTAAGATTAATCTGAAAATTGTAAAGTGACTCTCTCTCTCTCTCTCTCTCACACACACACACTACGTGAAACGTAAGTCTTGTCTACTCATGATTAATTTTGCACTATGTCCACCCGCTGTATAATGTCAGGTCTCTCTCTCACTAATACATGAACTTGTGGCTTTTTCAGCTGTACATAATTTAACAAATTCATTAAATTGGTTAATTTTTAGGAAAATTATTCCAATAGTATTAGAATAACTATATGTACTACTAGTATTAAATAAAATTCGAAACATACAGCATTCACAGCTCCAATAATTATACACAAGATACTATCATTTCATGTCCTTGCATTGTTAGCTGTACAACTACTAATAATACGTACTATGAAATATAATACTGTGCAATATATATATATATAACTGTATTCAATCAAATCAAGAATTAAATTAGATAATTAATTATACCCATGAACAATACAAACCTTAAATTATTTATGGTTTTAAGTTATCATAAATTTATAGGTGTGTATTAAATCTCATTAAATAGCCTTTGTTTGGATTATGTGGTGAGAGCTAACACAAAAAATATTTTCCTCTACGTGGTTAAATTTTTGGTACAAATTGTATAATTCCATGATAAGATTGTTTGCTTGGAGTGACCATTCATCTTCTTATTTATTTTAAATTATTTGAGGTTACATTTTTGTTGTGTTAAGGCATTTTCAAGTAACATTGGTTGAATTAATGAAATATTATAAATAGTTAAGTCTAAACTAGTATTAGATCATATATTGTCAGACAATAATTAAAGCGTATATTTATATACAATAATACATGTCATAAATTATACAATTCCATTACATTTAATCAAATCCTATAAATTTGATCGCTAGATCCAACCAACGAGGCAAATTAAGGTGGTGGATACTAGTTTTCATGTCATTGCCTAACCATAAGAGTACTACACTATTACTAATAAATATACATAATTATGTGAAATAACTTATTGTACAAAATTGCATCAAATTAAATTGATGTTTTAGTGCAGTATTTGAGATACCTCGAGTAGAAGAAAATAGTAATCTATGCATGAATCTTGTCCGTCCAATTTGAGTTCAATAGATAGAGTTCGATCCTTTTTTTTTTCTTCAGATGAAGATATTTTCTTATTATTTTTTTTAATATTTTTATATAAAAAGTAAAATTTATATTTTGAAATTTCATATCCGAATTTTGATATAAAAAATAAAATTTATATTTTGAAATTTCAATAATATAGAAGACTGTGATAGAAAATTTGGAATGAAGGATTTTCTAGTCTTTTTCTTTACAATTAGACTTGGCTCAACCACAATTTCGAATTACTATATTAATAACAACCTCTAACAAATGCAAATACATGTCGACTCGGCAACAACTAGATTTATTTGCCGAAAAAGGTAAATGACAAATTGAAATGAAAAAGAATATAATCCATTACTACCAATCACCTCATGCTCTAAGAGCAACTTTTAAATACTCATTATAAATACCAACAATATGTTTGTTATATAAATGATTTCAGCGACTTAAGGCAAAACATGCATATAATAAGAGAAATTTGAATGTTTGGTTGGTGAATTAGATAAATGGAGTCTCATTAGTCCTCAACACATTTTGGTTGAGGCCCGACTCATATCTCATGTGCAACAGTTATGTCAAATCACCCGTGTTCCACGATTAATTTCATTATTAGATTAGACACTTAAACTTGTTACACTTAACTCGACTCGACTAAGTGGTGGAGTTACACGTCTATTCGTAATACGAAGTTGAGCTCCAACTTGTCTAAGTAGTTGCACATTAATTTCCCTAATTGTGGATGATCTATTAAGAACTTAACATTGCATAGCCACAAACAAGAATACCTGAGAATTCAGTGATTGGGGTGGTGGTGGTGAAAATGACAATTACCGACACTACAGCCTCTTGTCTGAAAATTCCAATAATGGGCTGTGATCGTGGGCCCCAAACAGGGCAACCCACTATGTGAAATGGCCCAACAAGTGGGCCCATCTTAGTTCCACCTAGGTTTTAAGTTTGCGATATTGCCTTTCCCATTCCATGATGCAACACCGTTTCCGATGCTTATTTTTCTTTAGCGAAAAAGAAATGTGATTTATGTCTAAATATGTGAATTTTAATTGATATATCCATTTCAAAAAGGAAAATGTGTCATCCTTTTGTTGTCAAATTATAATATTTCACGGCACAAGGCTATCTATCTTGCTAGGGCTTGCTTTTCGAATATGTAGATAGATTCTTTTTGTGTTACAATTATATGTTGTCGCTTGATCAATGTATGCACAAATTAAATACGGTTTTGATGTACTAATATTTTGCAAATTAAACATAAAATATAAGTATTGTTAGTATATACGACTAATACATAATTAATGCAGTGAAAAGTAAATACAAATGTAAAACTAATAAAAAGATTACAATAACTACGTCATATGATCGATTCTTTTTTTTTTTTCTTTTGTGTCTCAACAACACAGAACAATAGTCAAGATTCTATGTAATAAAATAGAAATAAACTTTTTTTTCTTCTAGAAATTATAGTGCAAGCCTACTCCATTTGCAAGAAGCCAAGTGGATCATTTCAACCATATTTGGAATTCTAAAGATTCCCATGTACAGTTTGCTAAAAATCAATTTTTCTACCCACATTGAATTATTTATTAGAAAACTTTCTATTAACATGCAGCTTCATTTTTTGGATATAAGGAATATGACTGGTCAAAGAGCTAAAATCTGAGTTTGAAATATATATTATTAATAGCACACAGCCTATAAATTACCCAATTTAAAGAATATGCAGATAAAATAAAGGAAATATCATAAAATTATTACAGAGGTGACAAATGTGACAATATGTTGTTTTCGCTGGTATTTCATCATTGAATCCGAATTTGATTCACACTAATTCACCAACTGGTAAAAGAATTCAACCAAACTATTGGGTAATTATTATACTAATTATAAAAAAAATACTAAATCAAACCCATAATTTTATAATTAACTCGTAATTAATAATTAAGCACAAAATTATGGAGACTTTTAATCTATTTACCAAACTAAAGCGAACTCAGATTCTGCAATCAATAATTAACGCCAACATAATCCCACCTAAATTGAATTGCGCTTTTACTCCAAAACAGTCGGAGAAGAGAATCGTCAAACGCGCACGTGGCAGTATGGTAATAAACCCGAGATTTGAGGGGCATATTCGGCAACAAAAATGACCTGTCCTTCCCGTTCCTTCACAGCCGAAGCAGCGCCGCCGTCACGTCACGACGGAGTCAGAGATATATTCCTCTGTGGGGGAGGGTATATCCGTCATTTCGGATGCAACGTATGTATGTATTGCTGTATGTATAGACGATTGGACCATGATAATTCAGTGTTGTATGAATAGGCGTTTCTCCCAAGGCCAGCTGAAACAATGCAAAATCTTTACCACAAATGCAACGCCGGCTAATTTAATTGCACCCTCTCTCTCTCTCACACATTACACACACTGATTCATTCATTCATCCATCTTCTCTCTCTCCTTCTCTCTTTCTCTCTCTTCTTTTCTTTTCTTTTTTAATTATTTTTTCTATGTCTATTTTTCTTTTGTCCGGTTTGCTTTTTCTGAGTCTCTTGTTTATTGATTGATTTCATCTCTCTCTCTCTATACAAACCTTACCTCTACTCTTCTGTTTGTTGGGATTCCAAGCTAATTCTCTCTCTCTCTACGACCAAATCTCCCTCTCTTCTAACACATTTCAAAACGACGAAACATACTACGGATAAATGCTGCCGGAGCTCGAATCTCCGCCGGTTTCTCCATTTCGCCGGAATTAGTTCAATAATTCTACAAGCACCACAGACGACGAAAAGCCTAGTTCATTTCTGCCATTGACGGAAAAAGAGGAAAAATGCCGGAGCCACAGTTTCTGGCCGGAAATGAAGAGAGAAATTCAAACGAGGATAATCTAGAAAGAGAAAAGCAGAGGTCACTCGACAGCACGACCACATCCACAACCACAACCACCACCACCACCACGCCGAGATCAGTAATAATCATTCCGCGGAGCAAGTCGCAGGCCACGAGCCGCCGAGTTGCGCCGACCTCAATTTCCGATAGCATCATCGAGAAACGCCTCCCGAACGGCGATCTGTACATCGGAACATTCTCGAACAACAGTCCCCACGGATCGGGGAAGTACCTGTGGGAGGACGGGTGCATGTACGAAGGCGACTGGAAGAAGGGGAAAGCTAATGGGAAGGGGAAATTCTCGTGGCCGTCCGGCGCCACGTTCGAAGGCGAGTTCAAGTCGGGTCGGATGGAAGGTACGGGCACGTTTATCGGGCCGGACGGCGATATGTATCGAGGCTCGTGGTCGGGGGATCGGAAGCACGGCTACGGCGTGAAGCATTACAGCAATGGCGATTACTACGAGGGGCAGTGGAAGCGGAATTTGCAGGACGGCCAAGGTAGATACCTCTGGAGCAATGGCAACGAATATATCGGCGAGTGGAAGAACGGAGTTATTCACGGAAGAGGCGTTTTGGTTTGGAATAACAGAAACAGATACGACGGAAATTGGGAAAACGGCGTTCCGAAAGGGCAAGGCGTTTTCACCTGGCCGGACGGGAGCTGTTACATCGGCAGCTGGGCGAATGAAGCGTGCCGGAGTAATCTCAATAAGGCGCAAATATTAAACGGAACGTTTTATCCAGCTCACGGCGTGAGAAACGGGGGTGGAATTGGAAATGAGGAGGGTTTGAAGGGGTGTTTCAGTCATAAGTTATCTGCGCCGTTGATGGTTGTGGGGGAGGAGGGTACAACTGCGGTGGCTGGCGGCGGCGGTGGGAAGAAGAGGTCGTCGGTGGACGGAGTGGCGGCGGAGAGGGCTTTTCCGAGGATTTGCATTTGGGAGTCGGATGGGGAAGCTGGGGATATTACTTGTGACATTATTGACAATGTCGGAGCATCGATGTTGTGCAGAGATGGCTTCGATGTTAAACAGTTTAGGAGAAACCCTTGCTGCTTTAATAGTGGCGAGGCGAAGAAGCCGGGAGTCACGATTTCGAAAGAGCATAAGAATTATGAGTTGATGCTCAATCTCCAGTTGGGCATAAGGTAGCAGCGAAGCTCATTTTCATTAATTTCTTGCGGGTTTTTAGTTCTTTGTTTATTTTATTGAATTTCTCTGTTCTTTTCTGAAGGCATTCTGTGGGAAAGCATGCTTCAAAGCTGCGAGAACTTAAGCTTAGTGACTTTGAATCTAAGGAGAAGTTCTGGACAAGGTTTCCTTCAGAAGGATCAAAAATCACGCCGCCTCATCAATCTGCTGAATTCCGGTGGAAGGATTATAATCCGGTGGTGTTCAGGTAATGAAGAATTTTCAGTTTAGTCAGTTTTTGAATGTATCTTATATTGGTTTGGTGTTGAAGATTGAATCTAAAAATGTGAATTTCTTTATTTGGTTAACAGACATTTAAGGCAGCTATTCCAAATAGATCCTGCTGATTACATGTTAGCCATTTGTGGAGATGATGCATTAAGGGAATTTTCATCTCCTGGAAAGAGTGGAAGTTTCTTTTACTTAACTCAGGATGATCGTTTCATGATCAAAACAGTCAAGAAATCAGAAGTCAAGGTTTGTTGCTTCTCTTTTTGACTTGTTAAAGTTCAGAACATGAATGTGCTTTCGAGCATTTTGATTTTTGAAATTCAACTTAGACAGTAATTTAAAAATATTAGGGTCCCTACTGTTTGGAAATCTCTTATCTGATCATCATCATGAAATTTGAAGTTTGGTTGTTTGTTGTTTCAGGTTCTTATAAAAATGCTTCCTAGTTACTATCAGCACGTGTGTCGCTATGAAAATTCGCTCGTGACGAAGTTCTACGGAGTTCATTGTGTGAAACCAGTAGGTGGCGTCAAGGTATGTCATGGTTGCTGAAATATTGGTTGCAGTTTGTTCATTAAAGTGATTAATTCCGTGTCTAGTACTAATTTACATTACATTGTTATCAACTAGACGCGGTTCATTGTGATGGGGAATTTGTTCTGCTCGGAGTATCGAATTCATAGAAGGTTTGATTTGAAAGGATCATCCCACGGCCGCACAACTGATAAGCTTAAGGGAGATATTGATGAAAACACGACTTTGAAAGATCTTGACCTGAATTATGCGTTTAGGCTGCAGACCAACTGGTATCAAGAACTTATCAAGTTAGTTTTCCGTCTCTTCTCATGTGTAGTTTATTGCATTATAGCATATTTCGATCTTTGCTAACCTTCTGCATCAATTTTCCAGACAAATTGACCGTGATTGTGAATTCCTGGAGACGGAACGAATTATGGATTACAGTCTCTTAGTTGGCCTTCATTTTCGCGATGTTAGTACAGGCGACAAGATTGGTTTGTCGCCTTTTCTTCTTCGTACAGGTAAATTTGATTCGACTTCATCTTATTTGAGTCATTGGTTAGAAACGAAGATCACCAATAACAAGATACTGCTTCCTCAGGAAAGAGTGATTCATTCAAACATGAAAAGTTTATGCGTGGCTGCCGTTTCCTTGAAGCAGAACTGCAAGACATGGATCGGGTCTTATCTGGCAGGTGTGCATCTTCCGTGATACATAAATTATACGCGTTCGATGAATTTCATGCTATACAGATTATCTCCAGATATTCTTTATTTGACATTTGTCGTGGTGGCTGGCTGATATTTAATTTGTTATATCTGGCCAGTATAATAGTCGTCATCTAGGAATTAAATAAACACCTGTATTATTAGTCTTTGATATAATTGGAAGGGCCTTCAAATGAGTGGCAATAATATCCAAGAGGTTGTTTATCAAATATAGTTTGTGGGGTAAGCTTTGAGTTTTGTCTTGTAATTGCTGCTTCATTGGATAAGAGCAACCATGTAATCCATAATATGCATACATATACATAGGGTCAAATTTATGATTGAGATTAGTGAAACATAATTAACTACCTAACTGTGATGTGTCAAGATATAGGGATCATCATTATATTTAAAATAACAGCTCTCTAGATTAATTTAGTCCTGAAATCTATGAATCTTTGGTTTTTCAGGAAGCCATTGATCCGGCTAGGTGCCAACATGCCTGCACGAGCCGAGCGAGTGGCTCGAAGGAGTGTGGACCAGTACACACCGGGAGGATTCAACAATCTGACATCTTCTCGCAGTGGTGAAATCTATGAAGTGGTCCTCTACTTTGGCATCATAGACATTTTACAAGACTATGATATTACCAAGAAGCTCGAGCACGCTTACAAATCGTTGCAAGTCGACCCTACCTCCATTTCAGCGGTTGATCCCAAGCTCTACTCCAAAAGGTTTCGGGATTTCGTGGGGAGAATATTCATCGAGGATAGATGAGCACACGCTGCAAGAAAACTTGAAGATCGTATCATGGCTGTAAGAGCACGAAGTGGCCGGAGAGGCACTCGTGGTCGAAAAGGGTCGGAGAAGGGCTGGGCCGGGCCGAGATCCGGCATTTTTGCAAGGGGCCGAGTTTTTGTGGATCGGCCAGCCTTTGATTGAAGTACGTAAGTTATTTTTGTACATGGAAATGGTGGGGAAAGGGGGAAAATTTGGTTTTTCTTTTTGAGTCATTTTTTGGTATGTGCACCAAAATTTGAAAGATAGGCATAGGGAAATGGACTCAACTGTTTCCCCAAGAAAAAAAAAAGAAAAAAAGATTCAAAATATTGGAGGAGGGATTTCAATAATGAAGTGTACATATACAGGAAAAAGTGTTGCATAGTTTATGTTTTTTTTTTGATGAAATATCTAACTTATTTCATATGAAAAGTCCCCACAATTCTTTAGTGTATGGTACAAAATTATCTTACTCTCTCTCTCTCTCTCTCTCTAGAGAGAGAAACACATGAAAAGTAGAGAAAGTGAGGTAAAAAGAAGCGCTTGTGTTTCTTGATGTGGCCTACTTTCTTCAACTCCACCTCCATCATCACTTCTTTCGACAGT
Source organism: Schizonepeta tenuifolia (assembly GCA_029490685.1). Taxonomy (NCBI): domain Eukaryota; kingdom Viridiplantae; phylum Streptophyta; class Magnoliopsida; order Lamiales; family Lamiaceae; genus Schizonepeta; species Schizonepeta tenuifolia. The sequence goes on from CM055956.1 coordinate 122,756,364, forward strand.
ACTTGTTTCTGATTAATTATTGTAAATAATAATGAAATAAATAGTAAAAATCAAACTAGAATTTATTATTTCTTCTTCTGAAGAAAATAATAATAGCACGGTCCATAACAAATAAGGAAATTGACTCCAACATCCGGTCCCCTCCATCCCTCCATCCAAACACGCCCTAATACCACACGTGCCGCGTAAGCGTGTATGGGAAAAACATTTCCTCTCAGTCTCTCACGTTTGTGCCGCAGGGGCAATTCGGTCAAATGATATAGTCGTAGTAAAATTTCGTCTTTCTACGGAAGTAAAAAAAATGTAACGGTCAAAGTTGAAGAGGGGGGGCCCGCAGCGCTATTCATACATACTGTTTTGGCTTCTCTTTTTGACCTGCTTCGCTTCTCTTTTGTGGGATTGGGATCTTCTCTTGTCTATTATCAGTCTCTGTCATCTCTGTTATTTCTTTTTCTTTTTCTAAAAAAAGGGTTTATTATTACTTCAAATAATTTATTTACTGTTTTTGTTTTATCTGATTTTATGGAGATTACGAGTAATATTTAAGTAATCATATTCGGACACATTATATCCGACCACACAAGCTAAAAATGACAATATAGGTTTTAAAAAATGAAAAAATAAACCCTAATTGAGAAGCATAAACCGTAAGGGAGAAATGTGATTATATCTATTTTTATAGTCAACTTTCCTTTTTTTTTTATGCGTGTGGCTAGTCACAGTGTGCCCGAATATGATTACCGTAATTTTTTTTTACCAAAAAGATCACATTATATGTATTTTGGAACAAATTTGGAGAAACAAAATTACATATATTTGTTTAAAAAATGGGGGCAACATGAAATTAAATTACACAAAATATGGTAGTACTAGTATTTTTTCTTTGGAACAACATTACACAAAAAAATTTAAATACTATGTAACAGTGAATTCAAATCCGTGACCTTTGGCTCGTGAATTAACCACACTATCACTAGGCTATCACATGCATACGGTAGTATTTTTTTTTCTTTTTAATTGACTGGATCCGGCAAGGGGCTCAGCCTCACCTCTTCATATACTCTAGAAAAAAATAATAAGTAAATATATATAGACTAGCAGAGACAACGTGCGTTGCACGTGGTTTCTCTTTTCCTTTTTTAATAAAGAGAAAAATAATACAATCATGTCATTTTTATGTCCGTACATATATATATTAATCTACATTTGAAATGATGTTAATTTATTCATGTAACCATAAATCAAGAGGCTATAATTCATGGACAAAAAATAAGTAAATGTACTATTGTATTTAAGTAAAATGAAACAAAAGAGTAAAAATCAAAACCAATATTTTTAAAATGCATGTGAACTATTCAATCTAACAAAAGTTAGGGTAATGATATTCGGCCACAGTGTGGCCGACCACACAAGCTAAAAATGGTAATATAGGTTTTGAAAATGGAAATATATCCTAATTGGGAAGCATAAATCCTAAGAGGGAAATGTGATTATTTCCATTTTTACAGTTAACTTTCCTTTTTTTTACAGTTAATTTTTGTTGAATTTATATATGCATGTATATATATACATGTATGATTACCTTAAAGTTGTCTAATTAACTTCCTCATAGTAATTTTTTGCATACTGTAATTTCATCACTCTTTGGACATGACCAATGTTTCACATGTTTTACACGAATCGTATTATATAGATTTTCAACCTCATCGACAACTCCCATAAAAAAAATATATAGTTAAATTACTTAAATATGAAAAGAAAATTTATAAAGTAAAGTATCTCAATAATTTTTAACTACATGAATTTTGAAATTATTGAATATCATGTTACCATTAATTTTGAGAAATAATTCTTTTTGTTAGTTATTGTGCTTCGTCTAAAAGAATAAGAAGAAGACAAAATTGTTAATGTGAAAGATATATAAATAGTACCTTTGATAGGTTTATGTAATTTATCTTGAAGGTCTTCCAACTTTACTTCCTCTACACTTGCTATTTTTTGAATCACTTATGCCTCTGCAATTCTTAATAAATCACAAATTTTATATGTATAACAAAATAATGACACAAGAAAATTGATCAATCATGATATATATAAAATAAATAAATGAAAACAATGAATTTTATAAAAATATAAAAATTAAAAATGTTATTAAAATAATTTAAATAAAATAGCCCTTAAAATGAGCTTGATGTAGCACTGCACCGTCATGAAGACTCGTTCTTTTATATTGAAGAAGGAGATCAATCTGCATAGTCAAGAGCATACTTCCTTTGTTCCACTCAATATGTGTGTATTTCTTTAAATGGACCACTCAATTTATCTATTTCTAAATAAGAAAGAATTAACACTAAATTGTTCAAAAGTGATGGGACCTACCCATTTTTTTTTCTTTTTACTCTTATTCTTCATTATTGTGTCGTAAGAAAAATGTATAAATCATACATATTTATGCAGGCGTACACTTAGAGGAAGAACTATATGAGAATGGAAAGTTGATGGCTTGATGCTGGCTTGTTTATTAATATTAATCTAATATTATTTTTTTAAATTTAAATTGCAGTTTATTTTAATGAAGGTGAAAGTTTGGTAAGTTTCAATCAAAAATCCAAAGTCATAGTTGTTAGATAATTTGCACAATTTCTTAACAAATGGTGGACTCCTAATGTTGTAGCCTCTTAAATTAGGATTCATTGTATATTGATTACATTGGAATTCAGATAGTGGTGGATAATAATAATAATAATAATAATAATAATAATAATAATAATAATAATAATAATAATAATAATAATAATAATAATAATAAGGGTAATGATATTCGGCCACACTGTGGCCGGCCACACGTGTAAAAAAAAGAAAAGTTGACTGTGAAAATGGAAATAATCACATTTCCCTCTTAGACTTTATTCTTCCCAATTATGATATATTTCCATTTTCAAAACCTATATTGCCATTTTTAACTTGTGTGGTTGGCCACAGTGTGGCCGAACATCATCACTCTAATAATAATAATAATAATAAAATTGTGATTGAAGTGAAATTTTATATCAATAGTTTAATTTTCATAATTCATTTGAAATTTTTTTCCGTAAACTTATTTAGCACGTAAAATAACAAAATCAAATCAACTACAATTAATTAACTATCACAGTCTTCATAGCTTACAATTGAAAGAGTGTGTTCTTATTTTAAAAGTTAGAGTTCTTATTTCTTTTATGTAATTATATTTTTAATTCTTAGATAAGATTTTCACAAGTCATTTCTTAAGCATCAAGTCTCCCACTTAGAATGAAGTTGGCAAAAGAATTGTTCTTCCTGCAACATTTATCGGGGATCCAAGAAATATGTGGCGTAGATATCTTGATGCATTGGCATTATTACAAAAATTTGGGAAACCTGATATATTTATTACAATGACTTGCAACCCTTAATGGAAATAAATACAAGAAAGGTTATATGTTGGTCAAACGGCTTAGGATCGTCCTAATTTGACTTCAAGAGTATTTCGGGCAAAGTTGCTAGACTTGAAAGATCAATCATTTAAGAATGAGATTTTCGGAGATGTAGCAGCACATGTTCATGTAATCGAATTTCAGAAAAGAGGTTTGTCGCATGTCCATATGTTGATAATTTTTAAGTCTGAAAATAAGATAAATTCTTCGGAGGAAATTGATAAGTTTGTGTGTGCCGAAATTCCAAATCAAGAAAACAATCCTGAATTGTTTGAATTAGTGAAGAAACATATGATGCATGGTCCTTGTGGAGAGAAGAATCCAAGAAATTCCTGTATGGTTAAAGGCAAATGCAAATGCCATTACCCACGGTCATATCGCGAAAGCATGATTCAAGGTAGAGATGGATATTCAATTTATAGGAGAAGAGATAATGGATCAACTCTAAGAGTAAGAAATGTAGATCTAGACAACCGTTGAGTTGTCCCATATAATGCATATTTGTTAGCTAGATATAATTGTCACATCAATGTTGAGGTTTGTTAGTGAAGTATTTGTACGAATATATCTATAAGGGTAATGATAGAGTGGCGATTCAAATGACCCAAAATGACGACCAAAATCATGTTGATGAGATCAAACAATTTTAAGATGCATGTTGGGTATCAGCTCAAGAAGCAATGTGGAGAATTTATGAATTTAGTTTGAATGACAGCTCTCCAGCATTTATAAATTTGCATGTTCACCTTCAAAATAAACAGTTCGTAGCATATCACGCAAGCCAAAATTTGGAAAATCTTTTGGTGTGGGATCATGTTTCAAAAACAATGCTCACAAAATATTTTTTAATGTGTGATACATATGAAAATGCAAGGGAGTATCTTTACAAAGAATTTCCAGAGGAATATGTGTCGAATAAAAAAAAGTAAACGTTGGACGAAAAGGGAAAGAGACAATGTTATTGGATGTCTTAGTGTTGTAAGTCCAATTGAAGGAGAAAGATATTATCATAGTCTACAATTGAATCATGTTAGAGGAGCAAGATCTTTCCAATATTTGTTGATTGTCAACGGTATGCAGTGCTCCAGTTTCAAAGAAGCAGCACAAAAAGAGGCTGTTGGAAGGTGACCAAAGTATTATTGAGTGTTTGAATGAGGAAATAACGTTTCAGATGCCACATGAATTATGAAGATTGTTTGCAATAATCTTGGTGCATTGTGCACCTACACATGTCAAAATCCATTGGGATACCTACTTCGATGCAATGTTTGAAAAATTTAAAAGAGAAATAGGCACTTGCAAATTAAATTGGAGTTGCTGCTGGTATAATGCACGAGGGAAGAACAACACATTCATGTTTCAAAATCCCAATAAATGCTGATGAATCATGTGATCATTCAATGTCTAAACAGAGTGCAACTGCAGAATTGTTACGTAGAGACTAATGCATATTAAGTTGATTTTCTAAACTCTTTGATACCAAATGGTTTACCTCCGCATAGGTTGGTTTTGAAGAAAAATTGTCCAATAAATAAAGCTCAAGGACAAACTATACCAAATGTTGGTGTCTAGTTGCCATTTCCAGTATTTTCTCATGGACAATTGTATGTTGCTCTTTCTCGAGGAACATCAATGTCTACTACAAAAGTATTGATCAAGCCGGACGCGGCAAAAAATAAGAGAGAATGTGTTTACCAAGAATATTGTATACACAGGAGTTCTAACAACAGGTAGATATTTTATCCAAGAACATGTTATATTATGTACATGTTATATTAATCAATGATGGAAATTAGCATTTACATGATAATTAGAACAACAACATAAAGAGGATTATGCTGAACTCGATAGCGAAATGATGAATATTTTGTGAGCATATTCTGGTGACAGGTGACTACATACAGAGGAATAAAAGGTAAGATTGATTAAGCTATTGCTTTAATTAGATTTAGTTTGATGTTGAAGTGATTGTAGGGAAACAACCAAGAAGAGAAATGAGCTCAACAAATGACATTGATCAAATCTCAACAAAGGTCAAAAATCTAATTTGGGTTGCTCCAACTTGTGCTAATTTGTGATCTGTGCTTTCTCTTAAGGGAGGGAGGGGAAGGGTGAGAGTTTGTAATAATGTTTACATGGTGCTCAATTTTGCGAGGCTGTCTTGTTGTATTAGTTGCTACGATTTTCAGTTTATATCTACAATTTTTAATCAAATTCTTTTGCTTTTGATTTAAGGACGTGTGGACTTTTGTAAAGGTTATAACAAATTTGCAGTAAGTAAACATATTTTAATAATTTGGACAAATATATTTCTTCTAGATAAATCTAAATTAGTCATATTTTTTTTTTTGTTTATTGAGTGTGTTTAGATAAATATAAGGCCTTATCTTTTTTTTTTATCTTGCATCCAGTACATGTGTATTCTTTTTTGATATACAATTTCTCTTTATAAAAATTATTGAATTATTTTACGAACATTATAATCATCACTTTTCTATTTCTCATAGGATTAGATTCCCACCCAACATCAATTTTTATTTTTATGTTATTATATACGAATTATTATATTATTTTAAAAGGCTAAATCTAAAACTTATGAGGTTTCACTTTAATCAAATTATTATATTATTATAAAGATATACACTAAACTATAGCGTTCTATATTCTATAATATATAATATTACTATATTCTTATATTAGATATAGAATAGGGACAAATAAATAATAAAGAATTATATTACAGATATACTAAGGGTATAATAGGTAATCCAAATTTTGTAAACAAGACTCTTTTACAATAAGTATAGATTAACAATGTTTGACCCTCGTTACAAATTTAACATCGCTTTTGATAATAGACATATTAGTGTACAAACTTTTGATTGATTACAAATTGAATCACCCTCAAATTTACGACCTGAAATCCATGTGGAATAGTCATAAACGAAGTCATTTGTAGGTCACCACATGTGAAAAAATTGATTAAAAGGTTGTCGAAAATTTCAAGGGTAATCCAATTTACAATCAATCACAAGGTTGTGTCTTAATATGTAATTTAATCCTAAGTATATTAATTTATAATGTATACTCTAACATTGTATTAATTTTATTTCATCTGATATTCTATCCACCAAATTACACTTTACAAGTAGATTTATCAATTTTATTACATCTAATATTTGTCCATCAGATTACCTTACAAAGTAAATGACCCCTATATCTTTTTTTCAAGAAATTACAATAAGGTATATATTTATAAAATCAAATAAATCATCACACCACCATATAGGTGAGACCTCTACACTACAATGTGAAACGTCTACACCACCACGCAGGGTGGGACAACTACTCCACCATAAGGTGGGAAATAAACTACACCGCTTGCAAGCGGGATTGAATCCAATACCTCTCATTAAGGAGAGACTTGTGGTATCTCAGCCAGCCAATTGAGCTAGACCTCATCGGCAATAAGCCCTATATCTGTAATATCGTTAAAAAATTATTAATGTCCTAAGCAAAGGTTATGTAAGTCAACTTTCTTTGTTATTAAAGGTGCATTAATGCTTTTCTCCACCTAACTGAATAAGTAAATTGTCGATTAATTGTCTAATTAATTACTTTAATTAGGTTTACTATATGTAACCCCTTGAAGTTCTTGCAGTATCCAAATCGGACTGTCGGTTTAAACGGTGTTCAACAAACAATTTCTGAATAAATGAATAAGTTCAACTGCAGTGATGCACAGCGACTGTTATTTTTATTAAAAATTATACAATCCAGTTTATAATGTCGAAATTAATTACTATAAACACGTGACGTGTCATGCATAGTTTTATAATGTTACAACTTACATCTAAACCAAACTGTCTTGGTTATGATTTGTGATAACCTCATCCATTTGAAAATTGAAAGACTAACTGAATCTTGATTTCCCCCAACTTTTTATAATATTTTATTTCTTGATTGGTTATTTTATTATTATATGGTGTTTGACAGAATATTTAGAAATGCAGCAACCTCAGGTCTGACCCTCTAATATTTTGCCAGCTCCAATTTTTATGCGTCACACAAAACTATATATTATCCGATCTTGTTTGTAATAATATAATTTGACAAACCAATAATTGATCCAAATTTGCACTTAATTATGCCACCTCATGGAAACTTGTCCCCCATTTTCTCCCTTTTTTAGGTCCTCAAATATAAAAAGAACTTGGAAAATGGGAAAATTTATAAAAATAACTTGACAATATACATCTAAAAATCACGCGTTCGAATTAAAGTAGTGTTATACAAATGAATAGCCCTAATCCCCCTCTAGTAAGTTATAGTACTTGTATAGTTATTTATTTTGTTAAAATATACTCTTATATATAAATTGATATTTTTTTATCTATACTTATGTACTAGTAAATATTAATAATTGCATTAACAAATTAAATGTTACCGTTTACACATATCTTTTCTTACGATTATAATAAAGTATCATTATAAATTTTATGCAAGAGAATACTCCATCCGTCTTCAAATATAAGAAGTTTTAACATTTTACACTACGATTAAAAAACATTAATTAACTCTAAACTTTAATGCAAGAAATTTATTTGATCAATTGTGTTATTGTCTTTGGGTTCCTTTTTGCAATTCATGATAACGTGATACGTTAATATATTGTCGAAGTTAATGAAAGTAACTCAACTGATATTGAAAAACGAGCACATCATTAATAATGAGTTGAAAATTAAATAAAATTGATGGAAGAGAGAGAGAGAACACTCTTGGTAACTGAAAACGTCTTGGTAAAAAAAAAAAAAAAACCAAAACTTCTTATATTTGAAACCGGAGGGAGCGTAAGATAATTAACTACCCCCAAAACTACTATTTGGGAGCTAGCTGGTTGCTCAAGATATTTATTAGTTTATTATAGTTGTTTGTTAAATTAGTTCGGAATCTTTAACTTGGTATTTTATTTGTGTGCCACATATATTCTAAATTTGAAGTAAGAGTAATTCATTTATTTATAAAGAAAAAGAGCCATAAATCATTATCATTAATCTTCTACCTCAAGTGGTGGCCGTAGCCATCTTAGGTCTTATTCTTGAAGTCATATTTTTAGTGCCCATGTGATATTAATATGGGTGTGCATTTCTTGGGACATTTTCTAAAGGCAATATATTATTAAAAAAACCTTGTGTCTTTTTTTAATGATTTTTTTGGAGGTGTATTTATTTTATGGATTGTAGAATAAATTTCTCGTAATACTTTATTCCTTTCGAAACCTATTTTTTTGTATTTTTTGAGGAAACCTTTCGAAAATTAATACTCCAGTGGTATCCTATTTCTCTCAAAATTGTAGTTTAATTTGCTTCTTTATTGAATAAGCATTGATCTTTAAACTCAGCAGTATCTAATTTCAGGTGAGTAGTATGAGATTAGTATGTCCACGTTTAACTTTTATTAAATGCATTAACAAATTCTAGTAATTTGTTATCTGCGTGAAAATGTTCAAAGGTAACTACAATTATTGATGGTTGGATTTGAGAATTAATATGGTTTAAGCTTGAAGAATCCAATTGAAAAGGTTTTTCAATTGCTTTGTGATCTCATAATGTAAAAACATTAGGTGAATTTCGACTTAATGTTGGCCTAAATATGACGCCAGATGAAAATTATCAAGTATAATATTTATCGTTTATTCTTTATACTTAGACATCGTTTCAATATGGATGATCATATCAATTAAGATGAAGTAAGATTTCCCATAAGAGTTTGGCAACGAATAGATAAGAATTGAAGATGGGCTCCTCAAATGATGATGAAATGAAATTTGTTCACACCTAAAAATAATTTAGAAGATTGAAAGAAAAGTGCAATGCATTAGTTATTAGAATATTTTGGTGGAGTGGAAGCTGTCATTTTCTTCAATAAATTCATTGCACATTAGTAATCCTATTGGGAGATGTATGTTCACCAAATGATTTAGTGATTTTATTTTAACAAGAGATCATCACCTTTTGCAAGATTAAGACTATTTGCATATATTATTACTTCTGCATACTTTGTTCGTTCCTAAATAACTGTCACCTGCTGTCAAAATTCATATATTAAGATAGTGGACAAATTTATACTACTTTTTACCCATAGTTATTGCATTAAAAAAAGGCATATTAAGGTAGTAGACAATTTTTACAGAATGCTTAATTAGGTCATGAAAAGTTCAAAAAGTTGAATGCACAAATTATTAGCATTATGTAATAACCTATAATACTGTATACTAAGCTATTGACGACAATCGCCTGACGACAAATACGAATTTAACATGTGATAATAAAAATTATTATTATCATTCAATTAAGGAGCAGCAGCTTGGCCAAAGCTGATGATCTGTTGCATTAATTACAACGATGGAGCTTATATTTTCCGCAATAGAATAGAAGAAAAATAAATAAAAGAGACAAGATAAAGCAATGTATAGAGATAAGATTTTTTGTGCCGATAAGACAACATTTACCTAAATACTACTTAAATAAAATATTTTAATGATAAGATTCGAACTTAGTAAGTATTATTCTAAGTAATAATGTGGAAAGAACTAATAAATGCTTACACATAATCTTCTAGCCAAGCCACCGTCACGTTAATCACTAACCCCATAAGAATAAATCGGGTCGAATACTTTATTTATATGATAATTCATCTAGAAAAAGTGTTACAAAAATATAAAAATGTTTGCAGTTAATTGGTTTAATCGGGTATAAGCTGAACTAAACAAGAATTTTTTATTTTTTTTACTTGCAAGTAGGGGAGCAATAGAAAATTGAACCCCTGTCTCTCTGATAATATACAATATTTATTAGATTAAATTTCATTATTTATTATAAAAAAGCAATAAAGAATACATTCACACAAATTAATATACCTACAATAATATATTTTATTTTCTAAGAATTATTAATATATATATATATATAAAACTATTTCAATGAAAATTTCTAAAATATTAGAATAAAACACAATATCAAAAATTAAAAAACTAGTACTAATATGGATGAGACGCCCCATGAAGCTCTCTCTATTAATAGTAGTGTTATTATATAATATTTCAAATCTTTTACGTACATCGCAAATGCATTAGATTATACGATTTTAGCTAGTAATCTAAAATTTTATCGAACTCGATTTCTGTCTCTGCCAAAAAAATTCAAACAAATTATAATTTCCAAAATGGGTAAATGGGATCTACCGTATTTTCCACCATCTCCTACATTTTCTAGATTATACTTGAAACAAAAATGAACACTTAAGCGCAAACACCCAAAACGGCAGTAAAAATTTATTGCTAATTCCTAACATGGCTGTATATGCCTAATTAATTATACGTGTATCGCATTGAAGAAAGTAGAAAAATACTCTCTCTCTCTCTCTCTCTCTCTCTCCCTCCCTCCCTCTGTTTTGTTCCCAAATTGATCACTTTTTAGGGTGGTCTGTTTTACAAAACAGATAATCACGATTGATGCCTTAAAAGTATAAAAAATGGGCATTTATAAGATCACGAGACTTGGTACGAAAGATCTTGATTTGATATCTAAGTGCAGTTGTGCAGTTGTGACAGTGCATATAATCAATTTAATTCATTTTATTTTTATGCTAATTGTTTTATTTATGTCTGGTCTCCCAATTGGACCACTCAAACTTAACACCAATTTGTTTATATTTTCGTACACTTACGCTTTTGTCTTAAATATTAGCCGCCGATGCAGACATACCAATTTTGTTATATTTCTCTGCACACATACTAATTTAATGATGTTTCTTTGGCTGTAAAGATTTTGGGATTTTGAATTTGATTAACTAAAATCGGCAATTGTAGCCTCGGCTATATTATACTATGTATTTGAACATTGATTTTTGAGACTTTGTCCCATTTTTGATAAGTTTATTCGCCATGCTGCATTGCGTTGGAAATGTAAAATAAACCCAATTTTCAAGATTAATTAGGAAGCTAAATACTCATTGTTGGCTTACTTGGAAAGCTTTACAAAAATAACTTGCGTTCAAAGCTAAGTTTATAAGTAATTTTATTGGTTAATTATGATTACTTTTAACCTGACAATATTTTATTTATGCTCCATTTGTATTTGAGTCTTAAGTCTCATTATTTTCAATGGAGAAATCGTACCACTTACATGTCATTCAAAACTGAGAAATTAAATTAGTACAGAAATGCCTTTGATTTTTTTTTTATTAAAGATTTTTAATAAGTACTAGATACTAGTGCTAGATTTTATTCATTTGCCCAGGACTATGATTACATCATGGAAAAGATTGGGTTAAAGTGGTAAGAGTGCAATCATGTAAATCTTTTTTTTTTTATCTTTTGAGTTTTAACATACCCATTACTCAAATTTCGATCCTTAGGTCGGAAAGGAAAGTCTTATCAATTGAGTTGTGCTTCGTAGTTCAATCATTTTTAGCCATTAATTTGACTCAATTGGTAAGAAGCTTACCCCGGCAAACATATAGAAAATTTGAGTTATATACGTATTAATTGATAATTTACATTAAACAATACCAACGATCTATTTCATAAATTATGTATATGTATGCATAAACCTGAGAAAAAATAGATTAATTGATGTTCGGGTGAAGTATATGAACTTTATACTTTTCTATCGAGTTTTTGAAAGAGCCAATAACAAAAAAAAAAATGTATTTATCCATCATTTTCATACATAAGATATACAATTATATTCGTTAAACATAAATTTGTAAAATAGCCAACTTTAATAAGATGTGTTGATCGTTGAGACTTAATTATTAAATTATACTCCTAAGTCCTATCTATATTACATCCTTATATCTTGCACACGCCCCTCATATGTCAATTTCATACTATTGTACATAAATAAATATTTTTTCAGTGCGCAGTTGAGAAGTGGATAACTGTGGTGGTAAAAAAAAAATAGAACATTTCACTATAAATATTGGAATATATGCCCTTTTTCACCATACACTTAATTGTTGATGTGGATTTAAAGATAATGACCGTTCATATACAAGTAACATGACTAATAATTGCAAACACCTCATATTGATCAGTTTGCTCCACAATATTATTGAGAGATCCTACCCACTAATTCAAAATTGATGTGGATTTAAGTATTTTTATATATTGTGATGATTTTCTCCTAGCTTAGTAGGATAATTGAAATTGTACTTTTTACATAAACCAAATATATCATGGTATTGCAACGATAACACTATCTTATAACCAAATAAAACACTCATTGTTCAAGATTTTTCACCTTTCAAGAATGAAATCTCAATGAATTAGCTTAGAAAAGATTTGGGGTTAGGGCTAATAATTTTCATCTCGAAAAAAATTCAGCCCAATTTGGCCCAAATCAAGTGGCCCGACAACCTGCTTTGGCTCAAAATCAAGTAGATTGACCCGATTGACATTCCTACTTTACAATCCATCTCACTGTCAAATTTTGGATCTGATTTGGCGTGAAATGTACCGCTTTGTGTATATTTTTATGATTCATGCATGAACACGTAGACGTACGCATATACTACGTTTTCCAGTTTGATCCAGCCATGCAATTATTAATTTGATATCAGCATCAAATCCAGCTCTTTCCTATCAACTTTCATTTTCATATCGCAAGAGCTTTGAATATTGTAAAAGGACTGATGAATTGGCACACGAATATTCTCTCATTATGCATGGGAATTCTTTCATCCACGTCATATGCTATGCACTCCCTCCGTCCACGATAAGTGTGGTCCGGAGGGAGTGACACAAGTTTTAATAAACGGAGAGTGGATGAGAATAGGAAAGGAAAAAGTATTATTAATGGAGAATGAAACTCACAATTAATTATTATGTGTGGTGGTAAATCAACTAATTCAAGGTTATTTAGTAAATAAATAGACTCTTAAGGATATACGTAAAGGGTCATGTCTATTTTGGCTGAACCATACTTATCGTGAACGGCCAAAAAAACAAAAATCGGATCACACTTATCGTGGACGGAGGAAGTATATAATTACAAACTGAGACAAATTTTATTTAATTTCGTTTCTTTTCCTAATAACAATATTATAATAAAAGTTGTTTTTCTTTTGAGACGATAAATGCGCATTTATTATAATTCTTTCAGCCGACAATCTACACAACTATCAAATTCAAACCTCTAGAAATTACAAATTGTACTATTTATATAGTAATCATTTGAAGAATTTGATAGACGTCATAGTTTAGAATAGTAGGGCTTCAAGCCATAAGTTGTGTGGTAGCCCCGACAAAATAACACGTACTATTATGATTATAATAGCTTTCACTATCCATAAATCATAATTTTGTTCTCTCGCCTCATATGGAGTTTGCTTCATTCGTTTGGATCAATAAGTCTTGTAATTTATATTGGTAGACGAAATTGTCCGTCTTGCTCGTAGTCCCTTCTTTTGTGTTCATGAGAGGGACCCCAATTATGTAAGGCTTCAGCAAATTGTTACTACTAATACTGTTGTTGTTCCTTCAGCTTAACAAAAATTATTTTTCTCTAAAAAAAAAGTAATTTTGTTCTACTTCTCTTTATAAGGATTGAGTACCCCTTATATTCATCATTTATATATCTTTCTATCTTGACCTTTAAAAAAATTTATAAAATTATGAGTTTTTGTCAATTAATATGTATAATTAAGACGAAGTTCTTGTTGTGCTAATGAAAACAGTGTAGTGTCTTCTTCTTCTTCTTCAGCTTCTTCTTATTTTTTTTTAGGTGTTATTGGAAAAGGATACAAAATGGTGCTGTAATGGAAAGGTTTTAAAAGTTGTGTGAAAATTGTACACTCAAATAAATATTGTCTTGCTTTCAATAACTCAATATTTTCCATATCTTGCTATTAACCTCTCAATATTATTGTGATCAAAGGCCACGAGTTAGAATTCGATAAACACTTTATGACTAGGTCGAGTGTTACACGAATAATATGTGTAAAACTTTCATGCATAGTTTGCAGAGTATTGAACGTAAACGTAAACTTCACCCAATATCCATCTCAAATAACAACTATTGCATGCTATCATCGTTACTAGAGAGGAAAGAAAAATAAAATAAAATGATATAGGACCACTAAGTTAATTTTCTAGTAAGAAAGTGGGAGAGTTAAATATACAACTAACTATCTTTTTCATTAATGAATGTATAGCCAACAACAAGTTAATCAAGTGCAGCCATTGGTCGGGAAAAATTACAATTATTTCCAACACGAGGCTTGTCTAAAGGCAGACAAGGCCGCCTTCATCAGTTGAAAAACACTTCATATTGTAATAAATATTTTAAGTGCTTCTCTTTTTAACATTTTGAACAATATAAAGTCAATCTATCTAACTTAATTGGTGTAATTACTTGTTTGGGATTTGTACATATGTAATAAAATATAATTTAAATGACCAATATTGTCAATTGAGTCATTGCATTTGGATTAATTAAGCACTGATGTTACAAATTGTTGCATTATTGACTCAATTCCCGAAAAGTTGAAAAATAAAATCATCATAATGATGTTATCTGAGTTAGCTACAAAGTGTTCGTTACTATAGTAATATAAAATGGTATTATTGTACTTGTGTGATTTGTAATGTTTGGTGGGCTAAGTTCACCATATTATTTAATTAATTAAGTTTTGTAGTTCATATTTTGAGTGGGCTATGGACCACTAATGAAATTCCTTAATTTTTCTCGATCATTTTCAAAAATCCAAGTGATTTGGAATTGAAAGTTTATGCTGGCATTATGGGTCACCATATCTTGTATTTTGTTGATCGAAGTTGATAGTGTTGTATTAATCATAAACAACCTTTTGTATGTGTCATTTTCCCCTTCGCATTCTACTTTCTTGGCTAATTAATGATTTACAGTTTAATTTGTGTTTAACAGTAGATAATGACTTTCATTAAATAACATATTACACTCATTATCTAAGTTCAAAATAGGCAGCAATCTTATAACTATTGTGCTTTGTGTATTTACAAGTAGTAGTAGAGTAAAATATGATCACAATTTTCAATATAATATAGTCAAACATAATGGCATGTTTGTCTTTTAGGGGATATAAGTTAGATAAATTTGTTGGAGTTAGTTGTACAAAGTCCAAATTCCCCATGCTTTATTAAAAAGAAGCATTTAAAAAAAGAAATATGCAGAAAAATATTCAACATTTTATTAGCATTATCCTCGTCTCTCTAAAAGTCCAAATTTGCATTTATACTTACATGCATGTATCTTTAAATTATGCCCATACAAAATTACACTACGACGTGCTTGTGTATAATCAATCATACATTCTGAATTGTCCACACTCATTAGTTGAAATATTAAATTTCCAAAAGGGATCTTGGATTTCGTTCAACTATAATATTTCTTAGTAATAAAAATTCGAAACTAAAAGTATTTAAAAAAAAATAGAGGCCCGACTTTGATAAATGCCATGATTAAATAATTTCGTAAAACATACATAAAATAAGAAATATTCTCGAAACTAATTATGAAAAAGGGCAATATCACGTTGAACACGAGGTTCCAAGAGAGGGGGGACAATGTCCAACCATTTATCTACTTGGTTTCTATTATTCCACATTTCTTTTACTTAATAAAAATACAAAAATATTAAACTCTCTATGAGTCATAATTCTAGAAGTAGCTACTTGTGAAAAATTAGACTATTAATATCATGAAATCCCTAAAGAAAAGGCAATATCATGACAGCATCGCCAAAGTACTTAAGAAAATAATTAATTAAGAGTTTTCCACTAATAAGGTTGAAGGTATTATTCCTTTCATCATTGGATCCGAAAATATAATAAATCTATTCACAAGCGGAAAAAAAAAAAAGATGAACGTTTATTCCTTCTTTTAATATAACACTTAAGTTTCTTTAATCTTTCCATAATTTCCTAATAAATTCACAAAGTAAATTGGAAAACAAATATAATACTAATATGCAGTTTAAAACAAATATAAGTTCGCTATAAAAGAAAACTAAAGCAAAAGATGGGTTTAGTTTTAAAAGGGTATAATCGAGCTTTATTAGCTTTTATATTGGTTCGATCCATTAGAAATGACTAACCGGACTATAATAATCTTAAATAATGGGCTTTTCTTGCATGGGCTGCTTTCTGCTTTTGAAGCAAGCCGGGCCAGATTTGGTTCCAATTTGTCACCGACTTTAACCGAATAGCCCACCTCTTAGAATCATTATAATTGTATAATTTGGAGAGAAAAAATATTTAGATTGACACTGCTAAGTACTAACACTTAACAGGATTTAAATTATTGTACTTGCCAAAAAAAAAGGAAAACATACAAAAGCAGAGGATTTATTGGATGTAATCGATAAAATAGGACATACTAAAATATGATTGCATTTTTTAGTTGTGTGTGTGATTAAGATTAGAATGAGAATACTCTTGGATGGGCTGGATGGTTGGTAAATTATCACATCCAATTTAGAAAGATAATTATCACTCAATTAGTAGATAAGATCATCCAAACGAAGCACTAGTGGTACTAGAGCATTCACAACGCATGTCGAGCGGCGAGGTCGAGCAGTGAGGTCGAAGCCACTCGACACCACTCTCCTTAGACCCCGCGAGATCAAAGCCATTGTGGCTCCCCTTAGACCCCGTGGTGTCAATCAAAGGAGCCGAGAGTGGTGTCGATTTATGACACCCCTATTGACCTCACTCTCTCTCCCCTTCGGTCCACATGGCAGAGTCTCATTTGTCCGAATTATTTATTTATTTATTTTTTTTTTACTTTTTCTGATTAAAAACAAAAAAAAAGTTTATAATTATAATTATAGACCCGGGATCTTATTCAACCCCACCATTGCAGAAATTTTCTACCGGGATCTTACTCAACCCTAGCAAAATTATGCTTCCCGGCGATAAACCCGGGGTCTAAAAATGCAATGTTGTGCATGCTCTTAGATGTCACCAAAACAATAATCTCCAAATGAAAATAAACTAAATCTCCTCTAATTCCAAATAAGTTTCCAAAATGCCATATGAAGAAAAAAAAAAAAAAAAAAGGAGAAAGTGAAGCAAATACTATAAACTAAACTGACATTTCCTAAAGCCATGAATAAACGGAACGAGAAACATTAGAGATGCTTCCTCAGCCATATCAGTTGGTGCAAATTATTAACAAATAAAACTGCAAGGAGAAAGTGATCAGTTCAGCAACTTACAGAGGCACGTTCAAACTCATTCGAGTCAGAGAACGACGCTCTTCATCAAAAGATTACAACTTCATAAGTTATTCTCGTCGTCTAAAACCTATAGGGTACAACCAGTGCTTCAGTAGTTCCTCCGCAGATGCTCCTAAAACCACTTGGAAAGTCCCCACAAATAATCCCCAGTAACGAGCTCCCGTCATCCATTGCACTGTATATTGCACATGTCTATTAAACAAACCACCAGTAATGCAATGCAAGTTGCTCATCGAATACTAAAATTCCGCACATAGGTGTAGAGAAGTAAAACCAAATATGAAGCATCCTCATTAGAGAGCATAAACAAAAAACAAATATAAATCATGGTTGGTGAGGTAGGTTAAAGACTAGAAGCAATGAGTAATGCATGTACAACCTTTTTGTGCACAAAAATATTACCATTGCCATGCTCTTGCATCTAAAATGCCAACTGCACAACTAGGATAGATTCTGTTGGGGAAATCGATCAGATTCATTTAGGCAGTTTTAAAAGAACAAAAAAAATTGATATAAACCAACCTTGATTTTCATGTCTTCAGAAAACAGAATTTCATGGTCTAAGGAGCACTAATATGAATAAAGCCCTAACAGTGCCAGAGTGCTGCATGGCTATTTTTACAGTTCTAACATGGAAAAGTCAAATTACGGCTTACTTCAATTAATTATATTCAACTGAACAGGAGTATAAGACTATAACATTATCTGTTTAATTAATGGTTATGGGTAACAGGTATAATTTCTAATAACCAGAATATAAAGAATATGAAGTGACAACAAACACAAACTCATACTGCCTCGAGATATGGAGATATATCAACCTTCAAGTGAGACCACACAACATTGCAATACACAGTGCTGCAAATTAAGAAGGCAAGCATAAAGAGAGGATTAAACATTCTCACCTGGTCAATTGTTTCCAGAAGTTTAAAAGTTTCTATATCCCCCTGATACTTGTCCAAAAGCTCCATCTTGTGAAGCACCGTAATCAGCATCTTGCGAAAAGCCCCTTTGTCCAGGACGTGCATGGCTCTGGTGTTTCCTTTCAGGATCTGAAGAAATATAACCACTTCTTTCACCTGATCCTGCTGCATTATAATTTGGATAAGGTGGTAAATTAGATGAATTTTCATAACTTCCACGTGTGCTCGGCGTATAGCTCTGCTCTGGTGGAGATCCGTAGCTCTGACGTGGCTGTGAAGTATAACCTGGCTGTGGTGGCTTGTAATTCTGCTGCTGAGGCGATCCATAGTTCTGCTGTGGTGATGGCGATCCATAGTTCTGCTGTGGTGATGGCGATCCATAATTCTGCTGCGGTGGTGGCCTGAAGTTCTGCTGTGGCGATGGCGATCCATAGTTATGCTGCGGTGGTGTCCCGAAGTTCTGCTGCGGTGGTGTCCCGAAGTTCTGCTGCGGTGGTGTCCCGAAGTTTGGCTGTGGCGGTGTCCCCATGTTCGGCTGCAGTGTTGTCCCAAAGTTCGGCTGTGGTGGTGTCCCCATGTTCGGCTGAGGTGGTGTCCCGAAGTTCGGCTGCCGTGGTGTCCCGAAGTTCGGCTGCGCTGGCATTCCAAAGTTCGGTGGTGGCGGTTGCCCGAAGTTCTGCTGGGGGGGTTGCCCATAGTTTTGCTGCGGTGGTGTCCCGAAGTTCTGCTGAGGGGGTGGCCTGAGGTTCTGCTGAGGGGGTGGCCTGAGGTTCTGCTGGGGTGGTGGCCCAAGGTTCTGTTGCGGTGGTGGCCCATAGTTCTGTTGCGGTGGTGGCCCATAGTTCTCTCTCGGACGCCTATCCCTGTTGTTCGTTCTCCCATAGTGTACAGGGGGTGGTCTTGGAAATATTTCGCCATTGACATACTTGTCACCTACAATATGATGGACCGTGCTTCAAATAAGTAAGGACAATTAGTTCAAACCAAAAGATGCAGTCAGACAGACAACAAAAGAAGGCCTAACCTCCGTATTCCTTATTCTCTGGATTGATGTAGGAATCTGGCAATACAAATACAACTTGCGGAATACCTAATAACATAAATTTTTAGTCAGCATTGGCCAAAACTCCACTCTGTGATATAGTTTCTGCAGAAGGCAACACTTACTTTTAAACTTTTCAGATGTCGCCTCGCTACACTCAACCTGAAAACCTTGATATGTTGTTGTACTCAGTGCATATATTCTCTTCTTTGCCTCTTCCACACTGAAAATTTAAAAAAGGAATCAACCACTATATTATTGGGACACTTAGATCAAAACAAGCTGTGAATGGACCGTAATGGTAATCGTAAAAGTGCAGAAAAATCAGTACAATGCAAGTCAATTTCATATACCCAATTGAGTCAGTGTTGCTCAGAACTAAATTTTATTTACAAAAGAAACTGAAAAACAGAACTTAGCCTTCAAAGCATCAGTCTATGAACAAGAAAATGAAACATCAATAACTCTAACAAAAAATCATTTAAAGTTGCTTTACCAGAAAATTAAATTCAAGCACACTACCTTACCCAAAGAAAATAAATGAAATTGAATAAATAGTACTAAAATTACAAGGGCAAATAAAACAGCATTGATATTAATCGTTTAAGAAAATTATTTGGAAGATATGTCAAAATTTCCCAAGTAACTCCTCTTAAATTCAACCAAATTCCTACAATAAAGTAGATAACTATAGACAGAGTTACACAACACAATCTGGGAGAAGTATTTCCCCTTAAAGGCATCAATCATTCGTGATAATGAAAAGCGACAATTTTTTTAACGAATCAATAAATGTCGTTCCAAACCAGCAGTTTGATCAAATTTAATTAATACTGTAGCGCAATATAGAGATCCATCAATCAAATTTAACTAACTAACACCAGTTATTTTGATTAAAGAGTACCATATCCAAACACAAACCGAACAAAATAAATTCTCGATTTAGGGATTGTGCCACATTTATGAAGCTATCACGTTGCACCAAAGAGTCGAATTAGCCACAATTAAAAAAATAGGGATGAATCAATCGACCTGCCGAAGACTTGGGTAGCAATATCGACATAGGTATCAATCATCACTTCGCGAGAAATATTGGCATCCTTGGGGAAATCGACGGTGATGAGCCAGTGATTGTAATCGCATCCTTCGAAGAGGATGGTGTCGGGCCCAATTTCATCAGTCTCCGGATTGAACTGCCTGCGGAATAGGGTGGTGGTCGAAGTGAAAGGCCGACGCATCAACTGCGTAGCGGCGGCGGGGGTTGGAAGAGGTCGAGCAGCGGAGATGGAGAAAAATGGTTGGGGCTTGTAGCCATGGACGGAGCGCTCGAGCAGGGAATATGATAGCGAAAGAGCGCGGCGGAGGCGAAGAGGGTTAAACGCCATCGCTAGAGAGAGAGTGAGAGAGAGAGAGAGAGAGAAAGGGGGGTTAGGGCTTTGGGGGTTTAAGAAGGGATTGCGGAAGTTCGACTAACTTATTTTGATTTTTGTTTTCTTATTATTTTTATTTTTTCTTATTTTGCAGCCTCTATATATATTTGTGTTGTACATAAGGATTCGGTCTGATCTTTCAGGAGTTTGAAAAATTTGTTGAGTTTGGAAGTTGATTGACTCCTTGTTGAGTCTTTAGTAATTTTTGGATGACTCTGCAGAGTTGAAGTCGTAGTAGTCCAGCGCTGGCTGGAGCCCAACGGGCGCTCAACTTAAAAACCAGCCACCGCTGGCTTGCCGCCTTCGCTGGGACTCGACGGGTTAAATACCCAATTCGCGACACGCCCAAATCAATTTCACAATTAGGGCAAACATATCGAGACAGCGCAGCTCTCCTTCCCACCCCCAACCCATATCCCCGCTGCCGACGACTCCCACCACCACCCATCGCCGCTCCCGACCTCACCCTTCCCGACTCCGTCGCTCCATTCACCTCCACTCCCACCCGCCGCTTAATATACGCCGTCGCTGCCACCCTATCAACGCCATAATGGTTCGCACAAAAAATGCAAATGTGGGAGGCACCAAGTCTGTCACCGCCAGCACCGAAACATACACATATCCATACACATATAGTACACAAGCAAAATAAAGAGAAAAATTTAATGATAATACGTGAAGTCTGGAGAGTTATAAATATTGGAGACCATTCCAAATTCCAGCCGTGGCTGGGTCCCAACCGAGGGCCGAAATGAGTCCAGCGGATTCTGGAGAGGCGCCGGCGTTGGAAGTTCATGGAATCTCAAATTCTCGTCGTTGAGGGTCGGAATTCATACCGTACAAAAATTGAAAGAAAACAAGTCAAAATCGATCAGACTCAACAATAATGAAAAGTTGGTGGAGTTTTGAATACACAAAATTTTTATAGAGTTCAGAAAGTTTTGATTGAATACCACCAGCTTTTTAAGGAGTTTGAAAAGTCTGGATTGAATACACCCAGACTTTCGAACTCCTAAAAAATCACACAGAGTCATGATTGAATACACCCTTCTAAACTTCGATATCTATAAACTTGATACAAATGTTTTTCTTTCCCCTACCAAAAATGTTACTAAATTTTTACAATAAAACTGGTAACATAAATTATGTCTTACGGTGGTAACTGGTAACTTTTTGGGG
Source organism: Schizonepeta tenuifolia (assembly GCA_029490685.1). NCBI lineage: Eukaryota > Viridiplantae > Streptophyta > Magnoliopsida > Lamiales > Lamiaceae > Schizonepeta > Schizonepeta tenuifolia. Next base: position 122,778,673 of record CM055956.1, read on the forward strand.
TTTTAATTGGATTTTAATTCATGAACCTTTTTGTTATTGAATATAATTAAATCATTACTATTCCAAGATATTATCAAAAATAATTTCACATATCTTATTAAATTATAAAATAATTTCACTGCCTCCCTCCTTATCTAAGACTAATAGCTATGTTTTCACATCAAATTTTTACTAGTTATCACTAATATACTTAAAAAATCTCTTCTAGCGAGCAATATTTACCAGCATTAGTACTCGATTCTTCAATTTTGGCTTTCTCTTCTATAAAGCTCCCACTTTCTTTAATTTTTGAATATCCCATTTCCTATATCAATTTACACCACATGAAGTTAAATCGTTAAAAAAGGAATCAGGAGAGAGAGAGAGAGAGAGAGAGAGAGAGAGAGAGAGAGAGAGCAACCACCTCACAAGAAATGTATAATATATAAACAATTAAAGAATAAGCTAAGAGTAGCCCAAATGAAAAGGGTAACGAGTCTGTCTATACGGCTGAAACAACTTCGTTGCTTCATCTTTACCAATAACATATCCAGTTTTAATGGACATACACACACTTATATATATCATATATATTTGCAACTCTTACAGATAAAGACTCCTCATCTTGATTTCCCAACAATTCCTAGCTACTACCAAAGACAAAACAAATGATCAACAAATTCCTCTAAGTCAATCTGTAGTATGATCAGAATGTATCGTGCCAAAAACATCATGACATGCTTCCCAGTTACCCTGTTCCCTAGCTTCCCAATATCCACCTATGTAACGGTATGTTTCCGATCCTTTCTCTTTCACGAACCAATGTGGCTTCCACCCTTTCTCTTGCATCGACCTCGCCTGCTTTCCATCAAATCACTCATGGATTAAATTAAGACCACATAAATGAGGATATATCTCGTCTACACGTATAATTTATGATATAGAGAATGCAGGTAACATTCCAAATCAAGGTCCGAATAATTTGGATCAATACTGTAAAACAGGTAAGCACTAAGAAGGGACATTATATCGACTTGCTAGACATTAACGTTGAGTGGAACAGTTAAGTCTTAAAGAAATTTATGAGCTAGAAAGTCAAAAGATCAAACAAGTTACCTGCCGTTGGCGTTGCTCTAGCCGCAATTTTTCAACATTGGCCTTCTCATACTCCCCATTTTCCAAGCACCTCTGGTCAGGTCTCAATCTTGAATCTGTTGGGGGTAGCTTTTCCTGCAAAAGATGTAGAGTTGGTATCAGTTAATCTAATGTGAGGACTCACATAAAAAGACACACACACATATTCCGAATTCCAAAAAACGTGGAATTTGAGGATCAGAAGAGACGAGAGTAAACAGTTTGCTGACAATATGTTAAGAGTACAGCAATTTATACATTATTATCCAGACGCTGGAATTATCATGTATTCGAAAGGTAGAATAGGGTGACATATTTACAAACAATTTGTCTTTAAAAGATCACCATTAGTCCTGGAGTAAGCTCATTCATCGTCATGGCAAAGCGCGTCAAGTTATAACGCGTTGGGAACTGTGGAGGCTTGCTGCGTTTCCATAGTAATCGAGCTTCAGATAGAGATTCATGACCTTTTCCTTTGGAGCAATCTCCATCGACATAGTGCATGCTCTCATCCCATTTCCCAAACAATGTTGCCACTGTCTTTCCACTCTTGTCTTGGACAACTCCCTGCACCTGCAATCTCAAAGTTGCTTTAATGGAGTACTAAAAATAATACTCCAGAAGCATACTTAAATAAAAGCATCACTTTGTCCAGTTTTAAGATAAATTATCAGAACCTTCATTAACCAGATATATTGTGCCAAAGCAGATCCTAACTAGAGGAATTGACAGTCTAATTTGGTACGTCAATAAAAAGTCTGTATAAGAGAACATTTAAGAATAGCATACCAAGCCATGTCAATTGAAGGTCTCTTAGGTATAAGTCATAATGTAAAGGTACATATCATTCATTTTTTAGCAAACTATACATCACTCCTAATGGCCAGGAATACCTTCCTTCCCTAGCTCTTACGGGTCCCAATTTTCCCATCTCCCAACCCCGTCAAGCACCAGCTGAAGTCCTGTCAGAGAAGTAAGTTACTAGAGGCATGCCCTACTGGAGTTTCCTTTGCACCTTATCTTGGTCTTCTCATAATCTATATGCATATAACTAATTTATCATTCAATCTTGTCGAACAGATTCCCAATAATGTATACACTGTTGCAGATATGGAACCTAAATTTCAACTATCACCAAAAATTTCAATCTCATTCTTCTCTTGTTTATATGAACTTTTTCCTTTCATATGACACCTTTTCTTTCATTTCATAGAAGACAACTCCGACAAGCCAAAAACTATCAAACTCACATTCAATAGAGAAGAAGAAAAAAAAGCATTTTATCAACTTTAGGTAGGTATAAAAGATATTTATGGAATGAGAGAGCACCTGATGAGGATTCCGGTCTATGATGGACTGCTCCTTGAATTTTAATCTACATGAGTAATTGTGGTTTCCTTGTATTCGCATAGTACCATAGTGGTCACAATACAGTTTTCCCAAAATGAGATTATATATAGATGTTGTTACCTGTCAAATTTAAGGAAATTATTTATCTATGAAATAAAATTGGAGAAAAAAAATCCAAAGATTTGTGAGATACCTTACTCCATTGAAATACTTCTCCATCATCAAATTCAATAGTTAGAATACCAACGGGATCGAGCTGAATGGACCGACCCCAGAATTTGCTTTTCAGATTACTATCACCATAAAATCTCCAGCCAGTGCCCTCGCAATGACAAGCTACAATCGTGGGGTGATGACTCACCTAATTCAAAGGAAAATTGGCCACTTATTTATTGAAAAACAAAATCACTTTTCACCTATCACTCAGTTTAGATCAGAAAGTGGTAAATCTTTGTTTGAGCTATTGTGCAGTAATCAAAATTTCACACAAATTACAAGATTGTAGCTGGTCAAAGATCTTTCTAGAAGTAACGCCTACAAAAAGTTATGCAAGTAGCAACCCAAAAATGTTTGCTCCCGTAACAAGCAGATACCTTCTCTGAGAAAAACCGCAGGCCTTTATCTGGATAATCAGCTTCATAAGTTTCTCCTAACAATGGATTAAAAGGTTTGCAGTTTCTTCCTTCTGTAGAAGCATAACCAGATACTGCAAATGCAGCTACATTTAGAATCCTCATAAGGCTGTTACCCTAAAAGAATATAATAAATCACGAGTCAGTTGCTAAAGGGTGACAAATTAGAAGCATCTTGCAAGAGGAGCATCCACAATACATCAACTTCTAGAACTAGATTAATATGTTAAGACCAGTGAAAAGACAAAAACAGGAACACTGAAATGCAATTCAAAATCAACAACACAAGTTCAGATCTCTCAGAATAACATAGGTTATCTGCACCATAGCACCAGGTGATCAGACAAACAGCTAGAAAGCTAGAGCCAATCAATTATGAGATCAGGAATGCAACAAGTCGCATATAGACTGCATGTGATAAAAATAAGATGTCACTTTCAGCCTTCTGCCTTCACAAAAGTCACACAAGTACTCCAGTGTTTCAACTAATTCCCTACCTCAAGTGATCAATAAAGTTATCAAGATATTTGAGATTATTTTCCAGTCACTACTAGGAGGCTATTTTGATGTCTTAATTTAGGTAACATGTAGGTGAACCAAATTCAATGAAACATTAGAGAACACTGTAAAATAGAAAACATGCATGGTGTAATTGTGCAGCCAGTGTATCAGCAAAAGCATGCACCAACAGAAATCCAAATAAAACCTTAGAAAAACACTACCTTCTTTCCCCATTCATAAGCTCGATCAAGAAGATATGAATATTCCACATCTTCAAAACATTTCTGCAGAGAAGAGAGAGGCTCATTGAAGTAGACAGGGAGACAGACTTTCGTAAGATCCTTCCCAATGTTATCTTTGATCATTGACCATAAACTCACTCCTTTCTCTTTCTCAACGGGATCAGGTAACTTTTTCCTACGCTTAACATGAGGAAAGTTTCTTCCGGCAGATTTAATGTCAGGATCAATACCATCCTCAGACTCAAAAGTATTAAGATCATCATCGGATGAAAATGACGATGTCCTAAAGTCAGACCCATTACTCTTAAAAGAGCTAGACGAAAGGAAATCTTTGGTGTCAAAGAAAGTATTTTCTTCTTCATCTGTGTCTTCATCAGCTCCACCTACTCTTTCATTTTCATATTCAGACTCACTTGCACTTTCTGGTAGAAGCATAAAGAAGGTTAATGAGAAGTGGCTCAGTTTATTCAAACTGTAAATTGGAGATGAAGATTTATCATATATTTTACGAATATTTAATAAAAACATTTAGAAAACAAATTGTATTTGATCTTATCTTTTATGATTCCTCATTCCTACCCCATCTCCCAACAAAAGAGAAAAAAAAAGAGGAAAGACAAGCTTGGCAGTATCTGACAATCAAAATTTGTCATTCCTAGTATATGCCCAAACTGAACAATTGTAAATCTGACATGCAGTATTTATTGTATCTACTTTTACGGATTTTATAATCCAATTTGTTTGTTGACCAATTTGTATTAGGATCCTCCCCCCCCCCAACACACACACACGCCAAAAAAGAAGAAAATGCTGATAAAAAAGGATAGCAGCATATTACAATAGGCGAAAAAATTAAAGAACTACAGAAAAAACTAGGGAACTTAAATATAAGAACATTCACATAGTTTTAGCCTTTCAGACTCAAGAAAATCATGATAAGGCTTTTGTGCTGTTAAGTAAATGAAAACATAATTTGAATGTACTAGGAAGCATACCACTATACTTATCTTGCCTTGATCTAGAGGATGCTCCAACTTCGTTTAACTGTCTCTGACTCTCATCAACAACCGTATTCTCCAGATCCACTTTTTCTGTCTACATATATAGCAACAATGTTTTAGGCAAAAAGTAAAGAAAAGGAATTATAGTCGAGAAATAACGGTGAGTCTCGGTACTATTTTCTGCATGGTCCCAACGCACATTCCATTTTCAACTCAATACACAGGATTTAATAAATTTAAGAAATTGGTATTTGCATACAATAAACTATATGTCTGAAACTCATATAACATCAAAAGAATCAGTAGAAATACAACACATCCTGTGCTACTACCGAAGACAAGCTAAAATATAAAATTACAGTGAATAAGCCCATCACAGAATAACTTAGTCAATGAGGATATGATCAGAAGAGAAAAGGTACAGGGATTCCTATTCCCTGCTACCAAGTATGAGTATATTAGAAGTATACTGGAAAGTTCGATATGACACAAAAGAGCACCTCACAAACAATCATCAAAATCTTAAGTAGATAACTCTATGTTTGTTTCCCTGCAGGCAAACATATAAAAAGCTGTTCAACATTGATGTGATGAGCAACAACGAAGAACTTATCATTTCATATAACAATAAAAATCCCAAGGTGAACATATTAGTTAAGGCAATTAATCCACACACATGCAATGCGTTTTAGGTTTATGGTTTTAATAATTTCGTTTAATAGTAAAAAATCAAGTTTTTCTCTCAAGAATAGAGATAAATATATTAACATCAAGCAGTTTCACAAACAACAATTATCAAGTTAATCAACTTCACTAACAACGGAACCAATGACCACGACAACAGAACAATGATCATGTGTCCGCTTCTTCGAGAAAAAAAGAAGACAACACATGTCAAATGATAACTGGTGGCTCATCATGGAAGACATTGAAAACCCAATTGAAAGGCAAAAGATTTAACAAAGTGAGTAAAAACATTTTTTGGGGACTTCTCAACTTTGAGGCATAACATTTTCTTCTGAATCCAGTGGATGACGATAAAACTGACTTCTTATTGAGCGAAACCAGAAACTAGCATTTATATGGAACAAACAAGAAGCACCCTTGAGTCATTAAATCTGTGCCAGTGGCACTTCCACAAATGATTTATCCACCAGTCCACAGCATTCATCCCAAGAACCCCAAGGAACCAACGTCCAAGTATCTATATTACAAAAGTAACCCATGTCTTGCCCACGAGGAGAGCTCAATCCAACATCCTATGCGCCCCCTCACTATTTTAGTAATCTACCAAGACGTTTGAGTAAGCTCATAAAGTAGGAGAAGATAAAACAATAAATAATTAGAAATAAATAAATATTTTTAAGAAAGAACGGATATTTTCACCTTGCAGTAGTAGAGGTTCAAAATGAACCAAAGGGAGAAATAAGCCCCAACGATAACTTTTATTATTAATAATTAATAATATAGTAATGATGAGTACAGTGACATTCAAGAAATATTTGGTTCTATGGATCATCTAGAGTGTTCATAGCCAGTCTAAAAAAAGAATGAACCAACCACTTAAAAGACCAGGCCACACACTAAAAAGTCTATATGTACAGAACTTTAATGTGCATAACTCTGCGAAGAAACTGAAGAATAAGTCCGAAATGAACTTGCAAGAGATTTGCTACTAATCTTAACATGTACCTCTAGCTGCCGCAATGTGTCCAAGAGAAACCAATGCTTCTGTTTCAAGATCATCAGCTGATTCTGTAGTGAAGAAAACTCGTTCCTCATTATCTGCTCGCTGTCCTGAATTGCATCCTCGTTCACTCCTTCCTCCAACAACCTCCGCCTCAGCTTTTCTGTTGATACAGCTAGGTTGTCCACGGGAGCCATTAACTCACTGTTGGACATCCTTGGAAACATGTCCTTCATAGTTTGCAACACTTCCACCCATGTCAATTTATCCTCTCTGTTCTCAGCCCTTAGGTGGAGCCTCTTCGTCCCGGTAAAAATAGAGAATCTCCTATCATCTGATCGGCTCTCTCGAATCGACGAGACCTGAACAGAACTACTCAATTATAAAGACCTAACACACATTTTGTAATTATTATCATTTGCAAATAAAATCCTGCGCATGTTATCTAAAACCTATAACCGACACCAATGCACACGTTATCTAAAACCACGCCAAAACAGTAAGTATTAAATGAAGCCTGATCATCAAGCATGCAAATCAATGAACATATTATATCCAATGGCAAAACAAAAATGAATCCAAAATTCGACTGAAAACAATGGCAAATCAACCAAGAACACGAAATCCACAACGAATAGTTCATACTAATTCCTAACAAAATTACCATCCTCACTCACGATCCGAATTCATAAATCAACCACGAAGTCTGCACATCACGATTACTGATCATCAAATACAAGAAAGGAAAAGGAAAAGGAAAAAACAATTGAAACCTTTAAATGAACTTCACCGACTGGCTTCCGGCTCTTCGTCGGCGAGCCGGCGCTTCCATTCCGTTGATGGTGATTGTGATTGTGATTGTGATTACTAGGGTGCGCCATCACCCGCCGCATCGATTCGTCCCCAATCACCCGCGATCCTCTCTCCGTCTCCTGATTAACAACAATCTTATCCGGCCCATGGATCTTGTAGTAGCTCAACACCCCGTCCTGCAACACGAACCACCGCGGCCGCCATCCCCTCCCGTAATTCACCCACTTGTACAGAATCCCCGAAACCCCGTCCCCCACTATGTCGTTAATCTTCAATTCGCGGCTGTGATGCACATGATTCTGACTGTTATTGTTATGGTTGTTGTTGCTGTTGGAATTGCTCGCACTCAGGCTCGTCGCACCGCCGCCGGAGCCGTGATCGGCGGCGGAGTCACGCGCCGACGAGACTCTGGAGATCGCGGCGAAATTCTGAATTCTGGCGAGGGGATCCGCCGGCGCCGCCGGCATGGTGGAGGTGGTGGTCGCCATGGACGAGACGCAGCAGAAGGGATGCATTGCGGAATTCGGCATAGTTTATCGGATCATTTCTGTGTGCATTTTCTGTTTCTGAAAGGAAGAAAAGAATATGAAGGAAAAAATTAGTTAGAGAGAGTTAACGAATTCGGAGGTGTAGATAGATACAGGAGAGATTGTATGTATAGGTCGGAAATGGATAGGAGGAGATTGATATTGAATTTGGGAGAGAGAAGTTAGGAGCTACGCGGAGAGTTTTCCGGTGAGATGATGGGGTGGGGGGGGGGGGGGGGGGTTGGGGTTGGGGTGGGTGGTTAGGGGTGGGGTGGGGTGGGGTGGAAGCAGTCTTTGTTGAGGTTGAAGAAAATTTCGAGGAACGTGGTAACGACTTGAGGGGATTTATGGTGCTCATGTGTTTTTTATTTAAATACTTGCACCCCCTTTTTATTTTATTTTTATTCTTTTTGTTTAAAGATTTTTATTTTAGTTTCATCTTCATCGTAAATGCTCTATAGTCTTAAAAATTATGATTATTATCTACGCAATATCGTGTAAATTAATTTTTGAAAGGAAATACTTTTCATTAATAAAAAGAATCAGAAACAATAAAACTCGTTAGTCAAAAAGATCAATTATCATACTACATAGAGATCGTGTAAATTATTACAAGCATTGAATTCACAATATATCGATTGATAAGTCATAAGCGTGTAGTTATTGATAATTAAAATTATTATTGGCGTGCTTGAAAATTATTTATTCAGATTTTGTTTCTATGTATGCGTAGGCATGCATTTATACGTAGTGTATGTGTTTGCAAACTCATGCAATTTTTACTATGCATTATAGGTGGGACTTCTACACTATATAAGGGTGATACTATTATTTCGTATGCAAGTGAGATCAATACATCATTAAATACGGTGGAATGTAATCTGGCGGGATTGAACCTAAAAATTCTTATTAAAAATAGACTTAAGGTATTTCAGTCAGCCACTTGAACTAATTATTACTTTTATCAAAATACCATACTTTACTTATCCTAAGTTCAAAAAATTGTAATCTAAAAAAAGTTTAGAAAATCGTTAATTAATAATGAAAATATACTTATAGAGATCGTTGTTGTCAAATACTATATAATAGTAGGAAGGAAAAGAGAGATGATAATTATTTTTTTGTAAAATAATGTATAATTAATGGGTTCAATTCCGACTGTATGTGGCAGTGGTCCCACCTTTATATAATAATATATAAAAGTCTCACTTATGTTATGGTGTAGCAATTTATTTAATAAATATATATATCTCGTGTAATTCTCTAAAAAAAAATGAATTGCGTGAGTGTGCTTATTTTGAATTTGAGTCTATTGAAAAGGTGACGTCCATATAAAAAAAGACGAACTTATTGAATCGAAATTATCTTCAAGACATGTGCAGTGTTGATATTCTCTTTGCAAAGTAAATATTTAGGGTCTAAGTTCGACCACTCAGATTTTCTCATCCATATAATAGTGATAAGAGCGATAGTTCCTCACATAAGATTTTTTAGTGTGCTTTCTTTTTACTTAATAATAATTGATATTGCTCGGTCGCTCGATATGTTACAAGTTTAGATTCTACCGTCGTATGACATAATAGTTGACCTTCTTATCTTTCAAGTATTGTAATCGACTAATAGTTGATTCAAAGTGATCAGTGAAGAAATTTTCTCGTCAAAAAAATAATATATAAATAATTACATAGAACAAAGTTTAATTTCGTAGACACGTCAGACAAATTATTCTCATGATAATAACTAAATAAAATAACTAGTACTAATATGTACTCCCTCTGTCCCATTCAAGAAGTCTCATTTGAGAATCGCACATAGATTAAGAAAAAGAGAGTTAAAGTGTGATTAAGGTAGTATTTTATTGTTAATGTGTGCTGAGTGTGACATAAAGTGTGCTAAGTGTGACATAAAGTGGATTTTAGTGTGTTAATTTTTGCCAAAAAAGGAAATGAAACTTCTTCAATGGAATACCTGAAATGGCAAAATGAGACTTTTTGAACGGGACGGAGGGAGTACTATTTTATTTGAGCAAAAGATTAGTTCTTATACCCGTTTGACGCTTCGCCTCAAATGTGTTGACAAGGCGGAATATTTAATGCCGTCCATTACAATAGTAGTACCATTTATTAGACTATTTAGTCTACAAATTCATTTTTTTTTTCTTCCTTGGACATGTTTAATAGACGTTGGAAATCCAACTGTTTCTTCAACTAAATTTAATGATTTTAACAAAATATCTAATACTTACAAAACTTGTTTATAGTGGGAAATATACCATCTATATAACGTGTTAGAATTTAGAAACTTAACTTATTATATTACTGCATTTTAATAAGTAGACCATCTGCACGAAAATGAATGCCTTTTTAACCCAGAAGGATAATTGATAAGCAGTCGATGAAGCCTAGTCGAAGTGGTAAAATTGAGGCCCACAAATTACCCTTGCAAGAGGTTTATGATTGAATTTCCGCTAGTGTGAGTTTTCTTTTCATTTTCATATAGTATTTGTCTAGTTTGTACTAGTTTATTATGGTGATAGAATGTGCTTTATACAGAATTATTTGTAATATCATGGTTTGTAATGTGATAAGATTTAAATGTAATTGTATCAACTTCATTATAAAAAATATATTTGATAAGTTAGAAAATAAATTAACCTCACAAATTTCTCCTTAGTTAGGAGTCTTGGATTTGATGTCACTTCCGCACGGTGTATAATGATTTCATCTTATATAGTGTAAAGTATGTGAAGTGTGATGATACAATGATTTCTTAATATATATAAATATATCGTGTAATTCCCTTAAAAAAAGTAATTAATTTAACAAATTGCTAAAAAATATTGTCAAACCATCGAGAATATCTAAATAAACCACCTCCACCAATTAAGACAACAAAATAAATACTTTAATTAGTTAGCTTTTTTTTTTGGCATTAGTCGCTTGACTACAAAAGTATTTAATTATTATGAATTAAAACTTTATGAATACAATACCATTCTCCCAGTATGCTTGCAACTTTCTTGGGGCTTAGATTAAAGAAGATTGCATAGTATAAAAACTGCAACCAACCATTTTTTTCATTAGAAAAACAATGTTGATTTTTGTAAAGTAGTTAAGAATAAAATGCTGTCGTGCAGAGATGAAATTCAGACAACCTGTAAAGAGAACAGCATAATTACAGTCTGTGGTTTGTAACTAATTAATATTAAATTAGCAATGCCGTGTGTAGTGAAGACGTTCACAATCTAACAATAGGTTAGGGAAAATTTGGTCTTAATCACATTAATTACTTAGACTAAATGGCATCGCTTGAAGAACACTAGTGGTCTTCAAGGGGTGCTCCAACATTAGAGCACCCTTAGAGATTCCTACCTCTGCATCCCAATAGTCTTTAAGGGGTTTCCAGTACAATATTAAACAATTTTCCATTTTTATTTATTAAATTAATTTATATAATTCCATTAATAAAAATAATATTATAATTCAAATAAAAAAATTACATTAATTAAAATAAAAAAATTACATTAATTAAAATGTGGACTACTCCCATAGAGGTCCAAATTTCTGGTAAACATGCTCGGTGAGATCATTGGTAAGCCGAACGTGCTTTTGTTGATCTCTCAAGCCGGCTTCCCGAGCGAGATAGGTCTTAAAGGCGATCAGGTCCTCCGGGATATTCCGCTAGTGGACGGAGAATCGGAGTTGTCTCTCCAATTCTCTACATCCTCCCGCTCGTCTTCGATGATCATGTTGTGCAAAATAATGCACGCGAACATGATGTCTCGGAGATGCCTCGTGTACCAGCACCGACCCGAAGCGCGGATTATTCCCCATCGGGCTTGGAGCACTCCAAAGGCCCGCTCTATGTCTTTTCTGGCAGCCTCCTGCATCCTCTTGAACCTCGCTGTCTTTGGGTCAGTTTCAACCTTCGGCGCTTTGATCAGTGTTGCCCAAGAAGGGTAGATCCCGTCGGTCAAGCAGTACCCCTTGTCGTAGCGGTTGCCGTTGACGGTGAAGGTGCACGGTGGAGCTCTATCCCTCAAGCACGTCCGTGAACAAGGGCGACTGATTGAGGACGTTGATGTCGTTGTTAGAGCCAGCACACCCAAAAAAGGCATGCCAGATCCACAAATCCTGCAACGCCATCGCCTCCAAGATTAAGGTAGGCACGTCTTGATCGCCGCGAGTGTAGGCACCCGCCCACCCTTTTGGGCAGTTCCTCCAAGCCCAGTGCTTGCAATCTAGGCTCCCAAGCATCCCCGAAAACCCATGCCGCGCCTCGTGCATTTGGAGCAGACGTGCGGTATTGGCAGCGTTGGGCTTCCTCAAATACCGCTTGCCGAAGAGGTCGATCATTGCTCGGCAAAATTTTTTGAGGCAAAGCCGGCTCGTGCTATCTCCAATCTTCAGGTTTTCGTCGAACACATCCGCAGCACCACCGGTCGCCAGTTGTCGCACCGCCATCATGCATTTTTGCACCGACGTCAGCCCCCATCGTCCGAGTGCATCTTGTCGATGCGTGAAGTAGCGGACGTTTTCCTCCAACGTTTTGCAGATGCGCAAGAACAGATGCTTATGCATCCGAAAACGACGTCGGAAAAAGTGCTTGTTGTACGTGGGGTTGTCGGCGAAGTAGTCGGCGTGTAGGAGCGCACACGCCGCTTCTCGGTCGCGGTCGACGAACCCCTGCGCCCTCTTCTTCTTCTTTTTCTGCGCCGCTACGTGTGCAAGTATGTATCGATCCACATCCGCCATCATCTCCATTACCTCGTCGTCGGTGCCGCCCTCGACATATTCCACCGACGAAGATGAAAAACTCGACGAATACATTTTTATGTAGTTGAATTTGAGAGAGAAAGAGGTTGTATTTTTTGTGTGAGATGAATAAGGGTTGAGAGATGTATTTATAGTGGAGGAAAAGGAAAAATAAAAAATAAAATAAATCGGCATTTAGCCGTTGAGAAAGCAGCAACGATTGATAGTGTACGCGCGTGGCTTGCACGCGCTGAGCTCGAGCCCGTCCCGAGCGTTCGAGCACGCCTCAAGGCGCCGTGGCTTGCTACGCGGGGGGCTCGAGCTACCCCGGTCTCGAGCCACACTCGAGCACCCCTCATAGAGCGCGCGATGCACATAGTCTTAGGGGGCTGGAAAAGGGTGGAAAAAGAAAGTTTTCACCTCTTTTTCATCCTTTTCACATGTTTACTGTGATGGAAAATTTTCTTCGGGCAGATTAGAAAAATTTCTCCGGCAGCTCTTTTTCACTCTTTTCTCTCAATGTTGGATAATATTTTCCTTAGCTTTTGATGTGAAAATATTTTCCAATGGATAAAAGGTATAAAAATGGGGAAGGGGTGGAGGACCATGTGATAATTTTCTTTCCCATCCTAGTAAACATGTGATAAAAAAAAGATGGAAATGTTAATATTTTCTCATCTTTTCTTATCCATAATTTTCCAATGAAAATATTTCCATCAAATTAAACGCACCGTTAAAGTGAGTTTACTTTGATGGAAAAGGGTGAAAAAGGAAAATTTTCACCCATTTTCCATTATTTTCACATATTTACTATGATCGAAAATTTTCTCCTGGTAGGTTATCAATTTTTCTCGAGCAGCTCTTTTCACTCTTTTTCTCTCAATATTAGATAATATTATTCTTAGCTTTTGATGTGAAAAATTTTTCCAATGAATGAAAGGCATAAAAATGGGAAAGAGGTGAGGGGGACCATGTAATAATTTTTTTTCCGTTCTAGTAAATATGTGATAAAAGAATAATGTAAATGTTAATATTTTCTTATCTTTTCTTATCCTTCATTTTACGATGGAAATATTTCCATAAAAAAATCGCACCCTTAATTAGTACTGAATATATGATATTTGAAAATTAATTGGTAGACATGAGTTTAATTCCAGCCGGTTTTTTACGGCGCCCTTTCTGCTGTCACGCTAATCCATATATCTTTTTTTTTTCGCTAGTATATATATTTTTATGTCTCATGTATAAATTTATGTCGTAGATATGAAAAATAAATGAAATTATTTGTGAATGAAATGTCGCTCTTATAACTCGTAGATATTGCACATAATTGGAATTAATATTTTTTCTAATGATTGTTGTTACATGCTTAAGACCAGTCAAAACGCTTCAGTGTAAGTATTTATTTTAATAATACGTTTAATTTGATGGAAATGAGTGGAAAAGAAAATTTTTTACCTCTTTTTCATCATTTTCATATGTTTATTGTGGTGGAAATTTTTATCCGGACAGGTTAGAAAATTTTCTCGGGCAGCTCTTTTTCACTATTTTTCTCTCAATATTAGTTGTTGGATAATATTATCATTTGCTTTTGATGTGAAAATATTTTCAATGGATAAAAGGTATAAAAATGGGGAAGGAGTTGGGGGATCATATAATAATTTTCTTTTCTATTTTAACAAATATATGATAAGAAAAAAAAATGAAAATATTAATATTTTCTTATTTTTTTTTATCCATCATTTTTCAATAGAGAATTTTCCATGAAAGTAAATGCACGAGATTATATTATCATATTTACTAGAGGAATTTTTCTAGAACATTTTGCTCTCTCGGAAAGTTCTTGAATGGAAAATAAGTACTAGTACTATTTGACCTTTTTAGAAAATAAAATGAATCAATCATTGGTCAAGTTAAGAGTAATTTGATCAATTTTGAACACACCTTGAGCTCAATTTCTTATCAAAGCAAAATAAACAAACAATAATAATTCTACCACGAATAGTTCTACCTGATTAATCCTAACGAATTGAGCTTAAAGCAAATTTTTAACTTAGCATAGTTGATATCACTAGTAAGTACAAATTTGGGAGATAGGATTCGTAATCTATCGTGTTACCTTGAATTTTTGTACTTTGAATTAATTTGTTTCATTTTTGATAAATTTTATATCTCGTCTTAAGCTGTATTCATCGTGCTTTTGTAAATAAATTTTTATTTACAAAAAAGAAGTACATATATGACATTATTGGTTGGTTGGTAAGAAACTAAAAGAACATATATGTTCACACAATTAGAGAGTATCTTTTCCAATTCCATTTTAAAACTTCTTAACCAAACGGTGAAAAATGATATTCTCCACTAAGAGTATAAAGAGAAGGGAATATAATCTTCATCAATGAGAATTTCAAACAAGAAGGAAAAGGGGGAGACTTAAAAAAAATAAAATACTAGAAAGTAACCAAAACTGCACCATATGCTAGGAGCGATGTGCTCATGAATTATATATATATTATTAATCGTGTTGCACATCAAAAATAGCATTCACGGAGTTCACGATATTAAATTATATTACTAATATATTATATGGGTGTGAATTTGGTAGAAACTCATTTTTATATGAATCTACAAGAATCAACATAAATATCACTTACGCGATGCACAAATTACAGTACGTTAATATACAAACAAGTTAATGTACATATTACAATAACTTAATGAACAAATTATTTAGCAAACTTTTAATGTAAAAACAAAAATAATCTAATGCATCAATTAATCTGGACCGTGGATTAAAAAAATCAACGGTCCAAATCAGTTTATAGTTTCTACCGAAAGATAAATTCCTATGCTCAACCTATATTCTATTATATAAATATACTAACATTACCAATACAAAAATTCTAACATTACCAAAAATGAAGAAGCTGCCTTGGCCAAGCAGAAATAGATGCTGGGGAATATCCATGTAAGAGCATCAAGCGCCAAATAATAAAACAGGGCAATCAATATTCTCTTCAATTTCGACGGCAATGTTTTCAAATTACAGAAACGACAAATATACAAACGAATACTAAAAACTATTCCCAAATTGTACATTGCGACATTATAAATAATGCGTGTGTGTGTGTGAGTGAGAAATCCCATAAGTTGTATGACGAAAATATATCGAAAAAGTGGTTGGGCCGAATTTTTTCAAAATTATATCCGAATATTGGTGTGTTACAACGCAAAAAAGGGTAATTCTATTCATAGCCCCAATATTTTGCTCAATAACCCCTTAATTAAAATAAATAGATAAATATTAATATATGTACCATTCTACCCTTATAGCCCTAATTAATATCTATAACCCCTCAAAACTTTAAGAACGAAAAACTGCAGTAGGATTCATCTAAGAAAATTAATGAAATTATTTTGTTCAAACATCAACAATATCCTGCACGATATATCTACAACATCCTTATTCGAAAAATTGATTTTACAACATGTCACTTGCAATTATAAGAATATATACAATATCAATTTGTTTGATCTCCAAATTTTCGAGATAAAGCAAGAACACCACCAAATCTTCATGTACTTTGCAGTTGTGCCAATGCCTTTCATAAAACACTTAAAAGGGCGGCCATGAAACGATATCTTCTGTATATAAAAAATTCATAAATATTGACAATTCTTCATAAATCAATTTTTACTATTGAAATTGGATTAATATCAATAATGTATTTTGATTTCACCACCACCATCGGTCAAGATGACATTAGGAGTTTTAAGTTACCATTCGAATTGAGCGGTGGCTACGATCAAATTGGCGACGGTTCCGCCACAAGTGACAACGATTGGCTGCGTATAGGATCACCGGCTACTGAGATTGTGTGGATCTTGTTCAGAACATTAATCAAAAAATTGATTTCGTTTGCATTGTTTCTTCTTAATTTGGATCTTTAATTTTGTTCAATTACTGCTACTTTCCTTTCTTAAATTCCTGCAAGTTATATAGTCTGAAAACATATAATTTGGGGGCTATAAGCCTATAAGGGTAGAATAATACATATGTTAATATTTTTATTATTTAATTAATTAAGAGGCTATGGGGAGAAAAATGGTGGCTATGAATAGAATTACCCCGAAAAAAAGAAAAGATTAAAAATAATACTCACTCTCAGTCAGTTTACATGCTTATCTGATTAAAAAGGAAAAAGAAAAAAAAAACTCTTCTTCGTTTAATAATGAGAAAGTAAGTAAGGACAACTTTGATATTCTCAAACTGAAAATCATAAAATAAATAATAAAAAGAAATTACAAAATGATCTACGAATTGAATGAGAGGGAGAACTAGTAATACTCGTTAAAAAAAATCATATAATTTTAATCATGCATTATTTAATTAAGACTTAAGAGTTAAATAGCTGGTCAAGTTATGGATGATGGACCCCTATGATAGGTAGTTAATTATTCTCATAAATAAGATCCTTTCCCTTTCTTCACGATTTTCTCAAAGGTTATTTTATTCAAAGTTGATATGATTTTCTTGTGAAACGAAATGCAATAGTAGGGAAGACGTCCAAACATTCAAACATACTCAAACAACGAATTATGTTTGAGCTTCAACCGTATTCATCAACCAAGTAGGGAAGACGTCCAAACATTTGAACGTGAAGTACGCGCTGCAAATTACGCTAAAAATGAGCTACTCTATTATCAAATCGATAAGAATGAAAAATCTACGTGTCATTGCGAAGTAATTCGTTTACGAATTGAACCCAACTAAATTTTCGTCCATACCATTGAATGAAAAATATTATTAAGATCGATTCATACCAGACTTCCTATTTGTGATATACTAAACAGTATTAAATATATTGATTGAAATGTGATAGGATGAAGATGGGAAGATATTAATTTGCAAAGGGTCCACGAAACGTGGTTAGGCATGTGAAGTTTATAGAGAGAGAATGACTAAAAATGATGGAGATCCATATTCTAAAAAAGACCATGATTTGATTTACAAAGCTAAACGTGTATCTTTGTTGGAACCAAAATTAGCACAAAGCGCGATTTTCTTTACTTTATTAACACGACAAATATAGGATCTTTGACTATGTGCATAGAACTTAAGACCTCAAATCACGATTTTTCATACATTGCACATTCCATTTCTTTGGATTTTAATAGATTTCATGTCATGCCTAATTCCCAACTAAGTATCACATGCCGTCGAAACTCGTATATACAAAAGTGGACAAATTTACTATTTTTATTTTCTAATTATTGCATGGAAAATGAACAAGTAAGAATTTATATTGACGACAAAATGAGAAATTTAACATATTTTTTGTAGAAAGGAATTTGCATTTGATTTATTGGATACAAATAGATGAAGTTGAAATTTTAACATGCGCGAATTTACCATTATGGAAGAAATAGATGTAATGATTGATTATCCAATTCAGACTTTTTCCAACCCAATTACAGTCATAATTCTAGATAATCATTTGAAAGTTTTTTTTTTGAAGAATAATCATTTGTAAGTTAATAATGCTTGATTCTTATAGTCGGACCCATTCAACTTGAAATAACTGGATTAGTTAAATAGAAGTAAGATTTTACAATACAATAATTCTTGTTGCCAGCCGCATGCAAAAAAAAAAAAAATTATAAAAATAAAAATAATCATATTTCTCTTTAAGGTAAATAACACTTGTATTATAACAATAGTAATAATAATAAATAATCAAGTAACGATTTTTCCTACATAGCCGGCGTGACTGAACGGAGATGACTTTTTTCCCCATCCATTTCTTAGAAAAAGTCGATTTATTATCAAGATTTAGGTTTATATTCTTATTATATCGTGAGACCGATGGATTCACCATTCGAAATCGAATCTTAATAAATATTACAATATCACACACCCAAAAAAAAAACATCTAGTTAACTAAATTAAAATATTCGAAAATCGATTCATTTCCCCCGCATATGATATGACAACTAATAAGCGCCATGCCGTATTTGGTAGACCAACACAGATCAATCTCAATTTTCTATTGCAATACAAATCTTCATCTCATTTTATTGCATTAATTAATTAAATCCGATAACATATACTCTCTTCGTCCCGATGAGATGTCAGTTGCCCTCAAAACCCGTATACTAAAAAAGTTGGAAGATTCAATCTTTTCACTTGCATGAAAATAATACAAATAAAGAATTTGCATCGACGGGAAGGGCAAAATGGGAAATTTGACATACACTTTCTCTAAAATTCCAAAATATGTGATATCTTCCATGATTCTCTAACTAATCATCATAAATCATACAAAATCTTACCTTTACGTAGGAAAAGTGAGGCTAACCTAGGAGGTTAATCATAACAAAAAATGAGTAAAATGATTAGCTTTGACCACAATAATTGGCATAATATAAATCAAATAAAAAGGAGAAAAGAGACTCACAAGTCACATATTCACATGATGCATTGCCTTTTACTATTATTTCCTTATAAGTTGGGATGAAAGCTAGTTCAAGCCAATTTCCTTCTGACCAGTCCTTTAAAGAAGTCGAAACTGTAGCCACATGGGTAAAAAGGTAAAAAAAGTTAATACTTGAGAGAAACACACACACACACACACAGCATAGGACATAGTCACATAAATGCATACAACACTGAATGACATAACACAATATGCATTTAACCCTTAGGAGGAACAAATTATTGCAACGGCGGGCCATTCAACAATCTGTCAACGTATGCCCGCCTCAAGCCCATCCCACCGTCCCTCCCTCACCGATGCATAAACAGAAAAACAAGTGTGAGTGTGAGTGGAAGTATGACATTGTTCTTCTCTTGCCATTTTCAAGTAAACCGTGTAAAAGAGGACGGCTAGAAATTTCATAGAAGACGAACGACACTTAAATCCCTCGTGTTTTGTATGAATAAATCTTAATTATAAACAAATAAGCATATTAGAGATTCATGAGATCCAGACTAAGTTCTTTAAAGCTCTGCTGTACCGGGGGGTTTAGGAAGGTCGGAATAATAATAATCTATAAGTAGTAACGGTGAAAATCACAATGGCATCTTCCTAAACTCCTCATTCTGTGGTTTCCCAGAATATAAATCATGCACAGAAAAAGAAAAAGTTAGAATCACAGTGCACAACACGAGCGGGTGCTACATGTCTTCACGTTTCACATGTGGAAAACGTTGACCGTTTGGCATTAGGACAAATACAAACAGAGAAACCAGCTGCAAAAGACCATGCATAGGTACACCTTCTAGAGGCGGGCAAGTGCTTAAAATCGTTTCAGTAAGAGACAGGACATGCAGGAAAGATCAAATCAACGATCCACCTTTATGAAACTTACATGCTCAAGGACAAAAAAGTTGCATATCAGGGTAAATGGAAAAAAAAAGAGCATCATACACTTCTTGTAAACCCAAAGAAGGAATCAACTGTGTTATTTTTTTTTACTGATTGAAGCCTATAAACGAGCATGGGCTGCAAAGCAAAAAATAATTACTAACTGCTAGTTTGTCGAGACCGATACAATTATTCAATAAAAGTGAACATACCGAGTTTTTGATTTGAACCTCACTTTTCAATTCAGAGTAATTTCACATTTTCCAGCTTATTTTCAATCCGGACATTTGACATGCTCAAAACAAATTGAAGTACGATTATATTTTCAATATTTTCCACTCTTAGGAAATTGCATCCATATCATAGAGCAGACTATGTCAGGCTTCTGCAGTCATACTAGTGGATTATTGGATTTTTTATGATAGGAATTGCAGGATCTATGACTAACGATAGATGCTGCAGTTGCAAAGCTTTATCTTGTTTAAAATAGAAGTACCTGTTTCCATCTGGATGAAGCTCACATATCTGACCATCATCAGTGGCAGCCAATAAATATCCAGAAGGTGTTAATCCCTGAGAATCAGAAGAAGTTTGCTATAACAATAATCACTTGGGCAATAATAAAGACAGGAAGGCCCAATGTTGTTGCAACTTCAGTAATTAGTTAATTTGTTTTTTTTTTTAATCTTATTTGTAAGAATATTGTATAAAATGTCAAATTCATGCCATAGCTTGGGTGACTGGTTAGCGCAACTACTGCATAGCTCTAATTTGCATCTAATGACTACATCAAGAATCAGCAAAGAGAAAAGAGTCGCGTAAAGCTGCAAAGGTAAAAGCCAGTATCTACTCATTCAATAATGAATTTAGACCATAATTGCGCACGTGTCAAATTATATTGACAATTCCTGTTGATTCCAAATTGTTTAATTCTTCCTAACTCGAGATATTTTCTGCATAAAAAAGAAGAATAGGCTTCACATCATCTGTGTCACTCTTATGAGCATCAGCAAACAAATAAAAGTAAAAGTAAATAATGGGAACAAATAAAAAGAAAAGGGAAAAAGAAAAGGGAGCAGGGGAAATACGAAAACCAAACGGCCGTCCTTTTGAACTTTCACAACATAAGGATTAACTCATGCAAGCTAGGATTTCCTAAAGTGTGCGTGTTATCTTCCTTTAGAAAAGCGCTCTGAGTAAAGTGGCCCCTCAATAATGACAATTCAGTGAATGACACTAATAGGTTCTTTAGCGTACTTTTTGTTCATTATATCACTATGATAATTAATCATTTATTATCACATTAATGTTGCTCAAGTTTTTGTTCCAGAATGTTGAATCAAATTGCAAGTCCTTTAAAAAACCAAACATTAACCTTATCTCGTTCCATGTTAAGTTAGAGATAATTAATAAGTTCCGTAAGTAAGATTGTAATAGCCTCGACTAAAGCTAAGAGGAGTCTGTGGTGAACTGAAGAGCTTTACAGATAAGATGTAAGGATAAACTGGTGGCCATGTATGTTTCCATAATATTCACCTGGATCGTGACAACATTTTCCGAAACTTGGTCCTCGCTCTCATTTTTTTCCTGTACAATAACTCTTTGTCCGCTGCATGCAAGTTACATAATGAGGAGCATTAGTATGCAAACAGTTCCCTAAATTCTATTAAAGCGACTTATCTGTAACTCGATGCATTTCTCAAAATGGCCATAAAATTTCTTCATTTGGTGATCCCTTATGAATAAAAATTCAGGCTAGATGAGTGGCAACTTAAAATATAATTCTTTTTAAGAATCAAAATTTGGTTCTTTCATAATTAATGATAGTTACATGTACATAATCAATTCATGTCATAAACTTTGCTTTTCGTTCATTCTTTTTAATGTGCAATTCAGCTATGCAGATAGGTGGTCTCAGTAATGGACCTAATAACAATAGACATCTGCATCGGTGGTCATAGCCATAGCCCAAAGGTCTAATTTTCTTCTTCTTTTCCTTAGATAATTCAGTATTTTAGATGTATCTCTGCAGTGCCATTAACAGAAACAGTGAAAAGAATATCTTTCAATCTATTTATTGTACTTCTTTAATTCCTTTCTTTAATTTCAAAATCCAAAATTCTAGAGCAAGAGATATAAGTTCGTTCATTTTTTCATTTGCAGAAGGATGAAGATATATTTCCACACCCCAAGGCACGCACAAAGATGAAAAAAATCGGGAAATTTCCTGAAATTTGCAATTCTCATGGGTCCATCAAATTACGGTAATTATCAATGTAGACATTGATGTCTAGTACAAATTAAACAAATATCAAACTGTTGATTGGGGAATATTAACAAACATCAGAACTGTTTATTTTCAAAATCTTACTCATTTTAATATTGACATAGATAGATATACCCATTATATTTCAGTTAAAAATAAGATATCTCTGTAAACATCGGATCTCTTTCACAGCCATAATCAGCCTCACCTGTGAAGCCATGTTTTATAGTAGAGGCTTTCCAGTGCCCGGAAGCCTACATGACAAAAATAATCACATTTGCTTTCAGAACAAGCTAATGGAAAGTACTAGTTCAACAGATAAACATTATTCACTAACATAGCGAAATCCATACAAAGTTCATCCAATGTTTAAGCAAGTTAAATGTCATCATAATATTTATCGTTGATTTGAGGTTATGGAAAATAGTCTGGTGTTAAATGCAAACAAAACAGATAATGATACTAGCACATATTAAATTCTCAGGAGATAGTGGGACAAAATACATTGTCCTTATTTCCTTTTTTTTTTTTTAAATTGAACTAAAGCCCTTCAGAGAGATTTTAACAAAGAGATCAAGCCTATTATCAAAGATTTGTAATGCCGAAACCGAACTCTGAGTAAAAATATGTATTACGAAAGTAAACTCCAACAATTGGTCAATGGAGAAAAGCACTTATCAGCTAAAGGTGAAATAAAGAAAAAAAGATGTATTACAAACTAGTAGAGCGATAAAGGAAAAGTTGATCACCTTGACTGATGAAGATATCATGAAAGCTTTCAAATTTGTCGAAGAAAGCTGCCATGATATCTTCACGTTGTAATAGGCTTGCGGCATATCCCAACCTCTGCAGAACAGCATTTAAGCATGTTGTTGGTTTTTGATTATCGATATTCAATCCGATTCCTAAAAAGAATAATGAGAGTACCTCAATGGAAACCTTGTGATTTTGAAGATATCATATTGTATAGCGACCATACATAACTCAGTTTCAATAGTAGGAAGTGGTGGGTGTGTCAACAATAAAAGAGTGAATCTTTTCAAGCATTAGAAAACATGAAGAATTTGTCTGCTCACATAATTAACCATCAAAGAGAAGAGTATTTACCAGCACTGATATTAAACTTTTTAGACTTATACGCTGACGTGCACAAAATCCCACCCACTTTAAGACCATCTAAATACAGATCATTTGGCCACTTTATCCGGACATCTAGTGAAGGCATTCCCTGAATGATATAGTATAAAAATGTATGAATAATAAAATGGTACTAGAAAAAAAGTAACAAGATTGAGAAATCAAAACTAATCAACAGATATAATTATGATTTTAGAATCAAGCAGTAAGAGAAAAGAGTTTAGCTAAATCATTTGCAGAAATAGCTGCATATCTTTTAAGGAAGTAAAAGCACAGTCTTTAGACAGTAATAGCTGCACATTCTTTTTTTAATGAGAGAAGTTGAGACTGTGCTTTTACTTCTCTCATTGAAAAGAATACAATGTTTCGGAGCCCTGCTCAGCCTCACGGAACTCCTGGCGAATGTTAGCCTAGTTTAAATATATTTTCTAGATAATGAAACCAATCAAATTGACAAATTTCACATCGGCAAGCGTCCCTTGTCTACAAACTTGTATATAAAATTAGACACCACGACCTTAGAAGCATAGTGATCCTAACCTCTATGAAAGCTCTATTAAGAAGATCCATTCTTATGCACTCAGCTCTTCTTGAGGACTTTCTGATGCAAAGCTTGCAGTCGGGCCTCAAGAATTAAAGCTTTTTGACTCAATATCAAGTGTAGCATTAACCCTATAACTCACTACTTTCATTCAACAGCTGAAGTACTTGCATAATCAACTAGATAAACAACTACCAGACTAAGTATCTTTAAAGACACTAGATCAAAATTTGAAACAATATTGTAACAAAAGATGCAGCATCTTCAATTTGTTTTAAAGAAGCAGCAAGGATAAAACCACCCAAAACCTAATTTGGATCTTGATTAAAGTTCAAATATTAAAACAATATCTTGACCATCGACTCACTCTGAACTTCTAATAAACATCAATTTCAGGCTACTCCCTCGAAGTTAGTATCTTAACTGATTACCACTAGTTTACCATATCTTCACGGGCCTAACTTGTTTGATTTCGTGAAGCAAAAGTTCTGAGGTGTGTATCCCTATAAAAGCTGTCAACTTTGATACATTTATAAGTTGAGCCCTGTTTCACATACTTAGCCTGCAGAAGGGTCTCCGATTATAACTTAGAATGGACCCCTAAAAGGTTTTACTATGTAACTAACTCAAACGGGATAGGCAACCTAAATTCCATGACTATTCCAATGAGGTCCTTATGTTCATTTGACAAACAGGCACACGCAACACTCAGTAAAAGCACCTACATTTCTTCGACAGACATCATTAATTGCCTCGGTCATAGCCAGACAAACCACATACTGCACTAGCGGCACCACTCTCCCATCCTCCATCTGTATCGTGAACGAAAAAAGAAGGCATCCCTTTGGTGACTCCCATACATTCTTCGACCGACCTTCAAGCGAGCCAGATGTAATCAACAATTACACACAATATGGATAGATAAATTCCACCACACAATATGAAAAACACAGATTAATACCTCTGCCTTTGAACTGCACATCAGCAACACACGCAGAACCAATAGGCAACTCACCAAAATTACTGCCAAAAATCAGTTAAAACAAAACATCACAAAACGAATAAAACTACATAAACTACATTTCTTCAACGATCAATGCAGCTTAAATAATAAACTATAAACGAAGAAGGCTTACTTAACAACAACATCATGCGTGGAAGCTAATCTAGGAGAGTAAATGAGCAGCCTTCCGAAACGAGAAGCGGAGAGAGAATTCATATACGAATTTACACGAAAAACGTCGTCGTTACCAGTACTCTCAGTCTCCGAATGCAAACACACAGTCACCGGAGATTCCTCGGGAAGTTTCAAAGCGTTGTTCGTCTTCAAATACCGCGCCAATTCATCTTCAGCAGCCGATTTTCCGCAGAGCACAAGCGTCGTAGATGATTCTGACTCCATCTCTGCACATGAACAATTAGTGGGACAATATAATTAGCTACGCCAAAAACCGCGGGATTGCAAACATTGATCGGAAGCTGATGGAGTATACTTGGAGATAAGCGGAGATTCTCCGGGCAGAAGCTGAGGCTTTGAAGAGAGAGAAACGGCAGAGGTCTTTTTAGAGAGAGAAAGCGAGGGGAGCTGGTTACAAAGAGCATTGAAGACTGGTAGTGAAGGCGGAGAAAACAATTTCGCAGTTTTTTCAGGGATTTTCCTTTCTCATGCGGAAATTATTAAATTGATAACTGTAACTAATTTTTTTTAAGTTTATCTCTAATATATTTTTTTTTTTTTATATATTAATTGCGTAGAGTTGTTGATGAACACATTTGAATTCGAGTAGGACTAGAAAGTTACTTCATGTAAAAGTTGGGGACCAAACTGCAAATTAAGCTATTTGCTGTGGCAAAACGGCGCAGTCTTGAAGTTCTGAGTTTATTTCTCTGCAACGACGCACAGGAGAGAATTCGAGTTCTGCGTTAATGGAAGAACTACAGAAGGCTTTAAACGACAAAAGTTTAAGAATTTCGACGCTCCCAGAAAAGGGCCGCTGTCTTTTCACTGCGCGTGATTTCGCCCCAGGTTTTTCAAGATAAAGTTGCCATTTTTATTCTCAAGAATTTCTTGAGTTTTGGCAATTTGTTTCTTCTTCGGATTTTGATTGTTTTGTGTTGCAGGGGAAGTGATTATAAGTGAGAATCCGTATGTTTCTGTCCCAAACAAGAACAAAGAATCGCCTCTGACTAAGTGTGAGTGGTGCTTTTCATCAACCAACCTGAAGAAATGCTCTGCTTGCCATGTTGTTTGGTATTGCAGCAGCAAGTGTCAGGTAAAAAATGGCGATTATTAGAGTGATTTTGTGTTGAAAGAATGAATATGTTATGATCTTGAACCGAAGTTTGATTTTTCTAATGTTTTTCTGGGATTTTTATTGTGTGTGATAAGTTGCTACATTTGTGATCACTTTCAGAAGTCGGATTGGAAGTTGCATTCTGCAGAATGCCGAGTGCTGTCGAAAGTCGACAAGCAGAGAGTGGAATCACTCACGCCATCCTTACGTTTGATGGTGAAACTTTGTATAAGGCGAAAGTTAGAAATTGAGAAGGTTAGTGGGTGCTTGAAGGCTCTGACACAGTGCCTGCGTTTGATGATTGTCGATAGTAAAGTAGCGACTTCTCATGCTAGACTTTTCGATTCGAATTTATGATAAGTAAGAAGAGGTTAATGAAGAAAAATGTTAATGGATGTGATACCTAATGTCTTATCTTTTAGGTGAGGAAGGCTTTCACCTATCATTGCCTTTGCTTATCATATTTATGTTAAGTTGAGATTTTTTAATGTAATCAGATACTTCGTTACCTTCTTTTTTTGCATCTGTGGCAACTGAATATTGAAGTAATATGTGGAATTTTACAAAATCCTGATGCATGTGTGCATTTTTAGGTAGCTTCTGATGCGTAATCTTTGTATTTTCAAACACGTCATCGAATCAAACTAAACACAGTAGAAAATATCAATTCTGCAACTTATGTAGTAGAAGTTCATCTATGATGGAATTAAACAAACGTTGGTGTGCAGATTGCTGGGTCATAGAAGATATTTCATTATCAATGTGTGGTCTGTAACATGATAAACTGATTGTTCTTATATATTTTCAGGTACTCCTGTTGGCGCTCAGTTACTTGGGTCTTTTTTCCACTTTCTGAAGTTACTCCTCTCCTTCTTTGAGGGGTAAAACATTTATTCTCAACACTTACAGATATATGCAATGAGCCTAACGATGTTGATGGTTTTCTTGATGCTAGATTACCCCTACTTCCACAACAGAAAGTTACAAGTATGTGGAAGCGTTGGTTTCTCGTATCCTTCTGTACTGTTTGTTCAGCCTTATGCTCTATGAAGCATTTTAAACTTCTATAGCTATTGTATTCTTAACAAAACTATAAAAAGATATGTCTGATGTTGATGAGAAACAGCTGCTGCTGTATGCACAGATGGCTAACCTTGTCAATTTGATACTCCAGTGGCCTGATTCTCAGATCAACATCAAAGAGATTGCAGAAAATTTTTCTAAGGTATCTAATGAACTAAAGATCAGAATAGTTTGTATCTGCTCTTGTATTTCTTTGTGTTTGGGAGATTAAACAATCTATCACTCCTTGCTCAAGTTACAGCATGCAATGTTGTTGTTTGCTACTTCGATTTCCATATATTTGCTACTTGGCTTCAATATCTCAGTCCTTGCTCAAGTTACAGCATGCAACGTTGACGTTGTTGCTTGCAATTTTGATATCCATATATTGCTACTTGGCTTCAATTATCTATGAAATGTGGCATTGAGTGGTTATAGTCATGTATGAAGTTGAAAGGGAAGCATTAGGAAAGTAATTTGTACTTATTGTTTGCATGTGGGAGATTAGTCATCCTCATTAGGAACAGAATCGGGATAATTGAAGAGAGCGATAGCTTATTGGCATGAGTGTGTAAATCTGTTACGAGCTGTTATTCAAAGTTAATTTATCGAATCTATTGACAGCCATTTGTGTTGTTGCTTCAAATCAAATGACTGATCTCAGTGAATTGCTGTCTTACTTCTTATTTTCAACACCAGCTAGCATGCAATGCACATTCTATTTGTGACGGCGAATTGAGGCCCCTTGGAACAGGGCTATACCCCGTCGTTTCTATCATAAATCACAGGTATTTTCACAAAGATTAAATATCTACCAACAGCCTTGCCACAATGGTGTTTCTAACTGTTTATGCTATTTTAGTTGTTCACCAAATTCTGTTCTAGTATTTGAGGGAAGACTGGCAGTTGTACGAGCCATGCAGCATATACCAACAGGGACTGAGGTAAATACCTCATACTGTCGTGTTCATGTTGTTTGATGTCATCTGCTAATTCTGTTATCATTTGATGGGTATTCTTATACATCATTATCACTCCCTTCTGAAGGTATTAATCAGTTATGTAGATATTGCTGGAAGCACTTTAACGCGGCAGAAGGCTCTTAAAGAACAGTACTATTTCTCTTGTGCTTGTTCTCGCTGCATAAATTTGGTACATTCAATGACCCTTCCTTGTTTCTTGGCGAATTTTTTTACCAAATTTGAGTACATCCTCTGTTTTTGGTCTTCTGAACTAGTCTAGTTTCATGCCTAAGGGACAATCTGATGATATTCGAGAAAGTGCGATTCTGGAAGGTTATAGGTGCAAGGATATTAAATGCGACGGATTTCTTTTACGTGACTACGGTACACTTTCGGTTTTCAAGAATGTTGTTACCTTCACTTAAATTTGGAGTTTTGTATGGATTCAAAGTCATTTTGCTTGTCACTCTTATTTGACGGCAGATAATAAAGGGTTCATTTGCCAGCAATGTGGACTTCTTCGGGACAAAGAAGAAATCACTAACATCACTAAACAATTGATATCAATCTCAGAGAAAGCTTCCTTGTCACTTTCTTCTGGCCGTATCCGTTGAACTTTCTGATTTAAATAAGTGCATTTTTCATTGCTAATAAGTTATAACGTAGTTGATAAGTACTCCGGTTTTTGTTACAAAACTTGTATATGGAAAGTCAAACTGAAGAGGAGAGAAGCAAAGGGGTCCTTAATAAGATTCAGATAACACTGAGGCAATTAAGGCTTATAAGATGGTTGAAGGATTGCAACTACAGCTGTACCACCCATTTTCAATCAGTCTGATGCGAAACCGGGAGACTCTTATTAAGGCATGTTTTCAGTTTTAAATTTGAACTTTTATTGTGTTCTTTTGAGTTTCCGTGCCTCCGTGTGAATGTATATAGCTACAGAGTTCTATTGGCAGGCATGTAATCCAGAGTCGTGCACCCCTTGAACGAATTTGCTCGTTACATTCTGAATACCAATTCTGAAGACAAATTAGTTATTCATTTGTCTAAGCAGAATGGAATAAAGCTAAACCCTTTTAGTATTATTGCACTTTTATGATATTCTCTTAGTTTGGGAGACGAACAAGGAGGGTCTTGGGTGCTCCTTTCTTTGAATGAGTTATGCATAAAATATATCAAAATTATTGTTCACCTGAAGTTTGAATTACCTGAATCACTTGGTTTCGTTGCTTGCTAAAGTATTTCTTTTTTCATGGAGAATGTTAGCCAAGTTCCAAGGTTGATTCCTTTTTTCGCCACAAACTGTTCTATGTTAGTAAACTAATCAATAATCATTATTGGAAACCCCTATGTCTGTAGATATATATGGAGCTGCAGGATTGGAGGGAAGCACTTTCTTATTGCAGATTGACAATTCCGGCATATGAGAGTACGTAACTCAGCTATCTAATGCTTTTCCAAGAATGAATATGGTGAATTTTCTAGCTGAACTCAGATGAATGCGGATACATTATATTGCTAGCTTTCATTTCTAGACTTGAATTCGAAAATCTTATAAATTGATAGCTTTCATTTCAATTTCTAATTCTGCATTGAAAAGTTCCCTTAAAGAAGTATATACAAATGTTACAGTCTTCTTAGTTGATGTTTGTGCATACCACAATTTATTCCATTTGTTCATTTCTGAATGATCATATTATGTATTATTTGTAGCTTCAATTACTTAAACATCCTTTTGTTCATGCAGGAGTGTATCCAAGATTTTATCCTTTGATTGGACTACAATATTATATGTGTGGAAAATTCGAATGGTAATAATTTTCTTCATCTTTGGGGGTTTACAAAATGTTGGCCAAATTCTTGAAATCGCAAGTTACAAATAAGCATCTTAGAATCATTTATGATCTTTTCATGACAGATCCAATATCCCTTCTGGTTGAATCTAATTGACACCCTTTTGCCCCATCCCCGTGGAATCTTTACCTGAGTTGACGTGTTTTGAATTCGCAGGTTGCTGGGAGAGACGGAAGCAGCAGTTAGATCACTAACGAAAGCCTTTGACATATTGCGAGTGACTCATGGAACGAAGAGTCCACTCATGATGGAACTCGTGAGTAAGTTGGAGGAAGCTCGTGCAGAGGCTTCTTACATGCTGCATGGTCGATGAAGTCTTCATCTCGAGCATGGAGCACGTAGATTTGACAGTCGTTGCGATTTTACGACTACGAAATGGCTGGTAAGAGTGGTAGATTTGACAGTCATTGCAAAGCTGTATGCTGAGATGGTATTCATGTATGTAGTAAACAAAAAAGAGATTGAAACGAAAATTTAGTTCTTTTGTTTAGTGTTTGTTCAATTAAAATAGCATATGCATTTAATTGCACTTGTTTGAGGTGCAATGTTGTTTTAATTATTATTTTGATTTTAAACTAACTTTAACATTTAAACTCACTTGGAGAATATTGAAAAATAAAATAAAAAGTTGGAAAAAGAGTCCATCTATTGTGGAGCAGTGAAAAAAGAAAATTATGAATTACTAATTCAAACTCTCAAACCAATTTTTAGTGATAAATAAGTCAAGTTTTCAGTTAGACGTCTATCCATTAAGTTTAATTAAATTTTAATTATCTACTAAATTTTCATAGACTAATATAATAAACTCTAATTGGGGTTTGATAATTTTTCATTATGGATTAACAAATAAATCTCAATTATGATCAACTACATCTTAATTAAAATCCTAATTATCTCCCTATCCTAATCAGTAATCAACCCCTTATTAAACGTGATTAGGGTTGTTTAAGAATGCCTGCACCGAAATATTGTTCAACTGATAAAATTGCCAGTTCAATTCCATTTTATAAATACTGTTCAACATAATTTTCTTCAAAAGCACTATAATCCAACAAATATGTAACAGCAGTTGTAAGTTGAAACTACAACATGAAAAGCTAGTTTACTTTTGGATGATGGTGGGTGGCAGCATGTCTCTACAGCCAAAAATTCTACATCTATATATATAATACAAGGCAATATTTTCCACAAATGGTATGATCTTCAAATGAGCACTCATTAAAAAAGGAAAGCTTCACAACAAGAAAACCTAAACGACAATAAGATTGATACAGAAATAAACAACTCTAAATCTTTGAAGAAATAAGATTGATACAGAAATAAACAACTCTAAATCTTTGAAGAAATGAAGCATCAACCTGATCTTCAAGTTTCTTCATAAGCTACCTAGCTGTTCTTGGAGCTGAAAGCAAGCAGTCGAGATTTTACAAAGCAACTTGCGCAACTGGCCTCTTAACATAGACGGCTCAGATTGCACCGCTGCTTTTGGATCTGTTAGCATGCCATGGAGTTGAGAGCATAGAACCCTAGTTTTCTGATCGCCTGCACTTGATTCAGCAATTAGTTGAAGCACTGCACAGTGTTGGTCAGGTGGGGTAAGTGATTTAGGTGGAACTGGAGGAACAAGAAAAGGGTGTTGGAGTAGTTCGGGAATCCTCCAACGCTCATTCCGGTCCCAAGCAAGGCATTTCTTCAGAAGATCAAGAAGCCAGGGGTTGGGGAGAGGTTCGTATATGATCTCATGATTCGGATCTGTGATGACTTTGAATTTTGCCCAGAAAGTTTTGTATTCTGCAAAAGGCGTACGCCCATAAACCATTTGGTAGAGGATGCAGCCGAGGGACCAGATATCTGAAGGACGACCACATTTTATTGTGTTTCCATTAGCATCTGTCTCATTGCACATAAATGCTTCAGGTGACATGTAACTTAGAGTCCCGACCTGCAATATGATATGATGTTAGCAAATGACAAAGCGCATTAACATGCAAACGTCTTTATTAAGAGTAGAGTATTAGCCAAACTGAAGACTTGAAAGATCACAGAAGTTGTTGATTCACTATTGAACTAATCAGACAGGGGATTCAAAGTGAATTTTTTCAAAAAGCTCAAACTTTTTCTTATATAAGAGAAATGGGAATCATGTTGTTATGGATTTAATGACTTTCTGGGATATAAACTAAATTTAAGAGGTAATATCTAAGTAAGAATGAAGTTTTAAAATAATGGAAGGAAACCTGTGAGTCCCGTTGAATGTTTGTCGTGTCACTCATTATAGCCTTGGCGATCCCAAAATCTATTAGCTTCAGGGAACCTCTCACCAGAAGAAAATTAGCTGGCTTCAGATCGGAATGCACAATACGTTCCTCATGAATAGTGTTTACTGCTAGAAGTATTTGCTGCATCATGATATGCAAAATATTAATATAATGTATCTTATTTATTCGTTGGCAGTGGCCAGTTTCTTGAGCAAGTATACAGGGCAATGAGGTAGATAAAGTAAGGGATTTCGTGAAGGACCTGCCAATAAAATCGGAGCCAATTCTCATCTATGATTGCATCAGAACCATCCAGTTCCTTCCATTTTTGAGCTAGCATGTGTGCTAGATCGATTTCTCCATATTCAAGTACCATGTAAATAAACCCATCATCTCTAACCCTGCCTTCCTTATTACTCATTGAACCACGCATCACTTCTTGATGCAAAGTCTTATCTGTCACCTATGAAGAAAACCAGATATAAGTTTGTATTTTGTACATGTAATATTAGCCCACTTAAAGCAAATATGGCGAAGAAAAGAGGATGAAGAAGAGAATATGCATAAACTTTTTATAATGAAAAATCTTTCACTTCATAATATAAACTTAAGCAACAGCTTTCATTGCTTCCTAAAGACTATCTTTTGTCTAAACACAGGGACCATTCCTATAAAAGCGTTTTTAGTTTCTCAGATCAACTTTGTCACATGTATTCCCCACGACCGAATGATTTCATAAATCTTAGCAACAGTTCAGACATGAGACATGTATTCCCCACGACCTAATTTCATTGAAACAATTATTCACTGCAAGTAATAACCTTGGAGCTAGTGCAAACTGATGTCTTTTAACAATTCTTTACAAAGAGTTAACTAGTTAAGCAGTTAATGCTGCTCCATTTCCATAATCACATCCCTATATTCATAACGGACTACTTGAACGATGATGCAGAGGAAATAAAAATTGCTGCATCTGTTTCATCAGTATTAACATTGAGGTGTGATAGTTCTAGACAATTAAAGTTGCAACACTTTATGGTGTGACACCAGACCTCACCAAGGCCAAGTGCTACCTTTCTTACTAAAGGAGCAGCATATTTAGTACTTGACGTTTCTATGTTTTTGTAACAGATACAGACCAAGTAAATTAGTGAGCTCTTACAGCAAATAGGTATAACCATCAACGTAAGAATGACAGCGAAGGAAAAATTATCTGTAATAAGGTAATAAATTTAACTACAAAGCTATCTTTCCCATCAAGCAAAGGAGGAAAACCAAGGGAACATAAAAATCAAGTAGTTAACGGCATCTGATATAGAAAGTACCTCATAATCAACCAGCTGAATAATGTGGTTCATCCCCCTCAGTTTATTTAAGTACTCTATTTCTTGGCAGAATCCATATGCCGTGGCATAGTCACGGCCTCTAAGTTTTATTTTCTTTAAGGCATAAATTGTGCAATCTGATGATATGACTTTGTGCACCTCACTACTTCCACCACTACCTATCTTGCCAAGTCTTTGATAGAGCTTTCCATTAACTTTAAAAAACACATCAGGATCATAACCTTTCTTACGAGAAGTTGATGTTGCTTTACCAGTAGCACCTCTTTCTAGTTTCTCTGACTTTGAATTTTCCAATTTCACATCTGATGATGGAAGTTGAGATTTTACATTGGGCAGTTCTCCTTTGACTGTATTGATGTTGTCTTCTTGAGAAGAATCTTTGGTGGTACCATAATCATGTGGCAAACTAGTCTGCAACTCCCTACATGCGCCAGATGATTTATCGACTTCCATTGCTGCTGCAACAGCAGAGCTGATAGGTTGTGAGGTCTCGACTGAGTGATGAGCTAAAACTTCACCACCATTCTTGAATAAAGAACATGATGGCTGCACAACGTCCATTTTCCCTTCAGCTTCTTCAGCTGGCCCTGTGCCCAATTGAGCACTGCCCACTTGAGATTGCGAGCAATAAGTTGTTGAACTAATCATAGGAGCAGAGCCTGAGGTCACTAGTGTTGAAGTAACACAAGAAGATCCGATCAATGAAGACCGCGTCATGGCATTATTCAAATCATTCTGTAAAAAATTTCCAAATTGGTGGAGCTGATCACGAACACCCGGTGTCCTACCAGCTAGAGAAGAAATACCACCCTCAGACCGAAGACTGTTATCCATTTCCATGCTTTGAAAATTATGATTTCTCCAGTCCTGATCGACAGCAGCTGAAGTGTCCACTTGTGTGCCCACATCCGACTCCATTTCTGTCAATGCAAGTGAATCCATATGAGACAACAAATCATCTTTCCTGGTGGCCATTTGATCATCGGCCCCTGCATAGACAATTTGCAGTTTCTGCTATAAACTGTGAACTGCTGCTAACCCCTAGTTTCTACCTAATTCTTAACATCCATTAACTAAATTATTTTTAGACCCAATTTTTAATAATTAAACATGCTAAAGATTCAGAGATTTGATTGTAGCGTTACTTAACAAATAGAAATAGTAATTACCATGAGAAGTGGAAATGGCATTGCTGGAAAAATGAACCTTCCTCTGAACTTCCCCTAGAACATTCCCAGGGCCTACTCTTGATGAAGCAACTGCATCGTCGATCTGAGGCCTAGCAGAAATTCTAGGTTTGTCTGTCTGACTATTGAAAGGATTGGTATTTACATCTTGTGCATTTACAGTGGTAATCCCTTCTGAAGGCGGAGTTATTGAAACATCCTCCTGATGGTCTTGACTGACATATACCATGGCCTTGGACTTTGGAACCGAACTCCTTAATGTCTGACCCTGCGGAATATCCTCTTTGCACTTTTTGGCATTGAATATTGATTGTGGTTTTACATTTGATTCTTTAGGAGGCCCTCGTTGAGGAACCACAGTTCTTCTTGGTCCGATGCCGTTTGACTGCATTGTACCTAATTATCAATCCAAACAAATACAATACAAACGCTTAGCAAAGCTAAATCAATAATACACCAAATTTTATCTTCATCTACAACAGTGAGGAAAAAACAAAGTAGTAGACCAGCAACTAAGTTCAGATTGAGTAACACAAACTCAATTACATACACTGATAAAATCCTTCGCACAAAAAATGCCTAGAAAACATTACTATCTAAATCAATATCCGGTTCGTGAAGCTAAGTAGAAGCAAAATTAGAGCTTCAGCTCTCAGACCATATTACTGCAGTAAAGCATAAGGCAAAAACATTAAAGATCATATGTTTGAAAAAGATAAGGTAATTGAGCTATATTTTAAGATAATGCAGAATCCTTATGTATCAAATAGAAATACTCAAAACCTTCAGTTCCCAAAGTAGAAAATGAAAACTATAGCACAATATCCCAATTTTTTTTTATGAAATTTTTGCTTATTGATGCCCGAATACTCTTAATTCGTAGATTATCTATTCAATTCGAGATACACCAGATCAGTAGGAGTCCACTTAAAATTCCATTGCCCTAGCAGTCTAGTACTCTCTCTCTCTCTCTCTCTCTCTCTCTCGCTCTCTCTCTCTCTCTCTACACACACACACACAATGTACCTATGGGACGGTGTCGTTTAAAGGCGGCTTCCAAATGGCGAACGATGTCGGGAGGGGAAGAAGACGAGCACGACGTCGTTGAGGTGCAGGTGGAGGTGGTGTTGAACGTACGGCTGAGATTAATGGAGTCAGGGTAGATGTTAATCGGTCGACTTTGATTCGGTTTCAGGAATTTCGCCTCTGCAGGTGGGGCCGGAAGGTCAGGCTCCCCTTCCATCGATTAATCGCTCAAGCATCTCCGATGTTCGATAAACTACGGAAGTGGGGCCGGAAGTTCAGGTTCCCCTTCCGTTGTTTAATCGATCAAGCATTTCCGATGTTCGACAAATATTTGCAGAGAGAAAACCACATTACAGAGATGCATCCATTGAAGAATTGTGCACTGTGTGTGAGCGTGTGTGAGGAGAGAGAAAGAGGAGAGAGGAAGAAAATTTTGAAAATGCGTAATGGCGGTCTTGCTTGCTTGTTTTGTTTTCTCTTTATTTTTTTAATTTTATATTTTCGGTATATTCTTCTAGTACTGTTTATCAAGCACAAAATGGGCTAAGGCCCATAAATGCAAATAAAAGCCCAATAAGTTTATCAAACATATTCAAAGGGTTGTTCTCTTCGTCTTCGTCAGCTACAAACAGAGACGCCGTTTTCACACATTTGGAGATACCGTCTGTTACAATACGCCGGGTTCGTTCTTCCCTCCCCTTCTCTATTTTCAATTTTTTGGCTGTTTTATTTTCTGGCAATGTTATTATTACTTTTTAAATAAATAAAATTTGTTCTGTTTTAGATGGATTTTGGTGATAAACACTTCAGGTTTATCTTTATTTTCATTATTTTGATCAGAACATCACATATAGTATAACTTTTAGAAAAATTATTCTCCATTATTGCATTATATACTTTCTAAATTCAAGATCAGAACATCACATATAGTATAACTTTGAGAAAAATTAACGTTAAATGTTTAATTTAGAGAGGTATTAATATGAGAAAATTTTAATAATTTATCAATTTAAAGAATAATTATGATAAATACGAAAACATGTCTTTAAGTAACTTACATTTAATTACAAATAAATGTAGAAATTACGCCACGGTTATCGTACATGAAACATTTGGCTTCGGGAGTTAATCACTCTATCTTAAGCCAACACATGCACACACCAAACCATGCTTTCTCATCTACAGTATCTAATATTTTTAAGAAATAGAATTTCCCTACTTTTAAATTAGGCAAAAATGTACTCCCTCCGTCCAAGTTATGTCTACCCATTTGGGGTGTGACACGGGTTTTAAGAAAACTAATAAAGTGGCAGTTGGTGGAATAAAGGTGTATTTGAGGGGTATGAGATAATGACAAAAAATAGTGGTAATGACAATAAAGGTGTATTTGAGGGGTAGTGAGATAATGACAAAAAATAGTGGTAATGACAAAAAAGTGGTGGGATTGACCAAAAAGTAAGAATAAAATTGTTGGATAATAAAAAAGTAAAAATAAAATTGATGTGAGATGGACTCATCAATGATAAAGGGTAGTAAATAGGGAAAAATGATGAGGGTATAAATGTAAAATTCTTAAACTAGGTAGACATTAAATGGACAAATTTTTTGTGGTAAGTAGGTAGACATAAACTGGATGTAGGTAGTATAAAAATATCTGACCTTTATCCAAATTCTAGATAAATGACAAACCTTTTAATTTTAACAAATTAGCAAAATAAATAGTAAGCTTCTAATTTTTCTCAATGTCCGTCCAAATTCAATTTGGACTAAATATTGACGATGATGTGTCCAATTTAGAGTGATGTGACATTTAAAACGACGTTGTTTTAATCAAAACAACGTCGTTTTTATTTTACAAATAAAAAAAAAAACAAATCAAATTACACGTCACTAAATTATTGCCAACTCATCATCTCCGGCCCCGCCGACGGCCAGAGAGGAAGGACCAGAGAGTGAGTCTAGGGTGGAAGCGGAGGCGGGGGAAGGTATACGGCATCTCCGCCCCGGCCGACGACTGATACGACGAGTACCTCGGCTTGCCAGATAAATTAGACGCGTATACATATAAATCGTTCAACTCAATAATAATTATGTCAGAAAGTATATTTGGATGGACATTGAGAAAAATTAGAAGCATACTATTTATTTTGCTAAAATTAAAAGATTTATTATTTATCTAAAATTTGGATATTAGAAGGTGAGATATTTTTATACATTTTTGCCAATAAATTATGTTTTATAACTCAACCAGTAAACTCGACAACTATTTCACCTCAATTCACTTCACACCCTAACTCTCTCCTTTACCCTAATTTCGCCCCGTCGCGTGGTCGTCCGGTCGCTGCTGCTGGTTCACGCCCGGTAAGTACTCTCTCTCTATATCTATGTTCTCTCTCCTCTCCTCTCTTCTCTCTCGCTGACTATCTTTCTTCTTCTGTCCCATTCTCCGATAGTCTAGCCTCATCTCCAACGCCGTCGCGTCGCCATCCCATTCCCGCCGCCGGCGTTGCCGCTGGTTCCCAGCCCGGTAAGTTGCAGCCGCTCTCTCTCTCTCTCTCTCTCTTTCCTCTCTTTCTCTCTCTCTCTCTTTCCTCTCTTTCTCTCTCTCTCTCTCACCCTCGTTCTTTCCTCTGCTCTCCGACAGTCTCGACGCCGTTGCGTTGTTGTCCCCTCGCTGAATTGCATTTCGCCGGAGTTGAGTCGCTGGTCAGTTTTTTATTTTTATACTAGAAATCTCTCTGCAAGTATAAAATGAATCAGTAGATGACACAATATTTATCTATATATTTGCAATTTTCATGTTCCCCTCTAATTATTGTAATTACAACATTCCTTCTAATGTTTTTAACAATTACGAATCCTACTACATCTTTAATTTCAGTTTCAATCCATCAATAATACTATGTCGTTTAGTCAGCGTATTGTGTAATTTTAATGTGGTATCTCTGTAATTATCTTCTGGCAATGTTATTATCACTTTTTTTTTTCATTATTTTGATCTAATCATGCTTTATCAGAAGAATTGGAAGTTGAGAAAATATGTTTGTTTGTTTTTTTTTTTTTTTTTTTTGGGTATTGTTTTAGAAGAATTGGAAGTTGATAAATGAGAAATATGTATTTGTTCCGGTTGATTGTAGATTTGTGGAAAACTATGAGCAAACACTGTAACCTGTGCGATTCATTATTAATTATGATGGCTTTTGATGATTTATTTCTTTACTGAAACTGTTGCTTGAATTAGTAGAATTGATAGTTTTGGTTTGCTATTAGGTATTCTTGATTGAGTGAAGTCTCAAAACAGCAGAGAGAGAAAGAAAGAGAGAGAGAGAGAGAGAGAGATAGCAAGAATGAGGCTCCTAACTCATAATATGTTATCATCAAATATCAAAGGTGTGAGTAATGGATTCCCACTTCGGATTGAGGTAGAGAAAATGGTGGAGAAGGAGGTGGAGTTGAACGCAGACTTCCTCCGAAACATGTTTGCCAAGATTGAATGGAAGGCGCTCGTGGATGCCTCGAAAACCTTGGGATACGGTGAGCT
The DNA here is from genome assembly GCA_029490685.1 of Schizonepeta tenuifolia. NCBI lineage: Eukaryota > Viridiplantae > Streptophyta > Magnoliopsida > Lamiales > Lamiaceae > Schizonepeta > Schizonepeta tenuifolia. The sequence continues at coordinate 122,818,137 of CM055956.1, forward strand.
ACCTGACAATGCTGAACCTGCCATGCTCAACTCTGATGAGTTTCTGCAAAGGTTTCACCACGCTCTCCTCGAGCTTCATCTTGAGGAGGGTGCGTTAGTTTGTCCTGAGACTGGTCGTAAATTCCCGGTCAACAAAGGGATCCCCAATATGCTGCTTCATGAAGACGAGGTTTGACTGTTGTTGTGTCAAATGTTTGTCCTTGTGTGGTCGTGTTTAGGATTATGTTTAACGATGTTAGGATCTAAGGGCACTCTTGTTGGGGTCATTGTCATACTTGTGAAGTGATGCGAGTTTGTTGAAATAGAACCTAAATCATCTGATTTGGTTTTGAGATGTTTTGATGAATGATTCAGTTATCTTGCATCAGACGGCATCCCATTGTTGACGTTACAAGGTTGTTTACTTTGGGTGAAGATTAGATTGACAATGCATGTGATTGAGTATTTACAAGGTTGTTTACTTTGGGTGAAGATTAGGTTGACAATGCATGTGATTGAGTATTTGAAGGATTATACGATCAAACAAGTTCAATATTATTGAATCCATCAAAGTATGCACTAGGTTAGTGTGTATTATTGTGTTATCTAAGTTGTCACTAGAGGTGGCTAAATAAGCTCCGCCATAAAACTTTTCGATATGAATGTTTTTTCAGGCCTGTTTTTTCCACCGGAAGGTCGAGGTAGGTCCTGTCTTTTGCCAGCTCTAACGCCATCTGAAAAATATTGAGTAATGCAACAGATGCACTTGGTTGCTTTAGTTGTGTTCGAAATATGTGATAGCTTCACGATCATCTTAGGGTGTGCTTGGGTCGAGGGATTTGATTCCGCTCAACGCCTAAATCTTGAAAGTAATACTCGTATTTCACTATCGTCAATGGATTTGTTGGATTTCAACTCAGATGCAAGTTAGTGCAGTTTGAGGATCTTGATTTTGTCACATTTGATTGATTTTAACTAAATATACTGGTTGTTATTTGTCATTTCAGTTTTGCGTTTACAAGCCATATAAATTATGACATAATGTTAGTTACTTTGTCCTGGTTTTGTGTTTTTCTCTTCTCTTCTCCCTTTCTTCTCGCCTACTTGTGACGCGTCTTGAAAAATGAGTTTCCTCAAAGAGTTCATCGATAAATGAATATTCTACTCAATTTGTCACCTACCAAATAACAAAATAATTAATCCTTCAAAATCTTTTAAAAGTGGAGTTCCTACCCACTTTCAATCCCTATCTTTCCTTTTACTCTACATTCTTACCACCAAATAGTAATATGATAAATTGAGTGAGACGGAGGATTTAGGCCATTATAATTCAACGATTTAACTCATCCTCTCGGGCATTTGATAATTTATGATTTTCTTTTAAAAAAAGCATTTTGAGCTCTCGAGTCTCAAACCATCTTTCAGTTTTAACTTATTTGCCAAAACAATTGAATGACTTCCAAAATTTTACAATTGCAGTTAACTTTCTAAATTTTGCAAGTTAGGTTGGGGGGAAGCGTTTATTAAGCAGTATAAACTGGATAGATAAAAATAATATAGGTTAATCTAGCATTTACTTTTAAGGATTAAGATTCAAACGATATCTAATCATTCATGAATATTTAAACTATTGGGATGACATATGACATTGAATGAATCTTGAGATAATGTCATTTTACCTTATTTGGACGTATAATTTCATTAAGTCCATTTCCTAAAATGGACCATATGATAAATACCCCACTATAATTCATAAAGTACCATATATGACACTAAAAAGCTACTAACTCTATTCTCTTTCCTACTTGATGTAACAAAAATACCCCAAAAAAGTTACTTTATCTTTTCAATTTTATTATAAACAATTCATTTTAATATACAATTTTTATTAAATTTTAAAAAAACATATGTAAAATAAATAAGTGGAAACTCGGCGAAGTAATCCGCATAAAGACGGGTCAAGGCATCAAGGCGGCTCCGATGCACATCTTTTTTCTCTTTGCTTCAAGACGGGCATGCGCCTCGGCCTCCGCCTCCTCTTCTTGGGCAGCGACGATGAATTCGACGGTCTTCGCCATGAAATTGCCGAACATGGTGGTGGTTTGGAGAGCAAATTCTCTCATTTATTCTGTTATTGCGTTGAAATAATCATCGTCACCCGACATGATTTTTGAAACAATCGAAATAAACAAGAATATAAAGATGTTTTATATTTATAGATGAGAATGTGAGAATAAAAAAAAAGTTGAACCGACGACCGTTGGTGATCGCAATAGCTAGCGATCGCGATCGCCACGTGTCTGCTGACTTCAGCGAGCTCACATGAGCTCGAGCTCGGAAGAGAGAGCGCGCACTCGAGCACGCCGAGCTCATGGTTGGAGCTCGCATATGCAGCGAGCGCATGCTCGAGTGCGCCGCCGCGAGAGCCTAACACTAAATTGGAACGATTTAGAAACAAAAGGATTTGGAACAATCAATCGCATAGTGCAGTTGGATAAAAAGCTATAATCATGATTTATTATCAAGAAGAAATACAAATAAAGAGTGATAACACATTTAAATTGATACTTAAACATTAACCCGATTGTAGCAACTAGCAACGTATTTAAATTGGCATTTTAAAATTAAAGAAAAAATATTTATAGTGCCACCTTAAACCTTTATGTAAAGTGTAAACAGCATAATTTGATCAATAATTAAGCTAAACTTTGGTTAGACTCGTCCAATCATATTTTTGTGTGGAGTAAATCATTTTCATTAGTGAAACTTTTGATAATAGTATTTCTGACTTCTGATGAATAAATTAAGTAACAATATATGCTACGTCGGCGCAATTTTGGGAAGAATGCCCCACCGCGGGTTCCTATAAATACCAGCTGTTTGGCGCCAAATTCATTTCGAACGTTTCTCATTGCTGCTCCGGCAGAAATTTCTCTCTGCGAGTACGCTTCGCGAATTGGCTTGTTAGGGTTTTTGTCCACAGCCGAGTTAGCTTTCCCAATTTCATCTCCAAGTAAGTAGAAAGCTCGGAAATCTGATTTCACGGTTCATTTTTTTGATTCATTTAAACGAAGTTTTACGATCGGATTTTCTGGAGTTTATGCTAATTGATTCTATTAATTACTGCTTAGCGCGATCCTTTGCAGAGAGATTCCGGCTGAAATTGTAAGAACAGCGAAATCCAAAGGTTTTGAGATTGAAGTGGCGCTTGTGCTGCGGAATTCGTTAGCAACTTCGCAATGAGTAGGCTTCTAGGGTTGTCAGGCATAAGAAGCCTGGAACAGTTTAAATCTTTGTCTGGATCTACTTCTGGAGCTGCGAACAAGAAGATGATCTCTAATGCTTCGCTCACAACTCCAGAATCGGTTGCCTCGGGTAGTTTTGCCAATCTGAAGCTCGCAGCAGGTTGTAATAAATTCTGGTAGTATTTGTTCGTTTTGTTGGCAAATGTTAGCGATATTGAATGATTTTGACCAATTGTTCCATTTATTGCCTTTCTTCAGAAAAAATGGTCAGGGAACAAGCTTCTGCGAGATCTGACCTCGAACTGGCGGTAAATTGAGATGAAATTAATAAATATATGTCTGTTGCTTATTTCTCTACCTGCACTTATGTTCTCTAAGTACTAAAAATCCTATGTACATTAGTTTTTTCCCCCCAGTAATGTGCATTTTTTATGATCTTCATACACATACAAGATGATGTGCTGCTATGAAATAGTAATAGATGTAAGCATTCTGCAATTTTGTCATATCCAGAGTCTCATTTATATTTCCGAAAGCAGAAATTGGGATCCAAGTTAATGGACTGCAGGAATTTATTAGTAACTTTCGATATCCTAAATTCTGATTAAGCTGAGTGTATTTTTGAAATGCAGAACTCTAAGCTCAAGAAGCTGACGGAGCAAATATCTGTACTAGAAGAGAAATTGCAGATTGCTTACAATGAAAATGCTAAGTTTAAGGTGAAGCAGAAAGAAGATGAGAAGCTCTGGAAAGGACTTGAATCAAAATTCACATCAACAAAGACACTGTGTGATCAACTCACCGACACTTTACAGCAGCTGAATGGTCAGGTTCAGCAGGGTATGTGTTCTTCGTAAAGGAATATCTCGTGTTCATGGTATAGACATGTTCTGCTGTTCTACTGATTGTAGACTTCCACAGCTGGGAAAGATAAGGCATATTTTGAAGATAAACTGTCAGCAACTTCAGTTACTCTCAATGAGTTGCATGAGAATATGAAGTCTATGTTTGTGAAGTTGGACTCCTCTGAACAGACTATTAGAATTCGTGAGTGATAATATCACTATTTCAGTCTAGAGCTTATGTCTATTTTTTTAGTACTCTAGTTATTGCCTTTCCTTTTGTTTGTTTTTGTGATAAGAGGATTTCATTTCTTGATATGTGATAAATCAAGGTGAGAAGGAACTTATGGAACTTGGCCTTGAAAAGGGAAACATAGAGACAGCTTTCAGAAATGAACAGAACAAAGCTGCTTGTCTGATTGAGGAGAAAGGTAATGTTGGTTTATCTGAACCTTTTATAATCAATTGAATATATAGCTTGAGAACTCGAATATATGTAACTAGTAATCAACGAGACTATGCTAGGATCAATTGCTTTGAATGCTTTAACAATTAGGAGGATAAGTATTGATAAGTTCCTCTGGTTTCCACAAGGTGGTATAATTAAGTCTCAGTTGTTATGTGGACACTTCACATTATCCTTCAAATAAGTTTTATTGTCAGAACTACATTTGCCATTATAGTGTCGGGTATAATCACTATATTTTTTCTACAGAGCTGTTTCACTTTTGGCCTTGCAAATTTATTAGTTAAAATGCTTATAGAACTCTAGTTGCATCTCATAAGTTGCAGTTTAAAATATACTTGACCGAATAGGCCTTACCCTTGGAGTTCATTTTGTGAACATGATTGAAGCTTTAGTTGGGTTTTGGGCTAGATAATGTGGTTTGAACTCCAAAGACATGAGCGAGAATGAACTTTGGTGTCTTTAGTTGTTTGTTTCAGAAATACCATTACCCTATTGCACAATCCTAAGTACATCATGCAAAGTAGCTCAAAATGTCAAAGTCAGATACATAAATTATTACCTGAAGTCAAAACATACTGCACTGTTTCCATGCTACAAGGATACACACCTTATGTAAATGAAAGATTATTATCCGTGCATGCATGCTTTTCAAAAATTCTGAGGCATTCTGCACATTTTCTCTTACCTCAACCTTTTTCACTCTCATTACGCATACATGTACCTGAACTGATGTATTCTTTTTCTTACTGGTTTTTCAAATATAGCTGTTTCATGTTCCTATGGTAGGCTTTTCACTTATTTGTTTTGGGTGAAACAGACTGTGTGTTAAAAAAATTGGAAGAAGATGGAGCAGCACACAGAACTGCTTTAGAAAATTTGACTTCTGAGATGGACAAGTTGCAACTTGAACTGAGAGTAAAAGAAGATAACGTGCTTGAATTGAGTCTATCCAAGGAACAATTGGAGAGAGAAAACAAAGACCTGTTATCTAGCAAAGATGATTTTGCTAACAGATTGCAACTTGCACTGGTGGAGGTCAAAAATCTTGAAGATTTTGTGAATGTGCTGGTTGTGAAGTTCAAGGAACTTGAGAGGCAAAGTTTGACATTTTCAGACAAAGTCATTCAGTTAACTGCTTTATTTGATTCATGCTTGGAGTTGGCTCAGCAGGAGAAAGATCTCGTATCTAAGTGTGCTCAAAAGAAGTTTGATCAGATTGACTACCAGCTCACTAGTGTTGTGTCTGAGAAAAATGCTGTACTTTTAGTTAATCATGGATTAAAAGATAAAATTCTTGAACTTCAGAAAGAGCAGGAATTTACAATGGTACAGCACGCTGAAGAATGTCGCTTAGCAGAAGAGAAAATTCGGAAATTGGAGTCGGAAGTGAAAACTCTTGTTACTAAGCAGAGTGAAATGCAAGCCTTGATACTCAAATTGGAGGATAACCTTACGAGTTCTTCAGAGAACTCAAGATTATCAGAGGCAAAAGTGGTATAAAAAAGCTTATGTACTGAATTTGGTTTTTTGTGTAACAGAATGGGGCATAAGTTAATTTTGTTTTCTTGTCATGCAGCAAGATTTATTGAAAAAGATTTCTGAGTTAGAGGTTAGCAGCACAGGTCTTATAGATGGACTTAAAACAGAAATCCTGAAGAAGCAAGAAGAAAATGATCTTTTACAGAAAGAGGTTGAAAAAAGTGAAGAAAATGCACATATACTCGAGGAAAGAGTAAAGGAGCTTGAGAATGCAGTAGAGGAAAAGGACCAGCTTGTTGTGGAACTCAAGGAAAGAGAGAAACAAATTGATAGTCAGAAAGCAGACGTATTCTTCTGATTTTCAACTACAATTTGTGTACAACTGCCTCTTGTATGGGTCAGTAACTACTGGTCTTTTATTTTAGGTTATGGCTTCCCTGGCTGACACTGAAAGTAAGCTTCAGGAGGCTAAAAAGGCATATGATCATATGTTAGAAAGCAAACACTCAGAACTATCCAAACATTTGAAAGAAATATCTCAAAGAAATGATCAGGTCTTCTCTTTTTTCCTTCACTATTTTAACTTCTAAGGATTCATATTCTTGTTGCTTTCTGGATCCATAATAATGACTATTTGTTGATATCTGATCAGGCCATTAACGATATACGGATGAAGTATGAGGTGGAGAAGCAGGAGACTGTTAATCTTGAGAAAGAAAAGGTTCTCTAAGTTTCTTTTCTGTATGAGTTACTGCGTTCACTTCCTGTTTTGTTTTATAACATTCATCCTATCAACCTTCAGGCGGATAAAATTGTCCAAGATTTGGAAAAAGCGTGTGCACAAAAAATTGAAGAATTCAAAGAAGAATCTCGGCAACATTTGCTGCGGGTGCAGGAAGAACATGCTGCAACAGTAAGCACTCAAACCTGTTTAAATCAAGGTTTTCAAGTTTGTGAAACGATAATTCCAATAAGGATTATTAATTTATTAGTTAGAGAAAAGATAGGGAAGACAATGTAAAACTAGGAAGAGTAGTGGAAGAATAATTCAATATTTTAGTTAGTTCTAGATAAACATAGACGACTCTTGAAGTGAGATTGACAACATCTTCAACTGATTCTTGGATAAAACCATATGAGTATGAGAGTGGAGCCAAGTATGATTTCCTTTCTCCAAAACCGTGTAAGACAGATGTGAATTGATACCAGTTCTCCTCTATTTCCCCGCCACATTTTGAATATTTCCATTATAGCACACCATAACAACCTTAAATTTCATTTTTCTTGCCATTTTTTTTCTATATTACTCTTATTTGAGGCTATAGAATGTTTTTTAATTGCTGTTTCTTTCTGATGAAGAATATTTAAAACAAATTAAGAAATTTCTTGTTGGTTATCTCTTTCTCTTAGCTTTAGTAAGTTAAAGCACCATTTCTCTTTACTCAAATCTTAGAAAGAATAACTTCTTTGATCATGGGTTGTCTGTCAAAAAAATAGAAGTCAGTAACACAGAGTTCTTTATTCAGTTTATGGTAAGACCTGTACTTCAAATATTATTTTCCTTGCCTTCCTACACCATTTTCTGGTTCTGTTTTTGTATGGTGCACAGAGCACAGACACAATATGGATTTTGTGCTAGATGAATATTGATGTTTTATCTACAGGTTAGCAACATTCAAAAGGAACATGCTAACAAACAAAAGAGCCTCATGTCTAAGCATACGGAAGAACTAAGACGCACTGAGCTTCATGCTGATGCCGAGTCAAGAGAGGTATAACATCCACAGTGATATTACTGGCACACGGTATCATTTATCTATGTATGTATTCCCTGCAGAAAACAAAAATGCTTAAGGATGAGCACGAGGCTCAGTTAAGAGCTTTGAGATGTGAGCATGAAGATGAGTGCAAAAGACTGCAGCAGGAGTTGGATATTCAAAAGGCGAAGGTGAATCCCTTACTTCAATCTGTAGTTTTACTACATCACTAAAGCTGTCGTTTGTTATCAGGTAGAGAAGCAGATGGTTTACTTGCAGATGCAGTTGAAAGCAATCAACAACCCACAGGAGGACCAAGAAGTGAATTCAAGAAGGGTACGCCTGATAATGTTACTCCCCTCCACCCCCAATTTATGAGAAAATAGAGAAACTCTCTTCATGTAGGACGACTGCAGTGTATAATGGTCGAAATCATGACAAGTAGCGTTATGATTTAGTAATTCTATGGTCATTGGCCTTAAATCAGGTGGGCAACTTTTCAACCTTGTAGAGGAAAATTATAGTATGTGCTATCTTTTCTACTAAGGTCAATTTGATTAATTGTAGTAACTGCTAATTTAGAGAATAACGGAAGATGACTACCAGTCTACCACTACCATGCAAGTGTGAAGGTTGAAATTGTAGACAAAATAGAATACAGATTAATTACTTTGTATGATGACTCCCTACTGGTTTTGAAATACTATAGGTCTTATTAGTTCATATATTGTTTTCTTAAAATTTCAATTATCTGAAAGATATAAATACCTGATATAATAATATCTACCAGTCATTGATTAGTTTTCAAATATTTTGAGTAATTTGCTACAAAATTCTACCTGTGGTTGTTCTGTTCGTGAGCTAATGCTCCCACTTGATGAGATTATTTGATGAAGTGATCAAGTGAATATTTTGCAGAACCGCTCTCACTCGTCTTCTAAGATGAGAATTATAGAAAACAACCAAAGGATTCAGCAGTCTCTTGACAGATCAGAAGTTGATGAAAAGGTGTCCCCTAAAACAAAACTAGCCTTTTCTTGTGATATTTGTTTCACTGATATGGCAGTATTTACGTAGTATTGATGTGCATTTGAATTTTTTTTACTTACCTTAGGCAATCCAAACTCCAGTTACAACCTTGTTGAAAAAGGTCGAGAATGTGAATAATCTGCCTAAGCATAGCAGGAAGGTGAGAACTTTACTATTCAAGTTACTCTTGTAGTCTTAAATTTGCAGATATATGGGTGAATTATTCACATTTCCCATGCGCATGAGTTTTTAAATCAGTTAATCATCTTGAGAGACAAGCTAATTTTGATGCCAAACCTCCATTGCTAATATATCTGCACACTTACACTCTCACAATTAGCAGGTGACGCACCGTGAATATGAAATTGAAACATCAAATGGTAGAACAATCACAAAGCGCAGAAAAACCAAAAGCACAGTCATGTTTGGGGTCAGTAATCATTTAACAGTAATCAGTTGCTGAGGTTGCTTTTGACAAGAAAGCAGGTTATGACTGGACTCTTCACTTTGTTGTAACCATTTGTATAGCAGGAGCCGAGTAAGCAAAGGAAGAGAAATACACCAAAGGCAAGGACTCCCAGAAATGTTATCCAGGCAAGTTACCACTTAACCAGTCATTCAAAAACTCGTTTCCATTTGCTTCTCGACATTATTTTTTTAATCTTTTTATATTCTATCATGTGTGGATTTAGAACCAAATATGGATCAGAATATGTAGTGCGGGAACAAAGAAGAAAGGGCATCTGTTGATTCATCTGATATACAACTACTATGTACAGCTAAATGAGTTAAAAAGTTTTTTTTTAATGATCAAGCAATATAAAAAGTAAACACAACTACTATTTATGTCTATGCATTTGTCCACATATGCTGAAAATGTATTTCAATTCTGGATTCTATTGGCTGTTATTGTTGTTAATGCTTGGTCTTTAATGTGATCCAGGAAACGAAAGGGAGAGCCCGTCCAGATCCTTCCAACATTGGTGATTTGTTTACTGAAGGATCTTTGAATCCTTATGCAGATGATCCCTATGCATTTGGTTAGAGGTATTCTCATTTCATCATACAATTTTCATGAAATGCAAAAAAAGACTTGTTTGAGCGACGTTTGCTTGCTCCAGCATGTGCACTCGCCATTTATCACCTTGCTTGCAATCTAACTGTTCTGGGATATTAAAATTCCTCTTTAGCTCGAATATGACTGTACTTCTAAGCATTTACAGATGCTGAAGTCTTGAAGATAAAATATAGTAACTAATTTGATTCCTCATGCTAGCCTCTCTTTTTATCAAAACAAGCGCAGAAAGTGATAAAAAATTGTGCCACGATTTGCTTAGATACAGTCGTGTTGAGGTTTAGAAAACAATAATACTTTGCCTTCTCTGATGCAGTTTCTCGTCTCACTGCAGGATCTCGAAGTTCCACTGCAAAAGAACACGCCCCTTGAAGCGAATGTTAGCTGGCATTGCATATATTCAAATACGAGACTAATCTCAAACACAGTTACTATCTCAAACAAACATTCATGTTGAAACATTTTGCTGTATAATTTTGTCTCATTTGAGGCAACTTTCAAACTGAACTTTCTTTTTGTGTTTGTTACAAACTTACAAGGGTAAATATAGTTGCATAACTAAATGAAAGGTGTATCTTGAAATCAATTGCACCATTTGTTCGTGGCTAGCTGTTCAATTTAGTCATGGATTTTTTTGGGTAGATATATTCATGAAAGTAACCATGATTGTGTTTTATATTGGCAGGTAAAATCATCATATTACTAGTCTTAACCACACCATTGTCTCTTTAATCTTTTAGAATTTACTTATTTGGTTTCCCTATTTCTGGTATTTATCTCAATCAATATCAAGCTTGCATTGCAAGTTCAAATGCTCTCCATTTTTTCCTTTTGCATGTTCACTTGAAATCCTAATTTCAAATTATTTCATACAATAAATATTTGGTATAACTATGAATTTTAATGGAGTTTCTTAACTGAATATTGCAATTGATAACCGTATTTAACAGAAAAATTGTGGACGTCACTATAATCAATATACTAATACATTGCAAATTTGCAATACATATGCTTTGCATAGTAAAATATATTTTTTCATGTAATATTGTAACAAAATCTTATGGAACAAGTATATATAATATCCATAGGTGGCGTTTGAGTAGTAGACTGATAAATAAGATTGATGAGATTGATATTATTATATGAGTACTTAATAATCCAACTAGATTTGAAATAATAAATTACCATTCAATTGATGAATAAAAGCACCACAAGCGATGTTTTTCATCACAGACTTAATTATTCAAACCAAACATGTGATTAGGTTGGATTATTTTATCAATCAAGCCTTATCATTCCTTATCAAGTAAACCAAACGAAATTAATAGAATAAGATTATTATAATAGAAAAAAGATTAATATAATCGAAAAAAATATAAAGAAAATACATCAACGCACATAAAACACATTTGCACGCATATAAATTACTCTTACATCAAACTAATTTTCAATTGAAGTGAATTTTGCTTCTCTAATTAATTAAGATCCGTATCAATTCCTCATATTCTGTTGTTACGAGTACTTTGTATCTAATAAAGTGGGATCAACATGAAACTTATGCTAATTAAAGTACAAGATATTATTCCATAGCATATGGGGGCTTTAGGCATAAGGAATCAAACCAGCTTTCTAATTCAAACTACCATTAATTATGAAGTAATTAGTGCGCTTCTTGTTCTTAACAATGCTCTTAGTTCTAGGTCTCCTAATTAAATATGTGAACCCAATTTTTTTTTTTTTAAATATTGCAAGTTTTCAGCCAAATTATGACAGATATTTATCGATAATTAGAATTTAAATTGTACTATAACAATCTTACAACTGATATCAATGTCTAGAATTTTGCCATGTGGATTTTTTTTAATACTAATAAAATTAGAAGCTTCGTACTATGTAATTAAATGTTATCGAATGTTGTTTCATCGGCCACATGCATGGATTAACTGTGCAATTTCACCGCCAGCCTAATTCAAATTAAATTATGTTTGAATTAATGAAATTAAATATTTAATATTTAAGATCTTAGCTCAAATACTCATAGAAAGTAGTAGTACGTAAATTTCCAGGTTTTTTTATTTTTTTTTAATTTCAAAATTTTAGCAACAAAAATATGTATGAGCGTTTAAACCACTCCCTCTGACTCACTCATATTGTCATCCTTTTCTTTTTTTATATTGTCATCTTCCGAATAAGGAAAGTTTTAACCTTTTAAAATCCTATAAAAGTGATGAGACCTACCCATTTTCTATATTTTTACGTTTATTTTTAATTCCCGTGCAGAACAGTAACATGACAGTATCAATAAGTCGGACGAAGTACAAAAGAAGTGAAAAAGTACTAAAAAAGATGGAGATATGAATATTATGAGAAAGTACTCCAATTTGATATTTTATTTAAGAAATAAAAACCCATAAAGTGGTATTTCCTATTTATCCGGATGTCCTATATTAGACCATGAAGACATTGCAATTAATTAGCTCATAATTAAATAATTTTTTCTTTGGTTGTGCAGTTTAATTTAAGATAATCTATTGATTAAAGAAGTGAGAGATTCCTTCTACAACAGTCTACTAATGACTATTTAATTATTTACACATGCTCTCTTTGTCAGTTAGTATATGATGTCTCCCTCACTGTCCCCCTTCCCCATTCTTTATTGCTCTCTTTTTCTTTTTCAGAAAAATAAAGGTTGTTTATTTATTCAGTGAATATAGATAAATAAAAGATAAATTTCATAGATAATACTGATGAATTATAGGGTTATAAGTTGAATTAGAGTATAATCAAATACACTTTAGTTTAAGGTGATGACTGATGAGATTATATCTTTTGAAAATTGGGAGTCATATTACAACAATTTAGCTAAATTACATTCAGTATCATTCTCCATTATCTATCGTGTTACATCTTCTATTCTCTTATCAATCATGCACACCACATGTATTGGATGACATTATAAAGCTACATTTAAACATTTAGTAAAATTGAAAGCGCGACACAATCGATAATCAAAAAGTACAACATGAATTCTAATTTGATAGTTTGGGCATTTTATTTTAATTCACATTTTTAACTCTGCCAAAGTTGCACTACTAGAGCTCAATCAACCCCAATTGGATTTGAATTATTGTCAGATTTTAACATATATAATATTCCACCTTATTTTAATGGAATTCTAAACTGCTTTCATAAGTCTCCAGCAGATGATTTTTAAAATCCATTAATCTTAGTTTGTTTTTTAAATGGGTTAACATTTCCCAACAATTTCTGGTACATATTGTACACATAAAAGGTGATGCACAAGTAAACACACACACACACACACATTGAGATGAGCCTACAACACCCAAATTTAGCATCAATATTGCTGAGAGATAAGAAGATAGCAAGCAAGTAATCTCTTTATTCCACCCTCTGTAGAAAGTGCATGTTTGTAGTCACTTTCTTGAAATTTATCTCTCCACACACACTAACACAAACACAAACAAAATCTAACACCAATATTCCCCAATCTCTTCTGCAATGGCCAAAAGCAGAATTCCCAGAGAAAAACACCATTCTCACCACCATGAAAAACCTCATTCATGGGCAGCTGTTAGAAGCCTCTTCACCTGCAAGTACCTCCAGGTACAACACCACCAGCACCTGGTACAACCCCACCAGCAACAAACCATCACCACCCCAAAATCCAAGAAAGAATCATCATCATCAACAACAACAGCAACAACTACAACCTTAGATGAAACAACAAACAAGAAATGCAAGAAAATGAAGTGCTCAGGCTCTCTCTGCAGCAACACCAAAGTCATGCAGAAGCCAGAAATCTCTGCTTCTCCTCACAAAAGAGCTGCTGCTGCTCATCTCTCCATAGCCTCATCTTCTGAGAGCAGTGATGCCTCCAGCAGATCAATGAAAACCACTACTACTGCTCTAACTCTTAGTGAACTCAACAATTCTTCGTCGTCTTCGTCTTCGTCTTTCTTCACAGTGCCTAACTCTGCACCTTCTCCCTCCATATCTGGATCCTTCAGAAGCATGCCATTTAGGAAGCTTTCTGGATGCTATGAGTGTAGAATGGTGGTGGACCCAGTTCTTGGCATGACAAGAGATCCTTCTTTGAGAACTACTATTTGTTCTTGCCCTCAATGTGGCCAAGTTTTCATGAAGCCTGACAATTTGGAGCTGCATCAAGCTGTTAGGCATGCTGGTAATTTCTCAATTTTTATTATCATAATTATTTATTCATGTTTGATTTAATATATCACTTAATTAGTTTACATTTTCTTGGTTGTTATTTGTGTCAAAATTCAAATGTTGCTAGTCAAAGTTGTTTCTTCAATTTGTGGGAAGTGAGTACTTCAATACCTAGTGGTTTTAATTAATTTCTTGATATTGCCTCTAATTAGTACACAAATGAACTTCCTAAATGCTTATTAAATTTGGCCCTTTCTTCCACATTAGTTACTTCTAAGTTCTAATCTTTATTTTCGGTTTACGAGGGAACTCGCAATTATTTTCCTATAATAATATAGACTGTATAGTGCTATGAGTAAATATCGTATTTATATATGGAATAGCTTGTAAATTATACAATCTGATCCCTATTTCAAAAAATAAGTATTTTTATTTTATTTTATTATGATAGTACTACTACAACATATTATGTGCTTAATATCTCATCACCAAAACACACACACATATATCAAAACAGTAAAGCTATTCGGTCACACGGTGGCCAGCCACACGCATAAGAAAAAAGAAATTTGACTGTAAAAATGAAAATAATCACATTTCCCCTAGAGTTTATGTTTCCCCAATTAAGATATATTTTCATTTTCAAAACTTACATTACCATTTTAACTTGTGTAACCAGCTATCAAAAATACATTCACAATATTGGAGTAAGTAATTAATAGGCTATATATTCTTGCAAAAATAAAAGAGAATTGTGAATGGGTTGTCACCTACTTATTTACTATAGATAAGATTATATTATTGCACAATTCCTCATTCCTTTCACTCTTTTCCAAAATTTCATTAATGATGATATTTGCAAGCGTGTGTGTGTGTGATACACCTTCCAAAAATGGCACAAAATTACATAGTTCCAAATTAATTTATTGCATGAAAAATTCTTGAACAGTGTGTGAATTGGGACCGGAGGATACAAGCAAGAACATAGTGGAGATAATATTTCAATCAAGTTGGCTGAAGAAGCAGGCCCCAGTTTGCAAGATTGACCGCATCTTAAAAGTCCAAAATACCCCCAAGACAATTTCCAAATTTGAGGAGTATAGGGACACCATCAAGGCTAAAGCCGTCCGGCTGCCCAAGAAGCAGCCCCGGTGCGCGGCCGACGGCAACGAGCTCCTCCGCTTCCACTGCACCACCTTGATGTGCTCACTAGGCCTCAATGGCTCTTCCAATTTGTGCAATTCCATCCCCACTTGCACCGTTTGCAGTATCATCAAAAACGGCTTTAAAGTCACGTCACAAGTCCCATCGAAAGGTATCCATGTTCGAATTTATAATTTTCATGCGATTTTTAAATTTTATAACTACATAATGTTCTTTTGATAACATTACCATTTTTTTTCAGTAAAGTCAATTTGGCACTCACACTGCTAGAACCAAATGAGATATTCTATATATCCCATAAATTTGGTGTCTACACCTTCAATCTTTTTTCATTTTTCTTCAATTTTAATTTCTTATGAAAAGTTTGATTTTATAATTAACTTTTCGAATTAGATGATTATATTAGCTTATAGTAGTTTTTAATTTCAAATTTTATTACCTGATTCATTATTAAGGATGATTATTTTATAATTAGGATATATATTTTTTAATTTCTTAGTATGTTTAATAACTACTATCAAAGTTATAAATTTAAAAATTGAATATGAGTTATAATTGCAGCATTCTAAAAGGTGAGCGAAAATTTTCAATTTCGACTACAAAGTTGTGATGTTTATTTGCTACAAATTACATTTATTATTAGTATTTTTACATGGATCGACTTATTTATGTATTTATATTTTTTGGATAGGTATTTTGACAACTGCTACTAGTGGAAAAGCCCACGACAGTTGTAGGGTGGCGATGGATGAGGGGAAGAGGGCTATGCTAGTTTGCCGAGTTATCGCCGGCCGAGTCAAGAAGAACTCGGAAGCGAATGTGGAGGACTATGACTCAGTCGCCGGAGCCGTCGGAGTTTATTCGAATTTAGATGAGTTGTATGTTTTTAACCCAAAGGCTATATTGCCATGTTTTGTTGTAATCTATAGAGGTTTTTAATATTATGCACTTAGATTAATGCTCGATTTTCAACCACGGTTGATTTTCTTGTACATATTTCATGTTTTCCACAAGTTTTTGAATTAAGGTTAAGTGTTAAGGTTTTCCAAGTTTTGTTGTTGCCTTTCTTAGGTTTGCCTGTCTTGAGAATTTTTATCCGATTTACCTTTTCAAGGGAAAAATAGCAAATTTAATTGAAAAAATCATCTTCGAAGAAACTGGTTAGACTGTTGCGCTAGATATTGAGCCGCCGTAGTCTGATGCCAATTTTTTTTTAGTACGTAAAATTTTATTAAAAAACGTACGAGAAGTGTAATTCGAATAGAATAATGATACAATGATCAAAAAGATACAAGAGCCATTAACCCAATAAATAAATAAAAAAAGCAACGAATTACATATTCAATCTCCCAGACGAAAAATTCTTACAAGGGTGTAGGTGTACTACACCCACCCCTCATAATGTAATATTTTAATAATATAATAAGTAATAATAAAATAATATCATATGAGAGGTGGGTATATACACCTACACTTTTATAAGAATTTCTCCTCTCATACTAAATCAAAAAATGTTACTCGTATTTTGATGAATTTGGGGTGGGGGTGAGGGTGAGGGTGAGGGTGGGAGGGGGAGGGGGGGGACCGTTTGGGGAAATGTAGAAACATAATCTATTTCACACAAGAATAATAGATATAGAAACATAATCTTTCAGATTTATAATGAATTAAGCTTTTTTAAAGAAAAAAAATCATCAATTAAGCTTTTGATGCTTAAATTTCTTGGATTGGCAGGATGCAGGTAAAGAACAAGTCACGTGCCCTGACCCTGATGACGTATGAGCACATGAATCTTTTTACTTTTTTGTTTTTATCCACGGTAATTTTGTTAATAAACAACAGTAAAATTTTAGGCGATACAATACATGATGAGTATGCTGTAAAGAGGAAAAGGAAAGGATGGAAAAAGAGCAACATGAAAATGTGAGGTTTACATATTTTATGGGCCAAGTCAGCTTTATTACAACGGTACATTTGTAACACTTTCACGTATAATTATCCCATCATAGTCCAACATAAAATTCTTTAATGTGCAATTCAATTTTCTTTTATCGTGATCAGCATTTATTATAAAATTACAACCCTGATTTGAATACGTAACATCAATATTATAGACTGTTAAAACACATGAACTATGGACCTTGAACAATGGGATTCACTTATTACTACAACTATGTATATGAGATTTTAATGGTAGTGCACTAGGTTAAATTAACTCGTCGACGCAACAACTTATAAATCACACATTAAAATTAAAGCGTATTAAAATAATTTGTACAACAAAATGTTAAGACTCTACATAGTAGGTGTTGGTGAAATTTAAACTTGAGTTTTTTTTTTTTTTGTTTTTTTTTTGTATTAAATATATACTTCATCAGTTGATCATGTCCTATTGGACATGGTAGTGCATTATGCACTACTGTAATACACCCTCCGACTCATTGAAGTTATAATCATTTCCTTATTTAGATGTATCATTCGTTTTGTCATCTTCCAAATAAGAAAGTTTTAACCCTTCAAAATTATTCAAAGTGGCAAGACCTATTCATTTTCTATCTTTTTACCCGTATTCTTAATCTCCGTGCCGAACAGTAACATAGCAATTTCAATGGGTCAGAGGGAATATAGAAAAAGGATGTATAGATACGCTCCAGTATTGACATACTTTTTTAATTCTGCTTTATTTCAAAACCTTGTACATCTTGTATGATAAATTCTACTTATTAATTAAATAAACACAAATTGATATATATATATATATATATATAGCTGCGTCTTTGTCATGCTGTGCATCTACAATATACTAATGAACATTCTCTGTAAGCCTGAAATTGATTTCATTTGTTAGGGAAAATCTGCAACTCATTTTTTTGTTTTTATTTTTGTTTTTTAGCCTGAGCAATCAAATGTTAATGGTCGCGCATGAATTTCTTGCGTTTCTGTTTAGTTTCAATCGATCCCACTACTTTAATTTATTTTACTTTTATTTGCTATATTTTTATGTTTGACTATAGTTTTGTACTACTCATTGGGTCATCATTTATGCATTATGGCCATGTTTGGTTAAAGTCAAGCACAAGATTATGGGCTTCCATTTTTGTTTATTATTACAATTCTACTAATATTGTTTTTTATTTTGAGATTGTTTATTTGGATTTTTTATATAGTTTTGTACTACTCATTGGCTCATCATTTCTGCATTAT
The DNA here is from genome assembly GCA_029490685.1 of Schizonepeta tenuifolia. Taxonomy (NCBI): domain Eukaryota; kingdom Viridiplantae; phylum Streptophyta; class Magnoliopsida; order Lamiales; family Lamiaceae; genus Schizonepeta; species Schizonepeta tenuifolia. The sequence continues at coordinate 122,836,574 of CM055956.1, forward strand.
AACCGTGTTTGGTTAAAGTCTAGCACAAAATTATGGGCTTCAATGTTTGTTTATTATATATCACCACTATTTTTAACATTGAATTAAACGTCCAAACTTAAAAACAAACAGATAACAACAAATTTACTTCTTTGGTTCGGGCACCTATGCGCCGTGGACATTCTCAGCCTTCTCGATTTCTTCTACTCTCACCTTTATTCAAATTCAACATATATAAGTCCCCACATTTTATTTTCTTTACTAATTAAATTAGCATTATATCGCCATGCAATTAAATAATTCCATTCTCGATATCTTATTCATGCTAATCAAATAAAATAAAAGGAGAGAGAAATGGGTTTGTTAAATGGTAATGAGAAAAAAAATTAGCACATAAATATATAAATATAGAGAGACGCCACAAAATTGAAGAGAGAGAGAGAGTAAGAGAGAGATAAGAGTTTGAACATTAATGTTGAAACTTGGAGAAATTTGAGAACAAAGTTGGAAATTTTCAAATGATTTGAACGAGTCATTAATAATCAGCCCAAAATAGGAGGATAGTTTATCACTTGATTGAGATGAACACGGGCCTAGTTATTCATTACGGGCCCAATCATGCAAACTAAACATATGATTATGCATAATTATTTATCAATCACTCATAATCAATCAAACCAAACACCCCAAAAAGAAAAGAAAGAAACTCTTCAAAGATATAAACCAAGTATTCCTTAGAAGAGACATAATTTAATTTAGAAAAAAAAAAACACACACACATCGACAAGTATCATTTTTCAGGTTGTATTATTTCGAGTGGGACGATCCAATAAGAAGCACATGGAGTATAATTTTAGACAAATTACCAAGAGAAGGTAGCAAGCTAGGTTGTAATGATTTTTGGAGAGAGAAAGTTATATCATGAGGGCATAAAGGGTGATGTGAGGGGACCTTCAAATTCAATGTTCCATCCCTCTCATGCTCATACTATATTATGTCAAGTCTATTTATTATTTTTTTTTCTCATTTTCTATTCAACATAAAAGTTTCAAGCCACCACTCCTGTCCAAAATGTGAATTTGATTAAATTCGATATGTCGTGTGATAGGAATAATTGATGTTAGATTTTATTTTGTCTGAGTTCTAACTATGTACAACGTTAAGTAAAGGTTGATATATGGATGAGGATAATCACATTTATTAGTTTATATAAAATTTGTTTCTAAGAATCTACATAATAGGTTAAAATCGGTCAGGTGGGCCGTGGGGTATCTTTAATGGGTAATTTTAAACATAGCCTCCAAATTACTCCCTATAGCCCCTCTAATTAAAATTTAATTAAAAATATAGTAAATATACAATTTTATCTCTATAGCCCCAATAATTATAATTAACCAATACACCCTACCAGCGAAGATAAAATGAAAGTTTAATGAATTGCATAGCCCCAGCACAACACACAATTTTTCTTGATTAGGGGTTGAAGGCTCATGAGTTTTCAATTTGGCCATCTCCAATTACCTAATTCCCTACACCTTTTCTTTAACGGGGTTAATTCTACATTTAGTTCCCCTGCTACTTCAGTAATCGGCATGTAGAAATACTGGAGAAATCATTTGCCTCGTTAATTTCATTCGAATTTCTCGTGACCTCCACTTTTTCCAATGATCTCTTTCCTTCTCTCTTGTCCTCTTCAACTACGAAATTTTCACATACTATCATTGATTTTATAATTCAATAAAAGAATGTGTGGTTGCTGCTGCAGTTGTTTCTGCGGTTTGAATTGAACCTACAAACCACTCCCAATTCATCCAAACAAACATAGAATTACTTAAGAAACCGTCTTCAACTAATGATGCATAAATTTAGATTCGATGCATAAAAATAGTTCATTTTGGTTTTTCTTTTAGATAAATACCACACGAGTTTTGCATAATTTTCTTCAAATTTATGAGTTTAGAGGTTTTTGGTGTTATGTCATATATGCAAATTGCAAAATTCGAGTGTTTTGCTGGGAAGCTGTACAAAGCATTCAATATCCTTTTATCTTCATTATTTGCAATTTTACTTATTACTAGTTAACTATATTGTCGGGGCTATAGGGGCAAAATGGTATATCTTCCTATAATTTAATTATAATTTTTAATTAAGGGGCTATCAAGTGTAATTTGGAGGCTATGTTTAGAATTACTCATCCTTAATTGAACTTAAAACGGCATGCAATGAAGAAATGGGCCTTTCATTTTCTATTAGGCTTTTACTAATGGGCCTTAGATGATTATCAAGCTGTTTAAAAGAAGCGAGGATCGGCCCATAATTGACTTTGTAACGGGTAAAATTACACAACCAATTCGAGGTGGCTTCCTCTAATTTTTGTCCCACACTACCACTTAATATCCCACTCTTTAATTTATTATTTTAATTATATTTATTATAGCAATAAATTTGATATAACTCGATGAATCATTGTTAGTATTCATATAAATATTATTAATATACCATCTTACTAATAATAAGAAAATAAACTGTGCTCCCTCATCGGTGCTCTGTTCCGATTTTCCTTGATTCTGATAATTTTGACATTAATAATTCATTTATTCTATATATATGTATTATATGTATAAAACGTCTAATGACTTATGTCAATTTGATTTAAATTTGTGTTCTATTATTGTAATTATAATATATAATATCCCAACTCGATAATTAACATTGCACAAAGTATATTATAATAACGATTGAAGATAAATATCAACACATGGCAATTAACATATATCTTCTCATATAATATGTGTCCATCGCCTATATATATAATATAATTCTATATTTTTTTAGGGTAATGATATTCGGCCACACTGTGGCCAGCCACACGAGCTAAAAATGGTAATATATATTTTTAAAATGGAAATATACCCTAATTGGGAAGCATAAACCCTAAAGGGGAAATGTGATTATTTCTATTTTTATAGTCAACTTTCCTTTTTTTAAGTGTGTGGCCGGATATCTTTATTCTTTTTTTATATGTATTAATTAATACTCAATCAATTACAATTCATAATAATACATATAAATTACTTATGGTATTCATATAATAATTTTTCGTGTCTTACATGTGTATCTATTATTACTATTTTTATCTTTATTCCTCACACTTCTTTTTAATTCATAATATTAATATTATATACTAAATCTAATTCTTAATACATGTATATTCCCAATTTCTGAATACAAATTATATAACTCATTTTCATTCTTAATTATGTATTTAATAATTATGAAAAATAAAATTTATTTTTAAAGTTAATCTACAAGTAGTGCCAATAATTAAATTTAAAGCAATAAAAAAAGCAAATTAACATTTAAGAGGCCAATGAAAACTTTGTAATCGAAAAGCCTTACGAAAACTATTTAAATATATTTAATCAACATGTATACATGAAATTCTCTTTATCTTTCATTTAATCAGTGTCTGCTAGGAAATACTACTCCTATCACATTGAAGCTAATGTATGAATAGATAGCTAAAAAAAATAATATAAAAAAATCTTGAAAATGTAAATATATCTTTCTTGGCCTTTGACTAAAATTAGAGATATCAATTTACCATGAACCAACGAGACGATTCAAACCAACGGGACAATTCAACTAGACCTAAAAAGAACAATTTTTACAAATTTTAGTAAATATTATCTTTGTAGTGTTCATATTTTCATTTTGTACTATTACTCAATAGGTTTGCGATGGGTATATACAATAAAGGTAACTATTTTCATTGATAAGTAGAAAAATTCTAAACAAATTTAGATTTGAAAAATACATAATGAAAATACAAATATATCTTTCTCGGCCTTTGGTTAAGATTAGAAGTATCAATTTATCATAAACCAACGAGACGATTCAAATATATATAAAAAGAAGACTTTTTACTCAATTTAGTTAATATTAATTTTGTACTACTCCGATTTTTATCGAATACTATTACTTAACAGGTTTGCAACGAGTATATACAATAAAATCACAATTTTAATTGAGATGTAGAAAAATTCTAAATAAATTTAAATTTGAAAAATACAATAAATGAGTATCCAATTTATTGTCATTCACAATTATATATTTAGATACGTGAAATATAATTAATTTAATAAGTTTGATTTACAAATAACGCAAACAACACAAAAACTTCTAAATAGGATACAATCATTTTTAAATATAAGTCAGCCTTTGGAGAGAAATTCTACAGAGAGAGTGAGGGAGAAGTGTTGAGATAGAAAGACAAGTTTTTCAAAGTTATAATGATGTAGTTTGTTGTTTGGTTATTTTATCATTTCCAAGATGTTTGTATTCCTTCCATTTCTCATTTTGCTGAAATAAAATACTTATTTACCAAAAATAAAAAGCTATTTTTAAAGTATATTCATATAGATGAAAATATAAAATTATTTCCCGTCGAATCTCGACGGGCTACTTACTAGTAGTTCTAAAAATAAAATAAAATATCCCATAGTTGTTTAAGGGTTGGGCAGTTAAATATGAAAATGAATTTCTTTGGTTCCGGTTAAACCGATCATTCACAATTTTCAACTCAATATAATAACCACAGATAGTAATAGTACCATTATTCAACTCAAATAGACGTAGTTATATTTATTAAATATATACCACATGTATAACTTAACTCCAACAAGTAAATAGAAACACCAAGAAAAATATATATATTTAATCAAGTGTTGAATAAGATGTCATCTCTTTATCTAAACAATGACCTCTCTGTTAAAAACCAAAAAACAATGACCCCCTTGGAAAAAATATACTAACATGTCTCTTTCCAAGATTATTACTAAAAAAAAAAAATTATTATTTGGACTTAAACAATTTTCAGATCTTTTACTATCTGTCACAATTTTACTTCAGTTTACCACCATCACTTCCTCAGTCATCACTCTTGACCATATTTTATGATTTATAGTATTCCCAACGTCCCACCAGACTTAACCTATTTCTTTTAAACACGAGATTTAAGAAAAAAATAATTAAGAGTAAAATGTATGTTTAGTGGAGTTTTTAAATTGAAATAAAGTGGATAGAGAGAGGGGGAATAATGAATGACTATTTTATATAATACCGGCCTTTTCTTTTTTGCATCATTTATTTATCTAAACCCACATAACAATATCAAACATTCTGAAAAATTAACTCGTGACTACGGTGAGTAGAGGAGCAGTAAATAAGTTGTACCAATCTGAAAAACAAACATAAGAAACTAAAATAAGATAAGAAGATCACTCAAACCAACTTCAAATCAAATAATCACACAAGAGAAATACATCAAACGTTACAACATTAATCATAACAAAACTAACAAGAGTATAACAACTTGAATTAAATTTACATATAGATATAGATATAGGGGAGAGATCATATACAAAGGACTTTCCCGTAAGAAATGAGAAGCGATCTAGATCATTGATCTTTCTAGATCTATGATTATGACCTATGCATTATGATTGAACATATATTGAATGTATTATCATTAACAATGCATTATACTAACCAAAAAATGCATTATTATCACGATGCATTATTTTATTATATCAAAACACATTATTATCATTTTTTAGGGGAAAAATATTTTGCATGTGAGCCAAAACCAAGCACACAACCACCAAATTATTAAAAAATATATATATATTAATTAAAATCCTCATCAGCACTGAGTCCAGCCTGCAACAGTCTCAGCTAAGAGCTTTGTATCAATGGTGACTCTCTCTCCAAACCGATAAGAAAACTTGAGCTCCCCCTGCGAAGTAGCACTCCCAAACTTCACTGGAAAAGTGAGGATGGCGCTTCCGCCGCTGGCCTCTGCGACGTCGAAGAGCTCCTTCAAGGAGGTGTGGACCTCTCCGACGTAGCGGTCGCAGGCGAGGCGCCTCCGGCTGAAGAGCTTCACCACCAGCATGGTGCTGTAGTGTTGTACCATGGGCTCATGCAGGTTGTACTTCAGGGTGAAGTTCCACGCCGGGTTGGTGGCGCCGTGGCGGTCCGTCGGGGTCCGTTTCCGGTGCTCCGCCGTGCTGCCGATCAAAACCCTAGCGTACACCTTCATCCGGCAGAATCTTGTCAGCCGCTGGAGATTGCTGGCTGAAATTAGGGTTATCTCAAATGTTCTACACTCCATTTTTTTATTTAACAATTATTTACTTTATATATGTGTGTGTGTGTGTGTCTTTATAGAGTAAAGTGAGGAGCTAAATTAAGTGGCTAGTTGCATATAAATGATCAATAATTAAGCATGGAGAGGAATGTAATGTGTTGTCTATTTGGTGTATATATATGAAGAAGAAAACCTAGCTATAGACGTTATGCCTAGCAAATTAATTAAAATATATGTAGATAAAATTAATTAAGAGAATATCATGTGATATAGTTAGTATGAGTATTGAAATATAAATTATGGTCCACCCTCTTCATAAATATAAATTATAGCCATTTTATTGAACTTAGGACCTAAATACCCCTTTCCCTCTTTTATTTGTGATCCATCACTCTTTGATCCATTTTATTGACACTTAATTTCCTTTTCAATTTTTTTTTCTTTTTTTACTGTTTTTTTTTTCCAGTTTTTTTTCTTTTCTTTTTCTATTTTTTTCTTATTTTTCAGATTTTTTTTCTTTTTTTTTTCTGTTTTATTTTTTTTTCAGATTTTTTTTTCTTATTTTCCAGATTTCTTTTTCTTTATTTCTGTTTTTTTTTTCCAGATTTTTTTCCTTTTTATCTTTTTTTTTTATTTTTCAATTTTTTTTTAATTTCCAAATTTTTGTTTGCCTCTTCGTTTTTTTGTTTGCCGCTTATTCTTTGGTCAAGATTCGAGCGAGGGGAGCCGAAGGCCTCAGAACGAGCCGAAAAAATCTATATTGTTGCCCGACGATTATTGTTATACTAGTAATCGGAGCGAAGGCGGAGCCGTATAATCGGAGCCGACCCGACCCGACCCGCTCCGCATTTCATTAAGGGTATTTTCGTCCCAAATTGAAAAAAATGGTCAAAATTTATATTTTTGAAGAAAGTGGGCCAAAATTTATATTTTAATCATCATTAGGGCTATTTCAAAATATGTCTCATTAATTAAAATATATATATTGATGATGACCTAGGCATGCGTGACGTAAGCGACTAGCTAGGAAAGTTCGATTGCAATTTCGTTCATATATGACTATATGAGATTTCTTTTTGGATTAATTTTTCTCTCAAATGAAGTATAATTGGTCGGTAGCATTTTTTTGGGACTAATTATATATATCCTATCATGAAGTATAATTAGTTATTTAACTACAAAAATACTCCATAAATTAAGTTTTAAAATTATAATTTTAACTTCTAAGAGGTTAGTTTGATGAACCCTAGCAATAATTGTAAAATTAACTCAAACACAATAATCTAAAATATATTGAAGAAAAAAAACTGTAAAAATTATTATTGAGATTGGCTTGACCAAAAACAAATAAAATGACCCAATTTCAAATCTTCAATAGAATGAAAAAAGGGCTATTGAAAATAAAGTATTGCCATCCTCCATTTCTCAAAGAATTTAAAGCAACGATTAATCTGTGGTAGAGAACAAAATGGGAGGTGTTAATTAGGTCTGCATTGTACATAAAAATTAAATTTTCTTTTACATATATGTATATATAGAGGCATATATATGTGAATTAATTATGATTAGTAGAGTAGCCTTTCTTTGACTGCCTAGTTTTACCTGATTAAACATTGACAACTATTGCGGTTAGTATATTTATAAAATAAATATTGGATGGCCTGCATTGTTTCTATCATACGTGTGGCTCAAGTTTAAGGACTAAATTAATATTTTTGATATTTTTATCAATGTTTTATTGATAAATTAATTAAAAAGATATAGAGAACAAAACGGTGAAGATTTTTTTTTAATAGTGGGAGAGTGAGACTTGAAAAATGAACCCCTATCTATTATTCACCAAATATAAATAGGTGTGAGGACCAAGTCTGCATTTCAACATACTTTTATTAGGTCGTCTTCTTCGATTTTCCCATTGTATAAGAGTGAGAGGTCAAAGTAAGCACGATTTCTTGACGGAGAAAAAGAAAAGAAAATCGATATCAAAATTTCTCTAAAAAAATAAATCTTGAATTTATGAATCTGAATGACATACACAACTTTAGCATTTATTGATTTTGTTTAGAAAAGAAGATTAATTTATTTCAAACAAAATCATATTAATATTTTAAAAAATATTGATAACGGAAAAACATTTCCATTGATTAACCGTTGAGTGTGGTCGATCGCACAATAACATCGGATCTAACTTGTTCTTCATTTTTCATTTTTTTTTATCCTTACCTTCATTGATGCTTAAGCGTTGACTTACTAGGGTTTTGCTAGACATTAATTCTTGTCCTCATATGTTGACCAATCAAGAAGTCTTTGATTTTAGTTAAACAAATTTAAATTTAAATTAATTTATTATAATTGCCAACTTGCCAGATATGCAACTATGCTGCAACCTTACGTGACCATTCGTAGAAATTCTTATTTATTATCAACGGCCTTGACATATTAATTAATTAATTATGTTCATTGGTTTATAAAAAAAAGGTTTCTTTAATTTAGAAAATATGAGTGGTGCAAATAATTTTGAAAGATCAAATTAAACTGACATTTTCTAAGCATATCATCCGCAAATTAATACCTTCCTCTAATGAATTACTTTTTTATTCTGTTTTTTTAACTCCATGAATGCATGAATATAATTCTTAGCAAAGCATCTCTTGAAAAAGGAAAAGAAAATCCTCTAAGAAGTTGAAGATATAGTGCTCCCTCCGTCCCCATTTAGTATGATGCGGAGGCCGTACACAGATTTTAAGAAAGTAGATAAATGTTTGGTAAGGATATTTTAAACGGAGGAAGGGATCAATTTAAGATGTGTTGCAGAAACTTTAGGAATAAATATATTGAACTTTTATGGATAAAAAGGTAAAAAATATGTCCTAAAAAGAGAACACCATACTAACCCGGGACAGGGGATTAAGAAATACGTTCATTAAAACAAAACTTAATATTTCAAGACTTTTTTTTTTACTTCATTCATAAATTGGGCCATTGGCCTATCTCATTAGCCCGAATAATTTCACGTCTCCCTAAATTTCCCAAATGTGGGCTTTCAATTTGTTTAGCAGCCCATCAATATAGTAAATCTTAGAGAATTGTTATCGGGCCCATGGTTCTCAAAAACCCTCTACATAAATTGCTGTACTAATGTATATATTTTTTAAAGGTTGGCCTACTAAATTCATTGTTGTGCGCGATTATTAGAAATATTAGAAAATATGTGTGGAAAAGTTGGAAAATTTTTTTAAATCGTGTCAAGCTTAGACTAATTGTCCCTTTTGGGTATGTTTAGTTTTAGTGATTGGAAGCAATTGATAAATAATCATGTATAATCATATATTTGTTTTGTATAATTAGGTATGTGCTGGATAACAGTGATAAACTATCTCTCGCTGATTATTAATCGCTCATCCAAATCATTTTAAAAATTTCCAACTTTGTTTTTAAATTTCTCCTAATTTTCAACATCAATATTCAAACTTTTACATCTCTCTCTTCAAATCTTTGGTGCCCCTTTCTCTCTATTTATCCTCCGTATGATAATTAATCCAAATATTATAATCATAACCTATTTATCAATCTTATTTTATCCATCATTGAAACCAAACATGCTAAATTTTAACAAGGGGATTGATCTAGAAGAAGACATTAGCATTCGCCATATTCGCCCACAAACTGTTTGTTGAAATTCCTAAACTAAATTCTGTACGGGCATCACAGAGTTTAGCCACTTGATGATTCCAAAGGTTAGTTATATTCAGCCCAATTTTCTTCCTTGTAATAATAACAAAGGTGTTTTTAGGTGTTTTTGGTTTGTGATAATCATATTACATCCACAAAAATTTTAATCATATCTTGGATGACGACGACCACGCTTCCTTAGTCCTTTCTATAGCTGCTACGAATGCTGCTTTGATCTTCTGCAGAGTTGCCGCTGCTTCAATCACGTCTATTCTTTCAAGAGCTGATACTGCTAAACACTTCATTGCCAACTCAAATATTGACCGCACGCATTGCTCCTTTGCACAGAAATTTTGATCTTCCTTTGATAACAGAGTAAGTGGCACAATTTGAGTTGCTGCAGTTTGTTGTAATGCTTCACTTACCCATTCTCTTATGCTCATTTCTTCACCGAACATATCATCCGTTGGCTTCTTCCCTGTGAATATCTCCAGCACCATTATCCCGAAACTGTACACATCTCCATTCGTCGACACTTTCCCTTCCGTTCCATATTCTGATTGCATTCATTCATCATTAATTTCTCAGGATTAGAAAGAAACATTTATTAACAAAATAATATGATAACATTGAAGTAAAGGAATTAATTTAGTATAATGCATCATCACCTGGTGCTGCATAACCGATTGTCGCAAATGTTTGAGTTTGGATAAAAGCTTCCCCTTCATCGAATAGCTTTGCAATGCCGAAATCAGCAAGATGAGCAGTCATGTCTTCATCGAGCAACACATTGCTCGGCTTTACATCGCAATGAACAACTGGGAATGTATTATAACCATGGTGTAGATATTCCAATGCTGCTGCAATATCTATCGCCATTTTTAGTCTCTGAATGAGATCTAAAAAAAAGTTATTGGAATATAACCATTTGTCCAAGCTCCCATTTTGCATGTATGTGAGAATCAGAGCTTTAAACTCTGTGTTGCTACAACATCCAACGATTCGAACTAAGTTTCTGTGTCGAATCTGACTCAATATTTCAGTTTCTGTATCAAAGCTCCTTGCTGCTCTTCGAAGTTGCTGGTTGAACACTTTTACAGCAACTTTTAACCCATCAAGAAGAGTTGCTTCGAATATAGAGCCAAAACTCCCTCTTCCAAGTAGGTTGCTCTCACTAAAACAACTTGTTCCTCGTTCCAGTTCGATGTAAGAGATTCGTCTCCACTCACTCATATTAGTGGGGATTGCAACTTTTTTCTGTTTCCGTCTCCTTATCAAGACGAGTATGACAATTAGCGCAATGACTAGTATGATCAATGCGGAGTTGTATACTTTATTAACCGGACAACCTTCCTTGATCCACCATCATCTTTTAAACAAGGTGGAACATCAAATCTTATTGAACCACCTCCAATTTGGAATTTCTCCCTCCAATTTTTAAACAAGGCTGAAGTTGTGGGAAAAAGATTGAGCTGTGACGTCTCCAAAACGACCTCCATTTGGAATTTCTCCGTCCAATTTGTTGTTGGAAACATTTAAAAGCTCAAGAAACTTGAGATCTTCCAAGGACTTGGGTATGGTTCCAGATAGATTATTGCTAGATAAATCCAATTCTATCAAACCTTTGACAATTCTCTTTCTACCTGTAAGTCACCGAGTAATTGAAATTCCACAGACCATAGTAATTGATGTTGATATATGCGCCACGAAAATTCAATTCAATCTGAGTCTAAAAATTCAATTGAGGTTGAATCGATGAGACATTGCTAGCAAGCAGATTCCACCACTCCATGGAATCTCGTTTACTAGCAAAATTGAGTAGAAGAGGAGGCAAACCTGTTCCTTAATCCTTCTGTACTCCATTAACTCTCTCTCTCTCTCTCTCTCTCTCTCTTGAACAGCTGAGCAAAGTTGAGCGTTGGCTGCTCTCCAGTGGTGGCTGGCTTCAATTGCAGTGGTGGCTGCTCTCCAGTGAGCGATGGCTTCATTGATTTGAACTCCAGCAAAATTGTCCAAAATTCACGCGAACTCTATCACAAAATCTTCCAGACTCCACGCGGAGTATATAAACTTCAAAACTCCATTGACTTTTTAAACTCCTTAAAATTCCAACAAACTCTCAATCCAATACACCCCCATTAGTTTGACTAATTAATTAATTGATAGTGGCTAAATAATAAGTTTTAATTTTATTTAATATCCCATACACTATTAGAAATGACTTTTGAATATTTTATTTAGCTACTTTATGTGCGCGTATATATACGTGTATTGGATATGCATCTATGTAGAATTTAATCTTAGCGAAGCATGTAATTTATAATAGAACTGAAAATAACAAACAAATCATGAATGAAGATCGGAGAATCGTAGAGTAAATTTTTTGAATTTAATTATAAACTAAATATACATAAAGTTTAAACTACAACTATTAAACAAATTGCGTCTAAATCATTTTTTTCTTCCTCTCAAAATTGATAATTTGGAAAAGAACTATCTATGTAGGGGGGAAAATCATCACATCCTTATAAATTAATTAATTCATTATTTTTCTCAAATAAAAGCAAAAATATGATTATCTTGATAGGATGGACAAGCTAATCCAATTAACAGATGATTGAAACATTATCTCTTACTCCGACATATCTACTTATTATTTAATGATCCGACATATCAATTTATATTTATATAAATTATCTATCTATATATGTCTATATATTATGATTATGTATGAGCATTAATCTAATTCCTATATTTTTTAAAGCATATATGTCCAATGAGTCGAGTCAAGATCTTTGTGGAATTTTGGCACTTACTTCATTTTGATTGAGTTTATATATAAGAGTAACTAAATAAAAAATTTCCTAAGCGAAATAAAGTGTCGATGAAAATAAAAAAAAAGTTATTTCACACATCCTAAAGATAATTCATTATTTTTCTCAAATAAAAAGCAAAGATGTGATTATTTTAATAGAAACGAGATAATTCAAACAACAGGTTATTGAAATATGTAATAGGTACAACTATGTTACCGAATAAGTTTATTTGATGAATGAAAAATGACGCAAAATAATCTCGTAAATTATAATAACATTTAATCACTGTCAAATTTCTATAGGTTATATACTAATATTAAATAAAATTACAAGCTTATCTCATTAAAGTTAAAATATAGTATTATGATGAGAAGTTGAAAATGAGGAGTATACTTGCCAAATTTAACTTGATGTTGTTGATACATTTTAATTTGCTTTCAAGCATTATTACGAAAAGGAAAATGAGAAGAGATTCTGTGCGACTAATGCATATAATTATTATGATTAAATATCAAAACAATTACTCCCTCCGTCTCAATAGCATGGTCTCACCTCTTAGGGCACGGGTATTAAGAAACAAGAGTAAATGGATGAAAAGTTGTTGTACCAATAGCTTTTGAAGAGTTAATTGTTTCTATTTTTGAAATGAGACCTTGCTATTGGACATCTATAAAAGGAAAGCGAGACCTTGCAATTGGAATGAAGGGAGTATATTATTATGACTAATTAAAGATAATTATTTGATTATACAATTCTTAATGTTTTGTTAATTATATACATTCTTAATTACATTTGATTATACAACTTTTAATGTTTTGCTAATTATGTACATTCTTAATTTCATTTTCATTTGCATGAGTTTTCATAAATAATTTCTAAATTGAAATTAATAACTATTGTTTAGACTTTTTTTCTTAGTTGAACTATTGGTATATTAGATTTTAGCATTTCATTATCCAGAGCTTTGAATGTCTAAGGGTGTTCAGTTAGATGGATTAAACCTTAATCTCATGAATGTTATTCAATTGGGTAAATTTAGACCACTACTCAATTCCAGGGTACAATGTCACGGTAGTAACTTTGGATTTTTTTCTACCTTTACAAAATTATGAAATGCACCAATAAGAATAAATATTTGTTGGAATCATTTTCTTCAACGTGCGAGTGCACGTTATTATTGCTAGTATAAGAAAGTTGTTTTTGGTTTCTTATTGGAATTTTCATATTTTAGTGATACAAATATTTCAATATTGTTCTCTTCACTAGCCTCATTCCAAATTTAGAGCCAAATATTGTAAGATGAATATGCACGAATTTTTATGAATTGAAATGTTCATTTATCTTACATGTGAATTTAAAACAAATATTTAAGCCCGGTCCTCGCTCAATTGAGAGCGCTTCTCTTCGCTTATCCTTGTCAAGTTAGCAGCTGCATGCGGATTGCCATGATACTAAAAAAGTTGTATTCTGATAACCAAAAATGATTTGGTTGAAATGCATATCTTTTTGTCTATTGAAAAATTACGTATACTGTATTTGCTATTATGAGTTAATGCTTAGGAAACCTTATCTATAGATTTACTTTAAAGGAATCACAAGGAAATCATATTGCCTCAGTTCTAAAGTCTCTTGAATGCAGAACAGAACTAGGAATCGATTTCAACAATACATGTAAGAAAACAACAATATATACCCATTATTACATTCTAGCTCTGGAAACAAGAGTCTCAACCTGCATATCTAGTTCGCCCTCGATCTCCTTCTCCTTCGAACCACATTTCCTCTACGTGTTCTTCTCTTTACCCTGTAAATTCCGTAGAGCCACTCCACCAACCCTTTAGGCCTTTCATATCGAAAAATGAAATAACTAATAATAACAGCCAATACAAAACCAGATCCGTAACCGGAAACAACAGCCTCCCAACAGAATCCCTCAAGAAAATCAGAATCGCCACCTTCTTCTTGTTCCATCACCACTTCTGGTGGCAAAGTCCCTTCACATTTTTGTGTCAATGGAAATCCACATAATCCCGCGTTCCCTGCATACGATGTATTTTCAAATGTGATAAACTGACCGGTGAACTGAGGTATCTGTCCGGAAAGATTATTCATCGAAAGGTTCAACAAGGAAAGAAATGTGAGCTTGGTTAGCTCAACTGGAATTTGTCCGGCCAATTGGTTTGAAGATAGATCCAAAGACTCGAGCGACGTCACATTTCCGAGAGATGCAGGTATATGTCCTGTGAGGAAATTGTGTGACAAATTCAAGTATATTATGGAATTCAAATTTCCAATAGAAGTTGTAATGCTTCCTGAAAATCTGTTGGAGGACAAGTCGATGGCGGTGAAGGATGTCAAAATTCTCTCATATGTAACATCTTTCCCCTTCACAGTAATTGTCAATGACTCGCTATAAAATGAATACCAATCCTGTTTTATTGTGTGATTTTGCCTGACCTCCATCATTGCTCTGAAATTCATCAGATATCCATTAGGAAAATTGCCAGTGAATGAATTGTGAGATATGTCGAAAACTTGCAGGTTCAGGAATGGAGGTGTTGAACTCGTGGAAGTGAGGGATGGAATGGTACCACTAAAATTGTTGGACCTCAATACGAGGACACGAAGATTGGTCAGCGCTTCCGTCCAGAATGGGAAGGTGTCGAGTATTCTGTTGTTTCCGATGTCAAGAACCTGCAAACTTGCACAACTGGCCAGCGAGGGCAATGCTCCTACCAATTTATTGCCGTTCAACTTGAGGGAGACGAGATAAGTCGAGTTTCCTAACTGTGGAATCGATCCTTCTAAATTGTTGTTTGACAGAGATAAGCTCGTGAGTCGCCTCAATTTTCCCATTGTTTTTGGGATGGATCCATTGAGCTTATTTGAGGCAAATGAGACATATGACAGAGATTTAACTTCCCCCAAACATTCAGGTATTGGACCCGTCAGCATATTACCAGACAGGTACAAGTCCTCCAAATTAATCATTTGGCAGAGATGATGTGGGATGTATCCTTGCAACTGGTTATCATCAAGATATAACCCTTGAAGTTGATTCAATTTCCCCATTGTTGTTGGGATGGATCCTGTGAGTTTACGGTCAGGTCATATGCACCACATCATGTATTCATATGCACTACACTATAAAATGAGATGCACCACTAAGTGCATTAAGATGCATTAGTTTTGTTTTCGTTTTTTTTTTTTTTCGTAAAACATTGTGCATCTAGTTACACTATGTGGTACATCTAGTTACACTGTGTGGTACATCTAGTTACGCATTGTGGTGCATCCATTTGTTTTTTCAATTTTTTTTTTATTTTTTTTACAAATTCGGTGCATCTCACTACACATAGTAGTGCATCTAATTATGTAGAGTGGTGCATCCGAATATGTGAAGTGGTGCATCTTGGGTGACTGTTTTTAAATATGTAATACTAGTTATTGCTTATTTACTAGTTATGTATTGCATAATATTACATTTGGAAATTTTTTTGTTCAATAATCTCAAATATTAGTAATTTGCTATGTTAATTTAAATGCATAGATATGTAATAGTTATTGCTTATTCATATGAAGTACATCTACATTCAAATAATAGTTGTATATGTATTAATATTTATTATTGCTTAAATGCAATAAATATTTCTTATTTACTAGTTATGTATTGCTTATTTGGTGTGCATGTTCTTTTTTTACTGGAAAATCATTGCTTTATTTTGATATATACAATGCTTATTTTAGTGATTAATTCATATGCTAGTTATCAAATAAAAAAAATGTCTCGGATAATAATGCGTGAATAAAAATGAAATAATATTATTATCATGAAAAATGTGCTCTCTAGCTAATTTATCGTCGATGAATGTGGTGGACTAATTTAATTAGTTAGCAATTTATCCCTAACGCATAAAATAGATGCAACTCCTAGAACTTTTAACCACTTATCTATCATTAATTTTAATCTAAGCTGTACAATTTAATTAAAACTATGGTCAATACTTAGTTACTAGTTAACTATGCAGGTTTTCATGTGACCCACTTAAAGATGTCAATACAACCCGAAACTGATGGGCTAGCCAAAGTAAACCCAAAAAAATGTTCGGTTAGGGCCAAAAATTTCTAGCCCGAAATTATTTAGCTCGATTCACCCGAATCGAAAATAGCCCGAGCTCGATAAGGTTAGCCCAAAAAACCCGTGGGTTGACCTGACTAACCGAACTCTTATAAATATATTTTGTTTCTTATATAGAATATGTTCACTTCTCTATTTTCTACTCCAACATTCAATAATTAAAAAAGTATTATAATTTAAAAATTAATATAAATAGATAACCATTTAATTGAAAATGTACGTGAAACCCTAACTTCTCGTAAGTTATCTATTAATTATATAAGATGGCGTTGGACGAGACACATTTTTGCATCGAATAGAAGATCAAGTTTGTTGGATGAGAGAATATAATTTATTTTTTGATAAAAAATATAATATTGAAAAAAAATAATATATGCTAATTTTTTTTGCAAACTTCCTGGCTTGACGGGCTAGCCCGAAAACAGAAGGTTTAGTGTTAAGGTCGAAATTTTTTAGCCTCAAAAAAATCTAGCCCGATTGAATTGAACCAAAAATAACCCGAACCCCATAGGGCAAGCCCAAAAACCGTACATTTTAATTGATTGACATCCCTAGAACCACTCCCATCAAGATAATTCATTATATACAACTAATTAATTAACTAAGTTGATTTAAAGCTGCGAGAATTGAATAATATTTCATACTTAATTAATACTGAAGGCCTTGCAAATGCATGCATAAACATAGCTAGAGAAGATTTATGGCGTATAAAACATTGTCAGTATATATACGATATGCATCATATAGATGTAGAATTGTAGATGCAGATTAGAGCTTCAAAATCACATATTGAAATAAGAAGAGATGCTTAATTTATACCTCGAAAGTGGTTGTAGCCCAAGTACAACTCTCTAAGCATGCTCAAACTCCCAATTTCACTTGGGATTTCTCCACTCAAAATATTGAAGGATAATGCCAAGATCTCAAGGTGTCCGCATTTCCATATGTTTGGTGGAATTTGCCCTTCAAGTTGATTCTCATATATATATATTAAGTCATACAGAAAGTGCTTGCCCAAATCATTACAAGTGTGTCGATATTTAAGACATATACAGATTTTGTAAACTTATTAGTTAGACATATTTATAGCTTAGATAGTGGAGTCTGGATCAATTTAATGTTGTTGGAGAAATGTTGAAGATATTAAGTATTGATGAAAGCATGGGATTAATGACGTACCTGTCAACTTATTATTATCGAGATACAACTCCTCAAGTTGTGGTAGATGGTGGAGAGTTGGGATAGCTCCTGACAAACTATTTTCGGAGAAACTCAACTCTGTTAAGGAAGAGATGTTGAAGATTGAAGATGGAATATTTCCACTTAGAGTTGCGTTGTCAATGTTTAATATCTCTAGTCTTGTTAGATTCCCCATTTCTGCGGGTACTCCTCCTGAAATTAATGAATTGTTAAAATAAGCACTAATTCACATGAGTTATCCTGAAGACTTATCTTGTTCATCTATTTATTTTTTCTCTACGGTTAAGATTTTGTCAAATTTTTGTACTTGTTTCCTAATTTTAATATTTTGGATATCAATAGTAATTTGTTAAGTTGTAACTTCCATCTTCCACATTTGTTAAGTTGTAACTTTATTTGTTTATTTTATTTACTTATTTAATTATGTACAATAATTTGATCTAAAAAATTTTGTACTTCACAAATCAGCAACTAAATATGACTTTGCAAAATGCAATTTATGAGAAATTCAGGAGTAAAATCGCTAAAATTAGTACCGCCCACTTCCCAAATTTCATGAAACTATGTCTAAATTAACGTTCTTCATAAATTTGTGAACTTTTCTTGGTAAAAAATAAATATCTTCAGATTATTTCACCTGAAAATGAAATATGAGAACAAACGAACGCCTAAGATTCAAGAGTGCAAACAAAGATGGGTTTTAATTTTGAGGTAGGACCGTAGGAGTGTCTATGAACATGTGCAGGCCGGGAGTATCACCACAGATGATGCACAATCTTCATTCAAGGAAATTCTATTTGGAATAATGCATGGTTGGATTTTAAAGATTTAATTTTTGAATGGTCATAACTCATAAGATACCTACAACAAACAATTACAATTACAATTACATTGGAGAATTAAAGATCTCTAAACAAAAATATCTAGCCTCATAATTTAACTCTAAGGCTTAATTTGTTGAGAATTGTAGCATTATTAATCATGAAAATAATGGTCATAGTGTTTATCAAATATTTATAGAGGTCCAACAATACTATCCTCTACGAGCTATAAATAAGTTGAGTTATAGTATATATTTGATATACATTTAAACATGCAATACATATAAAGTAGTATTTTATAAAGTTACAATCGTTAAGAAAATCTTTTTAAATTAATAAGGTTAATTCGAAATAAGAGATATTATAAATTTGAAATGTATTATGTTTATTTAAGTGAGTTAAATATGGTAGATCAATGTTTGACTTTTCTAGCTACGTGAAATGGTGGGCACGTTAACTTGTGCCCACCGTGGATAGGGGAGCGGAGTCGTTTAAGTAAGAGGATGAACAAAGTAGTAAAATGTGGGGGTTTGTTTGAGTTGGTTAACATCTGTGAAGGAGAATAAAAATTGAAAATAAGAAGAATATATTTTCTGTATATTTATTTATGGTGGTGTTGATTTTGGATGTGTTTTAAATTTCTAGCATCAAAACAACGTCGTTTCATTTTGAAGCCATTTATTTTTATTATTCTTCAATAAATTCTACACCAACTTTCGGTGTGTCATGTTGGGCTTTCGTTGTTACAAAATTAAGGCTGCAATTGTGAAGAATTCAATAATTTGTTCATTTATATTAGAATGCAATTGCGAAAATCAACTAATTTGCCTATTACTCATCATTATGACATATTCTCTTGTCCGGAGTAAATACTAGTGTAATCTAAATACTTGTCGCCTCCATTCATTGATTTGGATCAAATAGAAACCATCCCTTATATAAAAACTAGAAACCAATATGGACCCTAGATTTCATAAAATTAATGGTTGAGATTGATTTGACTATATTGCTTATTTAGTTAAACGTGATTAAGATTCGGGATTTTAAAGTCATTTTCATTAGTAACTGTCATTTCCTCATTTTATGGAATTCTTTATGGAGTTTGTTTGACAAGATAATACGGTTAGCAATTTGAGCTTTTATATGTGATTTTTTTTTGTTTATTTATTTTTTCAATTTAATACTTTATTTTTTCCCCACACATGCATAATTTTTCCTTCTTTTTCGTGGTGCACCCAATTTATATAATGCTCTATTACACCTAACACAATGTTCTTTATTTATTAAAATACAAAATTTTAATGTTGCATTGTTTTGCATTTAATGTTCTCAAATGAGGATATAAGCATTTTCGAGCTTACATTTAAGGTTCAAATGACCATATAAGTAGGACAGTTATATATTTTTGTTCATAAAATTATAATGTTCTATCAGAATTGTTTTATGTTGTTGTATTGATAATTAAATGTTTTTTTTCTTAAAATAATAAGTATTATTTAAACCCACTATAATTACATTACCATTGCATATGTTATGTGCATAAAATAATGTTGGTTGTTGAGTCTGATAATGTTGTTGTTCACTAAATATAATGTTATAAAATTATTCGATTTAAATAATTAATGTTTTTTAAGGTTACAATATAATGTTTTTGAATTTGTAATATAATGCTCACAATATTACATCATTATTAATAAAATAGTAGTAAATGAATTGAAAAATAACTAATAGCAAATTCACATGTTTTACCCGAAAATATTTGTATTAATATGTATAATTGTATTTGGTAAATTTGAATATTTTAATTTATTCAAACTATAGCACAAAATATAGGTAAATCTTTTTTCTGGCGTGAATCATGGATGGGAGGATATAATTTGGATTTTTTATAGGCCAAATATACCCTCAATTAGATATTAATCTAATATTTAAAAGAAAAATTATTTAAAAATGAAGCATTATTTGAACCATAGATTACAATATATTAATGGTGTAGATCTAGTTTCTAGTTTCTATATAAGGGTTGGTTTTCACCTAACCCATCTATCTCTCTCTCTCTCTCTCTCTCTCTCTATATATATATATATATATATATGGGATTGGTTCATATATAAACCAATCCTAGTGTGAGAACATGAGAACAAGCTTTAATTACTTTGTAATCATGCTCAAAATTTTTATATAAACATTATATTAGTATGATTTATGATTGTGATTATTTGAAGCATGAATATATGTCGATTCAAGCATGATCTTATATAAGCACTAACGTTTATAGAAAAAACATGAATCATATTAAGCATGACAATCTATAAATTTAAGCATGACTACATATTAATTTAATCATGTTCTCACATTCTCACACTAGAAAATATTTTTATAGTAACTCATCCCTATATATCATATAGGAACTCATCCTTATGTAGGAACTAGGATCTAATCTGGACCATTGATTTTTTTTTATCTACGGTCCAGATTAATTGATGCATTAGATTACTGTTATTTGTGCATTAAAAATTTGTTAAATATTTGTGCATTTAGTTAGTGTAATGTGCCCTTTGCCATGTTTGTGCATTAAAAAACTGCCTTTTGTGCATTTCCGAAGTGATATTAATGCATGGTTTCTACGGACTCATATAAAGATGAGTTCCTACTGGATGCACACCTTATATATATATATAGGGATGACTCAGTATAGAAACTAATCCCCATGTGAGAATTATGAACATATCCTAATCATCCATCAATATTTAATTTGTGATTTAGATTTATTTGACCAATTTGATTATGGGCGGTTTTTTTTTTTTATTAATTTGAACTCTGAAGGGGGACAAATTATTGTTGGAGAAGCTCAAGAATGTAAAGGAAGAAATGTTGAAGATTGAAGATGGAATATTTCCACTTAGAGATTAGTTGTCAATGTTTAATATCTCTAGTCTTGACAGATTCCCCATTTGTGCAGGTACTTCTCCTGAAATTAATTAATTGTAAAATTAAACACTAATCCACATGAGTTATCCTGGTTCGTCTATTTATTTTTTCCTCTACGGTTGAGATTTTGTCAAAATTTTGTACTTACTTCCTATTTTTAATATTATGGATATCAATAGTAATTTGTTAAGTTGTAACTTCCACCTTCAACATTTTGTGGGATACTTTCCGTGATACAACAAATATTAATTAAAATTCTTCTTCTTTTTATTTCCTTTTATCTGAATACTGAAACATCATGTGTAATTTTTTTCAAACTCTTTTTGTTTATTTTATTTACTTATTTAATTATGTAATATAATTTGTTCACAAAAATCGTGTACTATAATTTAGGCCTTTGAATAGTTTTGATGCATAATTTATTATGTAATTAATAGTAATTAAAACATGGTCATATAAGAGCAATTAATATTCAATTCAATTAATAATAAAACAAAGAAACAAAAGCATCACATATAGTATACCTGTGAAATGATTATCCCCCAAATATATTTCCCTAAGCATGGCCATATTTCCAATTCCACGCGGGATGGAGCCACTGAGTTTGGTGGAACTCAAATAAAGCTGTTCAAGATTGAAAAGTGGATGGCCCATGTCTGGAGGAAGACTACCTGAAAACTCATTGGCTGAAAGTTGCAATGCCTTCAAGGACGACATGTTGAATAAGGAAGGAGGGATGGAGCCAGATAAGGAATTCCTGAACACATAGAGAAGTTGGAGGTTTGGTAGAGTGCCAATCTCTTGTGGTAATTCACCTGCCATATCATATATAGGCATGTGAATTCACTTTCTTCGAACTGTGTGGATTGAATTCATTAATAAATGAAGTATAGATCTTGTATCGTATACTTGCGAGATCATTATATCCCAGATTTCACTCCACAAGCAAGCTCATATTTCAAACTTTGAGGGAGATATAAATTGGCACTGAATTGTTGTACGACAATGACAAAGTACTCAAGATATCTGCATTTCCATATATTCATACGAGTTGAATATTTTTAATTCATGTATTTTATTATACTTGATATTTCATATTAGTAAAACTTTCCTATATGAACGAGAATCTAGCTAAATTGAATGCCCTAAGTCAGAAGGAAGAGTACCTGAAAACTCATTGAGTGAAAGTTGCAATGGTTCAAGTTGAATATACTCAACCCTAACTCATTATAATCTAATTAAAAATGAAAAGGAAATGATGACAAAAAAAAAAAAAAAAAAAACAACAACTTGAAAGCTAAAATGGAAAAAATGGACGTACTTGTTAAGCTGTTGGTGGAAAGATACAACTCTCTGAGGTTGGGTAAATTGTTCAAATTAGTTGTCGTTCAGGTAAATATATTCCAACGTGGAAATGTTGAAGATTGAATGCGGAATATTTTCTATATATTACACACACACCACACCAGTAATTAATTTGAAAAATAAGAATATTGCTTAACATAAATCTCCCTTGTCCCTTGAATTAAATTATAAATTATATTTTATAGATTTATTTTCACCTTGTAGATTGTTTGAATAGATCGATAATTTATCACGAAACTATGAATAAGTAAAAGGGTAATGATATTCGGTCACACTGTGGTCGACCACACAAGCTAAAAATGGTAATATAGGTTATAAACATGCAAATATACCCTAATTGGGAAGCATAAACCCTAAGGGGGAAATGTGATTATTTTCATTTTTACAATCAACTTTCCTTTTTTTAAGGAAAATAAGTTATTTTTTCCTTTAATTAAAAAACTTAAGATAATTATTTTTAGCTTTAACGTAAATCAATAACAAGGTAAATATTTTACGAGGTAATAAGTTATTTTTACCTTCAACTTAAATCAAGTTTGAATAAGATAATTATAATAATTAGAAAAATAAATCGATAATTATAATAATTAGAAAAATAAATCGATAATTATAATAAGGAAAATAAGTTAAAGATTTCGTGATATTATGAAAAGTAAAATTAGTTTTTAAGTTAGTCTACAAGTAGCGCCAATAATTAATCAAAATAACAAAATAAGCAAATTAACATTTAAGAGACCAATAAAAAATTTTATAATCGAAATCTCTATGAATTCTCTTTATCTTTCATTCATATTTTTTCTAAAATCTTCGACTGCTCACTACTAGAAAATACTACTTATATCACATTAATCTAATTGATAAACATCCATTTTGTAGCAACTAAACGTGTTTTCTATCACTAATTGCCTTAATTTACACTATAAATGTGATATGTTTTGGATTGATTTCAATATTTTGGATTAGTTTCACGTTTGGTAGAGTTTGTGCATGTGTGTAGGTCGAAGAAACGGGATGGAAAAGTTAAGAACCGGACGAAAAGGAGTAAAATGGAGAACCGGCGCCCTAAAGTCAAAAAGCGGAAGTTTGGGCTTGAAAACCGGCGGTTCAGGGGTAAACCACCGGCCAAACCGCCGGAAATCTCGGTAGTGAGAGTGAAGAAGAAACCATGAATCGGCAGTCTACCCGGCGCCTTAAGACCGGACCGCCGATTTGCGGTGCTAGACCGCCAATTTCTCCTGTCTCGACCGCCGATTTGCATATTTTCATCCAAAATTGGATGATTTTGCCCTTTTCGCGTTTTTAATCTCTTCTAGCACTTTTTCCTCCCTATATATATGGGAGTTCAGCCCAAAACGTGTATGCTCTACCCCTTAGCTTAGATTCTCATTCAAATAGTTTCCAATTAGGTTCTGAACACATTTTCTAACATTGTATTAGTGAATTAAGGTTGGATTTGAAGACTTTGAAGATTTCATCATTGAGTTCCTAGTTTTTTAATTATGCAATCATTTTTCTCCTTTGCTTTGATTTGATTTCATACATGTCTAGCTAAATTTCCTTGTTGGTTTTGGGGATTTATGATGATTTGATGATAGAATGATCATAGCTTGTTGATTCTCTTTGCCTTCCTCTAATTAATTGTGGATTTGGTGTTTATTTTCATGTTAGAATTATTGATCATCTTTCTTGCATGCCAAGTGTTTGTGAAAATTCTTAGTAGGTTTTTACATGCATGGAAATCAAATTGCACATCATGTATTGATTTGAGACTTAGTAGGTGATGATCTAATGCATGGAAGCTTGTGATCCTTGTGCTTTTTAGAGTTATTTTATCGTCTCGAATCTTAGTCGAGAGAGTCGATAGAATGATCCCCTTTTGCTAATTGTCGAGAGAGATTAGTGAATAATTTGGTGATTGCTTCTTGATTAGAAGATTAAAATGGTTTGCATGAATTAGGAAGTCTTGATTAAACTATCTAGAATCGGATTGAATCCCTAGAACCAACTTTTGTTGCAATTTGTTCTTTGTTCATTTATTAATCGTTTGTTCACTTGAATTTACTTGTTTATTTGCTTATTTACTTTGATCTTGAGTTTAAGTGTTTGAATGAATCACCAATCATGTTGTTTGCAAAGCTTGAATAGTAGGAAGGTACATAAACTTTATTTTCATTATAAATTCGATCCAATAGTCCTTGTGGATACGATACTCGATCTCTAACGCTACAATTACCCGATTAAAGTGCGGTTTATATTGCTTAGTCGAATTAGCGATCACTAATATATAAATAGATAGCTAAAAACAAAAAAGTAACTTGAAATTGTAAATAATCTTTCTCAGACTTTTGCTAAGATTGAAGATATCAATTCACCATAAACCAATGAGACAATTCAAATAGTTATAAAAAGAGAGTTTTTAATAAATTTAATTAATATTAACTTTGTAGTGTTCTAATTTTTATCGAGTACTATTACCAAATATGTTTATGACGGGTATATACAATAAAGTAATTAGTTTAATTGAGATGTAGAAAAATTCTAAACAAATCTCAATTTGAAAAAAATACATAGTTAATGAGTATTTGGTTTATTGTCATTCATAATTATAAGTTTAGATACGTGAAATATAATTGATTTACTACGTTTGATTTATAATTAACGCAAATAACATAACAACTTCTAAATAAGATATTAACTTTTTTAAATTCAAGTCAGTCTTTAGAGAGAAATTTTAGAAAAATAGCGAGGTAGAACTCTTGGATAGAACGACAAGTTTTTCAAAGTTATAATGGTATGATTTGTTGTTTGGTTGTTTTATCGTTTGCAAGATGTTTGTATTTTTTTTTTTGCTCACTTTGATGAAATAAAATGTTATTTACCAAAAAAATTATTTTTAAAATATATTTATATAGATGAAAATATAAATTATTATCCATCGAGTCTCGACAAGCTACTTACTAGTTTCGTATAATGTATAATAAATTCTTAGTGGTGTAGTCCTATCACTATGTGATTTAGCATCACTTTATAATGTAGTAAAATTGATTGAATGGGTGCACACATCTTAATTTAAAAATTCCATGTAAGTAGAAAAATCGATTATTAGTTGAGTTCCTCAATTCGAAGTGGAAAACAAGGGCTATTTGAACTGTTAACAACACCAATAACCAACAAAATTGGTTTTCAATTACAATAACTAATTGGTTATTGCGTATTTCAGTTAAAAACCGACTAACCGAAACCGATTAGACAACCCTACCCAAACCAATTAAGAAAAAAAAAAAACACCGGCACACGTGCAAAATTAAAAAAAGAAAAATTCGGAGCGTGCATGCCGCCAAGTTTTTGTGTTATATCAAGATATAAGAAATTTTGACAAATCAAATATGTAATGCTTGAATGTACAAGCTTATATAGAAACATACCTGTCAACTTATTCCGAGCAAGATCAAGTTGTATAAGAGAAGTGAGATTCCCCACTTGCTTTGGTATGCCACCTGTCAGTATGTGATAGGATAGCACTGCGTCATTAATGATAACTACTTATATAGTTTTAACACTGATAAAATAAATTTAATTTTATATTTTACAGTTTTAACACTGATAAAATAAATTTAATTTTATATTTTACAGTTTTAATACTTCTTAGTCGTTGAATGAATGCACCTTGTGAACTCTCATGTTTATCGCCTTCAAACGTCGTAGATTAGAGAACTCAAAGGGTAAGAACCCCAGGAAATAGTTGGAGCTAATGTCGAGAGATTGAAGAAACGTTAAGTTTCCGAGATGAGGAGGGTATGAACAATGGACTACGCATTAAAGCGACTTGTTGTTAGAAGTTATGGTTGATGCTATGGGTCGGGGATGGCATGATCTGGGGCGTAGCTAGGGGGTGGACAGGGCCCGTGGCATTTGGGAAAAAAATAGTGATATATGCATAGTTTATTCTTTAATTTGTACATTATGCCCTCCATGTGTTCGATAAAATTCCTAAATCAGTTATCATTTTTTGAAACTTTAGATTTTGAATTTTTCTCATTCTGGATAGTTTAGTTGAGCAGTGAAAAAGATTGAGTCTCATTGCTTCCATGTTGCTAAATCTTATTCTTCTTCTACTTCTATTGGTAACTTCCAAATGCCTAGAATTCTTCCAAAGTAGGTATCATTAACCCCTTGAATTTTCATTTGCAGAAACCATGAAATCTAAATGTTGCTTGTTCATTCTTGATGGCTTCAATAATTCTAGTTCATACTCGAGTTTTCATATTATTGTAGAAGAAATTGACTCATAAATCCAAAGTCGACTTTTTTCTCGAAGATTTATAAATGGCACATAAGACTTAGGTGTCATAAGACCTATAACAATTATTAAAGCCGTCTCAAATGGTTTAAAAGTCATTGGTTGTCTTATTCCAACTTATGAGGTTTAGCTTTGGTTTTGGTTTTGACCACACTACTAAAAAGTTAACGGCTTCAGCAGTAAGTTTCTTAAGCATCATCATATTGTAATAATACTATCGAATAATTTTATTTAAATAATATATTGAATTAATAAATTTGTTCTTTATTTATGCTAGCATCACTCTAAAGACGTGAGCTTGGGTTATGGAAAATTTCCTGATTTTGAGAACTTTGGAAATCGTTGTAGGAAATGTTGTTGTTGTAGAAAAAAGCTCCATTGGGTTACGTAGTTCTAGTGATGCAAGGACACTAGGAGATGATGAAAATAGAGATGCAAGCATAGAAGATGTGAATTATGATGCTGAAAATGAGATGTTTGTAGGATTATCTTAAGATGAGCCACCATCATCTGGTTCTACACCACCTTCGGGGTTCCCTGAAGTGTCTGAGGTCTCCATTCAAAGAAGAACTCAACCCAAAAGAAGTAGAGTTCACTATGAAGCAAATTCTGGCTCATTTGAAAATATTCCTCAGAATGATCTCATTGAAGAGATTAATAAACTAACAAACACCTTTGATGAATTTCATAAAAATAGAGCTCCACCCCGAAGTGACTTTTGCTTAAATTTTACCCTAATCAATTACCAACCCAAATAACGAGGGCGTGTAATTTCAAAAGAATTAAATTTCCTAAAAACCTCACCCTCCCATTCACACTTCAATAGAAAAGGACAGGAATATCTCGCTTTAACTTGGATATCTTCGGCTTGGATATCCTCATCTGTGCTAACATTAGGATTCTTCGTGCGAACCATGATGCAGCAGGGGCTGGAGATACAGTGGGAGCGGGATGACAACAGTGGCGGCGGTAGGGTGACAATGATCGCGGAGATGCATAAACAATTCATAAACAAAAAAAGAGAAAAAAAGTAACAAAGAACGACAGGTTCAAGGGTAGTAGCTTTGTGAGAAGAACAACGAAGTAATAGGCTGACTGTGTTTGAGCATTTTCTCTCCAGAGCAAAATGAGAAAAAATAAGAAAGGTTGGTAATACGTGAATTTGTAGAGTTTATGAAATGTCAGCCACCTTTCATCTTCCCAGCGGGCCGCTGGACCTCAGCAGCGACTGGGATAGACTCTCAGTGACAGCTGGGTCTCACCTAGCGCTGGAGTGTTCGATGTTGAGCACATTAACGACCGCTGGGTGACAACCGGCACTGAGGTGAATGAATCCATCGAAATGTGGTGGGGAAGTTCGGATTTCATCCTTTGTAATTTTTAAACGAAATCCATGAGAATCCATTGAATGTTGAATACCACCGGATTTTTTAAGACTTTAAAAATTCTGGATTGAATATCTCTGAATTTTATAAGACTTTTAAAAGTCTACATTGAAAACACCCAGATTTTCAAAATCCATAAAAATCCTAGAGTCTTGAATACACCCCCTAAATTTGATGGTGAGGCACAATAATTACATATTACAATTATGGTATAGTAATCTCATATTATGAACGATATATCAATTTTTGTAGGATTGTTCCAATAATGTTGTGCTGGCCAACAGCTTTGGAGTCCTTGACTCAATCTTAGCCCAATCAAGATTCCAGTCGAAAATTAGTTGTCCATCAAAACAGTTTATGGACTCATTTCTATTTATGTTGGTGGATCCGTTCATTGAAGCCTAAGTCTTGGGGTGGATGGATGGTAATCGGTTCGATTACGGAATATCCACAAAGATAACTAATTAACCAATAACCGATTAAGATTAAATATTGCTACCATATATCCAACCAATTAACTACTTTAGTTAACCGATAACCAATTTTGTTAATCGGTTAAAAAATTGGACAATATTTATTCAAAATGTTAATTGCTTATGTTCGGTTCACACGTCACATTTTCAAACTCCAAACCATAGAATTATAAACAATATCCAAACTTTAAATTATAACATAATAAAAGTTCAATACTAATAACCAATTCAAAAATAATTTCACACTATGTTTTCGGTGCGACAAGACACTATATTAGTAGTCATCCGTTCCAAGTTGTTATTTATCGCTCCAACTCCCACAATCATAGAGAAGAAATAAGAATTACGTAGACACCAATTTTAAATTATTTAGGGATATAATTAGTACTTATAATATATATTTATATGTTATATATATTATTAATAAATAATAAATTTGGTTAATTGGTTATTACGATTTGGTTTTGGTTATTACCAATAACCAATTGACTTAAAAAACCGTTAACCACACCAATAACTAACAAAATCGGTTTTCAATTACCAATAACTAATTGGTAATTGCGTATTTCGGTTAAAAACCGACTAAGAGAAACAGATTAGACAGCCCTAGTTAAGTCCAGTTAAAAAAAAAAAAAAAAACGGCACGTGTAACACACGCGCTGAATTAGAAAAAAACAAAAAAAAAAAAAAGAAATTCAGCGAGTGCATGCGGCCAATGTTTTTGTGTTATATCAAAATATAAGAAATTTTGTAATGTGACAAATTAAAGATGTAATGCTTGAATGTACAAATTTATATAGAAACATACCTGTCAACTTATTCGAAGAAAGAGCAAGCTCTATCAGTGAAGTGAGGTTCCCCACTTGCTTTGGTATGCCACCTGTCAGTTTGTGATACGATAGTACTGCATCATTAATGTTACCAACATGCTAGAAACATCTTATCGCTATTCACTAAACAAGAATACACCTGCTAAGTTGTTGCTGTAAAGCATCAGCCTTTGGAGATTGGGTAAATTATTCAAATTCGTCGGAATGTTTCCAGAGAGATTGTTGTTGTAGAGGTAAATATATTCCAACGTCGAAATGTTGAAGATTGAAGATGGAATATTTCCTATTTATTACACACCAGTAATTAATTTGGTTTATCTAAACACACTCAATAAACCCAAAAAAAAAATTTAGTTTATGCTCGAAATTTAATCAACTAAATACATTACACTTACAAATTTATGTAATTCTAATTCATCTCCTAATAGAGTACTAATTCTTATCGTAATAAAATACTATCATCATATAGAATTGCGAGAATTTCATATTCCCATAATTATTTTCTCTTTTGCGTAGAGAGAGACTTAAAGAGCAGTACACGTTTTTGAGATTTGTTTTTTCTTTCTTCAGTTTAAAGGTTTTGTGTATTTCTTTGGGATTGATTGTACGAATTTCTGGTGATAATTCTTACTTCTTTTAATTCATAGCTTTACGTTTTACTTATTCTCTACGATTGTGTTTTTATTTTATCTTTTTGTCTAGCTACAAATTGATCTTCTTCTAATAAAATAATATCATCATCATCTATGATAGAATTGCTCACCTATATAATACCCACCGAACCGAAGACATTGAAAAACAAAAGCACCAAAGAGATTGAAAAAGAAAATATTAGAATTCTGGACATCTCTTTTGAATATTATCTTTACTTCAATTTAATGATTTTTATAGATTACTTCACGCATATTAATTGGCTTTAATTTTCGTATCTTTCATTTTTGTGCTTATCAAAATTGTTTGCAAATGGTGCATAAGTATGCCCATTTGCATTGTGTGCAAATGTGTGCAAATGGTGCATAAGTATGCACCTAAGCTACAACGACAAGCCATTATTCACAACCTGTTATTGGGAATACTAACGTGGACGACGCCGCTGCCGCCTTTCTGTAGCTGCTTCAATTGTTGCTGGTTCAATCATATTTATTGCCAATTGAAAAATCGTTAAGATGCACTTGCTCAATCAGCGCAATGAGTAGTAAAATCATTGAGTTTTTGTGCAAGCTTCAACTTCAAAACTTATCCAACCAGAGAGCTAAGTTAAAAGATTGTGTAGTGATGTTACCAAAACGACCTCCATTTGGAAACATTAAAATACTGAAGAAATGTAATATCTTCCAAAGATTTGGGTATGGATCCACAAAGATTATTAAATCCAGTGTAGTCAATATTTTTGTTCTATTTTTTTTTTTTAATTCCATTACACCATTTGGGCATTCACAAATATATACTAGAAATAAATTAAACGAAATAATGACTCTTACAGCACTATCTGAAATAAATCATGTTCTTTGATATAAAAAAAAAAAAAAATTGTGCTTCTACATTTGGATGAATAACATTACCATTTTGAAAAAACTAAAACCCTTGAAAATCACATATTGAAACTGCGAAGGCCAAAGTTATCTAAAAAATTCAAAGAAATAAAACACCTACTCCAATCATCAAGATCAAACAAGAAAAAATATAAAATGAACAAAAATTGAAAACTTTAGTTTTTGACTCATGTTTCTTTTAAGAACAATAGGTTTTAATTTTTTTTCTTTTATATGTAATATAGTTTACATTTTAATAAATTTATTATATTATCAATACTTAATCACTACTTTGACAATATTTAAAAATTATAATCTCTCTGTCTTGTATCAAAGAAAACGGAAAAGAAAATAACTGGTATCACGTGCAACGCACGTGCATTTCTACTAGTTTTACAAAAAAGTTGTTAGCTATTTATTAATATACTAAATTTGATGGTTTGGCACAATAATTTTATATTACAGTAAAACTTCTATTAAAAAATATTTTTGGGACAAAAAATAATTATGCTTAAATAAGAAATTATTCCTAAATAGAGGTAAAAAATTAAATTTTTTTTCAAAATTGGGACTATAAAATCTTATGTCCAAATAAGAGTTTATTCCTATATAAAATATTAATTTATAGATGTTCTACTATAGTAATATTCTAGAACAGTTCCAATAATATTGGGCAGGCCAACTGACCTGAAAATTCATTTCGGCCCAATCAAGATTCTAGCCCAAAATTAATTGTCCATCAAAACAGTTTGTCGATTCATATATTTTATGTTGGTGAATCTGTTACTTGAAGCCTAAGCTCATTAAGAAAATTAATTTATTCAATTTAATTTTGTGACTTCACAAAAATCGTGTAAAAAAAATTATGGCCGCCGGTGACAATGGCGGCGGCACGACGGCGACGGTGGTGGTACAGCGGTGGCGGTGGTGGAAAAGTGGTGGTGGAATTTTTTTTTGTTGAGTCTCAATTTTTTTTTGTGACCGCCGGCGACAATGGCGGCGGCACGACGGCGGCGGTGCTGGCACGACAGCGGTGGCGGTGGAAAAGTGGTGGTGGAATGTTTTTTTTTTTCAGTCACAATTTTTTTTACCCGGAAGGGTAAAAATGTCAAAAGGTGCTAAAATTTAAAGAATTTATAAGGAGTGTTAGAATTTAAAAAAACTATAAAAAAAGTGCTACTTCTAAAATCCTCTCTAAAATAAATGTGCCATTCAAATACACAACAACAAAATTAAAGAATAAGACTTTGAACTTCCCAAAGCTACGGTTCAAATATAATAAGTAGAATGAAAATAAAAACAAACATAAAAAGTAGTCAAAAAAGTTGCAGCAATTTTCGACGGGAAAAAAATCATGCTTTGGTTTAGCTATTATAGGCATGTAGATGTACATGCATAAATAAAAAGAATGATTATAACAAATAAATTATATTGATGAGTATATTTTTATTCATTTCTTTTATTTTGAAGAGGTTTTGTAATTTTTTACTAGTTTCATAATTTTTATTGGACTTTTTTGCGATCCCAAAATCATATAAGTCGCCAAGATCACATATATGATCACTAATAAGAAAATTAATGGAATAGTAAAAGTATTTAAATTTAAAGAGTACACATAGTCAAAATCTTATAATTTTTTTACTTTTCTTTAAACTAACTAATTTCTAGTAATTCTTTCTCGTACACTTATTTTTCGAGCAAAGGGTCATCTATTATATAATTTTAAATGTTGAGATCTAAATTTACTGTTTGTAATAATTATATGAATAGTGTTCTGCCATCAATTAAAATGTTGTATGAGAATTATTTGTCTACACACGACTTGTTAGTTATTATTCTCTAAATTAAAATTTAGAGAGCTTTTCCAATAAAAAATAAAATTTCGAAGAATAACAACAACTAGCTCATTTTTCTTCCGTCCTTTTTGGATGTTTGAGTCTTCGTCAACTGCCATTTTTCTCGATCGACGGCTCAAATAATAAAATGTGGATTTATTATTGCATTTGTATTACTTCTTTTCTAAACTGTAGAATTTAATGTGTGGTGTGGTAGGTATATTAAGATGACATTTCTATACGTTATTCGATCGGATTAATTTGTCCCATTGTGTTTAACAAATAGTTGACGAGCCTAATTTAACAAAAAGGTGGATCCCACAGTGCAATCAAACAAAGAGGTGGACTCACGTGCGGTTGGCTGCACGATGATCGATTGATTGTTAACAAGACTTTAGCCTTGTAACAAGACTTTAGCCTTTATTAGCCCACATACTGTTTGTCAAAATAATCTTGGTTATTACAATAAAATGGATGTCAATGGATTATCTGAGTGATAAAACATGCCTAGAGATTTAAAGCTTAAAAAAATTGTCGATACCATAATTAAAAATTCAATTGAAGATGAGGCTCCGTATGATATAGTGATATTGGTACTGAATAAGTGAAAGGAAGCAGTAACAGTGTTGAAAATCCTTTACAATTTTTTGTTGCAGCTCGAGAATGCCACACCAAAACTTTTGAGTGATGTGGGAAAAGTTAGAGATAAAATTCATTTTGATATAAATTTCAATACCAAACAATAATTAATTCATATTTTACTAAATTACCCTACTTATCTTAGTAATTTTAAAAAAATATTAATTTATGATTTTATTGGGACCATATATTTTTATAAGGGTCTTGTGAAAAATTATTATCTTATCAATTTATCGGAATTAATAATTTACACCCAATCCCCAAATTTTAGAGATGTTATCAATTTATCGAGTATTAATTTAAGGAGGTTCTACTGTATTATATAATTATAATTGTTTAGATATATATTTATGGTTTATAATAATTATCTGAATAGTGTTCTGCCATTAATTAAAATGTTCTATTCGAAGCATGTGTCTACTCGTGAATTGTTATTCATTATTCTCTAAACTAAAATTTAGAACTTTCCAAAAATAAAAAATAAAAAATTAGAAGAATCACAACAGCTCATTTTTCTTTAGTCCCTTTTGTGGTGATGTTTAAGTCTTTGTCAACTGCTATTCGTCCCCATGGACGGGTCAAATAATTAAATGTGGAATTTATTAATTGCACTTCTTTTCTAAATTGTGACGTTATGTTGGTGAGTTTAATGTGTGGTGGTAGATATATTAAGATAACATTTCTATATTAATTTTATTCGGATTGATTTGTCCATTGTATTATCTATCATATTCACATATTGCTTGTTTACATTTCGATACATTTTGATTACATGTTTGTTGAGTGAAAGAATCGTATACATATCCCTTCTAATGGCATTACAACAAACAGTTAATTAAAGAGTAATGATAGTCGGGCACATTGTGGCCAGCCACACGCGTAAAAAAAAATAAAAGTTGACTGTAAAAATGGAAATAATCACATTTCTCCCTTAGGGTTTATGCTTCCCAATTAGGGTATATTTCCATTTTCAATGTAGCCGAATATCAGTACCCTTAATTAAATTAGCTATGTGGATCATCTTGTAAGCTAGTAGCGGTGAATCAATAATGTTTTCTACAGTTCATTTTGAAAATTATTTGAACTTGCAATAATGTGGCTCTAATAACGTAATTATTGAAAGAGTTGTGTATCACACACTATCACGTGTGTTGTGCATTCAATGTGGGATTTCAATTAGTTTGAGTAGCCCATCAATATAGTGATTCCTGGATAATTGTTTTGGGCCCATTTCTACATGATTGGCCCACTATGTATACACACACTCACGTTTTGAAAGGCTGGCCTACTAAATTCCTTTTGAAACCAATACAGATGGAATTTTGTTGTTGATCACACCAAAATAACTATAACAAGTTAAAGTCTCAAACTGTGATCGATTGATTGTCCCTTCTAACAAGATCTTAGCATTGATTAGCCCACAGACTGTTTGTTGAAATTCTTAAAAGAAAATCTAGACTGGCATCACTGTGATATGGAGCCCAATTTCCATCCTTGTAATGTAACAAAGTTGTTTTTGGTTTGTTATTGGAATTTACATATTTTTGTGAAATAAATTAAAGACGTTGCTGATATCTTACTACTGTGAATAGCACATCTTAATCTACTTGTCAAATTTATTAATACATCTTTCAACCAACTTATAAGTTGTGCCATGAAAACTCCATAGAGCATGCTAAGCTACAACGACAAGCCATTATTCACAACCCGTTATTGGGAATACTAAAGTGGACGACGCCGCTGCCGCCTTTCTGTAGCTGCTTCAATTATTGCTCTGATCTTCGGACGCACTTGCTCAATCAGCGCAATGAGTAGTAAAATCATTGAGTTTTTGGGCAAGCTTCAACTTCAAATCTTATCCAACCAGAGAGCTAAGTTAAAAGATTGTGTAGTGATGTTACCAAAACTACCTCAATTTGGAAACATTAAAATACTCAAGAAATGTAACATTAAAAGATTTGGGTACGGATCCACAAAGATTATTAAATCCGGTGTTGTCAAGATTTTTGTTCGATTTTTTTTGAATTCCATTACACCATTTGGGCATTCACAAATATATACTAGAAATAAATTAAACGAAATAATGACTCTTACAGCACTATCCGAAATAAATCATGTTCTTTGATAAATAAAAAATAAAATAAAAATTGTGCTTCTACATTTGGATGTATAACATTACCATTTTGAAAAAACTATTATGTTGAAAACCCGTAGCAAACACTATAATAGGGGAAAGACCACTCCGGTACTATTACTACCGTATTCTGGATCAACTAAAAAGCGCACCAAGTTGTTAAGGCACGAATCAGGGTCGTTAGTATCGCCTAATGCTTCTGTTACTGCCACATCTGAAAAGCTCTCGCCGCCTACCGCTTCTGTTGCTGCATCATCTCCATATCCTTTATCGCTGCCTACTGCTTCAGTTGCTGCCTCATCTACATATCCCTCGCCGCGGCCTACCGCTTGTGTTGCCGCCACATCTGAAAAGCCCTTCTAGCCTACAGCTTCTGTTGCTGTCTCATCTCCATATCCCTTGGTACCTATTGCTTCTGTTGTTGCCTCATCTCCATATCCCTCGGCACCAACCGCTTCTATTGTTGCCTCATCTACATATCCCTTGCCGGTATAGTTGTGCATAGTTGCTGGTATGTATGATGTTTGAAGGGTGTTGTTGCCTTACTTTCAGACAGCTGGCATGGGTCCACTCAACTCATTATACTTGGAGGGAAGAAATATTTCCAATCTCGTTTGGAATATTTCCACTCAATAAATCAATTCAGCTAGCTCTGGGAAAGAGTATCTAATTAGCTTCAAGTAAGAGGAAATTTTGAAGGACTTTATAATGTATATGAGAAACAGAGTGAGCATTTGGGCAATACAGTTTATTATTACAAAATTCCAGAGAGCGCAGTGGCTGCTACAAGTATCAAAACCCATTAATGATCACCAATACTAACAGCTAAAGCATATCGTGGACGACGAGTATGCATCCTTTCTGTATCTGCTACAAATGTTGCTTTGATCTTCTGCAGAGTTGTCGCTGCTTCTCTCATGTTTATTCTTTCATGAGGTGAAACTGCTAAACAGTTCATTGCCAACTCAAATATCGATAACACGCATTGCTCCTTTGCAGAGAAATGTTCATCTTCCCTCGATAACAGAGTAAGTGACACAATTTCAGTTGCTGCATTTTCATGTAGCAATGCTTCACTCACCCATTCTCTTATGCTCATTTCTTCACCGAACATATCATCCGTTGGCCTCTTCCCTGTGAATATCTCCAGCATCATTATCCCGAAGCTGTACACATCTCCATATGTCGATACTTTCCCCTCCATTCCATATTCTGATTGCATTCACTCATCATTTAATTTTTCAGGATTATATTTAAACATTAATTAGCTAAATAATATGATAACGTTGAATGAAAGGAACTAATTTAGTATAATGCGTCATCACCTGGCGCTGCATAACCAATGGTCGCTAATGTTTGAGTTTGGACGAAAGCTTCCCCTTCCTCGAAAAGCTTTGCAATGCCGAAATCAGCAAGATGAGCAGTCATGTCTTCATCCAGCAACACATTGCTTGGCTTTACATCACAATGTACAACTGGGAATGTATTATAACCATGGTGTAGATATTCTAATGCTGCTGCAATATCTATCGCTATTTTTAGTCTCTGAATGAGATCTAAACAACAGTTACTGGAGTATAACCATTTATCCAAGCTCCCATTTGGCATGTATGTGAGAATCACAGCTTTAAACTCTGTGTTGCTACAACATCCAATAATTCCAACTAAGTTTCTGTGTCGAATCTTACTCAATATTTCAGTTTCTGTATCAAAGCTCCTTGCTGCCGTTTGAAGTTGGTGGTTGAACACTTTTACCGCAACTTTCAACCCATCAAGAAGAGTTGCTTCGAATACAGAGCCAAAACTCCCTCTTCCAAGTAGATTGCTTTCACTAAAACAACTTGTTCCTCGTTCCAGTTCGATGTAAGAGATTCGTCTCCACTCACTCATATCAGTGGGGGTAGCAACTTTTTTCTGTTTTCGTCTCCTTATGAAGACGAGTATGACAACCACCGCAATGACTAGTATAATCAACGAGGGCACCATATACTTTATTAACCGGACAATCTTCCTTGATCCAGCATCATCTTTTGAGCAAGGTTGAACATCAAATCTTATTGAACCACATAGGTTGAAGTTGTGGGAAAAAGATTGAGCAGTGAAGTCACCAAAATGACCTCCATTTGGAATTTCTCCCTCCAATTTGTTGTTGGAAACATTTAAAAACTCAAGAAACTTGAGATCTTCCAAGGACTTGGGAATCAATCCAGAAAGATTATTGCAAGATAAATCTAATGTTGTCAAACCTCTGACATTTCCCAAGGATTTCGGAATGAATCCATTAAAAAAGTTATTTGACAAGTTGAGTGTTTCTAATGATTGACAACCATCAATTAAGGTAGGAATATCACCCGAGAAGTGATTAAAGGACAAGTCGAGGGAGTTGATTGTCCTTAAATTCCCAAGCTGAGATGAAAGTTGACCGGTGAAAGAATTCGATGACAAGTCTAAATAAAGAAGGTCTGTGAGAGACCAAAAGTTGGGAGGGAAGGTGGAGTTCAAATGATTGGAGCCTAAATCGATACTTCTCAAGGATTTAAGATCACCCAAACATTCAGGAATTGAACCAAAGAGCATGTTGGTAGAAATGCTCAATTCCCCCAAATGATTCATTCCGCAAAGATCATTCGGGATAGACCCAACCAATTGATTGCTATCAAGATATAATCCTTGGAGTTGCTTCAGTTTCCCAATTGTTGGTGGAATGGGTCCACTCAACTGATTCCCAGACATTGATAAATCTATCAAACTGCTTAAGTTTCCAATTTCATAAGGAATGACACCCATGATACTACTGTTTGATGCATAAAAATACTCAAATGAAGAGGAAAAATTCCCAATAGAAGCGGGTAAGATACCATTCAGTGGATTATTTGCTACTTCCAAGTCCTTCAAGTATGGACAATTAGTTAAAGAAGAGAGAAATCTCAACTCCTGTGTTGGGAAATCCGCTCCACTCAAATTGTTTCCCCAAATGCGAAGTACCTCTAGGAGTCTCAAATTACCAAAGTCTGGTATGGAACCGGTGAATGAATTTTTGTTCAAACCCAGTTCGGTAAGTTTAGAAGCATTGGTGATAGAGGTTGGAATTGGGCCATTCAGTTTGTTATGACCCAAATAAAGCTCTTCAAGATTGAAAAGTGAATGCCCCAAGTCTGAAGGAAGAGTACCTGAAAACTCATTCAATGAAAGTTGTAATATCTTCAAGGATGATATGTTGAATATGGAAGGAGGGATTGAGCCAGATAAGGAATTGTTGTACACAATGAAAAATTGGAGGTTTGGTAGAGTGCCAATCTCTTGTGGTAATTCACCTGTCGCATACACACAAATAATATTCAATTCAATTTATAATAAAACGAAGAAACATGTATATAGTATACCTGTGAAATGATTATAGGCCAGATCTAACTGCCTAAGCATGGTCATATTTCCAATTCCACGCCGGATGCTGCCACTCAAGTTGTTGGTGGATAATGATAGGATCTCAAGGTATTTGCATTTCCATATATTTGGTGGAATTTGCCCTTCAAATTGATTCCAGGTTAGAGACAGTGTTTGATGTTGAATATGCCTTAAACAAATTAAGCTACAAAGTACAAACCATAAAATTGATTTGTAAATTGAATATAATGTCATACAGAACATTATATAGCTTAAATAGTGTGGTGTCTGGATTAATTTACTGATGTTGGAGAAATTTTGAAGATATTAAGTATTGATGAAAGCATGGAATTAATGACATACCTGTCAACTTATTATTATCGAGATACAACTTTTCAAGCTGTGGTAAATGGTGGAGAGTTGGGATAGCTCCTGACAAACTATTTTCGGAGAAACTCAGCTGTGTTAAGGAAGAGATGTTGAAGATTGAAGATGGAATATTTCCACTTAGAGTTGCGTTGTCAATGTTTAATATCTCTAGTCTTGACAAATTCCCTATTTCAGCTGGAAGTCGTCCTGAAATTAATGAGAATATGTTCACTTCTCTATTTTGTACTCCAATAGTTAATAAAAAAATATTATGATGTAAAAATTAATATAAATCAATAGCCATTTGTGAAATTCTAACTTCCCACAAGTAATCTTTTAATCTATACCTATTATAAATGAGTGAATTCTTGCAAAATTTGATTTGCCTAATATATCCTTAATATATCTCTATTTTAAGGGCAATGATGTAATTTAATTATTAATTATAAACCAAATACTCAATATTTTGTAAATTATAATTATCGTAAAATTTTGTTTATCAGTTAATAAAGGAGTCTTTTGAATTCTAGAGGCTAGATATATATTCGAGATTCGATTTGTGGGAAAATAATATTAACATTTAATCTTTTTGGTCCTTATTAGACTTTTAGTTGATTTGAATATATCCCTTCTAATATTACAATTTTTAGTTTTTTGTGTAGTTTTTTTTACAATGGAGACTTGGGCATAGAGTTTGATGTGTCTATATTTTATTAATCATTTAAAAACTTATTACTAAGTGGATAAATAAGATTTCTTTAAATTAAAGGTTCCACATACTTTTAAGAATTTAGAAACACGAGTATTCATTGTTTACACTATTTTTGTCCATCTTCGTCTTCGAGTTCAAACTTATTTTAGATCACTAACTTATAGCGAGTTGCAAATATAAACCACTAATTTTCTGGGCTTATCATATTAGGCCATTAACTTTTTGGGCTTATTAAGCCACTAAAATTAGTCACTAGGAATATTTTAATAGTCTATTCCTTATGTAGAAGTTCATTTAAATGCTTTATTATTGACTATAATTTAAACTCTCGAATAATTTGATATATTGAATCATCAAACTAATAATACAAGAACTTAATGCACAAATCGCTATATTCTCTTCATGTTTTTGGGAGTAGAGCTTTTTTTCCTTTTCAAAATTCCATTAGATAGTTGCAGGGAAATTCAAATCGGATGATAATCAGACTCTTCTTTGAAAAACTCAACAATATCTTAATTATTAATCTTTTATATGAGGTTGAGAAAAGCTTGAGAGGATAATTTTTTTATATTTATTTGACAAAATATTGGAAAGGGTTGAAGATTAAATGGAGGAACAAATGTGAATATATAATCAATTTTTTGACATGTGATATGCCAACGTCTAATGGCACATGATAATTGTATGTCTAAAAATATTTATGGAATAAAAATGTGCATGTGTGAGTATAAGGCTCAACAATGAGCTTTGAAATGCGAGCATCAACATGAGTATAGATATAGGCAGAATTCAACATTCAAAAGGCAAATGTATATTCCTTTTAATTTTATCAATGATTTTATTAGATATTATTTATTTGGGAAGAGAGGAATACAACAATTGAATGAAAACACTAATCAGTGATGATATATCCACAAGACAATCATTAAGTAAATTTCTCTATGATTGAGTTTATCACACTTGTATTTGAAAAAATGTCATTTACTTGTCTTATATGGTTTACAAGTCATTACACAATAACGGGATTATGTAGAAACAACTTTTCCACCTTATATGTATTGATAAATATACTATATGTTTTATTTCTTTTAAAGTTTTAAAATGACCTACTTATATTAGATTTATTATAAATACTATATTTGTCACCCACCATTTTTTTTTTGAAAATTGTACTCCAAATAGGATAGATAATTGACATACATATTTGCTTTTTGTAAGGTGTTCTTTACACTTTGTTGCCAATATTTTGCTCAAATATTAAATAATTAAACATCTAACGAATCACAAACTTAAAAATCTTTTTTTTATTATATTATTGGTATAAAATTAATCACGTTGGACATAAGATATTATACGTGCAACGCACGTACATCTGTACTAGTTATATAAAATGACGTTGGAACGACACACATTTTTGCATCGAATAGAAGATCAATAACTTCTCACAAAATATCTTTTAATTATATAAAATGGCGTTGGACTGACACACATTTTTGCATCGAACACAAGATCAAGTTTGTCGCATGGGAGAATATGATAAAAATTTTTGTTACAAAATATAATAATGAAAAAAAAAGATATAAGCTAATTTTTTTTTTTTTTTTGGCAAATTTCCTGGCCTGATGGTGGGCTAGGCTAAAAACCAAAAGTTTAGGGTTAGAGTCAAAATTTTTAGCCCACAAACAATTTAGCCCGATTGAACAGAACAAAAAATAACCCCAACCCGATACGACTAGCCAAAAAATCGAACATGCTAACCGATTGACATTCCTAGAATCACTCCTATCAAGATAATTCATTATACGACTAATTAATTAATTAAGTTGATTTAATGTTGCGAGAATAATATTTCATACTTAATCAATAAGGTCTAAAGGTCTTGCAAATGCATGCATAAACATATCTAGAGAAAATTTATGGCGTAAAAAACATTGTCAGTATACGTTATGCATCATATACATGTAGAATTGTAGAAGCTGATTGGAGCAGTCAAATCAAATATTGAAAGTAGAAGAGATGCTTAATCTGTACCTTGAAAATGGTTTATGCCCAAGTACAACTCTCTAAGCCTGCTCAAACTTCCAATTTCACTTGGGATTTCTCCACTGAAACTATTGAAGGATAATGCCAAGATCTCAAGGTTTCCGCATTTCCATATGTTTGGTGGAATTTGCCCGTCAAGTTGATTATCATTAAGATAAAGTATTTTGATGTTGGGCATATTATTGCACATATCACTTTGCAGCCAACCTGATAGTCAAATATTTAGTATGTACGTGTGTGTGTGCGCCCCAAATCATCACAAGTGTGTCGATCTTTAAGACATTTTATGCTGACATAGAGATTTTGTAAACTTGTTAGTTAGAGAGATATATATAGCTTAGATAGTGTGGAGTCTGGATCAATTTACTGATGTTGGAGAAATGTTGAAGATATTAAGTATTGATGAAAGCATGGAATTAATGACATACCTGTCAACTTATTATAATCGAGATACAACTTTTCAAGCTGTGGTAGATGGTGGAGAGTTGGGATAGCTCCTGACAAACTATTTTCGGAGAAACTCAACTCTGTTAAGGAAGAGATGTTGAAGATTGAAGATGGAATATTTCCACTTAGAGTTGCGTTGTCAATGTTTAATATCTCTAGTCTTGACAGATTCCCTATTTCAGCTGGAAGTCGTCCTGAAATTAATGAGAATATGTTCACTTCTCTATTTTGTACTCTAATAGTTAATAAAAAAAATATTATGATGTCAAAACTAATATAAATCAATAGCCATTTGTGAAATTCTAACTCCTCACAAGTTATCTTTTAATCTATATCTATTATAAATGAGTGAATTCTTGCAAAATTTGATTTGCCTAATATATCCTTAATATATCTCTATTTTAAGGGCAATGATGTAATTTAATTATTAATTATAAACCAAATAGTCAATATTTTGTAAATTATAATTATCGTAAAATTTTGTTTTTCAGTTAGTAAAGGAGTCTTTTGAATTCTAGAGGCTAGATATATATCCGAGATTTGATTTGTGGGAAAATAATATTAACATTTAATCTTTTTGGTCCTTATTAGACTTTTAGTTGATTTAGATATATCCCTTCCTAATATTACAATTTTTAGTTTTTTGTGTAGTTTTTTTTTACAATGGAGACTTGGGCATAGAGTTTGATGTGTCTATATTTTATTAATCATTTAAAAACTTATTACTAAGTGGATAAATAAGATTTCTTTAAATTAAAGGTTCCACGTACTTTTAAGAATTTAGAAACACGAGTATTCATTGTTTACACTATTTTTGTCCATCGTCGTCTTCGAGTTCAAACTTTTTTTAGATCACTAACTTATAGCGAGTTGCAAATATAAATCACTAACTTTCTGAGCTTATTATATTAGGACATTAACTTTTCGGGCTTATTCAGCCACTAAAATTAGTCACTATAGGAATATTTTAATAGTCTATTCTTTATGTAGAAGTTCATTTAAATGCTTTATTATTGACTATAATTTAAACTCTCGAATAATTTGATATATTGAATCATCAAACTAATATTACAAGAACTTAATGCACAAATCGCTATATTCTCTTTATGTTTTTGGGAGTAGAGCTTCTTTTCCTTTTCAAAATTCCATTAGATAGTTGCAGGGAATTCAAATCGGATGATAATCAGACTCTTCTTTGAAAAACTCAACAATATCTTAATTATTAATCTTTTATATAAGGTTGATAAAAGCTTGAGAGGATAATTTTTTAATATTTATTTGACAAAATATTGGAAAGGGTTGAAGATTAAATGGAGGAACAAATGTGAATATATAATCAATTTTTTGACATGTGATATGCCAACGTCCAATGGCACATGATAATTGTATGTCTAAAAATATTTATGGAATAAAATTGTGCAGGTGT
The DNA here is from genome assembly GCA_029490685.1 of Schizonepeta tenuifolia. Lineage (NCBI taxonomy): Eukaryota > Viridiplantae > Streptophyta > Magnoliopsida > Lamiales > Lamiaceae > Schizonepeta > Schizonepeta tenuifolia. The sequence goes on from CM055956.1 coordinate 122,881,156, forward strand.
GAGTATAAGGCTCAACAATGAGCTTTGAAATGCGAGCATCAACATGCCTATAGATATAGTCAGAATTCAACATTCAAAAGGCAAATGTATATTCCTTTTAATTTTATCAGTGATTTTATTAGATATTGTTTGTTTGGGAAGAGAGGAATACAACAATTGAATGAAAACAGTAATCACTGATGATATATCCACAAGACAATCATTAAGTAAATTTCTCTATGATTGAGTTTATCACACTTGTATTTGAAAAAATGTCATTTACTTGTCTTATATGGTTTACAAGTCATTACACAATAACGGGATTATATAGAAACAACTTTTCCACCTTATATGTATTGATAAATATACTAAATGTTTTATTTCTTTTAAAGTTTTAAAATGACCTACTTAGATTAGATTTATTATAAATACTATATTTGTCACCCCACCATTTTTTTTTTTTGAAAATTGTACTCCAAATAGGATGGATAATTGACATACATATTTGCTTTTTGTAAGGTGTTCTTTACACTTTGTTGCCAATATTTTGCTCAAATATTAAATAATTAAACATCTAACGAATCACAAATTTAAAAATCTTTTTTTTATTATATTATTGGTATAAAATTAATCACGTTGGACATAAGATATTATACGTGCAACGCACGTACATCTGTACTAGTTATATAAAATGACGTTGGAACGACACACATTTTTGCATCGAATAGAAGATCAATAACTTCTCACAAAATATCTTTTAATTATATAAAATGGCGTTGGACTGACACACATTTTTGCATCGAACACAAGATCAAGTTTGTTGCATGGGAGAATATGATATAATTTTTTGTTACAAAATATAATAATGAAAAAAAAAATGATATAAGCTAATTTTTTATTTTTATTTTTTGCAAACTTCCTGGCGTGGGCTAGCCTAAAAACCAAAAGTTTAGGGTTAGGGCCAAAATTTTTAGCCACAAACAATTTAGCCCGATTGAACAGAACAAAAAATAACCCCAACCCGATACGACTAGCCAAAAAATCGAACATGCTAACCGATTGACATTCCTAGAATCACTCCTATCAAGATAATTCATTATACAACTAATTAATTAATTAAGTTGATTTAATGCTGCGAGAATAATATTTCATACTTAATCAATAAGGTCTAAAGGTCTTGCAAATGCATGCATAAACATAGTTAGAGAAGATTTATGGCGTATAAAACATTGTCAGTATACGTTATGCATCATATACATGTAGAATTGTAGAAGCTGATTGGAGCAGTCAAATCAAATATTGAAAGTAGAAGAGATGCTTAATTTGTACCTTGAAAATGGTTTATGCCCAAGTACAACTCTCTAAGCCTGCTCAAACTTCCAATTTCACTTGGGATTTCTCCACTGAAACTATTGAAGGATAATGCCAAGATCTCAAGGTGTCCGCATTTCCATATGTTTGGTGGAATTTGCCCGTCAAGTTGATTATCATTAAGATAAAGTATTTTGATGTTGGGCATATTATTGCACATATCACTTTGCAGCCAACCTAATAGTCAAATATTTAGTATGTACGTGTGTGTGTGCGCCCCAAATCATCACAAGTGTGTCGATCTTTAAGACATTTTAAGCTGACATAGAGAGATATATATAGCTTAGATAGTGTGGAGTCTGGATTAATTTACTGATGTTGGAGAAATGTTGAAGATATTAAGTATAGATGAAAGCATGGAATTAATGACATACCTGTCAACTTATTATTATCGAGATACAACTTTTCAAGTTGTGGTAGATGGTGTAGAGTTGGGATAGCTCCTGACAAACTATTTTCGGTGAAACTCAACTCTGTTAAAGAAGACATGTTGAAGATTGAAGATGGAATATTTCCACTTAGAGTTGCGTTGTCGATGTTTAATATCTCTAGTCTTGATAGATTCCCTATTTCAGCTGGAACTCGTCCTGAAATTTATTAGAATATGTTCACTTCTCTATTTTGAACTCTTATAGTTAATAAAAAAATATTATGTTGTGAACATTACTATAAATCAATAGCCATTTAATTGAAAATGTATGTGAAATTGTAACCTCTCACAAGTTATCTTTTAATTATATAAAATGGCGTTGGAACGACACACATTTTTGCATCGAATAGAAGATCATTAACATCTCACAAAATATCTTTTAATTATATAAAATGGCGTTGGACCGACACACATGTTTGCATCGAACAGAAGATCAAGTTTGTTGGATGGGAGAATATGATATATTTTTTGTTACATAATATAATAATGAAAAATAATAATATATGCTAATTTTTTTTTTGCAAACTTCCTGGCCTGATGCGGCTAGCCTAAAAACCAAAGGTTTAGGGTTAGGGTCAAAATTTATTATCCCAAAAATAATTTAGCTTGATTGAACCGAACCAAAATAACCCGAACCCGCTAGGGCTAGCACAAAAACCGAACATGCTAACCAATTGAAATTCCTAGAATCACTCCTATCAAGATAATTCATTATACAACTAATTAATTAATCAAGTTGATGTAATGTTGCGAGAATTGAATAATATTTCATACTTAATAATAAGGTCTAAAAGTCTTGCAAATGCATGCATAAACATAGCTAGCTAGAGAAGATTTATGGCATAAAAAACATTGTCAGTATACGATATGCGTCATATACATGTAGAATTGTAGATGCAGATAGGAGCTTTAAAATCACATATTGAAATTAGAAGAGATGCTTAATTTGTACCTCGAAAATGGTTGTAGCCCAAGTACAACTCTCTAAGCCTGCTCAAGCTTCCAATTTCACTTGGGATTTCTCCACTGAAACTATTGTGGGATAATGCCAAGTTCTCAAGGTGTCCGCATTTCCATATGTTTGGTGGAATTTGCCCGTCAAGTTGATTCTCATTAAGATAAAGTATTTTGATGTTGGGCACATTATTGCACATATCACTTTGGAGCCAACCTGCAAATGGTATATATGTTTATCCCAAATCTTAGTACGTATTAACTAATACTTGATACCAAGTAAAATTCATGTCCACTAGATTATTACCTAATATACTCCAACTCGATCAATATTAATCTATCTAGAAAGGCATGTTTATAATCGGATTAATGGCATACCTGTCAAATTATTAAAATCGAGATACAGCTCCTCAAGTTGTGGTAGATGATAGAGAGTTGGGATAGTTCCGAACAAACTATTGCTGGAGAAGCTCAATACTCTTAAGGAAGAGATGTTGAAGATTGAAGATGGAATTTTTCCACTTAGAGATGCATTGTCAATGTTTAATATCTCTAGTCTTGACAGATTTCCTATTTCTCTTGGAACTCCTCCTGAAATTAATTAATTGTAAAATAAACACTAATCCCCATGAGTTATCCTGAAAACTTATCTTGTTAGTCAATTTATTTTTTCTCTACGGTTGAAATTTTGTCAAATTTTTGTACTTATTTCCTATTTTTAATATGTTTTATATCAATTGTAATTTGTTAAGTTGTAACTTCCACCTTCCACATTTTGTGGGATACTTTCAGTGATACAACAAATATTAATTCAACTTCTTCTTCTTTTTATTTCCTTTTATCTGAATACTGAATCAACATATGTAATTCTTTTTAACTATTTTTGTTTATTTTATTTACTTATTTAGTTATGTACTATAATTTGTTCTAAAAAATTGTGTGCTATATAATTTAGGCCTTTGAATAGTTTTGATACATAATTTATTTAATTTGGAAATTAAAAAAAGCGACAAGAAAATATATTCATTTTCTAATTATATAATTAATAGTACTTATTATTTTAATAAATTTCATTGCTCAATAATATAAAACATAAGTAATTCGGAATTTTGCGTATGAAATACATATAAATGCACAAAAAAAGATGTGTTGTTTGTATTAACAATAATTATTGCTTAAATATGTAATACTAGTTATTACATATTTACTTGTATTGCATAAATATTGCATTTGAGAATTTCTATGTTTAATAATCTCAAATATTAGTAATTTGTGATGTTAATTTAAATGCATAGATATGTAATAGTTATTGCTTATTTATATGAAGTGCATATAAATTCAAATACTAATTGCGTATGTATTAATATATATTATTCCTTAAAAATACAATAAATATTTCTTATTTACTAGTTATGTGATGCTTATTTGGTGTGCATATTTTAATTTTTTTACTGGAAAATTGTAGCTTTATTTTGATATACACAACGCTTATTTTAGTGATTAATATGATAGTTTATCAAATAAAAAAATGTCTTAGATAATAACGCGTGAATGCAAATGAAATAATATTATTCTCTTGAAAAATGTGCTCTCTATATCGCCGTGGTGGACTAATTTAATTAGTTAGCGAGTTAACCCTAATGCCTAAAATTAATTAATCTCTATCACTAATTTTAATCTAAGCCATAAAATTTAATTAGAGCTATGGTTAATACTTAGTTACTAGTTAACTAGGTAGGTTCTCATGTGAGCCACTTAAAGATTATTATACTGTCCGAAACCGATGGGCTAGCCTGTGTAAACCGGAAAAAAAGGCGGGTTAGGACCGACAATTTCTAGCCAAAATTTATTTTAGCTCGATTGACTTGAACCAAAAATAGCTCGAGCTCGATAATGCTAGCCGAAAAAATCCGTGAGTAGGCCCGACTAACTGAACTCATATAAATAGATTTTTTTTTAATATAGAATATGTTAACTTCTCTATTTTCTACTCCAACATTTAACAAAAATAATGTTATGATGCAAAAGGTAATTTAAATAGATAACCATTTAATTGAAAATATATGTGAAACTCTAACTTCTCACAAGTTATCTATTAATTGTATAAAATGGCATTGGAAGGACACACATTTTCGCATCAAATAGAAGATCAAGTTTGTTGGATGAGAGAATATGATTTATTTTTTGTTAGAAAAATATAATAATGAAAAAAAATAATATATGCTAATTTTTTTCGCAAACTTCTTGGCAAGATGGGCTTTCCTGAAAACCGAAGGTTTATGGTTAGGGTCAAAATTTTTTAGGCCGAAAAAAATTTAGCCCGATTAAATCGAAGTGAAATAACCCGAACCTGATATGGCTAGCCCAATAACCGAAAGGACTAACCAATTGACATCCCTAGAACCACTCCTATCAAGATAATTCATTATACAACTAATTAATTAATTAAGTTGATTTAAAGCTGCGAGAATTGAATATCATACTTACTCCTTTCGTCTCACTTTGCTTATCTGGTTTCTTTTCGGCACCAGAATTAAAGAGAAAATAATTAAGGGTAAAATGTGTGTTTAGTGGATTTATTAAAAGGAAATAAAGTGGGTAGAGAGAGTGAATAGTGAAATGAAGTAGGTACAAAATAAATGAAATAAAGTGAGTAGAGACAAAGAGAGGTGTGAATAGTGAATGACACAGAAAATGATGAGAAAAATAGTACGAAAGATATAAAGTGGACATGATTAACATTTTAATTGGGTTATAATCCATCTTTAATTATTTTCAAAAAAAGGAAACAAGACGAGAATCACGGGATAACCCAACAAGGCATAGAAGACAAGAATAATGGAAGAGAAGGAGTAATTAATAAGGACTAAAGGCCTTGAAGATGTAGACATAAACATAGCTAGAAAAGATTTTGTGGCGTATAAACCATCGTCAGTTTACGATGCATCTATACATGTTGGATTGTAGATGCAGATTGGAGCTTTAAAATCACATACTGGAATAAGAAGAAGAGATGCTTAATTTATACGTACCTCGAAAATGGTTGTAGCCCAAGTACAACTCTCTAAGCATGCTCAAACTCCCTATTTCAATTGGGATGTTGCCACTGAAATTGTTGAAGGATAATGAAAAGATCTGAAGGTGTCTACATTTCCATATATTTGGTGGAATTTGCCCTTCTATTTGATTAGAGGAGAGAGAAAGCCATTTAATGTTGGGCATATTGTTGCACATGCCTGATAGCCTATTATCCCCAAGTCTAATTTCTCATTACTCAGTGTCAAGGCAAGGCTGGGATTAAGGGTCTCTATAGAGCAGCAATTTCCATAGTAATATATGCTATATGGAGGGAGAGGAACTATAGGAAATTTCAGGACAAGAGAAGCTCTTCTTTAACACTGGGAAGACAATGTCAGATTTCCTTAGCAGTAGTGTGTAGAAATGATAGGAAGTTAGCTCGGTTTATTGAGTGAGTTAGGTAGATTTGAGTTATTTTGTTGCTGTGGTTGTTCTTACGTCGCTTGGTTAAATGAAATTCTATTAGTATTTAATGAGATAATGTGCCCTAAATTTAGATGTAAGCAAATCTGGACTTCAAATTTCTCTAGTTGGTTATTGCGTAATGTTAACATCTGATCTGAATATTATGAACAAATGAGATCATTTTATACGCATGGTTGATATTGACAATATATACAATTAAATTTTTGCTAACTGAAATAGATTAGACAGCCGTGCTAGCTAAGTTCCATTACGCCAAAAAAAAAAAATGCGCACAATTAAAAAAAAAATGGTGCATGCATGCTCCCAAGATTTTGTGTTTTATCAAAATATAAGAAATTTTGTAATGTGTCAAATTTAAAGATGTAATTCTTGAATGTACAAGTTTATATAGAAACATACCTGTCAACTTATTCGAAGCAAGATCAAGCTCTATTAGTGAAGTGAGGTTCCCCACTTGCTTTGGTATGCCACCTGTAAGTTTGTGATAGCACTGCGTCATTAATGATACCTACTTATACAGTTTTAACACTAATAAAATTAAATTAAATTTAAGTTTTACAGTTTTAATACTTCCAAGTAGTTGAATGAATGCACCTGTTAAGTTGTTGCTGGAAAGATACAGCTCTTGAAGGTTGGGTAAATTGTTCAAATTTGCGGGGATGCTTCCAGAAAGTTTATTGTTGTGGAGGTAAATATATTCCAACGTTGAAATATTGAAGATCGAAGACGGAATATTTCCTATATATTATACACCAGCAATTCGGAAAATATATAGTATATAAGAAGAGGTTAATAATATTAATAATTCTAAATTGTACATAAATTTATTTAACGTACCTCGGAGATTATTTGAATGTACAGATAAAAGTGTAAGCATGCTCAAATCCCCAAAATCAGATGGTATTTTGCCATCGAACCGGTTCACCGACAAACTCAGCTCGTCCAATTCTGTGCATTGGTAAATGGTCACTGGAATTTTCCCGCTAAGTAGATTATCCCTGAGATGGATTCTTTCCAGTTTCGGCATATCACGACACGTGTCGTTTGGTAGTTGGCCAGATAGCTTATTAGAGCTGAGGTTAATTTCTACCAACTCAGACATGTTGGTGAAGATCCCACTGGGTATGGAGCCAGTGAAATTGTTGGAGCTTATGTCGAGAGATTGAAGAAACGTTAAGTTTCCGAGATGAGGAGGGAGGTTTCCTTCGAGGGCTAAGCCCGAGAGATTGAGGGCAGTGACCCTATGGTGTTTGAGGCCGCACAAGACGCCGGTCCAGTAACAGATGGAAGTGTTACTGGACCAGTTGTTCCTCAAAACACCATTTGGGTCGGAAGTTATGGCATCTTTGAAGGCGAGTAGAGCTTCTTCATCGGAGGATGAGGTGAGTGAGAAGATGTTTGAAGTGAAAAGTAGTAGAAGAGCAAAAGAAAAGAAAGAGGAATCCATGAAAATAAATTATGAATAGTATATAATTTCGATCTGTTGCTGTTTTTAAGTTGAGAAACAAGTCTGCCACAGGGTCATATATATATATATATATAGATAGTGAAAGCAAAAATGAAGATAATTTGATTAACTTTTTTACAAGTTTTTTTTTTTTTGGGGTCTAAGTTTATTTTTATGAGCTTATAAGATGAAAACAAAATAAGATGAGGCTGAGCTGCTTATTTTCTTAGTTTTAGAATTTAGGCTTCCTGCAACACGCCGGGGGCCGGGGGCGGGGTGTGGGAACTAGACAGGAGCGTTGTGGGGCGAGGCGGCTCGAGTACTTGAGACCGACTTGAGACGCGCGTGAGAGCCACGCGCTCGGCCGAAAAAATAATAAATAAAAAAAATTAATGGCGCGTGTATTGCACACGCCTAACGGTTGGATTTGAGCCGACAACGGCTAAAAAAATGGCTTTCTTATTTTGTCTTTTTTATTATTTTTTTTAATCCTATTTTTTACCTATAAATACTACTATTTTCCACTCCATTCTTCACACCACGTTTCTTCATTTCTTCATTCTACAACTCATTCATCTCTTAATGGATCCCAACAATCCCTTCTTGTCGGCGTGGTTTCCTTACATGTTCGACGACGTTTATGTTTACACGGGGGGAGGGGCTCGATTCAATCAACCTCAACACTCCGGCCTCCACCGAGTCCTATCCATCCTTCTCCGCCGACATCGACATCCTAGCTACAAATAATCGGCTAATGCTGCGCCCGCCGCCGCAGCCTTCTGCCAAAGAAAAAAAGGGCAAGGGCAAGGGCAAGGGCAAAAAAATAGCCACAATCGGCTGTTAGAACTTGAGATATAAATTTATGGTTTATAATGATTATCTAAACAGTGTTCCGCCATTTATTAAAATGTTCTATTGGAATTATTTATTTGTCTTCACATGAATTGTTATTTATTATTTTCTAAAAAATTTTGAACTTTTCAAAAATAAAAATAAAAACTTGAAGAATTGCAACAGCTCATTTTTCTTCCGTCCCTTTAGACGTGATGTTTGAGTCTTTGTCAACTGCTATTCGTCCCCATCGATGGGTCAAATAATTAAATGTGGAATTTATTTTTGCCAACTACTATTATTAATTTCCTCCTAATTGAGCTGTCAAATAATTTGTGAAATATATAGAATAATATGAAACCTTATGTGTTGTGGATAAGTTAAAAGTGGGACCTTATGTTCAGGATTGTCCTGCATGCTCGAGTCTTCTTCAACAGCTATTCTTGAATATGGCGAATATATTGATTGCATAACTTTTTTCTTTGTGTAGAGATATTAAGATAACATGCATTTCTATATTCTATTTAGATTTTTGTCCATTGTACCTCTCATGTTTACATGTAGGCAAATTAGACTCCATATTAATTTAAGGAAATTATATTTGGTCAGATTGTGGCCGGTTACATACGTAAAGGATAATTAACCATAAAATAGAAATACTTATATTTCTCCTTACGACTTATTATTCCCAAATTAGGGTATTCTTAGCATTTTAAACCCCACATTAATTACATTTTTAAACTTGTATGACTCCACATTATGTCCAAATAGCACTACCCATTATTTAATTACCTTAATTTCCCCTAAATTTAGATAGTGAGGAAATTTAGACTTCAAATTTCTCAAAGTTGGTTATTGATGAGTAATGTAACTGTAAACACAAAATATTGCATTTATTCAAATAAATATAAGTATGAACTTTACGAACACTAGAGTATTTGATCAGATTTGAGCCTTTTGGACAGAGAAATGGCTATACCAGCTTCGATTAAGGTTTTACTTCTTCCTCTAGTCTTGTCATAACAAGGATTGGCCACAATAGCTCTGATTTTGCCTTTGCTTGTTGATTAAGTCTTGTTTACAAGCATTCGAGTCGGAACTGTACGAAACTCGGGTATTTGATCAGATTTGAGCTTTTTGGACTGAGAAATGGCTATACCAGCTCAGATGAAACTTTTACTTCTTCGTTAAGTCTTGTGGTGGCAAGGATTGGCCATAATAGCTTCGATTTAGCCTTTACTTGTTGATTAATCTTGTTTACATGTATTCGAGTCGGAATTGTACGAAAACTCAGGTATTTGATCAGATTTGAGCCTTTCGGACAGAGAAATGCCTATACCAGCTTCGATTAAGGTTTTACATCTTCGTTAAGTCTTGTTGTGGCAAGGATTAGCCATAATCACTCCTATTTAGCCTTTACTTATTGATTAAGTCTTGTTTACAATGTATTCGAATCGGAACTGTACAAAAACTCGAGTATTTGATCATATTTGAGCCTTTTGGACTGAGAAATGGCTATACCAACTCCGATGAAGCTTTTACTTCATCCTTAAGTCTTTTCATGGCAGGATTGGCCACAATAGCTCCGATTTTGCCTTTGCTTGTTGATTAAGTCTTGTTTACAAGCATTCGAGTAGGAAGTGTACGAAAACTCCGATATTTGATCAGATTTGAGCCTTTTGGACTGAGAAATGACTATACCAACTCAGATGAAACTTTTACTTCTTCGTTAAGTCTAGTAGTGGCAAGGATTGGCCATAATAGCTTCGATTTAGCCCTTACTTGTTGATTAATCTTGTTTACATGTATTCGAGTCGGAACTGTACGAAAACTCGGGTATTTGATCAGATTTGAGCCTTTTAGACAGAAAAATGGCTATACCAGCTTCGATTAAGGTTTTACTTCTTCGTTAAGTCTTGTTGTGGTAAGGATTAGCCATAATCACTCCTATTTAGCCTTTACTTGTTGACTAAGTATTGTTTACATGTATTCGAGTCAAAACTTTACGAAAACCCGAGTATTTAATCAGATTTAAGACTTTTGGACTGAGAAATGGCTATACCAGCTCCGATGAAGCTTTTACTTCTTCCTATAGTCTTGTCGTGGCAAGGATTGGCCACAATAGATCCGATTTTGCCTTTACTTGTTGATTAAGTCTTGTTTACATGTATTTAAGTCGGAACTGTACGAAAACTTGAGTATTTGATCATATTTGAGCCTTTTGGACTGAGAAATGGCTATACCAGCTCCGATGAAGCTTTTACTTCATCCTTAAGTCTTTTCGTTGCAGGATTAGCCACAATAGCTCTGATTTTGACTTTGCTTGTTGATGAAGTCTTGTTTACAAGCATTCGAGTTGGAACTCTACGAAAACTCGGGTATTTGATCAGATTTGAGCCTTTTGGACTGAGAAATGGTAATATACCAGCTCCGATGAAGCTTTTACTTCTTCGTTAAGTCTTGTCGTGGCGAGGATTGGCCACAATAGCCCCGATTTTGGCTTTACTAGTTGATTATGTCTTGTTTACATGTATTCGAGTCGGAACTGTACCAAAACTTGGGTATTTGATCAGATTTGAGCCTTTTGGATAGAGAAATGGCTATACCAGCTTCAATTGAGGTTTTACTTCTTCGTTAAGTCTTGTATTGGCCAGGATTAGCCATAATCACTCCTATTTAACCTTTACTTGTTGATTAAGTATTGTTTATATGTATTCGAGTCGGAACTTTACGAACACTCGAGTATGTGATCAAATTTGAGCCTTTTGGACAGAGAAATGGCTATATAAGCTTCGATTAAGGTTTTACTTCTTTCTCTAGTCTTGTCGTAACAAGGATTGGCCATAAAAGCTCTGATTTTGCCTTTGCTTGTTGATTAAGTCTTGTTTACAAGCATTCGAGTTGGAATTGTACGAAAACTCGGGTATTTGATCAGATTTGAGCCTTTTGGACTGAGAAATGGCTATACTAGCTCTGATGAAACTTTTACTTCTTCGTTAAGTCTTGTGGTGGCAAGGATTGGCCATAATAGCTTCGATTTAGCCTTTACTTGTTGATTAATCTTTTGTACATGTATTTGAGTCAGAACTGTATGAAAACTCGGGTATTTGATCAGATTTGAGCCTTTTGGACGTAGAAATGGCTATACCAGCTTCGATTAAGGTTTTACTTCTTCGTTAAGTCTTGTTGTGGCAAGGATTAGCCATAATCACTCCTATTTAGCCTTTACTTGTTGATTAAGTATTGTTTACATGTATTCGAGTCAAAACTTTACGAAAACTCGAGTATTTAATCAGATTTGAGCCTTTTGGACTGAGAAATGGCTATACCAGCTCCGATGAAGCTTTTACTTCTTCCTATAGTCTTGTCGTGGCAAGGATTGGCCACAATAGATCCAATTTTGCCTTTACTTGTTGATTAAGTCTTGTTTACATGTATTTGAGTCGGAACTGTACGAAAACTTGAGTATTTGATCATATTTGAGCCTTTTGGACTGAGAAATGGCTATACCAGCTGTGATGAAGCTTTTACTTCATCCTTAAGTCTTTTCGTTGCAGGATTAGCCACAATAGCTCCGATTTTGCCTTTACTAGTTGATTATAACTTGTTTACATGTATTCGAGTTGGAACCGTATAAAAACTCGAGTATTTGATCAGATTTGAGCCTTTTGGACAGAGAAATAGTTATACCAGCTTCGATTAAGGTTTTACTTCTTCGTTAAGTCTTGTTGTAGCGGCTACTTGTATAGGAAAGACGGTTGTATAAGAGTGTGATATAATTAAGTGTAAGCTAAGAGAGTAGAACAAATGTTTGATTGATTTTGTAAAATCTGTTACACATTTTCTATAATGAATTCTGTTTGCTTCGAATATTCTTCTCTTTGTTTCCTTTAGATCTATGACATGGACGAGTGGTAGACGCCGCTGTTCCTCCTCATCGCCGTCGGCTTCGCTGCTCTCTCCATCGTCTTCCTCCTCTACTTCAAGCCGATTTGCCTCTTCCTGCAGCACCACCTCCTCCCGGGGAACGTTATAAGAGAACTTTCATAGATGTGCATCCCAACTTCGCAATATCACTATTAAAAAAAAGCATTGGTGTTAATAATCTCAAGCTGCTCTTGCACTACAATCCTAGTAAGCTAAGAGCACCTTGTTCAAACACTTTGAGATTAGAACTTAATTGTACTAACACTGAAAGTTACGGTCTTATTTTAATAATTAGCTCTTAATTGTACTAACATGCTAGAGACATCAACTTGATTTAAGCTAGCACATCACAGCGGCAATCATGGGCCAACATTTTACTCCGACAAGACAATACAATAATACACGAATGATAACGTAGTGCACCTCAATTACAAGGCGCTTCCTTTCTAACCATGAGTTTGGGGTTCAAATCATGCCCACGCATGTTAACAAATAACTTTTCTAAACCATTTACAAAAAAAAAAAAGAAAAAAAGGAAAAAAAAAAAAAAAAAACGCATGCATACCGAGAAAGATGACAAACTACTCTCCATTAGTACATAATATGAATTGATGATAGGAATAAAATGAAAATTGATATCATGATTTACTCTATTTAAATATACTTACTGAAGACTAAGAAAATAAAAGCTAAATAAGGCCCTTATCTTCAAGTGGAGGGAATATGTAGGAGAAAATCCAGCGGCACAAATTTGACAAGTCATCTTCAACTACCAACTTGATTAACTAAAATCGTTTTTATGAACACGTATATATCTAATGATAATGGCAGTTGACGAAGACTCAAACATCCAAAAAGGACGGAAGAAAAATGAGCTAGTTGTTGTTATTCTTCGAAATTTTAATTTTTATTTGAAAAGCTCTCTGAATTTTAATTTAGAAAATAATGACTAACAAGTCATGTGTAGACAAATAATTCTCATACAACATTTTAATTGATGGCAGAACGCTATTCAGATAATTATTACAAACCGTAAATTTAGATCTCAACATTTAAAATTATATAATAGATGACCCTTTGCTCGAAAAATAAGTACACGAGAAAGAATTACAAGAAATTACTTTGTTAAAGAAAAGTAAAAAAATTATTAGATTTTGACTATATGTACTCTTTAATTTAAATATTTTGACTATTCCATTAATTTTCTTATTAGTGATCATATATGTGATCTTGGCAACTTATATGATTTTGGAATCGCAAAAAGTCCAATAAAAATTATCTATACCTATTATAAAAGTGCCTTGTTGAAAAAATTTGGTTTACCTATACTACCCCTGGTATATATATATATATTATCATCATTATATATATAGTATTATAATTGTATATATTATATAATTTGTATTATTTTAAGATTATGACAGTTTGTAGATATAAACTAAGAGTTGCACGTGTACTTCTCCTATAAGGATTGAAAATCATTGTTATATATATAGTATTCTGCTCCTGTGGATATATATCATAGTTTTAAGATTATCATACGCACTCTTAACATCACGCTGCTCCCAGAATTCGTTTTCATTGTTATATATATAGTATTCTGCTCCAGTGGATATATATCATAGTTTTAAGATTATCATACTCGCTCTTAATATCACGCTGCTCCCAGAATTCTCTTCATCATACGCGCTCAGCAAGCTCTGCTCCTCGCCGCCGTCACGCTGCACAAGTCATCCCCGTCTCACTGACTTGAATTCTAGACAGATTCTCAGAATTCTCTTCATCATACGCGGTCAGCAAGCACTGCTCCTCGATTACTTTCGATTTTTTATCAAATATGCGCTCAGCAAGCTCTGCTCCTCACCTCCGTCCTCCGCCGGTCCTGAATATTGAGGGTTCATTCTTTATTCTTTTGCGCGATTACTTTCGATTTTTTATCAATTGAAAAATGATTTATGCTTGCGTTTGTGATTTTATTGAGTTACGGAACCGGTTCATGAAGATAATTTCTGATTAGATTACAACTACTGTATTACCAAATCCAACGCCCCAGATTTATTTCTCCACATTCTCATGCATGCATACATACATAGTATATAATAATCAGATTATTATAATCGTATTCTCAAAGTCTCAAACCACCCCCAACAGATTTACACACACGCACAAACATATATATATATATATATATATATATATATATCTATATATCTATACACTATATATTTATGTAATTTGCTTTTCCCATTCCTACTGTGCGTGTTTTGATTCCTAATCATATTAGGATTAAGAAAAAATAGATATATATTAAATAACATATTCATCTGTTTGTCATATAGAATTTTGTAATCAAGTTTGGTGATATACATCGCACCAATACTGGCCGACGCAACCATACTACGACTTCGTTGCTTCTCTGTCGTCATCGACATCACCGCCGCCAGTCGTCATCGCCGCCACCGGTTTATAATAGGTATAGATTGATTTGTTGAAGCACACACAATATATGCCTATAATATTTATGCTTGCGTTTGTGATTTTAATGAGTTACGGAAATATATGTTTATTGTGTAGATTGATTTGTTGAAGCACACACAATATATATGGCACCTTTTTGATGTATACTTATATGTTTGCAATATTATAGTTAAAGAGGTATATCGACAAAGAAAGCTTCTATATATGAAAAAAAAGCGCAAAGGAAATTCAACTGATTTGAATAGTAAGTAATACACTGTTTTAAAATATATATATGGTTATTTATGCTTATACAACTAACTACTTTTAATATGGATTAATTTTATTGTTTATGTTTGTAGGTTCAATTCAACATGAGTTAAAAAAGATGCTTAATTGCATTCATTGCGGT
This sequence comes from Schizonepeta tenuifolia, assembly GCA_029490685.1. Lineage (NCBI taxonomy): Eukaryota > Viridiplantae > Streptophyta > Magnoliopsida > Lamiales > Lamiaceae > Schizonepeta > Schizonepeta tenuifolia. Next base: position 122,896,468 of record CM055956.1, read on the forward strand.
GCTTCCAGATTTGAATATGAACCTCCTACCATTGTTGTGATAATGGAAAAATCAGACTAGCATTTTCGGAAGTTCCACATGAGTTGTTTGAATTGTTTACATTTCAATCACAAGAAGCAATTGATTTCCGAAAAAATATTCACTAGTACTAGTAAAAAATTACAAAACCTCTTCAAAAAAAAAAAAGAAATGAATAAAAATATACTCATCAAAATAATTTATTTGTTATAATCATTCTTTTTATGTATGGATGTACATCTATAATTATATAATAGCAAAACCAAAGCATGATTTTTTTCCCGTCTAATATTGCTGCAACTTTTTCGAGTACTTTTTATGTTTGTTTTTATTTTTATTCTACTTCTTATATTTGAACTGTAGCTTTAAGAAGTTGCAATGTTTAACATATCATAACAAACTGATCAAGGATCACAAAAATGTAGAGATTATCATACTGAAAAACTCTCACTACATACTTTACTATGAGATTGGCCTCATGTAAAAATTAGCTACTGTTTAAGAGCTACGATGAAAAGAATAAGGGTAGTCACGCATGAGACCAACTCATAGACTAAAATTAGTAACACATGCTCAAAGATTATGCAATTCAATACCTTCTTCACCTTTATTATTCTGCAAACAAGTTTTAATATCAATATAATACAATTATATGCCGAAAACCATTTTTGTATTCATGTTCATGTTGAATATTCTGTTTAGCATTTCATCAAACAGTTGGCGTTCATTAAACTGTGGGTTCTATCCATATTGATGAGGTTCCATGCAGTCGACGACCAAGATCATTCCTCTCCTTGCTTAGTTGGCTCCTTTTCCAACTCACTTTTCCACATGGCTCTTGCTGAGCTGGCTTGTCCACACATGCATTCTCATGCATGCTATCACTGCTACTCCTATAAGATCGCGTAGATCTGCGTCCAATCTCTGCTGGTTTTGCCATTTATTCTCCGACTTTTGATTATTAATTAATATAATATAATTCTCTGATTTATACTATAGTCTCTGCTGCGAATTAATGGAGTTCAAGCTGATCTCTTCGTCATTGATTTCAGAAAATTCACTATTACTGAAATGAAATTATTGAGGTGACAAGCTGGAGATCTTGTTTCCATTTTCCAATAAGAAATGGAGCAGAGCGGAACACTGAATTTCAGATCCGGTGAAATACAGAAAATAGAAAGATTTAGTATTATGTATCAAAGTACACTTAATTTAGAGAGAGGGAGAGAGAGAGAGATACAAGTGAAGTGCGTGCAGTAGCAGAGGAGAGATGGGAAAACTGAAAAATGGTGGGATTGAAGGATTCTTATAATTATGGTCATTGGCATCATATTTATAATCTGGATGGATATGCTTGTAGTCCTTTATTGATAATTGATCATACATGGAAAAAGTGAAAATCTGGTAAATGTATATCAGAAACAAGAAACAGAGTGAGCCATTGGGCAATACAAAAGTCCAGAGGGTAGTTGAGTGACTGCTACAAGTATGAAAAGGCATTAATGATCACCAACACGAACAGATAAAGCATATCGTGGACGACGACCACGCCTCCTTTCTGTAGCTTCTACAAATGTTGCTTTGATTTTCTGCAGAGTTGCCGCTGCTTCTCTCATGTTTATTCGTTCATGTGCTGAAACTGCTAAACACTTCATTGCCAGCTCAAATATTGACCGCACACATTGCTCCTTTTCAGAGAAATGTGCATCTTCCCTTGATAACACAGTAAGTGACACTACATGAGTTGCTGCATTTTGCTGTAATGCTTCACTCACCCACTCTTTTATGCTCATTTCCACACCGAACATATCATCCGTTGGCTTCTTCCCTGTGAATAAACCATGTCTTCGTCGAGCAACACATTGCTTGGCTTTACATCACAATGTACAACTGGAAATGTATTATAGCCATGGTGTAGATACTCCAATGCTGCTGCTACATCTATTGCTATTTTTTGTCTCTGAATGAGATCTAAAAGATGGTTATTGGAATATAACCATTTATCCAAGCTTCCATTTGGCATGTATGTGAGAATTAGAGCTTTAAACTCTATGTTGCTACAACATCCAATTAGTCGGACTAGGTTTCTGTGTCGAATCTGACTCAATATTTCAGTTTCTGTATCAAAGCTCCTTGCTACTCTTTGTAGTTGGTGGTTGAACACTTTTACCGCAACTTTGAAACCATCTTGAAGAGTTGCTGCGAATATAGAGCCAAAACTCCCCCTTCCAAGTAGGTTGCTCTCACCAAAACAACTTGTTCCTCGTTCGAGTTCGATCACTTTAGGAATTTACTGCTGTAAAAATAATATTAACTTAATTACTATAAAAAAATAAATAAACTTGCGATAAACGATAACATAAACTTAGAAACCAAATAGTAATATTTTAGGACAACTACAATGGAACTATTTATACTATAAAACATAGAATTTTCCAGAATTTTTTTTCTTTAAATTCTACATTTATTTTGTGTACTTTGAAAATGACGCATATTTGTAATTATCAACGACAAGCCCTTGATAAATTAGATTGATGTTGTTCTAGTTCAATCTCAACACACCCGGTCCAACTAGGGTTGTACTGCAAGAGCAGCTTGAGATTTTTAACACCAATGCTTTTTTTAATAGTGATATTGCGAAGTTGGAATGCACATCACGAAAGTTCTCTTCTAACGTTGCGCGTTCTTCAATCAAGCCTTGTTCTTCCTTCTCCATATATTTGGCGGAATTTGCCCTTCAACTTGATTATATCTATACCTATACCTATATAAAAAGTGTCTTGTTGAAAAAATTTAGTTTACCTATACTACCCGTGTTAATATATATTTATATATATATATATATATATATATATATATATAGGAATAAGATCATGTGAGAATGCTATCATAGGTGAGAAATGAGAATAAATCTGGACGCTTGATTTTTGTTGATCAATGACTCAGATTTAACGATGCATTATGTTGTAGTAATTTATGCATTACAATGTTTATGCATTAGGTTTCTACAGTTTATGCATCAGAATGTGTATGCATTACATTTATGCAATATATGCATTACGAATATGATAAAAATACATTAAAATGTACCATTCTCACGTTCTCATATAAAATTCATTCTCACCAGATCCCTATCCTATATATATATATATATATATATATATATTAATTGTATATAATTTGTACTATATAAAGGTTATGATGGTGTATTAGATATATATTAGGATAATTCATATATTATCATTGAGAATAAATATAATTCTTTAATTATTTGAGATAAGTATAGATGAGTTTGAAAGAACGTATTTAATTTATTGGGCTCTGTCGTCGTAGGATGAACGAGGCTTCTTTGTTATTCTGCATTCAAGCTTATAGCTGCTAAACCAAGAGTGTTTTCTGCTGAATCTGTGGTAGGGGAATGCTCCGATCAATCTTCCCAAGAGGACTGTCCTGAGTCGGCAATTGAACTATATTCCTATTCCTCCATCTCGCCATGAATTCCTTTTGTAGAAAAGATACCCAGAACTGATGTGAAGGACTCGACCAATCTATCAACAGAAATCTCCACCTCAGCTTCTAATCAATGATGTGATTTCAATGGCGGCACAAGGCGCACGAATAGTTGATGGAGAGCCACCGCAAAATGCAGTCTTCATGGAAAACATGGTCACAGGGGATCCGCTTCGCTACTGTGCCTAATCGGAGCCCCTCCTTGCAAACTGCACACTGGCCACCGCCGCCGCCTTCTGCCGTAGCAGCCATCAGATTTCATCTAGCAGGCGGCCAGCAGATTCAGCAGATCATACGTCACCGAGTTCCGAGAAAATACGGCTCGTCGGAGGCGGTGAGGTAGCGTCCATGGCAGCTTTTCAGGCGGATCACGTGCGGATTGCCGTTGACAGTCCCATAAGCCACCTCGCCTTCCTCGATGCGCCGTCGCTGCTTTGCCGGACGGTTTCTTCATCATCGTTGGCGGCTAGGTATTTTTCGAGATGGCTTTTCAGCCTCACGGCTTTTGCATTGTTGAAGAACTCGATGATATATATATATATATATATATATATATATATATATGTGTGTGTGTGTGTGTGTGTGTGTGTGTGTGTGTGTGTGTGTGTGTGTGATGAGTTTGGTTTGGAAAAGCTATTGTTTGTGTTTAAGCATATGGTTTCTTTTGTTTGAATTTGTGTGATTTAAAGGGGTAACAATACAGAATTCATAATTGACTTAGATATGAAATTTCGAAGATGCCTACGTGGTTGGAATAATTGCTGACTTGTACCTTGAGAGACTGCATTGATATTTGCTTACATTCTCAAAGAAGATGAGTAAGTAGATTTAGGGTTCTACAGGGGGGGGGGGGGGGGGGGGGAATTAGCTGAAAAGGTTTTATTCACTGCCGTTTAATATGGAGAGAGGGTTAGGGGAGGGTGAGGGGAGGTTGAGGTGGCAGACATATGGCATTCAGGCTCATCACATATAATACTCCGGATATTTCTTCCGTCGCTAAAATAAAAATTTAAATATTAATTAAGGCTTTGCACGCCTAAGTTAAGGATTTTCGATTCTAAAACTAACGGTGAAATCCGTTTCTGAAAATAAATTCCAAAAGTCGGTTGAACGACTACGGGTTTTCACGTCCGATAAAATATTCGTTCGAAAACTCATATCAAAAAACTGTCTGACTTTACATTCACTAATTCTGCGATACAAGTCTACCAGAGAAAGTCAGTTTTTATTATTTTTCCGGGCGAATCATGGACCGTCATGTCCCGACTTTTCATCGGATTTCGGAAATCAAAATATACTTTCCGAGTAAGTGATTTATTTCTAATCTAGTGGTCGAATTAGATTTCGTCAAAAGCGTAACTATCAAGGAAATTAATTTCTCGATTTGATTACGTCATATTAGACACGAAAAACGAGATATTTTTTCACAAATATTCCCCCCAAACCGCCTCCCCCTTGTGAGTCATCACTCTTAGATATTATTTCACTTTATGCAAATTCTATCTCATAACACCTCACCATTCTCTCTTCTCTCTCCCCTCCCTCATCCGCCACCTCTCATCTCTCTCTTCTCTCTCTCTTTTGTTTTTCTTTCCACCATTGTTGTTCATCCTTCAAGCTCTCAAGCTCCACAAGTTATTCATCTACCGATCGTTCTTATTTCCGAGTCCATAAACGTCAAGGTAAGAGCTTCCTCTATGGATTGAACCGAACAAATTCATTTTTCCTTCAAGTCTTGTCATGACCGATTTTTTTAGGAATAGTAGGATGATGTTCTATGATTAATACATAAAATTAGAAGCATAAAAATGGATTCCCATGGTTGGATTTAAGAAGAAATCGACCCCCTTAATAATTTGATAATACCGGAATTTATGTAAAATTTTTAGTGAAGTTAAGTTCGATTTTTAGATGATTGATTGGTGGATTTATATTCTATGTATTGATAGATGTGTGGATGAATTAATTGAGATTTTTTTCAAAAAATAGAAACAAAAATGTAAGAGAGAAAGAAATAGGGTTTTGATGGAGAAATTGTTATGATTTGGTTGATGTTATGATATAAATGAGATGTAGTAAATGTATAGATGATCATATAATTTAATTGGATTTTTCTAAAAATAAAATAGAAATCGTAAGAGACGAAGAACCGATGATATAATAAGATTCGATAATAATTTGAGTATATGGTTTTCATATTAGTAAATCTTGTTAGTTGATGAACGTTATTGGAAAGTTTGAGCAAAATCGGAGAACGTTGAAATTCTAGTAAGAGACGAAGAATCGTCGATAAGTTTAGTATGGATAATGATATAGGTTTGTGGTTTGAATATTCGCTAATCTTGTTAATTAATGAACGTAATTGGAAAATTTGAACGAATTCTAAGAAAGTTGAGGTTTTGGTAAGAGACGAGTAAACGAGTTTAAATGTCGATAGGAAAGTCGAATGAGGAAACTAATTTGATATTAGTGTTTGTTGTCGATTAATAAACGAGATTGCAGTTGACGATATTTCCATTCGAGAAATGAATATTGAAGTTAGAAGATTAAAGTTAGAAGTTTGAAATGGAAATTGAATTGGAATTTGGTATAGTAAATGATTAGTTCAAAACGACGAGGAAATGCAACCCGGCTTTGCCGTCCCTCGGGATTTGGGGCTGTGACAGAGTTGTATCAGAGCAGTCGTTTCTGCTCTGTATACAAGTTCCTTTCAGTAGTAAAGTGGAGTATTTGTATATGCTCTACACCTAAGTCTTCTTTCAAGTAAAGTTAGGTCGTAACACTAAGTTTAAGAGTGTAGACGACAACTCAACCTCCCGCTACGTCGACTCAAACAAAGAAGGAAAGAAAGGAAAGAGTTTCAGAATTGAGTTTTCTTTTAAGAAGAATTTTTGTTTAAGTATGCAAGTATGATTGAGAATAAGTATGCCAAGTACGGATTTGATTAAAGTATAAAGATTATACTTTGTGATATTATGTGAATTATGTGAAAGTATGAGTACTATAATTTATGAAAGTACGTGAAATTATGTGAACTATAATTTCTTTGATTGAGATGTTTTATCGGCATGAGAATCTAGACTAATTCTAAGGCCTTACCGATTCTTTGAGAACATAGACGTAAGAAACGTTGGTTCTAAAACATTCAAGAAACGATCGGATCGGAAAGGACAGAATAAAGGGAATCAAAGTGAATAAATGAATGTCACATGCGTAAAGTGATATGAACACAGACTCCTTGGAGTCGACTTGTTTTTGTAAATGAAAGCCGTAAGAGTTTCCTTTTAAGGAAATAAAATAAAAGATGATAAGATAATAAGTTAAAAGGATGGAAAGAAATCGCGGAAATTGGTTTTATTTCGTGTATTGTTTGAGTGCAATTTCTTGAAATTGCTAGATGATTAATATAAGTTGTGATTAAGTGTTTAAGTATTGCAATTTTGAATAATGGAATATTCTAATTGTACTTTAAGAATTTCTTAAGATATGTTATTATCCTACCAGTTACTCATCAGTGCTCTCTTAAAATCTTTGTAGGATGCCTGCTACACATGTCACGGCTCGAAAGAGCCAATCCATGAGACATCGTACTTTGGTAGACGAGATCTTGGATGGGTACTACGACTATGAGGTGGACCCGAACCACGATATAGGGCAGTTAGTTAGTGACTTCACTGCACGTTTCTACGCGGCCCGTCACTTTGTTTCAGAGCGTCAGGCAATAGCCGATTTGACCGTACGGCTGCCCGTCGAGTGGCACGGTTGGGCACACCACATCGCCTGGTACCACCTTGCACTGATCGGAGACGACCCAGAGCCGATCAGCGACTTTTTTGGGTTCGCCCTAGCCATACACGGGCGCTTCTTTAAGAGCCGATTCATGTGGTCTGTTCCGGTTCAGGAGCACCTTCCCTACCTCAAAATTCCCACAGATCCTGAGCCTGAGCCATTTGCCATGGACCCAGAGATAGCCATTCTGTTAGAGTTGCTGCCAGTTTTAGCACCTAGTGAGGAGTTAGTTCCCGGAGCCGAGTACCTAGAAAGAGACGCAGAGCTTGCTGCATTGCTTGAGTTGCCATCTCCTCTTACACCACTTGAGGAGATTAGTGCGGAGTGGACGAGGGTCCGAGGAGAGTTCGAGGCGGGACCATCCAGGGCCCGTTCTGCAGAGGCATACGTGCCTAGTCCACCCCCTGAGCACCTTCTTCCCCTGAAGAAGCGTACAGTAGTGACTAGTTCAGACGACTTAAAGAGGATGGTTTCGGACTTGTCTTCGCCACCACCACTTGTATTGTTAGACGGCACCACTTTGAGGGTTGACGAGGCACTTCAGCTCGTCTTTGGTACGGATTCAGAGGAGGATCCGGAGGAGGATTCAGAGTAGGATCCAGAGGAGGATCTGATGGAGGAGGACCCTGAGGAGGACCCCGAGGAGTTTCAGGCCGTAGAAGGCAGCAGTGACTCGACTGCAGCTAGTTGAGCAGAGCGTCTTAGATGCGTAGTAGTAGAAGTTTCTTTTTGTCTTGTACATAGTCAGATCGGTAGACTTCCTTTTGTAGTACTCTATGCGGATACGAAGTTTTACCAATCGTTTCCGTTCTAGTACTTCCAGTAGATACGGTGATGCAACTTGTTAGTGCACCCGGTACATAGATAGGCAGTTAGCCTAGTTTAGACTAGTTGTAGTCTAACTTTTTGTATAAGTCCTCGTTGGAGGCAAAATTGGTATTCTTTTTGACATGTATATAATATTATGACCCGAGAGTGGGCTTTGATCTTGTGAAAGTTTCTTCTAAACGCGATTAGAAGAAAAGTTCAGATGAGTATTCTGGTTTAACCTGAGAAGTTAAAAGTTTAAAGAGCTAAGTATCAAAGCTATTATCTGTTTTCTTTTCCATGAACTTGTTTAAGTGGGAAAAAGGTTTAGTAAGTAAACGAAAGCATAAAATCAAAATGCTAATGAGAATTCTTGTTTCCTATAGTTCAAGAATGCCGCCAAGAGTAGTTAACAACAGAGGAAGACCTGGTAGACCCAGGGGACGTGGTAGACGTCAAGCTCAAAATAATAGAGAGGAGGAACAAGAACAACAAGATACCCCTCCTTTACCTCCATCACCATCACCCCCTCCACCACCACCCCGTCGTGATATTGAGGACTTATTCCTCAAACGAAACCTAACTGTATTCAATGGATCCGGTAACCCGAGCGATGCTGAGCTTTGGACTGGTACGAACTATTGAGAGAATTTTCAAACTCCTCAGATGTACTGATGAGGAGCGTCTATTATGCGTAGCATTCCAGCTTTCCAGACAAGTTGACTACTGGTGGGAAGCTAGGCAGAAGGTTATACCTGCGGAGCACCTGGCTCATTCTACCTGGGAAGAATTTAAGGAAGCATTGTACGATAAGTACGTACTGAAGACCTATAGAGCTCAGAAAGAGGTTGAGTTCTATAATCTAAAACAAGGAAAAATGACAGTGACTGAGTACGACGCAAAGTTCTGTGAGTTGTCAAGGTATGCACCTGCTCAGGTTGATACCGAAGAAAAGATAGCAAAGAAGTTCTGTGGGGGACTTAAGCATGAGTTTGGTATAGCGCTAGCTAGTCATGGAGGACTGAGTTACACCGATGTACTAGGACGAGCTCTGGAGATGGAGGCCGTAGTGCCTGATGAAAGGAAAGCTATAACACCCGCACCTGCTTGTCCCAAGTGTAATAGGGCACACTTCGGGATTTGTCAAGCAAACTCGGGATGTTGCTTCAACTGTGGGCAGAAGGGGCACATTAAGAGGGATTGCCCGAAATCATTGCAAGTGCCAGGACACAATCAGTATGGACAGCCCCAGCCTTTAAGGGCAATTCAAGCACAGCCGCAGCAGCAGATGACACAGCAGCAATTCCAGCAGCACGCTCAACAGCAACAGAATGCCAGGGCATGTGCGATCAAACAGAATGCGCAACATAAGGGAAAGGGAATGGGTAAACTTCATAATACCACTATTAAGATATTGTTTGATACTGGCGCATCGCATTCTTTTATTGCTGGTTCGTGTGCGGATAACTTAGATATCAGACTTGTACGAGCTGAACATGCTATGAGAGTAGCTACACCTTCAGGAGAGATCACTACTTCCACGCATGTTTGCTCTAACCTAGAATTAGAAATTGGAACTTATAAGGTTAAAGCGAACAACTTGAACGTTATGATAATGTGGGATGTAGATATAATCTTAGGAATGGACTGGTTGTCTGAGAATTATGCCACGATTTTCTGCAACGAGAGAAAAATCTCTTTCCAGCCACCGGAAAAAGAACCGACAGAATTTCATGGGATTGCAATGGGCAGGAGGATACCGATAATATCCGCCCTACAAGCTAAGAAGTTGTTGAAGAAGAAGGGTTGCACAGCTTATCTTGTGTACCTAGTTGGAGAACCATGAGCCGAGAAGACCATTCAAGACGTGAAAATTGTTAACGAATACGAAGACGTCTTTCCAAAAATATTACCTGGTTTACCACCCGACCGCCACATAGATTTCACGATTGACTTAGAACTAGGATCGGCCCCCAAATCAAAAGCCCCTTATAGGATGGCACCAAAAGAGTTAGAAGAGCTTAAGATTCAACTGCAAGAGTTGTTAGACCTTAGTTTCATTAGACCGAGTGTTTCACCATGGGGAGCACCTGTTTTGTTCGTCAGAAAGAAAGATGGTTCTATGAGGATGTGCATAGACTATCGAGAGCTAAATAAGATCACCCTTAAGAATAAGTATCCTTTGCCAAGGATAGAAGACCTTTTTGATCAGCTTAAGGGCGCAGGTGTCTTTTCGAAAATAGACTTAAGATCCGGGTATCATCAATTGAAAATCAAACCCGATGATATACCTAAGACTGCATTCCGAACCAGATATGGCCATTACGAATTCCTAGTTATGCCATTTGGTTTGACTAACGCTCTCGCAGTATTCATAAATCTCATGAATCGAGTTTTTCACCCGTACTTAGACAAATTCATCTTGGTATTCATTGACGACATTCTCATTTACTCCAAGAATGAGAAGGAGCACGAAGATCACTTACGAGTAGTTTTAGAAACGCTTAGAGCTGAGAAACTTTATGCCAAATTCAGTAAGTGCGAGTTTTGGCTGAAGGAAGTGATGTTCCTTGGACATATAGTATCAACATAAGGCATCAAAGTAGATCCTGCCAAGGTAGAGGCAGTACGCAATTGGAAATCGCCAATAAGTCCGAACGAAATTAGAGTTTCTTAGGTTTAGCCGGCTATTATAGAAGATTCATCGAGGGATTCTCTCAAATTGCTAGACCTATGATGCAATTACTCCGAAAGGAAAACAAGTATAAATGGACTGACGAATGTGAAAAGAGTTTTCAAACACTCAAGGAAAAGTTAACCACAGCACCCGTGTTAGCTCTACCAGAAGCGAATAAGGAATACATGGTCTATATAGATGCTTCAAAGAACGGATTAGGTTGTGTTTTAATGCAAGACGGAAAGGTGATAGCTTATGCTTCACGACAACTTCGACCTCATGAAGTTGAGTACCCAACCCACGACTTAGAACTAGCAGCTGTTGTGCATGCGTTGAAAATTTGGAGACACCATCTCTATGGTGTTAGGGTTGAGATTTTTACGGACCACAAGAGTTTAAAGTACTTCTTCGAGAAAAAGGAATTGAACATGAGGCAAAGAAGATGGCTCGAATTAGTCAACGATTATGATTTTGGTATCAATTACCATCCAGGAATAGCAAACGTTGTAGCCGACGCGCTGAGTCGCAATACTCCAACCAAGTTAGGATGTCTCTTTGTTGAGGAAGAAACTCTTTTACGAAAATTTGAGAAAATGGACATAGAAGTGCTCGATACACTTGAAACGATGACAAACCATATAGCAGCACCAATAGCTACACCGGACTTACGAGAAAGAATCATAAGCGCTCAGAGAAAGGACGAGTCGATTGAGAAACTTCGACTAAAGATAAGAATGGATAAACCGGATGGTTATTCCGAAGCACCAGATAATGCAATTTTATTTGAAGACGGACTTTGTAACCTTGAAGACGACAAATTGAAGAACGATATCATGAGTGAAGCTCACGATACGCCGTATACAGCACACCCAGGGAGTACGAAGATGTATCAAGATTTAAGAAAGAATTTCTAGTGGAACGGTTTGAAATGAGACGTTGCCTCGTTTGTAGAAAGATGTTTCGCTTGTCAACAAGTGAAAGCTCTACACCAAAGACCATGCAGATTGTTACAGCCATTAAGTATTCCGACATGGAAGTGGGAAGATATAGCTATGGATTTTGTGACAGGTTTGCCCAAAACTAAGAGAGGAAATACTGCCATCTGGGTAGTTATCGATAGGCTCACAAAATCAGCTTACTTTCTACCAATTCAAATCACCTATGGATTAGAGAAGTTGGCTCAGTTGTATGTCCGTGAGATTGTACGTCTACACAGAATACCGAAGTCAATAACGTCTGATAGAGATGCCAAATTCACTTCGAGATTTTGGATCACTATGCAGAGAGAGTTAGGTACCGAACTTAATTTTAGTACCGCTTTTCACCCTCAGACATATGAAAACGATTCAGATAGTCGTTGATATGTTAAGAACAGTAGTATTGGATAGAAGTGAGAATTGGGAAAAGATCTTGCCATTAGTTGAATTCGCGTACAACAACAATTATCAAGCAACGATAGGAATGGCGCCTTACGAGGCATTGTACGGAAGGAAATGTAGGTCACCACTTTATTGGGATGAAGTAGGTGAAAGAAAGAACCTAGGACCGGATTCAGTCGGTGAAATGATTGAGACCATTCGACAGATTTGAGTTAGAATGAAAGAGGCCCAGAGCAGACAGAAGTCTTACGCCGATGATCGTCGAACCAATCTTAGCTTTAAAATTGGGGATAAGGTTTTTCTCAAGATTTTCTCCGTCTAAAGAAATCATTAGATTCGGTGTTAAGGGTAATCTCAGACCAAGGTTTATAGGACCTTATGAGATTTTGGAGAAAATAGGACATATTGCTTATAGATTGGCCTTACCGCCAAGTCTAGGAAGTTTCCATAACGTGTTTCACGTATCCCAATTATGAAAGTATGTCTTTGATCCTATACACGTAATTAACCAACAAGACGTTGTTCTTGAGTCCGACTTAAGTTATGAAGAGAAACCAATATCGATCTTGGATCGAAAAGAGTAAGAATTAAGAAATAAGTCGATACCTTTGGTTAAAGTGCTATGGAATCACCACGGGAAAGAAGAAGCCATGTGGGCGAACTCGAAGAAAAGATGAAAGAGAAATACCCCTACCTTTTCGAATAAGGTATGCAAATTTCGGGACGAAATTTCTTGTTAGAGGGGTAGGATGTAATATCTCGGATATTTCTTCCGTCGCTAAAATAAAAATTTAATTATTAATTAAGGCTTTGCACGCGTAAGTCAAGGATTTCCGATTCTAAGACTAACGGTAAAATCCGTTTCTGAAAATAAATTCCAGAAGTCAGTTGAACGACTACTGTATTAGGGTTTTCGCGTCCGATAAAATTTTCGTTCGAAAACTCAGATCGAAAAACCATCAAACTTTACATTCACTTTTTCTCCGATACAAGTCTACCGGAGAAAGTCAGTTTTTATTATTTTTCCGGGCGAATCTTGGACTGTCATGTCCCAACTTTTCATCAGATTTCAGAAATCAAAATATGCTTTCCGAGTAAGTGATTTATTTCTAATCTAGTGGTCGAATTAGATTTCGTCAAAAGTGTAACTATCTAGGAATTTCTCGATTTTATTACGTCATATTAGACCCGAAAAACGAGATATTTTTGCAAAAAAATCCCCCCCAAACCGCCTCCCCCTTGTGAGTCATCACTCTTAGATATTATTTCACTTTATGCAAATTCTATCTCATAAACCTCACCATTCTCTCTTCTCTCTCCCCTCTCTCATCCGCCACCTCTCATCTCTCTCTTCTCTCTCTCTTTTGTTTTTCTTTCCACCATTGTTGTTCATCCTTCAAGCTCTCAAGCTCCACAAGTTATTCATCTACCGATCGATCTTATTTCCGAGTCCATAAACGTCAAGGTAAGAGCTTCCTCTATGGATTGAACCGAACAAATTCATTTTTCCTTCAAGTCTTGTCATGACCGATTTTTTTTAGAAATAGTAGGATGGTGTTCTATGATTAATACATGTTATTAGATGCATAGAAATGGATTCCCATGGTTTGATTTAAGAAGAAATCATCCCCCTTAATAACTTGATAATACCGAAATTTATGTAAAATTTTTAGTGAAGTTAAGTTCGATTTTTAGATGATTGATTGGTGGATTTATGTTCTATGTATATTGATAGATGTGTGGATGAATTAATTGAGATTTTTTTCAAAAAATAGAAACAAAAATGTAAGAGAGAAAGAAATAGGGTTTTGATGGAGAAATTGTTATGATTTGGTTGATGTTATGATATAAATGAGATGTAGTAAGTGTATAGATGATTATATAATTTAATTGGATTTTTATAAAAATAAAATAGACATCGTAAGAGACGAAGAACCGACGATAAGATAAGATTCGATAATAATTTGAGTATATGGTTTTCAATTAGTAAATATTGTTAGTTGATGAATGTTATTGGAAAGTTTGAGCAAAATCGGAGAACTTTGAAATTCTAGTAAAAGACGAAGAATCGTCGATAAGTTTAGTATGGAATGATATAGGTTTGTGGTTTGAATATTCGCTAATCTTGTTAGTTAATGAACGTAATTGGAAAATTTGAAGGAATTCTAAGAAAGTTGAGTTTTTGGTAAGAGACGAGTAAACGAGTTTAAATGTCGATAGGAAAGTCGAATGAGGAAACTAATTTGATATTAGTGTTTGTTGTCGATTAATAAACGAGATTGCAGTTGACGATATTTCTATTCGAGAAATAAATATTGAAGTTAGAAGATTAAAGTTAGAAGTTTGAAATGGAAATTGAATTGGAATTTGGTATAGTAAATGATTAGTTGAAAAGGACGATGAAATGCTCGTCGTTTGTTTAATCAAGAGACGTGAAGTATTCACGACAAAGGAACGTGTGCCATGATTGTAATTTGTTAATAATTTCGTGAGTTTAAAGGTTGTATAGCATTGATCGAACCTAGGGAATCGTGCGTCGAGATTACGAGCACCTAGGGTTTCACTCGGACTGTTTTGCGATACGTTACGGAAACTGTCATAACTTTCTACTCGCTTAACAAAATTGAGATCCGTAAATTGGAAAATAAACTATACATCTGTAGCTTTCTTTTCATGCCAAATTCATCCCGTGTTTCACAGAAATCTGTTCTGTATGAACTACAGAGTTATTGCCTTGTGCAGAAACTTTCATAAGACTGTTTTCTCGAGTTGAATTCTTTTTAACTTCGTTCCTTGAGAACTTTTAAGTGATTATAAGTTATTGAATTCCTATATTAACTAACCTAAGTGTCGAGTAAAGGAACCAAGTTAGTTTCTAAACGAGAAATGAACGAGTCTCGTTTCTTTGTTAATCAAAAGAATGTAGTTAAAGTGCAAAGGCCTAAAAGTCTTAAAACGAATTCGATTTCCTTTTCCTTTTATTGTCTCGACCGCTTATTAAAGTTTGATTATTTACGTTCAAAGGTGGAAGTCGAGTTTTGAAGACAGGACGGAAGACAGAAGACGGAAGCTTTAGTTGTTGTGTAAATCGCCTAAGGTGGGCTTTTCTATATATATCAAATCAAATGAGCAATGCTCGAAAATGTTTACTTATCGCTTTATAATTGTGTTTTAAAGTGATTATCAAGGCATGAAAATATTTTATTTATGTGAGTTCTCTTGTGCCTTTCGGAGTTAGCCAAAAGGGGTTAACTAATTGATCGGACCGGTGAGTTAGCCAAAAGGGTGCTTTCTAGGGTTTAGTGTACACGGTAGCCGGTGTGTGTGGTACCCTGTTGAGGGGTAGCCAGCAACGGTGAATAGAACGTGCGCGGAAGAAGTATACTCTTCCCTGGCGTTGAAACAGAAGTTGGACAAGTTTGAACGTAACATCAAGTAAAGGCTTGGCCAAGCTATATTGTGAAAAGTGAAAGAAAATTTTTAGTAGGCACGGGTATTTGATGAAAAACCCTGATGCGCTATTTATCGAGATGCCTGATTTAATCTATACTTAGCCCTGCATATGTTTATACTTAGCCCTGCATATGTTTTATAAATGTGCAGATTGAGTGACGAGAGCGGCAGGAGGTTGAGTAGGGTTGTGAATAGAATGAAGAACTATGTGTCAAGCTTTACGCTTTCCGCTGCCAAACTCTTCCTTTTGAGTTATTGTATATCTTTTTGTCTAAGTCCCGTACAATGAACTTAGTTAACTTATTGAGAACATCTTGTCGAGCGATTCTTAAAGGTCGACTCTCTTTTTTTCAATAAAGTCTGTTCATAAATATCAGTTGTCATTTAATATTTGTTTATTTATTTATTTATCCCCCTTCTTTTTCGCTTCTTTAATCCAACCCCTAGTCGCACCCCGGCTTTGCCGTCCCTCGGGATTTGGGGCTGTGACAGAGTTGTATCAGAGCAGTCGTTTCTCCTCTGTATACAAGTTCCTTTCAGTAGTAAAGTGGAGTATTTGTATATGCTCTACACCTAAGTCTTCTTTCAAATAAAGTTAGGTCGTAACACTAAGTTTCAGAGTGTAGATGACAACTCAAACTCCCGCTACGTCGACTCAACCAAAGAAGGAAAGAAAGGAAAGAGTTTCAGAAGTGTGTTTTCTTTTAAGAAGAATTTTTGTTTAAGTATGCAAGTATGATTGAGAATAAGTATGCCAAGTACGGATTTGATTAAAGTATAAAGATTATACTTTGTGATATTATGTGAAATATGTGAAAGTATGAGTACTATACTTTATGAAAGTACGTGAAATCATGTGAACTATAATTTCTTTGATTGAGATGTTTTATCGGCATGAGAATCTAGACTAATTCTAAGGTCTTCCCGATTATTTGAGAACATAGACGTTTTAAGAAACGTTGGTTCTAAAACATTCAAGAAACAATCAGATTGGAAAGGACAGAATAAAGAGAATCAAAGTGAATAAACGAATGTTACATGCGTAAAGTGATATGAACACAGACTCGTTGGAGTCGACTTGTTTTTGCAAATGAAAGCCGTAAGAGTTTCCTTTTAAGGAAATAAAATAAAAGATGATAAGATAATAAGTTAAAAAGATGGAAAGAAATCGCGGAAAATGGTTTTATTTCGTGTATTGTTTGAGTGAAATTTCTTGTAATTGCTAGATGATTAAGATAAGTTGTGATTAAGTGTTTAAGTATTGCAATTTTGAATAATGGAATATTCTAATTGTAGTTTAAGAATTTCTTAAGATATGTTATTATCCTACCAGTTACTGATCAGTGCTCTCTTAAAATCTTTGTAGGATACCTTCTACACGTGTCACGGCTCGGAAGAGCCAACCCCTGAGACAGCGTACTTTGGTAGATGAGATCTTGGACGGGTACTACGACTACGAGGTGGACCCGAACCACAATATAGGGCAGTTAGTTAGTGACTTCGCTGCACGTTTCTACGCGGCCCGTCACTTTGTTTCAGAGCGTCAGGAAATAGCCGATTTGACGTACGGCTGCCCGTTGAGTGGCACGGTTGGGCACACCACATCGCCTGGTACCACCTTGCACTGATCAGAGACGACCCCGAGCCGATCAGCGACTTTTCTGGGTTTGCCCTAGCCATACACGGGCGCTTCTTTAAGAGCTGATTCATGTGGTCTGTTCCGGTTCAGGAGCACCTTCCCTACCCCCACATTCCCACAGATCCCGAGCCTGAGCCATTTGCGATGGACCCAGAGATGGCCATTCTGTTAGAGTTGCCGCCAGTTTTAGCACCTAGTGAGGAGGTAGTTCCCGGAGCCGAGTATCTAGAGAGAGACGCAGAGCTTGCTGCGTTGCTTGAGTTGCCATCTCCTCTTACACCACTTGAGGAGATTAGTGCGGAGTGGACGAGGGTCCGAGGAGAATTCGAGGCGGGACCATCCAAGGCCCGTTCTGCAGAGGCATACGTGCCTAGTCCACCCCCTGAGCACCTTCTTCCCCTGAAGAAGCGTACAGTAGTGACTAGTTCAGATGACTCAGAGAGGACGGTTTCGGACTTGTCTTTGCCACCACCACTTGTATTGTTAGACAGCACCACTTTGAGGGTTGACGAGGCACTTCAACTCGTCTTTGGTATGGATTCATAGGAGGATCCGGAGGAGGATCCAGAGGAGGATCTGATGGAGGAGGACCCTGAGGAGGACCCCAAGGAGTTTCAGGCCGTAGCAGGCAGCAGTGACTCAACTGCAGCTAGTTGAGAAGAGCGTCTTAGATGCGTAGTAGTAGAAGTTTCTTTTTATCTTGTACATAGTCGGATCAATAGACTTCCTTTTGTAGTACTCTATGCGGATACGAAGTTTTATCAATCGTTTCCATTCTAGAATTCAGGTAGATACGGAGATGCAACTTGTTAGTGCACCCGGTACATAGATAGGCAGTTAGCCTAGTTTAGACTAGTCGTAGTCTAAATTTTTGTATAAGTCCTCGTTGGAGGCAAAATTGGTATTCTTATTGACGTGTATTTAATATCATGACCCGAGAGTGGGCTTTGATCTTGTGATAGTTTCTTCTAAACGTGATTAGAAGAAAAGTTCAGACGAGTATTCTGGTTTAACCTGAAAAGTTAAAAGTTTAAAGAGCTAAGTATCAAAGCTATTATCTGTTTTCTTTTCCATGAACTTGTTTAAGTGGGAAAAAAGTTTAGTAAGTAAACGAAAGCATAAAATCAAAATGATAATGAGAATTCTTGTTTCCTATAGTTCAAGAATGCCGCCAAGAGTAGTTAACAACAGAGGAAAACCTGGTAGACCCAGGGGACGTGGTAGACGTCAAGCTCAAAATAATAGAGAGGAGGAACAAGAACAACAAGATACCTCTCCTCCACCTCCATCACCATCACCCCCTCCACCACTACCCCGTCGTGATATTGAGGACTTATTCCTCAAACGAAACCCAACTGTGTTCAATGGATCTGGTAACCCGAGCGATGCTGAGCTTTGGGTATGAACTATTGAGAGAATTTTCAAACTCCTCAGATGTACTGATGAGGAGCGTCTGTTATGCGTAGCATTCCAGCTTTCTGGACCAGTTGACTACTATTGGGAAGCTAGGCAGAAGGTTATACCTACGGAGCACCTGGCTCGTTTTACCTGGGAAGAATTTAAGGAAGCATTGTACGATAAGTACGTACTGAAGACCTATAGAGCTCAAAAAGAGGCTGAGTTCTATAATCTAAAATAAGGAAAAATGACAGTGACCGAGTACGACACAAAGTTATGCATCTGAGGTTATGATATAAATGAGATGTAGTAAGTGTATAGATGATTATATAATTTAATTGGATTTTTCTAAAAATAAAATAGACATCGTAAGAGACGAAGAACCAACGATAAGATAAGATTCGATAATAATTTGAGTATATAGTTTTCATATTAGTAAATATTGTTAGTTGATGAACGTTATTGGAAAGTTTGAGCAAAATCGGAGAACTTTGAAATTCTAGTAAGAGAAGAAGATTCGTCGATAAGTTTAGTATGGATAATGATATAGGTTTGTGGTTTGAATATTCGCTAATCTTGTTAGTTAATGAACGTAATTGGAAAATTTGAACGAATTCTAAGAAAGTTGAGTTTTTGGTAAGAGACGAGTAAACGAGTTTAAATGTCGATAGGAAAGTCGAATGAGGAAACTAATTTGATATTAGTGTTTGTTGTCGATTAATAAACAAGATTGCAGTTGACGATATTTCCATTCGAGAAATGAATAAGTTATCGACTTCCATTATTAACTAACCTAAGTGTTGAGTAAAGGAACCAAGTTAGTTACTAAACGAGAAATGAACGAGTCTCATTTCTTTGTTAATCAAAAAAATGTAGTTAAAGTGCAAAGGCCTAAAAGTCATAAAACGAATTCGATTTTCTTTTCCTTTATTGTCTCGACCGCTTATTAAAGTTTGATTATTTACGTTCATAGGAGGAAGTCGAGTTTAGAAGACACGACGGAAGATAGAAGACGAAAGCTTTAGTTGTTCTGTAAATCGCCTAAGGTGGGCTTTTCTATATATATATCAAATCAAATGAGCAATGCTCGAAAATGTTTACTTATCGCTTTCTAATTGTGTTTTAAAGTGATTATAAAGGCATGAAAATATTTGATTTATGTGAGTTCTCTTGTACCTTTCTGAGTTAGCCAAAAGGGGTTAACTAATCGATCGGATCACTGAGTTAGCCAAAAGGGTGCTTTCCAGGGTTTAGTGTATACGGTAGCCGGTGTGTATGGTACCCTGTTGAGGGGTAGCCAGTCACGGTGAATAGAACGTGCGTGGAAGAAGTATACTCTTCCCCGGCATTGAAACAGAAGTTGGACAAGTTTGAACGTAACATCAAGTAAAGGCTTGGCCAAGCTATATTGTGAAAAGTGAAAGAAAATGTTTAGTAGGCACGGGTATTTGATGAAAAACCCCGATGCGCTATTTATCGAGATGTCTGATTTAATCTATACTTATGATATGTTTTCGGCAACGTGCCCACTAAGTATGTTTATACTTAGCCCTGCATATGTTTTATAAATGTGCAGGTTGAGTGACGAGAGCGGCAGGAGGTTGAGTAGGGTTGTGAATAGAATGAAGAACTGTGTGTCAAGCTTTACGCTTTCTGCTGCCAAACTCTTCTTTTTGAGTTATTATATATCTTTTTGTCTAAGTCCTGTACAATGAACTTAGTTAACTTTTTGAGAACAACTTGTCGAGCGATCCTTCAAGGTCGATTCTCTTTCTTTCAATAAAGTCTGTTCATAAATATCAGTTGTCGTTTAATATTTGTCTGTTTATTTATATATCCCCCTTTTTCCTCGCTTCTTTAATCCAATCCCTAGTTGCAACTCGGCTTTGCCGTCCCTCGGGATTTGGGGCTGTGACATCACATGTATGGGGCGTGCAATTTAGCCTATTCGGGCTAAAATTTGTCCTACAGGCACGATACTTAATTGATAGTATTCTCAAATTGAGGCCCACAGATCGATAAGGAGTACTGAATGTGCACTACCCCCTATTTAAGAGTCCTGAAAAAGTCTCTAGCTCAGCATATCCTTACACGTACATCTAAATAAGCTTTATTTTGTATTGAAATTTACAAATCATTAATTATTACAATTCTTATCCTAATAGATAACTATCATTATCTATTGTAGAATTGCTCAGCTATGTTAATACCCATAGAAAAGATTGAAAAATAAAACACGTTAGAATTCTAATTCTAATTATAAAGAGTAAATTACCTTACTTCTTTTCTCTTTTGACATCTTTCAATTGACTGCAACAATCTATGGATTTTCTTTGCCAAGGTTTTTTTATTATTTCCCAACAACATATTTTCAAGGTAGACCGTCTAACATTATTGCTCAAGTTAAATACGTTTATGGATCACAATTTTATATCGTTATGGCTAGGTGCACACTAAATCGTAGTAGCTTTAACAAATTTGTTTAGAATCATAATAGTCAGGGTAGTACACTAATTTTCCTTCTGAATCACTTTCCAATCAATCGTGCATCTTAAATTTATTCCAACAATATTGATAACTTGCAACAACATGCTCTTTTAATATGCAAATATTGCTCCGTAGGAAGGTGGTACAATATAAGAGGAAAGATATATATGAGTCTGAATTTGTTTCAAGTCGAAGACAAACAAAAATTTATGGTTCAAAATAATTTGATTAATTTTCAAATAGAAAGTTTTACTCGTTATACTAATTAATAATATCGCAGTATCATACTTTACACCTACTACCGAGCAGTCTACCATTCTAACCATACATGAGTATAATTCAATGTCGAACGTCCATTACAATAATAAAGATTATGATCATAATATTCCTAAAACAATTAATAATGTAGCACTCCATCTTTTCCAATCTCTTAATTTATATGTACACACTACGATTGATTTGATTCATTCTTAATTAACGAATTCAGAATAAAGGGGCTTACTTTGACCGTTAAGAATAGGGAACCTGTCCCTGTCTTTGTTTCTATCTCATCGTATCCCATTCTGTTCTGCGAGATTTGAAAATGACCGCCAATACCTCGGTGTAGGTCCTGGATAATCCTTTGCTCCATAGCCCCGGGGCTATTTACAACTAGCCAATTAAGAATTCTCAGATGTATTAGCACTGCATCTTTGATGCAGTCATCGATTCTCCCGAGAGTTCACAATTGCCGCGAGCAAACATTTTTATTTTTTTGTCTTATGATAGAATGTTCCCTATTGTTTTAAAAGAAGTATTGATAGAGTTGAGAACAAATCATCAATATGGTATCATTCATGCAAAAAATGAAACAAATCGTGCCCAAAGAGTGTTAGAGTTGGTGTATGCGGAAAGTGCAATGAGGAAGTTCTTGAGACGAATACGAGGTAAGTGGAAATTAAAATTTACAAAAATTTTATATATTTCTATACCGAATAAATATTCATTATTTTGTGTAATTTCAGATATAGAATCACCGTAAAGTATTAAACATGGTGACTACATTGCACACAAATCACCATGTTTGATGAAGTTGCAGTTGTCTATGTTGGATGCACTGTAGATGAATATATTTCGTCAATCTGTGAAGTAAATTGTAAATTAATAATTACAAAAATATTTAAAATAGTTTATTGCATTATGAATTTTATAACAACTTAATTTTCCTAGGGTGAAGATGAATCTACCTACTATCGCGCTCTAAGCATCCAAGCATCAACTCAATTACGATTTATGACAACTCTCAAGTTTGTTAACCATAATCGTAGGAGAGATCTGGACATTATAATAAATGCAATAGAGAGAATAGAATTTGCGGATAAGATTGATGCCGGATTGAAGAGACAAATCCAACTCAAAACGAAGAGCGGAAATATTCAGTGGAAAATTATAAGAAGTCTAGAGTGGGAGGGGAAAAAAAATCAGCTACGGAGTTGCAGGCTACAAAAGGACAAGAGAAGAAAAAAAGAAAAATCACAAGGAAAAAGATTGAAGATTGCTTTGAAATTCTTAGTGATGATGATCAATTGCCATTAGCCAAAGTTATTTCAAAAAGTCAAAGAAAGAAAACACCAACTCCAATCAAGATCAAATAAGAAAAAATATAAATGAACAAAAAATCAAGAGCTTAGTTTTTTACTCGTGTTTCTTTTAAGAACAGTAGGTTTTAATTTTTTTTCCCATTTATATGTAATAATGTTTACATTTTACTAATAAAAATTATAATCTCTCTGTCTTGTATCGAAAACCATGGGAAAAGAAACTGGTTTCACGTGCAACGCACGTGCGTTTCTACTAGTGATAGTAAAAGTTCTTTGATGTTGAGCACATTGTCATTGTACATATTAGTTGGGAGCCAACCTGAAATCCTATTATTTGCAAATCTAATCAAATTTGTCTCATGGAAGAAACATTGAAGATGCATTTGGGCAATACAGTTTAACTCGAGTGAGCATTTGGGAATTAGAGTGAGCATTTGAGCATTTGGTCCAAGCATCATAAATGCCCCTCGCTCCTCTCCACTTTCACTGTATCAAATATTCAACCCGACTCGATCCGACTGGGTCCTTGGGAACCTCTTTAACACAATCGAGTACATACTTTCCCCGATATGGTGCATTTTTGTGGTAACTCGGCCAAATCCATGAATATATGTCCTTTATACACAACAATACTAGGCGTTGGAATACACGACTCTGATATTTGTTGGAACTAAATTCAACTTGCTTTCAGACACACATTATGAATCGGGATCCACCATAATGGTCTTCTACACATCTAGCCTGAGCATTCTGGCTGCAGTGGTTGGATTCTTGTCAGAACGAGACTCTAGTAAATGGATAATTAGACCTAATATATCTTTGGTGATGATCTACATGCATGATCGATCTACATGCATGTGATGTGAATTTGGTGCTTACTTCAAAAGACTGGTTTTTGTTGATTCTGTGGGGTTGAGGGAATTTCAAGAAAAATGGTGGTCGTCGGAGTAAATAGTTCTAAGCAAAAAGGAATCATTTTCCATTTGCAGCAACCGGTCTTTGTTTGTTGGATTGAAAGGAGAGGAAAAGGAATAGATCCGGTGCAAAGAAAGTATTCGCCCCCGAAAATGTCTCAAGGAGATTGATTTCTGAGAGTAATTGCCAAGAATTTGAACGACTTAATTGTTACATTCTTTATTGAAGATATCAAAGTGTGGAGTACATAGTACGAGTTCATTTATTAGTTAGAAACTTAGAATTCAACATTTAAAATATAGTGAACGAAGTCTTTAGCTAGAACTAATGTACGTGCCGCCATCCTATTTATAATCTGGATGGATATACTTGTAGTCCTATATTGATAATAATAGATTGCAAAAGTGAAAATCTGGTAAATGTATATCAGAAACAGAGTGAGCCTTTGGGCAATATAGTCTAATATTACAACTTTTAACTGATAAGTTAATTTGTCCCTACAAAATTCCAGAGAGGGCAGTGACTGCTACAAGTATGAATAGCCATTAATGATCTTCTGTAGCTGCTTCAAATGTTGCTTTGATCTTCCGTATGAAACCCATTAATACTAACAGATAAAGCATATCGTGGACGACCACCACGCCTCCTTTCTGTAGCTGCTTCAATTCTTGCTTTGATCTTCTGCAGAGTTGTTGCTGCTTCTCTCATGTTTATTCTTTCATGTGCTGAAACTGCTGTACATTTCATTGCCAACTCAAAAATCGGTAACACGCATTGCTCCTTTGCAGAGAAATGGTGATCTTCCCTTGATAACAGAGCAAGTGACACTATTTGAGTTGCTGCATTTTGCTGTAATGCTTCACTTACCCACTCTCTTATGCTCATTTCTTCACCGAACATATCATCTGTTGGCTTCTTCTCCGTGAACATCTCCAGCAGCATTATCCCGAAACTGTATACATCTCCATTCGTGGACACTTTCCCTTCAATTCCGTACTCTGATTGCATTCACTCATCATTTAATTTCTCAAGATTAGATAAAATCAGTCATTAGGACAATAATTAAGTTTAGCAATATGCATTGATCACCTGGTGCTGCATAACCGATAGTGGCCAATGTTTGTGTTTGGACGAAAGCTTCCCCTCCCTCGAATTGCTTTGCAATTCCAAAATCAGCAAGATGAGCAGTCATATCTTCATCAAGCAACACATTTCTCGGCTTTACATCACAATGAACAACTGGGAATGTATAACCATGGTGTAGATATTCCAGAGCTGCTGCTACATCTATCGCTATTTTTAGTCTCTGAATGAGATCTAGACAATAGTTACTCGAATATAACCATTTATCCAAGTTCCCATGTGGCATGTACGAGAGAATCAGAGCTCTGAACTCTGTATTGCTACAACATCCAATAACCCCAACTAAGTTTCTGTGTCGAATCTTACTCAATATTTCAGTTTCTGTATCAAAGCTCCTTGCTGCTCTTTGTAATTCCTGGTTGAACACTTTTACAGCAACTTTTAAACCATCAGAAAGAGTTGCTTCGAATACGGAACCAAAACTCCCCCTTCCAAGTAGGTTGCTCTCATCAAAACAACTAGTTCCCCTCTGTAGTTCAATGTAAGAGATTCGTCTCCACTCAATCATATCGGTGGGGATTGCAACTTTTTTCTGTTTTCATCTCCTTAAGCAGAAGAGTATGACAATCACCGCAATGACAAGTATGATCAATGAGGGCGCCGTATACTTTACTAACCGGACAACCTTCCTTGATCCACCATCATCTTTTGAGCAGGCTTCAACTCCAAACCTTATCCAACCACAAAGAGCTAAGTTGTTGGAAAAGGATTGGGCAGTGAAGTTGCCAAAACGACCTCCATTTGGAATTTCTCCCTCCAATTTGTTGTTGGAAACATTAAAATACTCAAGGTAGGTGAGATCTCCCAAGGATTTGGGTATCGAACCAGAAAGATTATTGCAAGAAAAATCCAGTATTGTCAAACATCTGACATTTCCCAATGATTTGGGAATTGATCCGGTGAAAAAATTATTTGACAAGCTGATTGATTCTAATGATTGACAACCATCAATTATGGTTGGAATATCGCCAGAGAAGTGATTAAAGGACAAGTCGAGAGAGTTTATTATTTTTAAATTCCCAAGCTGAGATGAGAGATGACCGGTGAAATAATTTGAGGACAAGTTTAAAGCTTGAAGGTCTGTGAGAGACCAGAAGTTGGGAGGGATGGTGGAATTCAATTGATTGGAGCCTAAGTCGATAATTCTCAATGATTTAACATCTTCCAAACATTCAGGAATTGAACCAAAGAGCAGGTTAGTAGCTAACCTCAACTCCCCCAAATTATTCATAAGACACAGTTGGTTAGGGATAGACCCCACCAATTGATTATTATTAAGATATAATCGTTGGAGTTGCTTCAATTTCCCAATAGTTGGTGGAATGGGTCCACTTAGCTGATTCCCAGACAAATATAAATATAGCAAACTGCTTAAGTTTCCAATTTCAGAGGGAATGAGACTCGTGATGTTGTTGTTTGTTGCTATAAAAAACTCAAGAGAAGAGGAAAAATTCCCAATAGAAGCGGGTAAGATACCATTCAGTGGATTATATGCTACTTGTAAGTTCTTCAAATTCCGACAATTAGTTAAAGAAGAGAGAAATGTCAGCTCCTGGGTTGGGGACTCCGCTCCAATCAAATTGTTTCCCCAAATGAAAAGTAATTCAAGGAGTCTCAAATTACCAAAGTCTGGTATGGAGCCGGTGAAGGAGTTTTTGGCAATCTCCAAATGTATAAGCTTAGAAGCATTGGTGATAGAGGTTGGAATTGGGCCATTCAGTTTGTTATGACTCAATTGAAGCACTTCAAGTTTGAGAAGTGAATGCCCCAAGTAAGAAGGAAGACTACCTGAAACCTCGTTGAATGAAAGTCGTAATCTCTTCAAGGATGATATGTTGAATATGGAAGGAGTGATTAAGCCAGATAAGGAATTCCCGATCACATTGAGAAGTTGGAGGTTTGGTAGGGTGCCAATGTCCTGTGGCAATTCACCTGCCGCATACAAACATGCACAAGCACATAAGATTCAATTCAATTTATAATAAAGCGAAGAAACAAAAGAGTTACATATAGTATACCTGTGAAGTGATTATCCCCCAGATATAATTCCCTAAGCTTGGTCATATTTCCAATTCCATGCGGGATGCTACCACTCAAGTTGTTGGTGGATAATGACAAAACCTTGAGGTGTTTGCATTTCCATATATTTGGTGGAATTTGCCCTTCAAATTGATTCCGTGTAAGAGAGTGTATTTTAATGTAGAATATGCCTTAAACAGTTTAAGCTACAAATTACAAACCATAAATGAATACCCAACTTTAATTTTGTTTCAAAATGGTTACCAAACTAAAAATTATTTCAAAATGAATACCCAATTTTAATTTGTAGCATTCAAGATTTTAATTTATTTTGAAATTAATTTTATCCTACGTGGCAATAAAAATACACATAATCTCTCCAGTTTATGTTGACTCGTCACTCATTAGCTTCTAGCCTTTAGAACTCTTGTCTCCACGGCTCCATCATCTTCCTCTTTAGTTATTGCTTATTCACTTATTTTATATTGCGTTTGAAATACATATAAATGCACTGAAAAAAGTGTTGCATGTATTAATAATAACTATTGCTTAAATATGTAGTATTATTACTTATTTAGTATTACTAGCAGAGACAACGTGTGTCGCACGTTTTAATCAATTTCATTCTATTGTTAATATTAACCAATGCACATAATGTATGATGAATGTATGTATGTGAAAAAAAATTATAATACCATTAATACTTTTAGCAAAAAGAATAAGAAAAGCAGGAAAAAGTTATACTTATAGCATGCCACTATATCGGACATTTCCTAAGTCGCCAAAGAATTTGCATTTGGTTCTTTTTTTTGTTAGTCATCAAAGAACTTGTACTTTCCTTTTATTGACTTGACCTACTATACATTCTAACCATTTAACCTTTATTTGACCTTAAATATGAGATTTTTCTTTCCATTCAAATAACGTTTACCAGATTTTCTTAAAATTCGTGATCACTGTTTTGCCACAAATTATTTGGAGATGCATGGTGTATATTTTATTATCTATTGTATACATTCTCAAAATAAAGTTAACCCAAACTATAGCTCAACATTAGCCTATTAAGAAGCACATACAATATTTTCTCAATTAGGTTAAAGGTGGAAAAGTTACTCTAACCGAATTTAAACTCAATGGTTCAATAAAATTTTGATGGTAATAAAGAGAGTTCACATGCCTTTATTTTGTTAGTATAAAGAATACATGCATTGCCCCCACAATGAATTAATGAACAAAAAAAATTAAATATACTAAATTAGAATCTGATAACATCCATTATAACATAAACTCCAAATATCAAGAAATAATCCAACATTCTTTTGCCCTTCTGATCACTCTCTCAGTGAAATTTAAAATGTAATTAAAATGAGATTCAATCTCGTTATCATATATTTTGAAAAATTTTCTCATCCTCACAACTTGTTGTAACCAAATTGAATTTGTGGTAGCAAAAATATAAATGTCGTTGCGTTTAAACTCCTTAATATAGCCAATAATAAATTGAGAAAGAAAAGGTAAACATCATGCTCTCTTTGTCCAGCTCATATTTTCTTATTCTATTTATGGAAAATAATTAATCCTTCAGAATCATTCAAAAGTGATGAGACCTATCCATTTTCTATCTTTTTACTTTATTCTTAATCTCCATACAAAACGGAAACATGATAATATGAGCGGGTCACAGAAAGTACAATTTCTCAAATAAAGGCACTTAATTAGTAACATAAAATATACACATTAGATAGGCATGTGAAAAACGAATGACTTTGATAATTTTTTATGAGTGCAATTTCATGTTTTATTTATTTTTCATAGTTTGTTCAACTTGTTATATTTTCTTGATAAATTGTAGGACAATTTCTCAAAATTTCTATGTTGTACCAATTGTAGTTGTTGTCGAGTTTCCAAACAGAAGAGAAGATGAAGAATAGTGAGGAGGGTGATTTTGTCATTTCGATCATAATTTTGTGGCCCTGTTAAAGTGAAGATATGTATTTTAAGGTGGGGTCGAGTTGTGTATGCTAAAAAGAAACAATATTTTAGGAACGAGCTTTGTGTAATAAAAGGTGGTTAGATATATAACCTACCAAACAACTAGTAGTTAAACCCATATATGTATTAGAAAAAGGCCTTATAGGATTTGCAGCTACCAAATATGGCCTTATAAAATTTTAAGAGTATGATTTC
Organism: Schizonepeta tenuifolia; assembly: GCA_029490685.1. Lineage (NCBI taxonomy): Eukaryota > Viridiplantae > Streptophyta > Magnoliopsida > Lamiales > Lamiaceae > Schizonepeta > Schizonepeta tenuifolia. The sequence continues at coordinate 122,925,469 of CM055956.1, forward strand.
GATTAGTGGGCCTGGCACAACTCATTTTTGGTGAACCCGGCTAGCACTTCAAAAATTCCATAATGGTGCCAGTGAGATTGGAATGGCACTACCACTGTTTTATTTTCATTTTGTAATTGTTTATATTTATTAGATATTTCAAATAATTATTATTTTAAATGAAACTGTATTTTATTGAATTGAAATAAAAAAAAAACGTTACATTAAATGAAAATTAAACTTAGCATGGAACTGAAGGTTTTATTTCTAATTAATAACTTGAATATGTATTAAACCAGATAAACTTCATAAAGAATATTGTGAATTTTATTTTATATACATGGAAACATATAAATTAAGAATAATGATGTAGACTCCCATTGTTCATGAGTACTTCGTTTGTTTCTAAATAAGTTACAATAGTCAAAACTTACTGAGGAACTAAATTTTTTTATCCTTAATTTGGTGGATCTATAAAAAATTTTAAAGTTGAAAACCAAATAAGGCCAACCGTTAAATGAGAAGTTTTTTGCATCAATTTTTTAGAATTTTAATGTAATACTTATAACCTCATTATTAATATTATTTCTTTCATATTTTTGAGAAGGAATAGTAGATGGAGTCTTGTCTTCCAACACTATTATCTTACAGAGTTTAAACTGCAATTTATTTCCTATTAATTAGTAAAAATCTTGTAATTGCAAAGAAATATTTAAAGCTACCAAATTGAAGAATTTAGTGGTGGAAACGCACAATTAGTATTTAGTAGTGAACTGGGATCTCTCCTAATGTTATTGCCTCTTCTTAAGTTTGACTTTAGCATATGTTAATTATTTTGATGGGCTTGATATAAAAATACTAATATCCATACATAATAGTAATACAAAAACTGATTTTAGATGGGAATTTAAATAACTTATTAGATATACGAGAATGGAGGATAATAATAATATTATTATAACAACTTTAGAATTCTGATTTGAGTAAAATTGTTTATCATTCATACACGAATAATAATGGCAATAACAATAATATGATATTATATTATTACCCTTAAGTTGGATTTATAATAGGGACATAATAGGTAAACCAAATTTTGTAAACAAGGCTCTTTTATAATAAGTATATAAATGTATTGCATAAATATTGCATTTGGAAATTTCTTTGTTCAATAATCTCAAATATTAGTAATTTGCGATGTTAATTATTCATGCATAGATATGTAATAGTTATTGCTTATTCATATGAAGTACATTTATATTCAAATAATTAATATATAGTTATGTATGTATTAATATTTATTATTGCTTATTTACTAGTTACGTATTGCTTATTTGGTGTGCAGTATTTTTACTGGAAAATTATTTCTTTATTTTGATATACACGATGCTTATTTTAAGCGATTAATTAATTCATATGATAGTTTATCACATAAAAAAAATGTCTCTAGATAATGTTGTGTGAATGAAAATGAAATAATATTTTTTTTTCTTGAAAGAAAAATGAAATAATATTATTATCTTGAAAAGTGTGCTCTCTAGCTATTTTTTCGCCAATGAATGAGGTGGACTAATTTAATTACTTAGTGATTTATTCATAACGTCTAAAATAGATGTAATTACTAAAACTTTTAACAAATTAATCTCTATCATTAATTTTTATCTAAGCCATACAGTTTAATTAGAGCTATCTTCAATAATTAATTACTAGGTAGGTTTTCATGTGAATCACTTAGGGATGTCAATATAGCCTGAAATCGATGGGCCCATCCAAATAAACTGGAGAAAAAGATGGTTTAAGGAGAAATTTCTAACCCGAAATTATTTTAGCTCGATTGATTCGAACCGAAAATAGCCTGAGCTCAATAGGGTTAGCCCGAAAAATATGTGGGTTGGCCCGACTAACCGAACTCTTATAAATATATTTTGTTTTTTTTATAGAATATGTTTACTTCTCTAATTTCTACTCCAACATTTAATAAAAAAGTATTATGATGTAAAAATTAATATAAATAGATAACAATTTAATTGAAAATTTATATGAAACTCTAACTTCTCACAAGTTATCTATTAATTATATAAAATGGCGTTGGGAGGACACTCATTATTGCATCGAATAGAAAATCATGGTTGTTAGATGAGAGAATATGATTTATTTTTTGTTATAAAATAAAATAATGAAAAAAAATAATATATGCTAATTTTCTTTCGCAAACTTCCTCGCCAATGGGCTAGCCCGAAAACCCAAGGTTTAGGGTTAGGGTCGAGTTTTTTTAACCTGGAAAAAAGTTAGCCCATTTGAAGTGAATCGAAAATAACCCGAACCCGATAGGGCTAGCCCAAAAATAGAATAAGCTTACCGATTGACAAGCAATTATCTGTTTTTAAAGGAATTCTGAAGCCGAATGAAGTCACTTTGTCGCCTAAATCCATGTTTATTGTTTATTTTTCTTTTGTCTTTTTGTTTGGGGACAAACAAATGGTTATGTTTGGGGGGTTGTTAAACATGGATTTTCACCTCATTTTGGGGCTTAATTGATATTATTTAGTGGAGGACAAAATCTTGTTTAAACCAAGTTCGGGCTTTTAATTTGTTGTTTTGGAAGAATTTGATATTTGCTCGTTCTTGGTGAATTTTGTAGGATTTGGAGACCAAAGTAGAGAGAATGGAGCTAAGAGATATGAAGTTTGACTTGACACGAGTTTGTAGGAAGAAACGTCTCGAGAAACGGATCAAAATTGAAGAAGAACGAGTCGAACAAAGTTTGTGCGCGCAAGGAAGAAGAATGCAACTGCATAGTTATGTTTCAACTACTGAGGTTCTCAGATTTTTATGCGGCCGGACATGCGGCCATGTATGCGGCCGCATAAACTCTCGGAATTTTACTCAATTTTTCCTATTGTGGCTCTAATTCTTTCCTTATTTTATTTTATATTCCCACTCGACTTTTACTAGTTTCCAAGTATAAATAGACCTTCTAGGGCTTATTAGCAACATCTTTTTCATACATTACAACTTGGGAGATTTTGGTGCTTTTGGAGAAGACAAGAGATTCAATTCCTAAAACTTCACTACGATTTTTCTGTTTTTATGTTTAGATTTGAATTCTTGTGTTGTTTGCCATGATTATGTGTGGCTAAACTTCTCGTTATCTTATGGTTAGAAAGTAGATGGATATTTGTTCTTGAACTCTCTTTAAATTGATTAATCATGACCTATTCTCCTTTTCTTTATTTTTGTGCTTTTTCATGTTCAATTGCTTGATCACCAATTGTGCATTCTAGTTGTGTTAATTTGATATCGAAAGAAGATAATTAATACTAGAACAGAGAATAGGGAACATCCTCTTCAATAAAGTTGAATGATCTTGAGATTAGGGTGAAGATAAATAATCTTAGGAACGATTAGGAGTTATAAGTTAGTAATTGATTGGACACAATAGTTTCTAGCTTATAATCCACGGTTTATTTGCCGCGACAGCAGGCTTAAACTAATTTTGTAATTGTCTTAGGGAGAATCGAGTCCTTTAGATGATTAATTGATTAAAATGAGTTTGAGTTTGAATATCCATTGAAATCAAAGTTATAAGATAATATCTTCTTTATTTAATTCCAAATTTGCTCTTTGCTTTGCTCTAGTTAATTTTTTGTTTCATTTATTATAGTTAGTTAAACTAAAATCGTTATTCAAGAGTCTAAATAGTGAATATCAATTGAAAACAGTATCTGTGAATCTTAAATTCAATCTCTGTGGATTCGACCTTATTTACTACAATTTAAGTGTGCACTTGAAGTGTTAATAAAATAGCGAACAAATTTTTGGCGTCGTTGCCGGGGTTTGATATTAAGATTTGTGATATTGTGATTAAATTGATTGAGACTAGTTTAGTCATTTATTTTCTATTAATTTATTTTTAGTTTAATTTTTTGTTTCTCTTTGTTTTTGTTGTAGGTAGTTTATGCTCACGTGTGCTAGTGATGAAGAACTAGTACCGTTTGATCCTGAAATTGAAGCTACTGCTTGGCGTAATAACGCTAAGAAAAAGAAGAAGAAAAATATGGCTATAGCTGAGGAAGTGGCAGCTCTCAAGAAAACTATTGATGAGCTTGTAGTAAGAGAAGAGGAGCGAACGTGTCGTCTGAAACCTATTCAGAAAACCTTTCAGCCTACTCTGAATGCAAGAGTCATACCTGGACCAGGACTTAATGCTACTTATTTCGAGTTGAAGACAGGTTTCATTTAGATAATTCAGGCGAACCAATATGGAGGGCATGTGACGGAGGATCCTAATGAGCATCTGGCTCAGTTTTTGGAGATGTGCAGTACTACTAAGATTAATCAAGTCCCTGAAAATGCTATCAGAATTCGTCTCTTTCCATTTTCATTGAAGGATAAGGCGAAGATGTGGTATCAATCTTTGGAGCTCGGGGCTGATACAACTTGGAATGATATCGCTCAGAAATTCTTGTTGAAGTTCTATCCTCCGAGCTTTATTCTGAAATTGAAGATGGAGATACTGCAGTTCCGTGAGCTTGATGGTGAAACCTTCTACGAGTGTTGGGAAAGATTCAAGGAGAAGCTCCGTAAATGTCCCAACCACGGATTCGATGTTCAGAAGCGCATTCTCATGTTCTATAATGCTTGCTCGGTGGATACGAGGCAAAGAATGGATGCTGCTACCAATGGGGCTATTTTGGCAAGAGGAAGCGACGAGGCTCTGGAAATTTTTGAGAGACTGTTTATAAACAGTTATCAGTGGCCAACGGAGAGGTTTCAGTTTCGGAAGGTGGCAGCAACACAAGGTGCTGATCCCATGGAAATATTGACTAATCATGTTGTCAATCTCACCAACAAGATTGATTCTTTGAGCTTGAGGCAGCTAGAGCAACAAATTGTGGGGCAAGTACGGATAGAAGAGGCTAATTGGGTGAATAATATGAATTGAGAAAATTTTTGAGGAAATCAAGGCCAATATTATCATCCCAATCGGCATGTGAATCTTGCTTATGGAAATCCGAATAATGCACTGCAACCCCCACCCGGATTTTCCATTACAAACGGAGTCATTAATGAGCCGAAGAAGGAGAGCACCAATGATTTGCTCAGAAAATATATAGCCATTAATGATGTTAAGTTCGGAAAGATGGAGTACTCGATTGGAGCTTTGGAGACCCACATGAAGATGATGGAAACTCAATTGGGACAACTAGCGACCTCGATTGGTGGGCAACCTCAACAAGGGCAATTCCCGAGTAACACGCTTGTCAATCTAAAAGAGCATTGCAAGGCCATTAGTTTGAGGAGTGGTACTTCTTACGAAGGACCGAAGATGCCTAATGATGACCCAAAGCCAAGTGTCGAAGAAGAGGGTATTGAAGAGGACGTGTAAGAAATTCCGAGAAGCAACACAGTGGACGAACCGATTCCCCACTCTAATCCGGTGTCGATTCCACCATCTTCCTCTACACAAGTGGTGATTCCGTTTCCTCAAAGGCACCAAAAGAAGAAGGATGATGCACAATTTTCTAGGCTCTTGGATATTTTTCGGAAAGTGCATATTAATATTCCATTGGTGGAGGCTCTTCAAAACATGCCAAGATATGCTAAGTTCCTCAAAGATGTGATTTCTCGAAAGAAAAAGTTGGGGGCTTATGAGACGGTGAATCTCAATGAGGAGTGCAGCGCTATTTTGGAAAGAAACCTTCCGGCGAAGATCAAGGATCCAGAGAGTTTATTTTATCTTGCACTATTGGGGAAAACCTTTCGAGAGGGCTCTATGTGATCTTGGAGCGAGCGTTAACTTAATGCCTTTTTCTATCTTCAAAAAGTTGGAAATTGGAGAGATTCGGCGTACTACTATAGCTATCCAAATGACGGATTGATTGGTGGCTTATCCTAGAGGCATAGTGGAGAATGTTCTTTTGAAAGTTAGCGAATTTATATTTCCCGTTGATTTTGTTGTGCTCGATATGGAAGAAGACAAGGATATGGCCCTCATTCTTGGCCTACCGTTCTTGGTGACGGAACGAGCTCTTATTGATGTTGCTAATGGGGAGCTCACATTGAGAGTTAATGATGAGAGTCATACTTTCTCAATTTATAATGCTTTGAAGTTTTGTGTAGAGCTTGATACTCAACCAATGGAGGAATGCAAGGTTACTGATGTAGTTGATTCTTGTGTGGAGTCGACTGTATGGAGAGCATCACTTGATCCATTGGAGGCTTGTCTTTCTTACTCTCTTTTTTCTTCTTGTGTTGATCCCTTGTCTACTAATGATGCTTTTGACCTTGAGTTGTTTGAGTGTTGTAGTGTTTTTGATGGTATGAAAAAGTTCAAAAAGGGAGGAGGAAGATTCTTGCCCTTGAAAAGAGGCGATGACTTCAATCAACAAAAGGAAGGGCCGCCCATGCTCGAACTAAAGACATTGCCCAAAGATTTTAGATACACATTTTTGAGCGAAAATGAGACTTGTTCGGTAATTGTATCGCCTTATCTTTCTTGCTTTGGTCTTGATAGTCTGTTGCGTATTTTAGAAAACATAAGTCTGCTATTGGTTGGTTGATTTATGATTTCAAGGGGGATTAATATATCTTATGTGTGTTCTATCACAATCAACTTCCTCTTCTATTTTCAGATGTAATGCCCCGAGCTTTTATAAGTCCTTGAGTGCGTTTTAAATGCGTTTCTATATTTAATTAATGTGCTTTGAGTGATGAAATTTTACAAGAAAAGAAAATTTTCTTGAAAATGACAAAAATGCCTTGTGTGCTTAAATGTGATTTTTCTCGTTTCAATTATTCAAATCAAGTATGTGATGCATTGATTGAGTTTATTTATATGAGAATGAGCATGAGTATGAATTTCGGAGAATTCTGAGAACTTTCACTTTCGACGATTAGTGCCGATAAACCGAGAAATCACTAATCACCGACGAACTCCGAATTTAGCATAATTAGTGTCTTTTGAATTTAGAATTAATTCTAAGACTCCTCAGATATATTAGAAGCTCATCTGAGACCATATGAGAGAGTTTTAAGAATTTAGTTCATACTGGAATAATTAACCGATTAATTTTTAGGTTTTTCTTCGTTACTTGGAATTTTGACCTAAAAATTAGGTATTTAGATCCCTTGAATTATTTCATGAGATAGGAGATAGAGTAGAGGCATTTTCGATGTCGGAATTGAATCGAGGAGAGTTTTTAGACGTTTTCAGAGTTAATGGAAAAATACGGATATATTCTACCGGAAAACTTTTTCATCCGGGGAAAATTATACCAGTTAAAAATTGAGATATTTTTCCTTATCTCTCTCCCTTTCTCTCTGCTGACATAGTCTCTCTCTCTCCCCAATTTTATTCTCTCCCTATTTTCAACACCTAAGAGAGAATCTCATCATTTCATTCATTTAATCTATCTATTCAATCATTTCCTTCAAAACTAAGTATAGTAAATTCATTCATATCTCTCTACTCTCATCTCTCTCTACTGTAAGAAGCAAGAGGGAAAAAGAAAACAACACTCTCTTCTCTCCCTCTCTCCACCGTACATATACACACATAAATAAATGAAGAAAAACTCCATTAAAGTTCAAGTTTCCAAGCTTTAAAGCTTCAAGAAGTTCATCATCTTCATTCCTCAAACCCTAATCTAAGAAGGTAATCCATTCTTCAAAGCTTTGAGATTATTTCAAGAATCAAAATCATCTCCCTTTTTATTTTCTTAATTCTCGGCACTTAGCCCTAAGGAGATGATTAATTTTTGCTTTTCTTTCTTGAGGACTAGAGATGGATTCCTCCATGAAAATCTAAGCTAAGATTTGATGCCTATCTTTCATTTACCATCGGTCCAAGCTCAAAAGAAGAAAGAGTTCGATTTAGTTTCTTATAAGTATGATTTTCATTCGATTAATGTATATATGTAATCTATAAGCCTAAAGAAAGGAAATATACATGATTTAAATTATGTTTAGGCAAACCTAGGGCGTGTGATGCGATGATCGATGTGAGGAAATTATTAAGAGAACAAACCTTAGGAATTTATCTAAGAATTAAGAGAGAAAAGAAAAATAATAACCCCCAAAAAAATGAGTAAAACTGAGAATGAGGAAGAGAAAGAAAGAAAAATAATTTTTATGAGTTTTTGATGATTTCTTGATGATATATGTTTCTTGATGATATTTACCATGATTTATTTGCATGAGAAAGTGAAGAAAATCATTTACCCTAATTTCTATGATGAAGCCGAAAATATGAATTTATGGAGGAATAATTGATTTGATTTATTGTTTGATGATTTAATGATGTTTATGAGTTTATTATGAGTATGAGATTATGATGGAATGAATGATTTAAATTATTATGTTACTTTTGTGATAAAAATTGAAATAAATGAGTTTATGGAAGAAAATAATTTTTAATGATCTTTGATGAATTTTGATGTTATGAATGATTTGAATGTGTTTGTTTTTAATGTCGAGTATTAGATGTTCAATAGGAATTTAAGAGATGAAGAAAATATAATTTTAAGCATCAAAGTATGCAAAAATCGATGGATATGAATTTTTGAAGCCTAGTGTGTGTTCTAGGTGTTCTTGGTGAAATTATGAATTTATGAGTGTCTGTTCTTGGTATTTTTGGTGAAGAACATGAAGATTTGAAGAATAATAAAATTAATTAATTAAGTAATAAAGAGGAGAAAATTTTTGAAAATAATAATAGAGATTAAAAAGAGAGAAAATATTAGTAGAAGATATACAAAGAGGAGTTAGAGTTAAGAAAATAAAATTAAAAGATGAGTATGAAATTAAAGATGAGTTAGTCGAGGTTAAGTCATTCAATTGAACGAGAAATGAAAAGGAATTAATCTTAAGTTAAATAAATTCTCTTTTAAAGAGAAAAATATTGTGAAGTCGAGCATAAGAAGTTTAATAAAGAATTAAGTCGAGTTGAGTTTGTTTACTTTTTAATATATGAGATTAATTGAGAAAGTCTTAGAATAAAAATAATAGAATTAGACTTAAATGAGTTTAAGAGCTAATTTCTTAATAAAATAAGAAAAAGTAAAGTATGAGAATAAAGAGTTAAGTTTGAGCTTAGATGATGAAATAATGATGTGAAGAAATAGCTTAATAAAAATGAAGTCTTGAGTTGAAATTAAATAATGTTGTTTAAATACGAGAATCGAGTTTAGTGAATGGTGAATGTTTAAATGTTCGTCTCTTGATAGTACGCAGAGTGTTAATTAATTGATTGATAATACTTGAGAGATATTAATCGAGTTTGCTTTTCAAATCTTTTGAATTCGATATAAGATGATGAAGTTATCGAGTGTTGAGTTTTGAATTAAAAGTCGAGTTACATTGAGTAATGAAAACGAAACTCTTAAGAGTCGAGTTCTTATAGAAAATTTAGAATTCTATTAAATATAGAAAACAAGAGTTTAATTTAAAAACAAGAAAGAAAGTATATTAATATAGGATAAGTAATTAAGATAATAGTACGTAGACGAGTTTGTGTACATAGTTGAGGAAAGAAAACGTATTTTGAAATAACGTCGTATTTTGAGTCGAGAAATATTAAATGATTATTTGAGTTTAAATTCAAATTTCTTATTGATTGAATTCTTGTTTCACTTATTAGAAAGATGTGAGATTATTCTATGAAACCGAGGTTAACATTGTCCAAAACTAAAGTCGAGCCATGATTGAGTTAATTGTTGATTCTATTCGAAGTATGAATCATGTTTGAGATAGTATGCTTGATTGAATTTCTATGTTGAATGAGATGCTTATGTTTCGTTAATTATAAAAATGACTTGATAGTTTGTTGAGAAAGTATATATGTGACATGATTGATTTGAGATGACGATAGTTGAATTGAGTATTCGAGTGAGAATTCGAGTAATGTAATCGAGTATTTCCCTAATTAGCAAAAGATGCTAAAGTAATGATAATTTAGAAACGAGAATGTGAGACGATGTATTTAGTAATCGAGTAGAGTCGAAACGAGAAAGATAAGAAACGATATTAACTTAGAAAAGTTAAGATAATATAGAAAAGACCCGAGTCAAATAGAAGTCCTTCAGCCGAGACCAAAATCAGCTTTACGTCTTCTGCGTCGAGAGTCTTATTCTTTATTCAATGTTAAATTGTGAAGGACCGAGCGGGACGGAAAAGTAGCGAGGGCATTCAAAAGAGTAAGCCGCCTAGCTAGTTCTTCGGAAGTAAGGTGGGCTTTCTAAACCAAAACTCAAATGATGAATGCGTGTACTATCTATGTATTATGTGCGCTTTTCAAATTGATTGACTTGCCTAAATGTTTAAATATTTTGGTATGCAATCATCTACGTGTTAAAGTTATAAAGGTCCTGTGAATGCACGGGATAAAATAAAGGTCTTGTGGACGCAGGGGATAAAGGTCCTGTAAGATATGGGACAATGTATGCATTAGTTAAGGTGACTGTGAGCCTTGCTTCGGTTGGGCCGGTCACGGTGTTCGAGGAGGAGGCCTACTTCTCGATACCACAGAAAGATAAGCTTTAGATTGATTCATACCTAAGTATAAATGTCTGCAGACAATTTCAGAAAATTATGAAAATGTTTTTATGGCTGTCACAAGTGGTAAACTGTTTTTAAACGATTATATATCTAACCCTTGTGATGCAGCAAGAGAGGCAAGTCTAATCATATAGTTCTAATGAGCAGAGTTTTAAAATGTTTTTGGCACGTGTTCACTGAGTGCGAAGTACTTAGCCCTACATGTATTTCTAAACGTGAGGTTAGCGGGATGTGGATGGCGTTGACAACTTGGTGGTGTGTTTCTTTTGGTTGAGTCGAAAGTTGGCTGGCAATTACATGTCTTCATACATGTAGTTGTTAGGAATTGAGTCGATGTTTCCGCTGTGATATATTAAATGATGTCTTTTAATATGTTTTTGGATTATACTGTGATATTTTGTTGGTTCTAAGAGCGATGTGCTCGATACAATTTACTGCTTTTCTATAACTTCCGTTTGATGTGATCTCGACATACTTATCCCTTCATGATTCAATATGTATATTATCTATGCTTGTTTGGTGTTCTATTCGTGACTTGGAAGCATGTCTTTATTGTTATCGCTTTCAGTCATTATTTTCCTTGATTTCCCCGATCATGAACCCTTGTGTGAGTAGAGTTAATGTGTGGTTTAGTAGTGTTAGTATCGTTATTGTTGTTCGTCGCACCTCGGGAGTCGGGCTGTGACATCAGACTTATTCAACTTTATTTTATATCGTTGAATAAGTTTGGGGGGGATGGAGGGGGTTGATTGTTTTTTTTAATTGCTTTTTAGGTAAATTTTTATTTTTATTTTTATTTTAATAGTAGTTTTAGTTTTAGTTTTGTTTTTAAAGTGAAGTCTTAGAAGTTGGAGTTGGTTTGTTTGTTAAATAGGCATGGTTTTTGGTTGATTATGTGACTTGGCTTGTGATGAAATAGTGGGTTTTGAAATTGTTGCTTGTGACCATGTGATGAATTGTTGAGTGGTGACTGATAGTTCTAGATGTTTGGCCTCATTTGCTAGAATCATGTAAAACCCGTGTGAGAGTTTGAGCCTTTACCGTTGCATATTTTCACAGTGTATTCTTTCTTGTGTGTGAATTGGTCAAGCATGTTTGTAAGTCTCTAGAACTTGCATTGGTTTCTAACTTGAGATTGCATAGTGTGCTCATGTATAAAGAAATGATTTAAGGCCATCTTTCTTAGCCCGTTTTTGCCTTTCGTTTTGTCCAAAATTGAAATAATCCTAGTTTGCCCAATTTGAGCTTTTAACCCTTTTCTTTCTTAAACCGTTGGTAATTTGTGTAGATTGGGATGGTTTAATTAAGTGGAGGTTGAGAAGATGAGGCTTTTGCTAGTTTGTTATGAATATTTGTTACCCATATAAGCTCGAAAAATGAAAAATGGAAAAAAAGGAAAAAGAAAAAAAAAGAAAAAAAGAAGAAAAGTTGTGAAAAATTGAGCATAAGTGGGTATAGTTTTGAGTTTGAAAGAGTTGCTAGCATGGGATGGTTGTGTAGTTTGAGTAGAATAGCCATGGTTTGGAATTTCGGGAGTTGAGTTGTTTTTATTATCTATGGGAATTTAAGCCACTTTGCCATATATTCCTAACCTAATCAAAGAGTCTATATTACAACCTTATAGTCCTTTTTGATCTTGTCTTGAAGCACACATTAAAGCAATGGAGAGTGTAGACGCTTTGCAAGCTTACGGTAGACTACATGCATTGTTTGACTTGAGAGTTTCTTTCTTTATCTTATACACTTGAGAGTTGATTGAACACTTGAAATACTTTCTTTGTTGGTGAGGATTCTAAGTATTGATGCTAGGTGTTTGGAATTGTTGAGATCTATTTGATGATGATTGATGTGATTACAAGTGATTATATGTTTTTAAAGGAATTCTGAAGCCGAATGAAGTCACTTTTTCGCCTAAATCCATGTTTATTGTTTAGTGTTCTTTTGTCTTTTTATTTGGGGACAAACAAATGGTTAGGTTTAGGGGGTTGTTAAACATGGATTTTCACCTCATTTTGGGGCTCAATTGATATTATTTAGTGGAGGACAAAATCTTGTTTAAACCAAGTTCGAGCTTTTAATTTGTTGTTTTGGAAGAATTTGATATTTGCTCGTTCTTGTTGAATTTTGTAGGATTTGGAGATCAACGTAGAGAGAATGGAGCTAAGAGATATGAAGTTTGACTCGACACGAGTTTGTAGGAAGAAACGTCTCAAGAAATGGAACAAAATTGAAGAAGAACGAGGCGAACAAAGTTTGTGCGCGCAAGGAAGAAGAATGCAACCGCAAAGGCTGCCGTATAGGGGTATGTGGCCAGCTATGCGGCCGCATAAGGGACCACATATAGTTATGTTTCAACTACTGAGGTTCTCAGATTTTTATGTGGCCGGGCATGCGGCCGTGTATGCGGCCGCATAAACTCTCCGAATTTTACATGATTTTTCCTATTGTGGCTCTAATTCTTTCCTTATTTTATTTTCTATTCCCACTCGTCTTTTACTTGTTTCCTAAGTATAAATGGACCTTCTCGGGCTTATTAGCAGCATCTTTTTCATACATTACAACTTGGGAGATTTTGGAGCTTTTGGAGAAGACAAGAGATTCAATTCCTAGAACTTCACTACGGTTTTTCTGTTTTTATGTTTAGATTTGAATTCTTGTGTTGTTTTGCCATGATTATGTGTGGCAAAACTTCTCGTTATCTTATGGTTAGAAAGTAGATGGATATTTGTTCTTGGACTCTATTTTATTTGATTAATCATGACCTATTCTCATTTTCTTTATTCTAGTGCTTTTTCATGTTCAATTGCTTGATCACCAATTGTGCATTCTAGTTGTGTTAATTTGATATCGAAAGAACATAATTAATACTTGAACAGAGAATAGGGAACATCCCCTTCAATAAAGTCGAAAGATCTTGAGATTAGGGTGAAGATAAATAATCTTAGGAACAATTAGGAGTTATAAGTTAGTAATTGATTGGACACAATAGTTTCTAGCTTATAATCCACAGTTTATTTGCCGCAATAGCTGGCTTAAACTAATTTTGTGATTGTCTTAGGGAGAATCGAGTCCTTTAAATGATTAACTGATTAAAATGAGTTTGAGTTTGAATATCCATTGAAATCGAAGCTATAAGATAATATCTTCTTCATTTAATTCCAAATTTGCTCTTTGCTTTGCTCTAGTTAATTTTTCGTTTCCTTTGTTATAGTTAGTTAAACCAAAATCCTTATTCAAGAGTCTAAATAGTAAATATCAATTGAATACAGTACTCGTGAATCTTAAATTCAATCTCTGTGGATTCGACCTTATTTACTACAATTTAACTGTGCACTTGCAGTGTTAATAAAATAGCAAACATCTGGTTTCTTTTGGGCACGAGAATTAAGAAGAATATAATTAAGGGTAGGTGTGTGTTTAGTGAAGTTATTAAAATGAAATAAAGTAAGTGGATAGAGAGAGTGAATAGTAAAACGAAGTAGGTACAAATAGTGAAATAGGATGAAAGATGTAAAGTTGACTTGACTAACATTTTAATTGGGTCATAATCCACCTTTAATTATTTTCATAAAAGGAAACAAGACAAGAATAATGGGGCAACCAAAAAAGATATACAAGACAAGAATAATGAGACGACATAGAGAGTAATTAATAAGGACTAAAGTCCTTAAAGATGCATACGTAAACATAGCTAGATTGACAAATCGGATCCTCTATTACATTTCTATGTGGCATCTTCTGTTGTCTTAATAAAAGTATGACATGTGGCGTAATAAAGGGTTCAGATTTAGGGAATATATATGGAAAATATATATCCTACATCTTGAACCCTTAGTCATGCCACGTGTCGTCTTCTTATCAATGTAATAGAAGATGTCACATAAAAATGCAATAGAAGATCCGGTTTGCTAGATTGGAGCTTAAAATAACTTATTGGAATAAGAAGAGATGATTAATTTGTACCTCGAAAATGGTTGTAGCCCAAGTACAACTCTCTCAGCATGCTGAAACTCCCAATTTCAATCGGGATGTTTCCAATGAAATTGTTGTAGGATAATGACAAGATATCCAAGTTTCTGCATTTCCATATATTTGGTGGAATTTGCCCTTCAAGTTGATTCTTATGGAGAATAAGGATTTTGATGTTGGGCAAATGGTTACACATGTCACTTGGGAGCGAGCCTGATAGGCTATTATTCCAAATGCTAATTTCTCTCGCTAAAGAGACATTGAAAATGCCAAGTGGTATGGACCCACTCAACTCATTATTGCTCAAGTATAATATTTCAAGGGAAGAAATATTTCCGATCTCCTCTGGAATATTCCCACTCAAATGATTATACCTTATCCTCACATCCTTGAGCGAAGAGCTCTTGCCAATCTCCTTTGGAATATTCCCATCCAATAAATTGAAACTCATATTTAAGATTTGCAGGCTGGAATTGTTGAACAAAGACGCAGGAATTCTACCTGAGAAAGTGTTTTTGTGCAGATAGAGTTGCTCCAGTTGAGGCAAGCTTCCCAACCATGTTGGTATTTCTCCGATGAATGAATTCACTCCCACATTCATCACCTTCAAACGGCGTAGTTTAGAGAGCTCATAGGGTAGGAAGCCCGTGAAACTGTTGATACTGATGTCCAAATATCTGAGAAACGTTAGGTTTCCGAGATGTGGAGCAACAGTTCCAGCAAGGTAGAAGCCAGAGAGATTGAGAGAAGTGATACGGCGGTGCTTGATACCACATGTGACACCAATCCAATTACAAACTGATGCATCTTCGGACCAATTTGTGCTCAAGGTAGCATGGATGTTGGAAATAATGGAGTTTTTGAAGGAAACAAGGGCATGTTTGTCCATGGTAGAATTCAACATCAATGCTGCGCCCAAGCAGAGCTTATTGCTATTTACTAGTAAGGCTAAAACAACAAAGAAAATGAGAGAATATTTCTCCATTATTTTTTCTGTCACGTATGCTTAATTGTTTTGTTTGGTTTTACAGAAGTTTGAGGATGGGGCTGTTTTTATAGAGTAGAGTCAATCGTAGACTTTGTAAGTGGAGAAGAGGACTCTGTTAGATGCAATTAGTTTGCATCACTGCATGCGGTTTTTTATTTGAAGTAATCACAAAAATAGAAATTATGTTCCACGTAAGAAAGTGACATTATTGAAACCAAAAATACTTGCGTACAAGTGCGGTAACCTCTTTTTTATTTTTATTTTTTATATTTGATTAGTTAGTACATTTAGTAATTTTAATTATTATTTTTACCTATCATTTAATTATTCCAATTTGAACTTATTCAATCCTAACTCGATTTAATTAAATATAATTTAATGAGATATTTATAATCAAAATAATAAAAATATATTAGGTATAGACCGCGCCGTGCAGCCAACCGCACATCAGTCTAACCCTTTTTGAAATTCTAAATTCATTTTGGGCATTGGCCGGTTAGCAAATCTGCTACTATGACGAAATAGTTTCTAATAACTTCTTGACTTTTCTTTAAACAAACTAAGTTCTAATAGTTCTTCTCGTGTACTTAATTTCCGAGCAATGTGCCATGTGTTATATAATTTTAATTGTTTAGATATATATTTAGGGTGTGTTCACTTGAAAGTATAAATTTATACCTCCAAATTGAGGGATAATATTATGAGGTACTTCAATGTGGGGACCACAAATTTTATACTCCCTCCGTCCTATTTATGTCTACCTACTTACCACAAAAAATGTGTCTATTTTATGTCTACCTAGTTTAAGAATTTTACACGTGTACTCTCATCCATTTTCCCTATTTACTACCCTTTGTCATTGATGATTCAACCTCACATCAACTTTATTTCTATTTTTTTATCATCCCAACAACTTTATTCTTACTTTTTTATCAATACCACCTCTTTTTTGTCATTATCACTATTTTTTGTCATTATCTCATTACCTCTCAAATACGCCTTTATTCCACCAACTACCACTTTATTAGCTTTATTAAAACCCGTGCGACACCCCAAATGGGTAGACATAAATTGAACGGAGGGAGTATCTTGTTTTGTTGGAGGGATAATATACTTATTTATACTCTCAGGGGACCACATTGTTTATATATTGTTCACTTGGGATGAAATTGATGGGTAAAGAAGGAAATATTTAAAACACATGGGATGTATAATATTATTCCTCCATTTTGGAGTATAAATTTATATTTCGGGCAAGGTAAAAGGGGTTGACCGAAAATTTATACCTCGTGCCCGGATTTTTCTTAAATCGCAATCAAACAAGATATAAGAGAGTAAAATAATATTACACCTCCTTTTACCTCTTTTTACCTCCAAGTGAACACACCCTTATGGTTTATAATAATTATCTGAAGACAGTGTTCTGCCATTAATTAAAATGTTCTATTCATAGAATATTTGTCTACACATGAATTGTTATTCATTGTTCTCTAAAATTTAGAACTTTTCAAATGAAAATAAAAATTTAGAAGAATCACAACAGCTCATTTTTCTTTCGTCCCTTTTGTCGGGTTGTTTAAGTCTTCGTCAACTGCTATCCGTCCCGATCGACGGGCCAAAGGTTAAATGTGGATATATTAATTCCACTTCTTTTCAAAATTGTGATGTTATGTTGGGGAGTTTAATGTGTGGTGGTAGATATAATAAGATAACATTTCTATATTTTGTCAGGATAAGATTTGTCCATTGTATTATCTATCATATTCACATGTAGGCAAATCAGACTCCATTTATTTGATGAGATAATGTGCCCTATATCTAGATTGTGAGCAAATCTGGACTTTAAATTTCTCTAGTTGGTTATTGAGTAATGTTAACATCTGATCTAAATAATATGAATAAAAAGAAATCACTTTATACGCATGGTTGATATTAACAAAATATACAATGAAACTTATGCTAGCTATAACATATTTCTCGTTTAAAAATTATGGAAACAATACTTGTGTGTCACAGTCTGTTGCTACATCATGAGTTTTGGAATATTGGAAATTTAAACACACTATCAATTTTTTTGAATAGAAAAGAAATAATATATAAAGATTGTTAATGTCTATTTATTACGTGATTGACAGGTCATATGACGTGAGTCGTCGATCATCAACATTTTGTGAAACTCTTATGCTCACGTTTAACTAGTAAAAGAAATCTATCAAATAATAGAAGCACTTTATTGTTCTTATGCTTGTGGACAGTGACAATGACAAAAAAATTCTTTCGGAGATGAACATTTAATGCCTACCAAAGTTGATGAACTCTAAATTGCACCGCTTCTTGAGTTGAGTAACATTTTTTATTTAGGGATGCTAAAATTGCTAGAAAGTGAAAATTGTCGTTGGTGTATTTTTTTTTAAATGTTAAATTGGGAAATTAATCCATTATTATTTACGAGAAATTTAATAATTTTGTGACATTCACATACATTTATTTTTCATAACTCTCTTTTTGTATGTCCCCATGAGGACACCACTGAATCTCGGGTTTGAACCCCACCGCTCTCCATCTCCCATTGTCAAAAAACCCTTGTTTTCTATTTTTGCCAACTACTATTATTAATTTCTTCCCGATTGAGCTGTCAAATAAAATGTTGTCGATCCATATGGCAGAGATATTATGATTAAAATAGTAACATACTCTGCTTTGAAATTTCCAGCTTTTATTTATTTAAAAATTCTACATTTATTAAGTGTACTTTGAAAGTGTGACGTAAATTTATAATTATCAAGGACAAGCCCTAGGTATATTATGTTCACTTTTAACTAAAAAAAAGCATTATTGTATTTTATAGAAAATATATGAGAGGTGCAAATAAGATTCAAAAGTTTAAATTGTACTGACATTTTTTTAAGCCTATAATTCAACAACTACCTTTTCACTAATGAATTACCAATTTTATTATATTTTTTAATTGCATGAATGCGTGAGATCCTTATGGTAAAAGCAACTCTTGAAAAAAAATTACTCTACAAGTTCCAAACTAACAGCTATTAACAAATTAAAAGGGTGGATCCCACCGTCAAAGGGGTGAACTCATGTGCGGTTGGTTGCACGATGTGGTCAATCCATTAATTAATACTCCCTCCATCCAAGTGAAAAAGTCCTATTTGAGAATCGCACGTAGATTAAGAAAAAGAGAGTTAGAGGATAAAAAGTGTAATTAGAGTAGTATTTTATTATTTATGTAAAATAGGTTGAGTGGAAAAACACTGTAGACTAAAGTAACCTACACTATTCACCTAGGTACTAAATGAATAAAATAAAGGAAATGAGTTGGATTAGTGTGTTAATTTTTGCCAAAAAAGGAAATGAGACTTCTTGAACGGGACACCCGAAATAGCAAAATGGGACTTCTTGAACGGGACAGAGGGACTAATTCTTTAAGGAGTTGATTGATATGATTGAATGGAATGAGGTAGAAATAAAATGAGGCTAGGAATGGAATGAGACTATGAATGAAAATGAAATAAGTAAGTTGATTCCTATGTTGGGTATGCACAAGGAATAAATAAATGAATGAAATCGGCATTATTTGGTGAATTGTGTATATATGTGTGTATGTGTGTGCAGTTTGTGTATATATATGTGTGTGTAGTTTATAAAATTTATTGGTTTATTTTGGTAAAATTGACAAAATTGTAAAATATATAACAACAAAATAGTCAAAGTACAAAACTAGGAACATTAGGAAATATCATGGTTTAAGTAATGAATGACTAATCCTATTGAGAATGGAATGATGATTGAGGATTTTCAATCATAAAACATACCAAGCAAATAAATAAAATGGAGGTATGAATGACCATTTCATTCCATCCTCCATTCCATCGTACCAATTGCCACCTAAGTTTTTAATTTATAATTTATTATTAAGTTTAGTTAAAGTCAATTTAGTTTGAGTAGCCCATTAATAATATAGTGATTCCTGGCCCATTTCTACATGATTGGCCCACCATCTATACCTATTACAAAATAGCGGATTCTTACAAAATTTGATTTGCCTAATATATCCCTCTTAATAAACTATTATAGGGGCAATGGTGTAATTTTCATCAATTAGTAATTTTTATCAACATATAATGCATCTAAATAACGTCCTAATCATATTAGGAACCTAAAAATAAATAATGTACTCCCACACCACAATCTTCGTTGCTCCCCTTCTGTCCCATCGCAGCCGCAACCATACTACTACTTCGTTGCTCCCCTTCTGTCGTCGACATCACCACCGCCCATCGTCATCGCCTCCTGTGCTACCGTCGACATATAATAGGTATAGATATATACACGTTTTGTAATCAAGTTTGGTGATTCGTCGTACAGAATTTTGTAATCAAGTTTGGTGATATACATTGCACCAGTACTCGCCGACGCAACCATACTACGACTTCGTTGCTCCTCTGTTGTCGTCGACATCACCGCCGCCCGTCGTCATCACCTTCCCTGCTGCTGTCGACATATAATAGGTATAGATATATTTTATGGTGATTAATGACAATATTAGTTCGAAACGTGAGGGGTTTATATAGATTCTATCTATCAATAAAAAATTATTCTTTATCTATTCAAGCAAGCCAAGAATCATGAAAATATCTCTTTCTTGCAGTGATTACTTTAATGCTTATTTGTAAAAAGTACACAAATTTTGTTGCTTTTTGCAATCAGATCTCATTGCTTAATTGTAACTCTCACTCGACTACGACTTCATACTTTTTGTAATCAAGTTTGGTGATTCGTCATAGAGAATTTTGTAATCAAGTTTGGTGATATACATCGCACCAATATTCCCTGATCGCAGCCATACTACGACTTCGTTGCTCCTCTGCCGTTGTCGACATCACCGCCGCCCGTCGTCATCACCTCCCCGGCTGCCGTCGACATATAATAGGTATAGATATACTGTATGGTGGTGAAGGACAAAATTAGTTTGAAACGTGAGGGGTTTATATAGATTCTATCTATCATTAAAAAAATATTCTTTATCAATTCAAGCAAGCCAAGAATCATGAAAAAATCTCTTTCTTGCAATGATTACTTTAAGGATTATTTGTAATAAGTACACAAATTTTGTTGCTTTTTGCAATCAGATCTCACGGTTTAATTGTAACTCTCACTCGACTACGACTTCATTGCTCCTCTGCCATCGTCGATGTCACCGCCGCCCGTCGCCATCACTGCCGCCACCGGTTTATAATAGGTATGGATATATACTCTATTAGTTTTAATGCATTGTGTTTGTGTGGGCAAAAGAATATTGGTAGCACTGTGCCTGTTTTGATTCGTAATCTTATTATGAATTAAAACAATAGATATAGATATATATTAAATAACATTATGCGTGTTTTGATTCCTAATCATATTAGAAATAAGAAAAAAATAGTTATATATCAAATAACATATTCATCTATTCGTCATAGAGAATTTCATAATCAAGTTTGGTGATATATATTTTCAACCGCTGCCACATCGCAATCTTCCCCATCACACCACTACTCGCCGCCGCAGCCATACTACGACTGTCGTCGTTGACATCACCACCGCCCATTGTCATCAGTGCCGCCACTGGTTTATAATAGGTATAGATATATACACTTTTTGTTTTAATGCATTGTTTTTGTGTGGGCAAAAGAATATTCATAGCACTGTGCGTGTAATGATTCCTAATCATTTTAGGAATAAGAAAAAATAGTTATATATTAAATAACATATTCATCTATCTTGTTATGTTGTCGACGGTTCTTTAGCATATATATCCTAAGTATGTTAGGAATAAGAATATATTAAATAATATATATATCTATCTTATTGTGAGAGTGAAGGTTGAGGAGGGGATTTCCATTAATCCTAACTAATACACCTAAGATTTAGAGTTTTCTTCAGTGAATAACTTTTTTGCCCTTTATTGTTGAATTGCAGCCACTACATCATGAGTTATAACAAAGCATCGTCATCAACATCAAATTCTTCTTCAAGTTACAATTTATAATTATTTTGATCTATAAATATAAATATGTAATATTATAAACTTATACATATGTATCTTTTATAATATTATAACCACAGATGTATATCGAAAGAGAAGACTTTTACATATGAAAAGGAAATATTAGGAATTTAAAAAACGCATTGCAAATGTTACTTCATTTGATTCAAATGGTAAGTAATATTTTTAGATGCACAAACATATATATATATATATATATATATATACACGATAATTATTATTTTTATTTTATTTAAGTCATTGATACTTTTAGGTTCAACACTCCATGAATTGAAAAAGGTACCTGATTGTATTCATTGCGGTGCTGCAAGATCAGAGTATGAGCCTCCAACTTTTTGTTGTGATAATGGAAATATCATACTTGCATCTACTAAAGTTCCGCATGAATTGTACGAATTGTTTACATGTGAATCACAAGAGTCACTTGATTTCCGAAGAAATATTCGTTTGTACAATTCAATATTCTCATTTACATCATTTGTTGTATAATTGGATAAAGAGCTTGCGTCTGCAACACGAGGAGTGTATTCTTTTCGTGCACAAGGAATGGTTTATCATGATCTTCCACGATTGGTCCTAAATAATATGAGTCCAAATTATTTTCAATTATACTTTTTTGAGACAGGAAATGAGGTTAAAAATAGAATGAGCATATTAAAAAATTCAAATATATCAGAAGTGATAGTAAATAAACTTATAAAAATTTTGAAGGTCAATTCATATGCCAAAGTTTTTAGAAGATTGAAGGATTGGCCTTCAATGGCTACCGTTGACCTTCATATATGTAAAAATGTGAATCTAGATCAACGAGTATATAACTCTCCAACTGCGGATCAAGTTGCTGCAATATGGGTTGAAGGGAATAATGACAATATGTCATACGTGCGAGATATTATAGTTCATGCTGTGAAAAACATCGAGTAAAACATTATTATGGATGTTATGATCTATTGCAATATTCACTTCTTTTTCCAGCAGGCAAATCTGGATGGCATTCAAACATTTTGAAGAATGTTGTTCCAAAGGCTACCACCAATGATATTGAAGCATATAGTAAGTTCTTAAAATAATTATTTTGTTTTGAATGCCTTAAATGTAATTATTTATTTTTATTTACTTCTTTTAGAAAATCGTACGTGTATCAACATTTATTTTTATTATTATTGCAATCAAAGTGTGTGCATTCAAGTTTCTCCAACGCAACCATGCAAATGTGAGCCTCTATCGACTACTTTTTTCTTGCTGTATTGTAGATTCAACTTCAAAATGCATAAATAAATCTTGAATTACACGCTACATTCACATAGTGATAGTGCCCAACCCTATTTGTTAGTAGTGCTTATTACTACATCTCACAATCTTGATCTAGCCATATATAGATATATATTGCTCAAATGTAAGTAATCTTACAACATAAATGCAAACACTAATATCTCTTGTAAAATTTGGTTAATCAAATTTTATTCTAAAATATATATAGCTGTAAAATAAAGCAAATGATTTGCAAACAACCCCATAGGTCCGGTATGTTCCATCACCAAATTTAATTAACTTTTGTGTTTGGCATCTAATTATTGCCGTTTGGTGAAAGAGATACGATGGCATGTTCTCAATTAATTTTTTTTCATCTTCTAATTTTAATCACCAATCATATTGACTTGGACATTTAATTATACTCAGCTTGACATTACAAATCAATTAATGTTGTAATACTAATATAGTAATATTAGAGAATTATTTGTTTGTTTCTATGAATTCTATACACATGGTTGTCAATGCGAGTGTTCAATATATACAATGTGAATCCCTAGAAAATATCAATTAATACAGATTCTATGTTGGTTTATCACCTTTTCAATATATTTGAATATTTATATTTTATAATTTTATACTTTTTCATGATGTCTTAGTTCAAAGTAGAGATGTTGGCGATACATCTACAAGAATTAATATTGCACACAATATTATTTCTACAGAAGAAGGTACGATAATTTTTAAAAAGTTTATAGAGAATACATGCATGTATAAATTATTTATTCTTTCAACTTTCAGTAGTATTTCAATTTAGTCATATATTACTATTTTAAATCATTAAATATTTGCAACTCTTAAGAAATTTTATGTTGTATAAAAGTTACAGGTAGAAGAAAATCGAGTGATAAATATATCTCATGTAGAGGCCCAACCCAATCATTTCTCTGGCCCAATTATTACTTTAGCCCAGTTAGCCCATTAGGTTAAGAATTATCTAGTATAAATATGTAATAGTTGTTTTGCAGATTATGAATCAAATGAATTAAAGTTTTCTTCTTGTTAATGGAGTTCGGCGACTCAAATAGCCATCTTTCATCTCTCTTTCTCTATATTTCTGGAGTATAAGCTCACTCGAAGAGCTTCACCATTGATAATCGTATCAATTGGTGCTTTCATTGAGAGTGCAACCCCTTTCCATCGTTTTGCTTCATCTCCTTCTCTTTGTTCTTGGGTCTGATGGCTAAATCTGAAATTCTGGCCGCCCTTCGCGAGGTGCAAACCTCGATCAACATCCTGCAAACCTCCATGGACACCCATTTTCACACCACAAACCAGCTTTTCGATCAAATCACCAACTCTATAGAATACTTTTCTGCCAAACTTGAATTTCCTCACCCATCGGATGCTCTTCCACCCAACAACTCTCATTTGCCTAAATTCCCCGTCACTTACCCATCTCTTCCGAAGATACTATCCAACCACAACCCTCTTCCGCTTTCCTTGCCGCCGATACCCTCCGCCTCCGCGGCTACTCCTCCGTCACATCCCTGTTCATTTCCATCTCCTTTGCCTCCACAAACCTTCTCAACATCCACCGCCCTCTACCATGTCTTTTCACCCACTGCTGATGTCGCCACTCCATCGTTGCTCCACCCTCTGCCGCCGCCAACACCACCTCCGCCTACAGACCCACCACCAGATTCACCGCCGCCGATATTTCCTCCACTTTCGCCGCCAGCACCACCCCTTCTAATGCTCCGCCCGCCACCACCACCAACACCACCCCCTCCAATACCACCTCCACCCGAAGAACCACCACCACCAGACTTAACGCCTCCAGCTCCAACACCACGGGCAATTTCCTCCACCAAACCCGCCGGCACCAAATCCCCCCCATATTACACCACCTCCTGTCCCAATATATCCTCACAAACCACGAGATGACCAAATCCCTCAAATTCCCCATTTCCAAATCGTTTATGGCGAACCAATTTCAGCAAGTTGGGCGCTCTCCATCAAATCCACTACGCAATTTCGCCGATCCATCGCATCTATTCTCGATCGAGATGGTACCGCCTGCATCGTCGGCCACTCCTTTTTCGCCGTCCACTGCCGATCATCCACTGCTACTCCTTCAATATTGTAATCCAACGAAACGACAGAGAGTTGACCAAATATTTGAGATTCAAAATTGGGCCATCTTTGAAAAGGAAAAGTCCAATTTGATTTTTGAATTGAGGCCCAATACCTGCGGCCTAAAGGGTGTAATTATGGCTGCCCAAAGCTTATGGGCACATTTCCTTCTCATTCCAGTAGGCGAGCCCTCTCCTCTTTCATTGAAGACCACAATGATTTTAGGTGGAGGCCCAGACCCACATTTATCTTGTGAGGATTTTCAAAGCCCACTTTATTTCTCCTTGTTGGAGCCCAGCCCAATACGACTACCTCCTGCTAAACTATCGGAGCTGCAACCCATTTCCTGCGTTCACACTTTCACGGTTGCTATAGATGTGCTTGTCGGCGGTCATATAGTTCAGCTATGTGGTGAACTGCCGCCAGATCCCTTGGGAATGCTCAGCCGCCTCCATACCACGACGTTTCAGTTCTTGTGTTTTGTTTGCTTTATTTTTGTGCAGGTTTTCGGCTGGGACTTTCGTCAAACAATGGGCCGAAATTTTATTCAGCTTCACCTTGAGGACAAGGTGAAAGTTAAGGAGTGGGGAATGATACGCCAGGCCCAACCCAATCATTTCTCTGGCCCAATTATTACTTTTACCCAGTTAGCCCATTAGGTTAAGAATTAGCTAGTACAAATATGTAATAGTTGTTTCTGCAGATTATGAATGAAATGAATTGAAGCTTCTTTCTTTGTTAATGGAGTTCCGGCGACTCGAATAGCCACCTTTCATCTCTCTTTCTCTATATTTCTTGAGTTTAAGCTCACTCGAAGAGCTTCACCATTGATAATCGTATCAGTAAGAAGCCTGTGAAATTGTTGAAACTGATGTCCAAATATCTAAGAAACGTTAGGCTTCCGAGATGTGGAGTAACAGTTCCATCAAGGTCAAGGCGAGAGAGATTGAGAGCACTGACACGGCGGTGCTTGATGCCGCACGTGATACCAATCCAGTGACAAACTGATTCATCGTCGGACCAATTCGTGCTCAAGATAGTGTGGACGTCAGATGTAATGGAGTTTTTGAAGGAAACAAGTGTTTGTTTGTCTGTGGTAGAATTGAAAATTAATGCTGCCCCCAAGCAAAGCGTAATAGTATTTAATAGTAAGACTAAAACAACAAAGAAAATGAGAGAATGTTTCTCCATTATTTCCCTGCCACGTAAGCTTTTCTTTGTTTGGGTTTACAGAAGTTTGAAGGATTGAACTGTTTATATAGAGTAGAGTCGATCGTAGACTCTGCAAGTGGAGAAGAAGACTCGTTTAGATGCAATTAGTTTGCAGCAGTGCATGGGATTTTTCTAATAATTCTTCTCGTGTACTTAATTTCCGAGCAAAGTGTCATCTCTTATATAATTTTAATAATTATGGTTTGTAATAATTATCTGAATAGTGTTCTACCATTAATTAAAATGTTGTATAAGAATTATTTGTCTACATATGATTTGTTAGTCATTATTTTCTAGATTAAAATTTAGAACTTTCAAATAAAAATAAAAATTTAGATGAATTAATAACAGCAGCTAGCTCATTTTTCTTCCGTCCCTTTTGTCCTGATGTTTGAGTCTTCATCAAACTGCTATTCGTCCCGATCGACGGCTCAAATAACTAAATGTGGAATTTATTATTGCATTGTATCACTTATTTTCTAAATTGTAGAATTTAATGTGTGGTGGACCTGGTGGTAGGTATATTAAGATGACATTTTGTATATTTTATTCGATCGGATTAATTTGTCCATCATATTATCTATCATGTTCACATGTAGGCAATTCCGATTCCATGTTACTTCAATTTTAGATAATCTGCCGTAAATTTAGATTGTGAGCAAATCTGGACTTCAAATTTATCTAGTTGGTTATTGCGTAACTACGAATAACCCATGGAAAATCAACGGGGAATTATATTTAATTTATGCCAATCACCTCCTAAGTTTTTAACTTTATAATTTATTATTAAGTTTAGATAAAGTTAATTTATGATTAGTGAAATATAATTATTTAGTTGAACGAGTTGTATCACGCGTTTTGTATATTCTATGTGGGCTTCAAATTAGTTAGAGTACATAGCCCATTAATAATATAGTGATTCTTGGATGGGTAATTCTAAATGTATCTCCCAAATTACTCTTGGCAACTCCTTATTAAAAATAATACTTTAAATTACGGTAATTTTACTAATATAACCTCATAGCCCCAAACTTATAGTGAATTAATTAATAATTACAAAAACCCTAAATTAATAACAATAATCCATCGGCAATATAGCTCCAGAAAATCATAGCTCCCAACTCAGAATTCATACATTAACACGTACGAAGGTGAGATATAGAAGCAAATAGGTGTGCAACATGTGTGAACATGAGGTTGAATCACGCCGCCTTGTGATCATGTTGGGATGGTTGTCGGATGGCTTTTGCCGGTGATCATGTCGGGGGCTTTTCCCAACATGCTTTTGTCGAGTTTCAGATTGAAGTTGGCCGAGATTTCCAGCGATAGATCCACGGTGAATACAGACTTCCGAGTCCGAGTGCCATCATTGTTTTGATCAGAACAACGGCGCATGGTGCCTTCAAATATATAGAGAGTAGAATTTAAAATACAAAAAGCAGTAGTCAAGTCGTGGATGCCTTGTATTTGGAGAGTGGGAGCCCTTGGGAGGAATTCTGCATCATCGACATGTTGCTTTGAGAATTAAAATCCAAAAGATATACGTAGCAAGTGTGGAGAAGGTCGTTGCAGATTAGACACACCTCCTTTGAAGATTGGGTTGCACTAATATCCATGTGATGTAATGTAAGAGAGACGAGGTTATGATTTTTGAGTTGGGGGCTATGATTTTTTGGAGCTATATTACCGATGGATTATTATTATTAATTTATGTAGTTATTAATTAATTAATTATAATTTTGGGGGCTATGAGGTTATATTAGTAAAATTACCTTAATTTTATTTATTATTTTTTAATAAAGGGGCTAAGAAGAGCAATTTAGGGGCTACATTTACAATTACCTTTCTTGGATAATTGTTTCGGGCCCATTTCCACATGAATTGGCCCACTATATATATACATACATTGTGAAAGGCTAAACCTACTAAATTCACTTTGCAGTACTGCCTTTCAAACCAATGCAGATGGAATTTTGTTGTTGATTACACAAAAATAACTATAACAAGACCTTAGCATTGATTAGCCCACAAACAGATTGTTGAAATTCCCAAAACAAAATCTAGACTGGCATCACTGAGTTTAGCCACTTGATGATTCCAATAGTCAGTTATACGGAGCCCAGTTTCCATCCTTGTAATATAACAAAGTTGTTTTCGGTTTGTTATCGCAATTGACATATTTTAGTGAAATAAATAAAAGACGTTGCAGATATAATGGATCTTCCTATTATGTGATTTGCATATCTTAATCTACTGGTCAAATTTATTAAAACATCTTTAAACTAACTCGTAAGTTGTGCCATGAAAACTCGAGAGAGCATGCTAAGCTACAACGACAAGCCATTATTGAAAACCCATTATTTGGAATACTATCGTGGACGAGGACGCCGCCACCTTTCTGTAGCCGCTTCATTTGTTGCTCTGATCTTCGCAAGAGTTGCTGCTTCTTCAATCATGTTTATCCTTTCATCTGCTGAAAATGCTACGCATTTCATTGCCAACTCAAAAATCGTTAAGACCCCACCATCCGAAATAATTCTATTAAGTGTTCTGCCATTTCATTAAACAGTTAGTGAGCAGACTGATTATTCAATAAAATTGCTAGCTTGTGTGAGCACACATAACATGTTTACTAATATGACAAACAAATTGAACGCTTTATTAGTTTAAATTCTCAAAATATGTTTGTTTAATTATCTCGACAAACATCCTCACAACTAACCAAAACTAGAAAGGAAGAAATCCAGAAACATCCTTCTCAAAAATCGAAGGCCTCTAATTTAATAATAGCAATACAAATGACATTTCAATAATTGACCAATTTTCTTATAGGGAATTCACACCAAATTATAAATTCGAACATCTCATAAAATTTAGAAGTGGACTATATAATGCAAATTTGAACATCTCATAAAACTAATTGGGATGTACGTGCTGCCACATTATGGTCATCGGCATCATATTTATAATCTGGATGGATATGCTAATTGTAGTCCTTTATTAATAATTAATTACATGGCAAAAGTGAAAATCTGGTAAATGCATATCAGAAACAAAGTCAGCCTTTGGGCAATACAGTTTATATTACAACTTTTCAACTGATAAGTTTGTCCCTAGAAAATTCTAGGGAGGGACAATGACTGCTACAAGTATGAAAAGCTCATTAATGATCACCATTACTAACGGATAAACCATATCATGGACGGCGAGGCCTTTCTGTGGCTGCTTCAATTGTTGCTTTGATCTTCCGCAGAGTTGCCGCTGCTTCAATCATGTTTATTCTTTCATCTGCTGAAACTGCTGAACACTTCATTGCCACCTCAAATATTGACAACAAGCATTGCTCCTTTGCACAGAAATGTTCATCTTCCTTTGATAACAGAGTAAGTGACACAATTTGAGTTGCTGCATTTTGCTGTAATGCTTCGCTCACCCACTCTCTTATGCTCATTTCTTCACCAAACATATCATCCGTCGGCTTCTTCTCTGTGAACATCTCCAGCATCATTATCCCAAAACTGTACGCATCTCCATACGTCGACACTTTCCCTTCCGTTCCATACTCTGGTTGCATTCATTCATCATTTAATTTCTCAGGATTAGATAAAGACATTAATTCCAAAATAATATGATAACATTGAAGAAAGGAATTGATTTAGTATAATGCATCATCACCTGGTGCTGCATAACCGATTGTCGCCAATGTTTGAGTTTGGATGAAAGCTTCCCCATCCTCGAATAGCTTTGCAATGCCGAAATCAGCAAGGTGAGCAGTCATGTCTTCGTCGAGCAACACATTACTTGGCTTTACATCACAATGAACAACTGGGAATGTATTATAACCATGGTGCAGATATTCCAATGATGCTGCTACATCTATTGCTATTTTTAGTCTTTGCATGAGATTTAGACAGTCGGTATCGGAATACAACCATTTATCCAAGCTCCCATTCGGCATGTATGTGAGAATCAGAGCTTTAAACTCTGTGTTGCTACAACATCCAATCACCGGAACTAAGTTTCTGTGTCGAATCTTACTCAATATTTCAGTTTCTGTATCAAAGCTCCTTGCTGCTCTTTGTAATTCCTGGTTGAATACTTTTACAGCAACTTTCAACCCATCAAGAAGAGTTGCTTCAAATACAGAACCAAAACTCCCTCTTCCAAGTAGGTTGCTCTCACTAAAACAACTTGTTCCTCGTTCCAGTTCAATGTAAGAGATTCGTCTCCACTCAGTCATATCAATGGGGATTGTAACTTTTGTCTGTTTTCGCCTCCTTATGTAGACAAGTATGACAACCACCGCAATGACTACTATAGTCAACGAGGGTGCCATGTACTTTATTAACTGGACAATCTTCCTTGATCCACCATTATCTTTTGAGCAAGCTTCAACTCCAAACCCTATCCAACCACACAGAGCTAAGTTGTGGGAAAAGGATTGAGCAGTGAAGTTACGAAAACGACCTCCATTTGGAATTTCTCCCTCCAATTTATTGTTGGAAACATTAAAATGCTCAAGAAAGTGGAGGTCTTCCAAGGAGTTAGGTATGGATCCAGAAAGATTATTTGAAGATAAATCCAATTTTGTCAAACCTTTGATCTTTCCAAAGGATTCGGGAATAGATCTGCTAAAAATATTATTTGACAAGTTGAGAATTGTTAATGATTGACAACCATCAATTACGGTTGGAATAGCACCCGAGAAGTGATTAAAGGAAAGGTCGAGAGAGTTGATTGTCTTTAAATTCCCAAGTTGAGATGAGAGTTGACCGGTGAAAGAATTCGAGGACAAGTTTAAAGAAACAAGGTCTGTGAGAGACCAGAAGTTGGGAGGGATGGTGGAATTCAATTTATTGGAGCCTAAGTTGATTATTCTCAATGATTTAACATCACCCAAACAATCAGGAGTTGAACCTACGAGCATGTTAGTTGGAAACGACAACTCCCCCAAATGATTTAATCCGCAAAGATCATTCGGGATAGACCCAACCAATTGATTGTTACCAAGATGTAATCGTTGAAGTTGCTTCATTTTGCCAATCGCTGGCGGAATGGGTCCACTCAGCTGATTACTAGACAAATCTAGAAGTATCAAACTGCTTAAGTTTCCGATTTCAGAGGGAATGAGACCCGTGATGTTGTTGGTTAATGCTACAAAATACTCAAGAGAAGAGGAAAAATTCCCAATAGAAGCGGGTAAGATACCATTCAGTGGATTATCTGATACTTCAAAGCCCTTCAAATTCCGACAATTAGTTAAAGAAGAGAGAAATGATAACTCCTGTGTTGGGGATTCCGCTCCACTCAAATTGTTTCCCCAAATGTAAAATTCTTCTAGCAGTCTCAAATTACCAAAGTCTGGTATGGAGCCGCTGAAGGAGTTGGTGGTCATGTCCAAGACGGTAAGTTTAGAAGCATTGGTGATCGAGGTTGGAATTGGGCCATTCAGTTTGTTCCAACTCAAAAGAAGCCTTTTAAGATTGAAAAGGGAATGCCCCAAGTCCGAAGGAAGAGTACCTGAAAACTCATTGAATGCAAGTTCTAATTTCTCCAAGGATGATATGTTGAATATGGAAGGCGGGATTGAGCCAGATAAGGAATTGTTAAACACAGTGAGAAGTTGGAGGTTTGGTAGAATGCTAATCTCTTGTGGTAATTCACCTACCGCAGATAGACATGCACAAGCACATAAGATTCAATTCAAGTCATAATAAAACAATGAAACAAAAGGATCACATTCACATGTATATAGTACACCTGTGAAATGATTATCCGCCAGAGATAATTGCCTAAGCATGGTCATATTTCCAATTCCAAGCGGGATGCTGCCGCTCAACTTGTTGTCGAATAATGACAAGATCTCGAGGTGTTTGCATTTCCATATATTTGGTGGAATTTGCCCTTCAAATTGATTCTGGGTTAGAGAGTGTTTTGATTTTGAATATTTTGTTGTGCAGCACATGAAAACACATTTATTATGTTATACAGAATCCTAAATCTTTCTCATGGCAAAGGCTCATTGTTGGTAGTAAGTACTTGGTTGTTAGGCTCATTAAATTGATGCTATTGCTACATTTGCACACACAAGTCTAGTGCATTATGATGCTTGTATTTCATAGATTTAAGTTGTTATTGTGCACATCTTTAATTTTGCATTAGATTTAAGTGTAACAAGATATGAAGTTTACAAGAACTAATTTTCTTGTTTTATTTTTGGACAACATCAGTTTCCACCTTGTTACTCGTAAGTAATCGATGTGCATTTCTTCTTCCTAATCTGTGAGAGGAAGCTGATGATGAAGTTGGAAGACATGTGGGAGGAAGAAAAGTTGAAGTGGAGGAAAATTATAGTATGTTCAAAATTTGTGTCGACAACATTGTATTTTTATACTTTTTAGTCATTAGTTCCAAAATGATGAATATGTTTCTATTGTTTTCTATAATAAAACATCAGCTTATTTTATATTGTAATTATTTTATTCTTTTTTTTTTAAATTTGAATTTATTATAGACGACGGGTCAAATCCGTTTTAAATATGGTAAACACTGTTGTCTATAAACTATATAGACGAGACAACAATCATAGACGACTAAGATTCCCGGTCGTCTATAACCGCCCCTAATAGACTACATGGCTGTAGACAACGGGAATTTTTGTTATAAACAATGCGAAATCCTCGTTGTCTAACATTTTTTCTTGTAGTGAAGCCAGAGCGATTGAGACCGGTGACACGGCGGTGCTTGATGCCACACATGACACCTGTTCAATTACAAACTGAGGTATTGTCGGACCAATCGTCCTCAAGACGTCAGAAGCAAGGGAGTTTTTGAAGGAAACAAGAGCTTGTTTGTCTGTGGTAGAATTCAAAATTAATTCTGCGCCTAAGCAGAGTGTAATGCTCTTTACTAGTAAGGCTAAAACAGCAAAGGGAATGAGAGAATATTTCTCCATTATTTTTCTGACACTTATGCTTTCTTCGTTTAGGTTTACAGAAGTTTGATGGATGGAGCTGTTTATATAGTAGAGTCAATCGTAGACACTGTAACTGGAGAAGAGGACTCAATTAGATGTAACTGAGATTTTTTATTTGAAGTTATAACAAAAGTAGAAATTTTCTCCCACGTAAGAAAGTGACATTATTGAAGCTAAACCTTGCGTACAAGTGCGGTCAACTTTCTCTTTTTTTTTTTTTAATATATATATATATGTGTGTGTGTGTGTATTTGATTAGTTAGTAACTTATAATTAAGATATACTAGTATTAATAAACGATTAAGATTAAGATTTACTAAATAAACAAAATTTGAAAACTAAATAATAGCCATAGATCTACTAAATAAACGATTAAGATTAAGATTTACGTTAACTCATGGGGAAAGGTTTTATTTGAACACCCCTATGTATATATATATATAAAATTTGATTGCAAGTAGAATTTATTCATGAGGTGTTGTTATAAAATTTTGAGAAACACGAAATTTTGATTAACAGATTAAGAATAACTAAAACTTCCGAAGTATACCATGCCAGTTGCCAACTGTTTTCTAATTGAAAATTTGATTATTATATAAAACAACTATCTATCTATAATCTCTCTATATATATTATTCATACGAGTTGAACATTTTTAATTCGTATAATCTAAAATATTTCATAGTTAATATTATTAAAACTTCATATAATGAATTAAATATGAAATGAAAATCTACATAAAATATAAAAATATGTTCCAACAAGTAACAAAGAAATTGAGCGGTACTAATTCCTAAAGATAGATTGATTGTGAAATAATTCACAAGCATAAATAAGAAAACAAGTTAATAACACATAGAATCGATCACATACATCATCACAAGTAAAGTTTAATATAAAAATTTCCTCAAAAAAATTTAAAATAAAAAGTTACGTTCCATATCGTTTTCCAATAAAACTCTACCCTTGAAGAAACTATAAAAATAATGAAGATCAATGTGTATTTTTCATCTAACAATTAGTTGTGCATAATCAATTTAATTTGATCAACTAATTAACTCACCAAATAAATAGTTTTATTTATATTGAAAATTTTAATTTAGTTAAAAATTAAGTGTCAATTTGTTTTGTATTCGAATATACCTCTTTAAACTTAAACAAGAAAACAAATTGATGCATTTCTCTTAGGAAAAAGTCATCATGAAAGACTTTACAATTTTTTTCTTTTCAATTCTGTATCATAATTCAGTCAAAAATAGTTAAATTTTTCTAATTTATTTTCTTAGAAATTTGGCTGTAAACTTTAGGAAATACTGTAACAACTCCCAAGGTCATTGTCTTATTTTCAATTTATTAAAAATATTCAAATAATCAAACGCAGGCAGATCTTCTAACTTAATCTTTATTATATGTGACACTATCTAATTTATTTTTTCCTATCTAAAAAAAATTTGTATCCCACATTCAAGGATGGAGTTAAGAATTTAAATTCGGACAAGTGAGATTACATTTATATACCTAGAGATATATTTAGACCAATGCACTTATAATAATCTATACTAATATAAAAAGAGACTTGTTTTACAAAATATGCTTTGCCTATAATGTCCCTATATATTATATATTTATTTAATTTGAGAATAATAATGTAATATAATATATAAATAATTAGAATAATTTATTAGGATTTAAATTTTCCTTATATAATAGTTCTCGATTTTGATCATATATAAAGAACTAATTATGGTATTAAGATATTCTATCCAATTTTCTATGAGATGAAAATCTATCGGTCTAAAAAAAGCTATACATACTACTCCTATATATTTATTAATTTGGTGTCATCATAAATAAATATGGCTATTATATTATTATAAATAAGAACGACATTATCAACATAATACAACTTTAAGGTACAAAAGGTATTGATCAATATACTATATATATTTTTTTAATTTGACAAATCTTATAAATAAAATAAGGATATTGTATTATTATTACTGTGGTATCCTTTATTAGTATTTAATAGTATGATATTTTGTATCTCGCATTATTTTTCAATTTAACTGCATTCTTGAAATATCTATATAAATACTTAAACTCAATATGTATTTTTAAATGTCACATTTATTTCCACAATCAATTTATTTTGACCAATTAAGTAATTGATAGTGGCCAAATAATAAGTTTTATTTTTATTTAATATTCCATACACTACTAGATATGGCTTTTGAATATTTTATTTAGCTACTTTATGTGCATGTATATATGTGTATTGGATATGCATCGATGAAAAATTTAATCTTGGTGAAGCATGGAATTTAAAATATAATTGAAAATAACAAACAAATCATAAATGAAGATCGGAGAATCGTAGAATAAATTTTTTGAATTTAATTATAAACTAAATATATATCAATTTCAAACTATAACTATTAAACAAAATGTGCCTAATAATTTTAATAATCATGATGAAACATGTTGATTAAAATTGAACTAAAAAACGATAAAAAAAAATACTAAATTGAGACAAGAAAATCGCGCAATAATTTACTTGTATATTTTTCTTTCAAAATAAATTTCTATAATAAGTACTAAACAAATTGTGGCTAATAATTTTAATAATCTTATGAAGCATGTGGTTAAATAAACTAAAATGATAAAAAATAATAATAGTAGACGTGAACGCGAGCTCTCCCCTTAATTTATAGTTCTACGTGGTATTTTCTCCATTAAGTATTCATATTAGTTTTAAAGCCCTATTTCATGTATTTTTTTATTCATATATTTTATGATTTTATTTTTAATATTCTCAAAACTTCCATAAAATATAAGTATGGGTAAAATGTTCCCAAATTATGATTTGGTATGATATCTTTCCTCAACAAATTTAACATAAAGTTTTCTATCCTACATCGCTTTTCAATAAGATTCCATCCTTTAAGAATATATATATACTTAAAATTAGTGTATATAATTTCTTATCCTACATTAGTACTGCTCAATCAAATTAATTTGGCCAATCAATCAGTTGGCCAAATAAATGATTTTATTACTCTTAGAAAACTTAATTGGCCCTTGGATCGATGAAGGGTGTCGAAGGAACGAAAAACATGAAGATGATGGCTTTAATACATCGTTTATTTTTTCTCCCTCTCGGAATTGTTAATTTGGAAAAAAATTATCTATGTAGGGGGAAAATCATCACATCCTAAAGTGTGAACATTTATAAACTAATTAATTCATTATTTTCTCAAATAAAAGCAAAAATATGATTATCTTTGTGGAATTCTAGCTCTTATTTCATTTTGATTGAGTTTATATAAGGGTAACTAAATAAAAAATTTCCTAAACGCAATAAAAGTGACGATGAAAATCAAAAAAGTTATTTCACACATCCTAAAGTTAATTCATTATTTTTCTCAAATAAGAGCAAAGACATGATTATTTTAATAGAATAGACGATATAATTCAAACAACAGGTTATTGAAATATGTAATAGGTACAATTATATATGTTGCAAAAAGTGTTTATTTGATCAATGAAAAATGACAGAAAATAATATCATATAATAACATTTAGTCACCGTCGAATTTCAACGGGTTATATACTAATAGTAAATAAAATACAGGCTTATATCATTAAAGTTAAAATATAGTATTGTGATGAGAAGTTGAAAATGAGGAGTATACTTGCCAAATTTAACTTTATGTTGTTACATTTTAATTTGCTTTCAAGCATTATTATGATAAAGGAAAATGAGAAGAGATTTTGTGTGACTAATGCATATAATTATTATGATTAAATACCAAAATAATTACTATTATTATGAGTAATTAGAGATAATTATTTGATTTTACAATTCTTAATGTTTTGCTAATTTTACAACTTTTAATGTTTTGCTAATTATGTATATTCTTAATTTTCTTTGTAAGAGTTTTCATATATAACTTATAAATTTAAATTAATAACTTTTGTTTAGACTTTTTTTCTTATTTGAACTATTGGTATATTAGATTTTAGTATTTCATATCTAGAGCTTTGAATGTCTAGGGTTGTTCACTTGGATGGATTAGATCTTAGTCTCATGAATGTCACGTTAGTAATTTTAGAACTTTTTTTTTGTTTTTTCATTACATTAGATTGAAACATCTAGAAGGGAATGTATAATTTATATACACGCTTATTTTATTCTTATCAACTATATATTTTCTACCTTAAAAAATTATGAATTGCACCAATCAGAATAAATATTTATTGGAATCATTTTCTTCAATATGCGGGTACATGTTATTATTGCTAGTGTATATAAACGTGGGAAAAGAATACAACGTAAAATACAACAAAGAAATTTGCCTGTGCGGTAGCCAAGTTTGTGTGGCCTTAGATCTGCCATTGTCCACATCGTCTTTCAATGTGACTTCACTCATCGAAGAACCGAATAAGTATGTACCTTATCTCATATCGTTTTTAATGAGATTTCATCTATTAAACAACCTAAATAAATATTTAAAATCAATATTTTGCACCAATAAATTAATTTGACCAATTATTATTGAGTTGATCAAATGAATTGCTTTATTATATATTCTAACAATAAATATTGCATTAGATAATGAGTTATTGTAATAACATATACTCCCTCCGTCTTTGAAAAGTGAATCATTAATTCAATTTGTCTAGTGTATCATTTTCATTTTAGAGCATGACCCCCGCAACTCTTTACAAACATCTACCATATATTTTTTGAATGATGGGTCATAATTTTCACTCAACAAACATCTACCACACATTTATTAAAGTGATGGGTCACTTTCTCAACTTGTGATACACTTTTGTAGGGTGAAGAGAGTAATTGACAATAGAGATACTTTTTAAAATTTAAACGAGTTTGGATATTTAGCAAACATCATCATTCTCTAGTGCACTCAACTATTCGAGGATTATCCTCATTGTTTCGAATAAATAAAAAAAGAATTCTATGATATTCTTAAATTTAAATAGAAATTTAGAGACTTATTCTAAAAATAATACTCCCTCCATTCACGAAAATGTGCCTTACTTACCCCTTTTTCTTTATCCATGAAAATGTGTCCTACTACACTTTTTGTACCATCATACCTTTCATTATTTCCATGATTTACCAAGTTTTACATTTATCTCACTCGCAACTTTATTACACTAGTACCCAACTACTCTACTTTTATTACATTCACAACAACTTTATCAACTTTTTTTGAAACTCGTGCCAAACACACGCTAGGGCACATTATCATAAATAAAAAGAGTAATAACTACCAAGCATATTGCATTTAATAATTTTAAGAAATTTAATAAACAATGACTCTCATCGATTTTCAACCGGCTACTCCTTAGTTGATTATAGTCAACCCTAACTAATTATTATGTAATTAAAAATGAAAAGGAAATGATGACCAAAAAAAAAAAAAGAGAACTCAAACGCTAAAATACAAAAAATAGACGCACCTGATAAGTTGTTGCTGTCTAGGTTAATATTTTCCAACGTGGAAATGTTGAAGATTGAAGGCGGAATATTTCCTATATATTATACACGACACCAGTAATTAATTCGGAAAATAATATATTGCTCAACATAAATCTCCCTTGTCCCTTGAATTAAATTATAAATCATATTTCATAGATTTATTTTTACCTTGTAGGTTGTTTTCATAT
Organism: Schizonepeta tenuifolia; assembly: GCA_029490685.1. Classification (NCBI taxonomy): domain Eukaryota; kingdom Viridiplantae; phylum Streptophyta; class Magnoliopsida; order Lamiales; family Lamiaceae; genus Schizonepeta; species Schizonepeta tenuifolia. The sequence goes on from CM055956.1 coordinate 122,964,292, forward strand.
AAGTTTAGAATCTTAAGCATGGTCAAATTCCCAATTTCAGTTGGTATATTGCCATCGAACTGGTTCGTCGGCAAGCTCAGCACCTCCAATTCTGTGCATCGGTAAATAGTCGTTGGAACTTCCCCACTGAGTTGATTACCCCTGAGATAGATTCTTTTGAGTTTTGGCGTATTACGACACGTGTCATTTGGTAATTGGCCAGATAGCTTGTTAAACCTCATGTCAATTTCTACCAACTCAGACATGTTGGTGAAGATCCCACTGGGTATGGAACCCGTGAAATTGTTGGAGCTAATGTCGAGAGATTGAAGAAACGTTAAGTTTTCGAGATGAGGAGCGAGGTTTCCCTCGAGGGCTAAACCCGAGAGATTGAGGGCGGTGACCCTATCGTGTTTCAGGTCGCAGGAGACGCCGATCCAGTAACAGAAGGAGGTGTTACTGGGCCAGTTGTTCCTCAAAACACCATTTGGGTCGGAAGTTATGGCATCTTTGAAGGCGAGTAGAGCTTCTTCATCAGTGGTTGAATCGAAAAGTGATTTGGTGGAGGTGAGAGTAAAGATGTTGAAAATGAAAAGCAGAAGAGTAAAAGAGAAGAACAAAGAGGTCTCCATAAAAATGGTGGTGGTACGTTGCAATCTAAGTCTGTAAATGATGATGAGATTTGTAAGTTGAACAAGTAGAGGATATACATGTATATATTTTATACTAGTGTATTAGATAAAGGCTAAATATATGAGAAGAAATCTGTGTTTGACTTTTCTTTTTCTTTAACTGAAGTAAACAACGAAAATCACTATTTTAATAAATAATAGAAGTCAATTTCCAAGTTGCAGGGTATCTATCAAGATCTGTTTGCTCAACCTTAGAGAGAGTCAAGACTTGTCGTGTTACTATTGGGCATTGAGATAAAAAATAAAAGTAAAAAGTGAATAGGTTCATTACTTCTGAAGGGTTAAAACTTTTCTAATTTGGAACATGACAATATAAGGGGGACATCTAAATAAATAAAGTATGACAATATGATCAAGGGCGGAGAGAGTAATTTTTCACACTAGCTAACATATATTCCCTCCGCCCACAATATGATTGCATATTTGTATACGACACGGTTTTACGAGATTGGTTGGTAGTAGTGGATATTATTGTGAGTCAAGAAAGTGTCTTGCTCTAAATGCGAGTACAGCAGTGAGGATATAAAATTGAGAATATAATATATTAGTGGACCATACTACTCTAAACAGAATTGACAATCATATCGTAGGCAATTAACTTTGCAAAAATTGCGTACGTACCATTTTTTATATTGGACAACTCATGTTTTTTAATGTTTGTGTCTAACAAAAGATGATTTTACTATTGGAACAGAGGAAATACTTTATTTTAACTTATATCCTACTATAAATAAAAATCAAAGTAAACAGAGTAGAAGATGAAAGATAAAAAAATCGAAAAGGGTAGTTAATTGCGGTGGTCGTGGTTGACTTGTTTAGATATGACTACAAGAAAATACTTCAAATTTGAAATAAATAGTTGATTTATGATTTCTTTATTTATTTTAAGGCAAACACTCTGGTGCATAATGTCCACCATACAACACCGGACCCAACCCGCTCCGACCAGCTGATACCGGCACGTGAATCTCACTCACTACAGTAAATTTTTTTTCAATTTTATAATTTTTTTTCCAGATTTTTCCTGCTCTTTTTTGTTGTTGTCTCTCCAATTTTCTCTTTGCCGCTTCTTCTTTAGTCAAGATTTGAGCGAGGAGAGCCGAAGGCTTCGGAGTGAGCAGAAAAATCCAAATTGTTGCCTGCCGATTATCCTTATATTACTAATTGGAGCGAAGACGCATCCGTAAAATCGGAGCCGAAGGCTCGGCCGAAAAAAAAATACATATGTAAATGAAAAAAAAAAGAAAAGAAAAAAAAAGTCTTCGTCAACTAGTCCCAATCGGCTCAAATAACTAAATGTGGAATTTATTATTGCATTGTATTACTTCTTTCCTAAATTGCATAATTTAGTGTGTGGTGGACCTCGTGGTAGGTATATTAAAATGACATTTTGTATTATTTTATTCGATCGGATTAATTTGTCCATCATATTATCTATCTTGTTCACATGTAGGCAAATCAGAATTTATTTCTCTTTTTTTTATCATGACACATCACCGTTGTACTTAAAAAGTGTAATTTATCTGTTCTGTATGATTTGCAGGTTACTGCACAAGGGACATGATTTACCTAGTGCGCACTAAAGATAAGGGTTGGAGGTTTCCACAATATAAAAAAAAAAGAGATTTCATGTTACTTCAAATTTAGATCTGTTTATCAAATTATCTCAACAAACATCCTCACAAATAACCAAAACTCGATGGCCTCTAATTTAATAATAGCAATAGTACAAATGACATTTCAATACTCCCACCGTCCAGCATCGCTGACCCTCTTTCCTTTTTGGATCGTCACATGAAAGATGACTCATTTCTATTTCAGGAAATAATTATTACATTCACATTGATTTTACATTCTTTATTATTTTTTCACACTACTTTTACATTATTTATTATTTGTTCTTAATCTCCGTGCCGAAATGAAAAGAGTCATCTGCATGGGACGGGGGGAGTATAACTGACCAATTTTCTTGTAATGAATTCACATCAAAAACCCTAAATCAAATTATTTTATTTTCCATGAACCCTAATTTAATTGATAAGCCCTAATTACACCAAATTAATTACAATGAAAAAAAAAAATTGAATGTGGTATAAATTCCTTACTTTTAATTTGCTCTCTCGGATTTGATGGACGATATCCAAAGGCTTGTGGCGCAGGTTATGAACTAAACCATCAAGCTATATTTTGTACATTTCAAAGTGTATTGAGTATGGGAATAATAACAAAGTTTAGCGTTCATCTAATATGTAAGTTGACTATATAATGTAATCAAATATGGCTCTATTGTAAATATAGATAAAATTTTTACATCTAATTAAATTATGATCTTTGCTAAATGAAAAAACTTGTGCTTCTACATGGGATGAATATTGAATAACATAACCATGCTGAAAAAACTAAAACCCTTGAAAATCACATATTGAAAACTCAGGGTCTGAGCCTAACTAAAACCTATTCTCGATCATATACGTTGCTATTAATACTAGAATATAAAAACTTGGGTGCAACATTTTGCACCGTGCAATACCCACCCACCCGACCCAACCCGGTTGATCTGGGTTTGACCCGGGTCAACTCCCTTTGACCAATTTTTTTCCAGTTTTTTTTTTTAATTTCCAATTTTTTTTTAATTTTAGTTTTTTTACCCTTCTTTTTTTGTTTGCCGATTCTTTTTTGGTCAAGATTCGAGCGAGGGGAGTAGAAGGCCTCGGAGCGAGCCGAAAAAATCCAAATTGTTGCCAGCCGATTATCGTTATTTTAGTAATCGGAGCGAAGGCGGAGCAGTAAAATCGGAGCCTTCTCCGATAGGGTCCGTTGAAAAAAAAATCTGGCAATAAAGAAAAATATTAAAAAAAACAAGTGCGCGTGAGACCCACGCGCGGGTCGGACGGGTCGGGTTCCGTGCAGATTGGGTTCATAGGTGTGCACCCAAGTCCTTCTCATACTAGAATAGGAGAAAGACCACTCATCTAAATGTTATAGGTTACTATTAATACTATCTTGTGAATCAACTAAAAAACACGACAAGTTGTTGAGCTATGAATGAAGGTCGTCGGTATCGCCTAACGGTTCTATTACCGCCGCATCATAAAAGCCCTCGCCTCCTACTCCTTCTGCTGCTGCCTCATCTCCATATCCCTCGGTGCCTACCGTTTCTCTTGTTGCCTTATCTACATATCTCTTGCCACGGACTACCGCTTCTGTTGCAAACACCAATCACAAACACTACTACCCCAAGGGTGAAACTAAAGTTTCAAAATAAGTAGTTTGTGCAACAAATGAATTTGTAATCTCAGGATACCTAAACCAGGAATCTTTTGCATCAAATATGGCAAGAGTTGGCAAGCAAAGCAACATGATCCGACGTCCGTGCTTCACATAGAATGGCACCACTCGCTCTGTATCATCATCAATCTTCAAAACATCATCAAAGTAGGGAATCATAATGAGCTTAGTCCAATTGTTGTCCATGATCATGACACAGGTCTCTGCAAAGTCGTAAGATTGTGTATGGGGGGTTGACCTCTTGCCACTGTCGCAAGGTCAAGGAAGTTAGTGATTAGTTGTTTCTTCTTGGGGGAAGAGCAAAACGGACTCTTGTAGTCATTATTCTCGAGAGTAATTCTTCTCTTCAAAAGATTGCATGTGGGAAGTCTATTTTGAAGAGCTCCCCAAGAAAAAAAAAATAATAACCTAAATAATAAAAATATTTGATTTGCTTATTAAATAATTTGTTTTATATTTTATATGAAAAGCTGACGGAATCCTGTCCTAGCCAACTGACACCTCATGAAGCAAGGAATACATCACCTTGGTTGAAAATGATCCTGAATTTGATCCAATCCACACAAGCGAGTAAGCCCTTGAAGGCTTTACTGAAATCCTACATAATTATAGCAAAAAATCCAAGAATAGTGAAAACTATTAAAAACTCTAACCTCAATTGTTGAGCGAAACCAGAAAGTTATTTCTGAATGTTTGATATAGTGAGAGCAGATTAATTATTTGACTTGCAAATCATGACTTTAGTTTCACTTATTCATTAATATACTTTTTCCCCCATTTCTGTTTCTCATGAATGATAGTGGTCTGATTTAGAGATACTTGTGCATAGTTGCTGGTATATATGATAGAGAAATTTGTGGTCTGATTTTTATACCTAGTGCTGCCATCATTATGGTCATTGGCATCATATTTATAATCTGGATGGATATGCCAAAAGTAAAAATCTGTTAAATGTATATCAGAAACAGAGTGAGGCTTTGGCAATGTAGTCTATTGGCAATATAGTCTATTATTACAACTTAAAACTCAAAAATCGATATCACGCATTGCTCCTTTGGACAGAAATGTTGATCTTCCCTTGATAACAAAGTAAGTGACACTATTTGAGTTGCTGCATTTTGTTGTAATGCTTCATTTACCCACTCTCTTATTCTCATTTCTTCATCGAACATATCATTTGTTGGCTTCTTCCCTGTGAATATCTCCACCAGCATTGTCAGTGGGGATTGCAACTTTTCTGTTTTCGTTTTCTTATAAGACGAGTATGACAATCACCGCAATGACTAGTATAATCAACGAGGGCGCCATATACTTTTCTAACCGGACAGCCTTGTTTACCTTGGTTGATCCGCCATCATCTTTTGAGCAAGGTTGAACATCAAACCTTATGGAACCACAAAGGTTAAAGTTGTGGGAAAAGGATTGGGCAGTGAAGTAACCAAAACGACCTCCATTTGGAATTTCTCCCTCCAATTGGTTGTTGGATACATTAAATAACTCAAGGTAGTTGAGATCTTCCAAGGATTTTGGTATGGAACCAGAAAGATTATTCCAAGATAAATCCAAATATGTCAAACCTCTGACATTTCCCAAGGATTTGGGAATAGATCCGGTTAAAGAGTTATTTGACAATCTGAGTGTTTGTAATGATTGGCAACCATCAATTGAGCTAGGAATATTGCCTGAAAATTGATTAAAGGATAAGTCCAGAATGTTGATTGCCTTCAAATTCCCGAGCTGAGATGAAAGTTGTCCCATGAAATTATTTGAGGATAAGCTCAAAACTGCAAGATTAGTAAGAGCCCACAACTTTGGAGGGATGGTGGAATTCAAATGATTGGAGAATAAGTATATCTCTCTCAAGGATGTAACATCACCTAAACATTCAGGAAGCGAACCTACGAGCATGTTAAATATAGCCCCAAATTATTCATTCCACAAAGGTCATCAGGGATAGACCCAACCAATTGATTGTGAATAAGATATAATCTTTGAAGTTGCTTCAATTTCCCAATTGTTGGTGGAATGGGTCCACTCATCTGGCAAACTGCCTAAGTTTCCAATTTCGGAGGGAATGATACCCGTGATGCTGCAAACTGCCTAAGTTCCCAAAAGAAGCGGGTAAGGTACCATTCAGTGGATTACGGGATACTTGCAAGAATTCCAAATTCCGACAATTAGTTAAAGAAGAGAGAAATGTCAACTCCTGGGTTAGGGAATCCGCTCCACTCAAATTGTTTCCCCCAATGAAAAGTGTTTGAAGAAGTCTCAAACTACCAAAGTCTGGTATGGAGCCACTGAAGGAGTTGAAACTCATGTCCAAATATGCAAGTTTAGAAGCATTGGTGATAGAGGTTGGAATTGGGCCATTCAGTTTGTTATAATTCAATCGAAGCCCTTCAAGATTGAAAAGTGAATGCCCCAAGTCTAAAGGAAGACTACCTAAAAACTAATTGAATGAAAGTTGTAATGTCTTCAAAGATGAAATATTGAATATGGAAGGAGGGATGGAACCAGATAAGGAATTGCCAAACACACTGAAATGATGGAGGTATGGTAGAGTGCCAATCTCTTTTAGTAATTCACCTGCCATATCATATGTAATTAAGCATGCATGCATGTGATTTAAATCATACTAAAATGAGGAAAATAAAGATCATGTATAATATATGCACCTGTGAAATCATTATAAGCCAGATTTAACTTCGCAAGCATGCTCATATTTCCAATTTCCCGGGGCTTATTTCCACTCAAATTGTTTTTAGATAAATCCAACACCTCAAGTTGATTGTCATTGAGAAAAAGTGTTGTGATGTTGGGCATGTTGTTGCACATATCATTTGAGAACCAACTTAATTCATTATATTTTTATCCCAAATGTACGTTAATCAGTACCTAATAGTTGAAACCAAGTAAGATTCCATGTCCACAGCATAATTCTAACAATTAAACTTTAATGAGTATGTTTTACTTTTTTTTATTTTAAAAGAAACTATTGTATAACCCATCGACGGAGAATTATATTTAATAAAATTATTAGATAGTAATATGTGATAAATTCAGAAATAATATCATTTTTTTTCTTCAACATGAAATAAATTCACACTGATTTTTTCATATTAAATATTAAAAATTAAATTTGGGCAAATATTAATCATTTGATATAATATTCAATAGAGGCGTTTATCCTTCGTCCTTTCTAAAATTTCCATGGAAAGATTCTATTACCGGCGCAGTCAACTCCATTCGTTAGAAACAACTTCCATTGAGTCTCTGCACCTATCAATTTGTTAATATACAAATAGTACGAATAGTAAAGCATATATATGATGTCAAACAGAGCGTTCTAGATCTTTCACATTTATTAAGTCATACAGAAAAGTGTTTGCCCTAAATCATCACAAGTGTGTCGATCTTTAAGACATTTTAAGCTGACATAAAGATTTTGTAAACTTGTTAGTTAGAGAGATATATATAGCTTAGATAGTGCAGTCTGGATTAATTTACCTGATCGACAAACTGTTGTTGGAGAAATACTTGTTGAAGATGAAAGCATGATATTAATGACATACCTGTCAACTTATTGTAATCGAGATACAAATTTTCAAGTTGTGGTAGATGGAGGAGAGTTGGGATAGCTCCTGACAAACTATTGTTGAAGAAGCACAAGAATGTCAAGGAAGAAGCTCCACTTAGAGATGCGCTGTAAATGTTTAATATTTCTAGTCTTGAGAGATTCCCTATTTCTGCTGGAACTCCTCCATCTAAAATTAATTAATTGTTATACATCGGTCAAGAAAATTATACAACTTATTTACTATATAACAAAAGTTGATCAATTGTATCCTAGAATACATCTGAGAGTGTAATTGATTCTCAAGAGGTATATTATCACAAATAAAACATTTGAAAGTATTGATCTCAAGAGATAAACACAATTTGTTGAATTCAACAAAAATTGTCGAATTGGTAAGTATATATATATATATATATAAAAAATTCTTTCAAAATCCTACTTTACATTAAAAATGATTATTTTTTCTTATACTAATTATAATTTATTATTATGAGTTTTCTCATATTATAAAAATCTGACTATTATTTTATTAGAGTTATCAGTGAGATTCAAAATAAAATGATCAACAATATGGCATGATAAGAATTTCAACTTTCTTCTTCCTTCTTTTCACATATAAAAAAGGGAAAATGTTATTGGTGTGATAACATTTCTATATTTTGTTTAGATTTTTGTCCATTGTACCTATCATATTTACATATAGGCAAATTAGACTCCATATTATTTAATTTGCTCAGTTTCCCCAAACTTTTGAATAGTCTCTCCGAAACAAAACAACTTTTTTGAAAAGGTTAAAAGTTCCCGAGTATAATTTCGGATTTGTTCGATTTTTAGGGCACCGATCAGAACCAAATCTGAAATTCAAATTTCTTAAAAAAATTAGATCCGGTCCGATCTGAAATCTGACAAATCAGAACCAAATTTTATATTTCAGTTTGATTTGATTTGGATTTTCTGATTTCAGTGTTTTCCCAATTGAAAATGTAAAGACTCCTAGTATTGAATAAATGGCATGGGCTTAAAGTCCAAAATATATTGGGCCAAAATTATGAAGGAATCTGATAATAGAAAGCAAAACTGAAAATCTGGTAAATATGAATCAGAAACAGAGTGAGCCTTTGGCAAAATAGAGTTTATTCCAGCTTGCAAATTTCAGGTAATATATAATTACAAAATTCCACAGGAAAGTTCATACGACCTTGCTTCAAGAATCATATCGGCCCACAACTTCGAGCCTGTGAATGATTAGAAACTGTAGCTCCTACAAGTGCTGTTTTGATCTTCTGCAGAGTTGCCGCTGCTTCAATCATGTTTATTCTTTCATCTGCTGAAACTGCTAAACACTTCATTGCCAACTCAAACATTGACAACATGCATTGCTCCTTTGCAGAGAAATGCTGATCTCCCCTCGATAACAAAGAATCTGCTACAATTTCCGTCGCTGCATTTTCATGTAATAATGCTTCACTTACCCACTCTCTTATGCTCATTTCTTCACCGAACATTTCATCCGTTGGCTTCTTCCCTATGAATATCTCCAGCAGCATTATCCCAAAACTGTACACATCACCATTCGTCGACACTTTCCCTTCGGTTCCATATTCTGATTGCATTCATTCATCATTTAATTTCTAAGGATTAGATTTAAACATTAAGTAGAAAAATAATATATATAATGGAATTGAATCTGAAAATCAATTAAGTATAACATTATGCATGATAAACCTGGTGCTGCATAACCAATGGTGGCCAATGTTTGAGTTTGGACGAAAGCTTCCCCTTCCTCGAAAAGCTTTGCAATGCCAAAATCAGCAAGATGAGCAACCATGTCTTCGTCGAGCAACACATTGCTTGGCTTTACATCGCAATGAACAACTGGGAATGTATAACCATGGTGAAGATATTCCAGAGCTGCTCCTACATCTATTGCTATGTTTAGCCTCTGTTCGAGATCCAAACAACACATGTTTGAATATAACAATTTATCCAAGCTCCCATTTGGCATGTGTGTAAGAATCAGAGCTCTGAACTCTGATTTGCTACAACATCCAATAATTCCAACTAAGTTTCTGTGTCGAAGTTTACTCAATATTTCAGTTTCAGTCTCAGAGCTCCTCACAGCTCTTTGCATTTGCTGGTTGAACACTTTCACCGCAACTTTCAAACCATCGGAAAGAGTTGCCTCAAATACAGAACCAAAACTCCCACTTCCAAGTAGGTTGCTCTCACTAAAACAACTTGTTCCCCTTTCCAGTTGTATGTAAGAGATTCTTCCCCACTCCTTAACCGGTGAAATATCAATGGGGATTGCTACTGGTTTTCGTCTCCTTAAGCAGAAGAGTATGACAACCACCGCAATGATTAGTATGATCAATGAGGGTGCCGTATACTTTATTAACCGGACAACCTTCCTTGATCCACCATCATCTTTTGAGCAAGCTTCAACTCCAAATCTTATCCAACCACAGAGAGCTAAGTTGTGGGAAAAAGATTTTGCAGTGAAGTTAGCAAAATGACCTCCATTCGGAATTTCTCCCTCCAATTTGTTGCTGGAAACATTAAAACGCTCAAGAAACTTGAGGTCTTCCAAGGACTTGGGAATCGATCCAGAAAGATTATTGGAAGATAAATCCAATTCTATCAAACCTTTGATATTTTCCCAAGGATTTGGGAATATATCTGGTAAAATTATTATTTGACAAGTTGAGTGTTTCTAATGATTGACAACCATCAATTGAGGTTGGAATATCACGCGAGAAGTGATTAAAGGACAAGTCGAGAGAGTTGATTGTCTTTAAATTCCCAAGCTGAGATGAGAGTTCACCTATGAAACTATTTGAGGACAAGTTTAAAGACAAAAGGTCAGTAAGAGACCAGAAGTTGGAAGGGATGGTGGAATTCAATTGGTTGTTGGCTAAGTTGATCTCTCTGAAGGACTTAACATCACCCAAACATACAGGTATTGAACCAAAGAGCATGTTAGTAGCAAAGATAAACTCCCCCAAATTATTCATTCTGCAAAGATCATTAGGGATAGTCCCAACCAATTGATTCCGACTGAGATATAATTTTTGAAGTTTACTCAATTTCCCTAAAGTTGGTGGAATGGGTCCACTCAGCTGATTCATATCCAAAACTAAAGTTATCAAACTGCTTAAGTTTCCAATCTCATAAGGAATGACACCCATGATACTGCTGTTAGATGCTATAAAATACTCAAGAGAAGAGGAAAATTTCCCAATGGAAGAGGGTAGGATACCATTCAGTGGATTATCTGCTAGTACCAAGCGCGTCAGATTTCGACACTTAGTTAATGAAGAGAGAAATCTCAACTCCTGGGTTGGGGAATCCGCTCCACTCAAATTGTTTCTCCCCACGTTAAGTGTTTCTAGGTTCCTCAATTTACCAAAGTCTGGTATGGAGCCACTGAATGAGTTTGAGGCCAATTCCAAAAGTTTAAGCTTAGAAGCATTGGTGATAGAGGTAGGAATTGGGGCATTCAGTTTAAAATTGGAATTCAAATAAAGTTGTTCAAGATTGGAAAGGAAATGACCCAAGTCTGAAGGAAGAGTACCAGAAAACTCATTGAATGCAAGTTGTAATATGCTCAAGGATGACATGTTGAATATGGAAGGAGGGATAGAGCCACTTAAGGAATTGTTGCACACACTTAAATATTGGAGGTATGGTAGAGTGCCAATCTCTTGTGGTAATTCACCTGCCATATCATATAGAGAATTAGTCAAATATAGCCACTTGGCAAAAGAAAAGTGCAAATATAGCCACTTTTTTAAAAACGATCAAATATGCTCAAGGAATTGTATGCTAGTCGTGTATGCATGTCGTGTATGCTGATATAGTCGTGTGTGTATTATTGTGTATATTGCTATGGCCGTGTATGCTGGTCGTATATGACGATCGTGTATGCATAGCCATATTTGATCGTTTTTTAAAAAGTGGCTATATTTGCACTATTCTTTTACCAAGTGGCTATATTTGCACTTCTCCCTATCATATATGTAATTAAGCATGCATGCATGATGTTATAATAGTAAACTGCTATTTAGTCATAACTTGTGATAATTTCTCGTACATTTTTTTCGTCTATTAAGGAATGACCTGCTATTTAGGCATATTTTTTTTGAAGTCCCAAAAAAATAATTCCTTTGTAAATGTTTTACTGTATAGTGGTATATCACTTTCTCCGGACCATGCATGTGATTAAAATCAAAATAAATTGAAGAAAATTAAGATCACGTATAATATATATACCTGCAAAATCATTATCCGCCAGAGCTAACACCGTAAGCATGGTCATATTTCCGATTTCACGGGGGATGCTGCCCCTGAAATTGTTGTTAGATAAGTCCAGCACCTCAAGATGTCTGCATTTCCATATATTTAGCGGAAGCCAACCTGATTGTATTTTTATTCCAAATGTACGTTAATTAGTAACAAATAGTTGATACCAAGTAAGATTTCATGTGTATAGCATAATTCTAACAATCAAACTTTTATGAGTACGTTTTACTTTATTTTACGTTGAAAGTAATATTTAGAACTTTTATTATGCTTTTTGATTGAACATTTTGTAAAGATTGATCAAAATGTTTATTTGCAAAGAGTATCTTGTATATACGTATATTTTATTATAAAAAAATGAAGTATTTAAAGGGATAAATTTATTATCCCTAATTTTCTTTGCTAAATGAAACCACAAAAGAGAACACAACCTTAAATTAATATTATCAAAGGTTATTAATAAAAGTAACAACAATATTGATATTTTGCGCATATATAATACAATATCTATTGGTAATATTAGTGTGGTCGGCCACATAAGTTAGAAAAGGTAATATAGGTTCTGAAAATGGAAATATAACCAAATTAGAAAATCATAAATCTTGGGGAAAATGTGATTATTTACGAAGATATCATAAACCTCTTGAGGTAATTCACGTGTCGTATCATATGTAATTAAGCATGCATGCATGCATGATGTTATAATAATAAGCACTCTCTAATTAGCATTTTATTAAAAATCAGAAAAAAAAATCAAAATGACAACATGAAGAAGCATCCCAAAAAACAAAAACTATACATATCTTGTAAAAGAATGACAAAAAGCATCCTATTTAAGCACAATTTAGTCATAAAGTTTGATGGTTCCAACTTGAGAATAACTTCTCGTACGTTTTTTTTTTTTTTTTTTTTACCTTTATTGAAGAATAACCTCCTATTTAAGCATATTTTTTTGAAGTCCAAAGAATATTCCTTTATATAGGTCTTAGTGTATAGTGGTTTAACTTTCTAGGAACAATGCATGTGATTAAAATCATAATAGAAAATCTTCGAGTTGATTGTCGTTAAGAACAAGTGTTGCGATGTTGGGCATGTTGTTGCACATATCACTTGGGAGCCAACCTCATTGTATATATTCATATCCCAAATGTACGTTAATTACCTAATTGCTGATACCGAGTAAGATTTCATGTCCATAGCATAATTGAGTAGAGTGTTTTTTTAGGACTGTAACTTTTACTGTTTTCCAATCATAGACCAAAATTTTACGGACTTTCAATTTTAGAACAATTTTTTAAAATTTGATCATTTTTAGGACAAATATGTCCTAAAATTGAAGACCCGCTAAATTTTGGCCTATAATTGAAAAATGGTAAAAATTACAATCCTAAAAAAACACTTTACTCTAGCATAATTCTAACAATTAAACTTTGATGAGTATGTTTTACTTTATTTTATTTTAAAAGTAATATTTAGAACTTTTATTAGGCTTTCAACTTTTATTATGCTTTTCGATTGAACATTTTGTAAAGTACGATCAAAATGTAATTGCAAAGAGTATCTTGTATATATGTATATTTTATTATTAAATAATGAAGTATATTTATAATCTCTAATTTTCTTTGATAAATGTAACCACGAAAGAGAACACGACCTTAAATTATCAAAGGTTAAAAATAAAAGTAACAACATTCGAAGATATATATAATACAATATCTATTGGTAATATGACTGTGGCCGGCCACTTAAGCTAAAAAAGGTAATAGTGGTTTTGAAAATGAAATGTAATTGGGGAATCATAAACTGTGGGGATTGTGATTATTTTCATTTTTACAATTAACTTTCCTTTATTTACGTGTGCGGCCGGCCATAGTATGATAAAATAGATTTATTGTACCGTTTAATAGGAAATTTTTCATAAAGGAATATTTGCAGTAGAACTTGATACCAGCCAAATAACATATCAATTTAAAAGAGCTTTGTTTTACAAAATTAATTTGATTTGTCTATTATATTACTATATATTGAACATTGAATTGAAGAACAATATATAGTATTATATGTATTAAAATTTATAACATCAAGTCAAATCCATGCACACTAGTTCATTAATATATTCCAAATCGAAATTACTGAGGAAATTAGGCATGTTATATGTGAGTTACGTACCTGACAAACTATTGTTGGAGAAGACCAAGGATATCAAGGTAGTAATGTTGAAGATAGAAGATGGAATGTTTCCGGTTAGGGATGCGCTCTCAATGTTTAATGTCTCTAGTTAGTCTTGACAAATTCCCTATTTCTGCCGGAACTCCTCCTATTTTATTATCAAGAAAATAATACAACTAATTAGTTAATCACCATATTAAGTTGATATAAAAGCTGCGAATTGAATAAAATTCCATGCTTAATAAACAAGTGGACTAAAGACATGTGAATTAAATATTGTGGATCATCATCAGTCGATCTACAATATGCATAATACATATACATGCAGATGCAGATTAAAATTAATCCATAGTGATTCAAGAAGTGATATTTGTACCTCGAAAATTGTTGTAGCCCATGTATAACTCTCTAATCGCGCTCAAACTCCCAATTTCACTTGGGATTTCTCCACTCAAACTATTGTTGGAGAAGACCAAGGATATCAAGGTAGTAACGTTGAATATAGAAGGTGGAATGTTTCCGGTTAGAGATGCGCTTTCAATGTTTAATGTCTCTAGTCTTGACAAATTCCCTATTTCTGCCGGAACTCCTCCTATTTTATTGTCAAGAAAATTATACGACTAACAGTTAATCACCATATTAAGTTGATATAAAAGCTGCGAATTGAATAAAAGTTCATGCTTAATGAACAAGTGGACTAGACCATGTGAATCATCATCAGTCTACAATTAATATGCATAATACAAATACCTGCAGATGCAGATTAAAATCACATAGTGATTCATGAAGTGATATTTGTACCTTGAAAATTGTTGAAGCCCAAGTATAACTCTCTAATCGCACTCAAACTCCCAATTTCACTTGGGATTTCTCCACTCAAACTATTGTGGGATAATGTCAAGATCTCAAGATGTCTGCATTTCCATATATTTGGCGGAATCCGCCCTTCAAGTTTATTTCTATGGAGATAGAGTTGCTGAAGTTGAGGCATACTGTCCAACCATGTTGGAATTTCTCCAGTGAATAAATTCACTCCCACATTCATCACCTTCAAACGACGTAGTTTAGAGAGCTCAAAGGGTAGGAAGCCCGTGAAATTGTTGGAACTGATGTCCAAATATTTGAGAAACGTCAGGTTTCCTAAATGTGGAGCAACAGTTCCAGCAAGGTCCAAACCAGAAAGATTGAGAGCAGTGACACGGCGGTGCTTAATGTCGCACGTGACACCAATCCAATTACAAACTGATGCATTGTCGGACCAATTCGTGCTCAAGATAGCATGGCTGTCGGAAGTAATGGAGTTTTTAAAGGACACAAGGGATTGTTTGTCTGTGGTAGAATTCAGAAATAATGCTGCGCCCAAGGAGAGCGTAATGCTATTCAGAATTAGGAAGGCTAAAACAGCAAAGAAAATGAGAGAATATTTCTCCATTATTTTTCTACACGTATGCTTTCTCTGTTTGGGTTTTGTGAATTCGGTTGATGGATTGAGCTGTTTATATAGAGTACACAGTAGAGTCAATGGTATACTCTATAAATTTGCTACTATGACAAAATAGTTTTAGTTCTAGTAACTTTTTGACTTTTCTTTGAACAAGCTAATTTCCAATAAATTCTTCTCGTTTACTTAATATCCGAGCAAAGTGTCATCTATTATATAATTTTAATTGTTGAAATGAATTTATGGTTTTATATAAAAGTGTTCTGCCATTAGTTAAAATGTTCTATTTGAATTATTTGTCTACACCTGAATTTGTTATTCATTATTTTCTAAAAAATTTAGAACTGTTCAAAAATAAAAATAAAAATAGAAGAATTGCAACAGCTCATTTTAATCTATACTTATTATAAAAGAGCCTTGTTTACAAAATTTGGATTACCTATTATACCCTTAGTATATATATATGTATTATAATTATTAATTTATCTAATATAAGAATATAGTAATATTATATATTATAGAATATAGAACGAATATAATACTTTAGTAAGTTTTAGATTTATCTTAGATAAAGTAGTGTCCATCAGTGTTAAAATTGATGTTGGGTGAGAATAAAATCCTATTAGAAATAGAAAAGTGATTATTATAATGATAGTAAAATAATTTAATATTTTTTATAAAGTGAAACTGTATATTATCACAAAAGATTCCGGCCAAGGTACTTAATTTGTGGGCCAAGTTCATTTCCTAAAAATAGGGTAATTAATCAATCTTTTCGGGCGAGCTCCAGCGGATTGCCTATAGTAATAGACTATTGTTTAAATTTAAATATGCTTCAAAGAAAGCTGTTTGAATTAAAATTACTAAAAACCTACTTGCGATTCACTATGTCACACAAGATGTTAAAATGAGTACAATAGACAGCCTTACAGCATTGAGCACCATGTAAACGTTATTACAAACTCTCTCCCTTCCCCTCCCTCCCTTAAGAGAAAGCCTAGATCACAAATTAGCACCAGTTGGAGCAACACAAATTAGAATTAAATACTCAGTTAATTTTCAAGAGAAGAAGGCAGACAAAAGGAACCTTCTACTGCACCTTATTTGTTTGTCAAAATGCTTCAACGAAATGTTTATGTAAAAGTAACTAAATAATGAAAAATAGGGTGCCAAACTACAAATACGCATTGAAAGTGAATAAACAATATGCTAATATTTGTAATAGATCCAATTACATAAGAGTAGGAGAAAGTCCCAAATATAATCTCCTCATTATGATTGTGACCTCTGTTGATATTTGATCAATGTCATTTGTTGAGCTCATTTCTCTTCTTGGTTGTTCCCTGCAATCACTTCAACATTAAACTAAATCTAATTAAAGCAATAGCTTAAATAATCTTACCTTTTATTCCTCTGTATGTAGTCACCACAATATGCTCATGAAATATTCATAATTTCACTATCCAGTTCAGCAGAATCCTCTTTATGTTGTTGTTCTAATTATCATGTAAATGTTAATTTCCATCATTGACTAATATAACATATACATAATATGAAAGGTTCTTGTATAAAATTTCTACATGTTGTTAGAACTCCTTTGTACACAATATTCTTCGTAAGCACATTCTCTCTTATTTTTGTTGCATCCGGCTTGATCAATACTTTTGTGGTAGACATTGACGTTCCTCGAGAAAGAGCAACGTATAACTGTCCATGAGAAAATACTGGGAATGGCAAGTAGACACCAACATTTGGTATAGTTTGTCCTTGAGCTTTATTTATTGTCATTGCAAAACAAAGCCTTATAGGAAATTGCTTCCGTCTAAACTGAAATGGGTAACCTTCATTTTCAGCAGGCGAAAGAGGAATTCTTGGTATAAAGACCTGTTTTCCCAAATGTTGCCCGAACATTATCTCTGCCTTAATAACATTGCCTCTAAACTCTTTGCATACCATTCTTGTGCCATTACATAGACCATTTGACGGATCCAAATTCCTTAAAAGAATTATTGGACAATTTTTCTTCAAAACCAACTTATGTGGAGGTAAACCATTTGGTGTTAAAGAGTTTAGAAAATCAACTTCATAATATGCGTTGGTCTCATCAATAGCTTCATCAAAACTATTGAAAACTTTTGCATCCCCTGGAAACATCGAGATCAACTCATCATTAAGCTTATCCACATGCTCATTTTAGGAGTTAAAATTGCTCGATTTGTCATGTACTCCGCTGAATGTGCATTCTGTTGTAAATTCGGAAAAATGGATTGAATGAGTCTTTTAATGGAACTTTTTTCATTATCATACTTAATGACCATCTCATTCGGAAGTTGTATGTTGCCTTCGTCATCAGTAGGTTCCTCACCATTTCCTACTCTTAATAAAAACTTGCTGAATTGTGGATCATTCTTCGATCTCATGTTTATGGACAATTTGATTTTTTTCATTTTGGGCCACAAAAAAAGACTTAACCAAACTTGCAGATATAGTTTGTAGCTTTAGGCACAGCTGGTAATACTTGTCTAAAATCTCCTCTGAATACTATCACTTTTCCACCAAAATCATTGTCATTTCCCATCACATCCTTTAACAACTTATCCACATTTTCAATTGCCCATTTTTTTTGTCACAGCCCCAAATCCCGAGGGACGGCAGAAGCCGGGGTGCGACTGGGGTTGGATTAAAGAAGCGGGGAAGAAGGGGGCTAACTGACTAAACATACATGAAAAGACATCATTAAACCATGAACAAGACTTTAATATAGATAAGAAAGAGTTAATCCCTAAGGATTACTCGACAAAAGTACAAAAGAAGCTAAGTTTATAATTACAGACTTAGACTATTGAGAATTGTTCAAAGTGTACATCCCAAAAGGTTCAGAGTTCTGCAGCGGAAGAGTTCTAACTAAAGCAACCTATCTTTCAACTCAACATCAACCGTCGCCGCTCACCGTCGCTTCAACCTGCACATTTAGAAAGCAATGCAGGGCTAAGTACAAACGTACTTAGTGGGCACGATGCCGAAATCATAGTCATATGTATAAATAATCTGGCATATTATAACCGTAGCGCATCGGGGTTTTGTTGAAAAGGCCCGTGCCTACTAAACATTTTCTGACTTTTTCTCATAAATCACTCGGCCGAGTATTTTCAGGTATGCTATGTTCAATCTTGACCTCTACTAATTCACCGTGGCTGGTTACCCCTCAACAGGATACCACATACACCACAGGTTACAAAGTGCACTAACTCTGGAAAGCACTTAGCAGCTAACTCAGAGCCGATCGTTAGTTAATCTAAAGTAGACTAACTCTAAAAGTCTGGAAAACCCGAAGGTTAACTCAGAAATCTGGAAAACACGAATGTTAACTCAGATAGGTACAAGAGAACTCACATAAAACAGTTGAAACAGTTTATGCCAAGATTATCACTTTGAAAACACAATTATCAAAGCGATAAATAATACTTTCGAGTTGTGGAAAAACCCACATTTTATTTGATATAGATAAAAGTCCACCTTATAAATACAGAACTTAAAGCAAACGCTTCCAACTTCGGATCTTTCGTCCTTTCTTTACAGTTGGCTTCCTCCTTCATCGTAAAATAAATATACTTAAGAACGGGTCGTAACGATAATCGATTAAAAAGAATCGAAGAAGGTTTAAGTTGTTTTATTCTTTAGGCATTTGCACGCTTAATTAATTCATTTTACTTAAACGGGAAACGAGACTCGTATTAATCTCGTTAGAACTTGGAAGATCTCATACTCGACTCTCGGGTCAGTAGAGATGGTAGTCGATATCTTAATACGACTTTAAAGATTAATAGAAGCTAAGTTTGAAGGAATCAACATAGGCGATTTACTTTAACTCTTTGAACGATTTAAGGAATTTCTCGTTTATTACTTCTTTAAAGAAAAGATAAGATATGAGGTTTCGACTGGTCTCCATCACTAGAGGTCTTGTACTTGACTTTAGGGTCAGTAGGTAGATGTTCGATAGATAAAAACGGCTTAAACGATTGAAAGAAACTAAGTTGTGAACCTAACAACTTAGAAAACAAGAAACTGAAAATTCACTGCACAGTCCAGTAACTCTGGGGGCTGTCCAGAACAGAGGACTTGGAAACAGGGGGTGAGCCCTGTACCACTAGAGAGCTTAGGAAGTCTAGTTTCTGCTCCAATTTACGGATCACAAATCCGATAAACGAGCCGGAAGTTATTACAGTTTCCGGCAGGGGTCGCAAAACTGCCGTGGAAACCCTAATTGATTAATAAGTTCGACGTATAACGTCTTAGGTTCGTTTTAAATTCTCGTATTCAACTTTTTTAGAAACTGGACTCTTAAAGTAGTCATCACGTACCTCCGTACGTGACAAACTTCTTCTCAACTTGTTCAAAAGTACGACGTTCTAACGTCGGATTTCAACTATCACGTACTAAACCAACAAAGAAAATCCAAACGCGTTCTAGTTCTCGATTACAACTATAATCCATAGTATATTAACTCGGATGCTTATGATGTCAACTAGAGAAATATTCCAAATTTCATTATAAACAGTAATATCAACTTAAAATTCTCATCCGACATCTTGATTTTCAGTTATAACTAGATATTCGTCTCTTACGCGATTTTTAAAAGTTGTCGGTTTTTGTTCAAATCTTACGACGTTAATCTACGTCTAATATAAATCATTTTCATGCATGCTAACATATCTTATCATCATTATAACTCAGTTTATAAGGTGATTTTAGTCTCTTACATTCCATTAAACATTTTTAGAAAATTTTCCAATTAACTTCTATTATCAACTAATATGATTTGCAACACAATCAACTAACAAATCATCACTTAATATCAAACATGTATAAACCCTTATTTACTTTATAATTTTCTGGTTTTAAACATATATTAAGGGGATGATCTTCTTCTCTAATTAACATCATTTATTCACTAATCAAACTATTATCACAACTATTAATCACTTGCAATTCCAAAAACAACTAACATGCAAAAACCCCCTAATTTATAATTCAAACCCTAATTGAATTTCATAATAACATAGGGCTTTCAATCCCTTTTCATTCCAAACACTAATTAAGCATCTACTAAACATGAATCCATGATCAAAAGAAGAAAATTAGAAATTCTATCATTTTCCCAAAAAATTCTGCATTGACAAAAGTTTTAGGATTCTTGGTTTTGATCATTTTTAATCCATAATTAATCTATCTAACATATCTAATTACATTATTCTAAGATCAAAACATCCATACCAAACCTCCAAAATTTCGAACAAAAAGAAGAAGAAAAGAAACGGAAACTAAATGGATAGGATTGTAGAGGATGAAAATACCTAGAGAATTAACAAAGGATGTATGATGTTTTGTTGGATGAATTAAGGACTTGTGTTCTTTCTTCAAGCTTTGAAGGTGCCTTCAATGGAGAATAGAGGTGGAGAAGATGAAGTTGAGGGAGAGAGGGAGAGAGTTGCCGAGAGAGAGAGTGGAGAGAGAGAGATGGAAAAGGTTTTGTCTTAGGTGATGAAATGATGAAAAAAAATTGAATGGTGTAAAGTGTAACTTAGGTGTCACTTAGTTAATTAAGTCAACATGCATGGCTACACCTAAGCATGTGAGGTGGCGGCTGCATGCACGGGGTTAGGAGGGTACGGGTTTTTCCGGCGCGATCCGACGTTACGGGAAAACGAACGACGAAAAACGTTGTTCGGTACAAAAAATTGTCGCGATTCGATTTGACTTACAAATTCTAACGTATGAACTTAATTAGAAAATAAATTTATAAAAATTTATTTCGACAACAACTCGAGACGACAAGTCCGAGTTTCGTCCGGAAAACGTAAAAAAAACAAACTTTCTCGGCGTGTTCATATTGCGATTTTGTAAACGTAAAATTAAACGGTTTTCCGTTCTTAGCTTACAAACTAAAAACCTTTCGTATGCGCTAACCCTTAGCCTTAGAATTAAGAATTATAAACTTAGGCGTGCAAAGCCATTTATTTAATTAACTTTAAAGTTTTTAGAACGTAAGGAATTTACGGGGCATTACATTTTTGCCATAGGTGCTTCATCCCATAAAATTAATTGTGCTCTACGTAACAATTCTGCAGTCGCACTCTGTTTAGAAATTGAACATTCACTAGATTCATCAACATTTATTGGGATTTTGAAACGTGAATGTGCTGTTCTTCCCCCAGGCATTATACCAGCAGCAACTCCAGATGTTGCAGTTGCAAGAGCTATTAGATTCTTTTCTCTAGCTAATAATGCACGATATAAGAATGTTTTTCCAGTTCCACCCGGTCCATCTATGAAAAACATTCCACCTTTTTTTTCCTCTATGCAACCCAAAATCATTGAAAAAGCTTTCCGTTGTTCATCATTCAACTTTGACTGTGCATTATGATCGTCCTCGGGTATTTCTATTGACATTTCATCTTTTATCTCTCTAGGGCATTCATTATCAGTAGTTCCAATAGAAATAAGAATCTCTGGAAGATCATAAGAATTTATACTTTTCCCCATGTTGTCTAAAAAAGAACTTATCTTTTTCAAAGTTTTGGAAACTCTTTGTTCAATTGAAATGCCTTTTTCTCTTTTAAAATCTTCAGACATTGCATCAAAGTAGGTATCCCAAAGGATTCTAACATCTGTTGGTGCACAATGCACCAAGATTATTGCAAACAATCTCCGTAATTCATGTGGCATCTGAAATGTTATTGCCTCATTCAGACACTCAATAATACTTTGGTCAGCTTCCAACAATCCTCTTTTTTGTGCTGCTTCTTTGAAACTGGAGCACTGCATACCGTTGACAGTAAACAAATATTGGAAAGATCTTGCTCCCCTAACATGATTAAATAGTAGACTAAGATAATATCTTTCTCCTTCAATTGGACTTACAGCACTAAGACGTCCAATAACATTGCCTCTTTCCCTTTTGGTCCAGCGTTTACTTTTTTTATCCCACACATATTCCTCTGGAAATTCTTTGTAAAGATACTTCCTTGCATTTTCACATGTATCACACATGAAAAAATATTCAGTGAGCATTGTTTTTGAAACATGATCCCACACCAAAAGATTTTCCAAATTTTGGTTTGCGTGATATGCTACAAACTGTTTATTTGGAAGGTGAACCGGCAAATTTATGACTGCTGGAAAAATGTCATTCAAACCAAATTCATAAATTCTCCACTTGCCTCTTGAGCTGATACCCAACGTGCATCTTGAAATTGTCTAATCTCATCAACATGATTTTGGTCGGTGTTTTGGGTCATTTGAATCGCCACTCTATCATGACCCTTATAGATATATTTGTACAAATACTTCACGGCTGTGATACCGGAACAAACCTCAACATTGATGTGACAATTATATCTAGTTAACAAATACGCATTATATGGGACAACCCAACGGTTGTCTAGATCTGCATTTCTTACTCGTAGAGTTGATCCATTATCTCTTCTCTTATAAATTGGATATCCATCTTTACCTTGAATCGTGCTGTCACAATATGACCGTGGGTAATGGCATTTGCATTTGCCTTTCACCATACAAGAATTCTTGGATTCTTCTCTCCACAAGGACCATGCATCATATGTTTCTTCACTAATTCAAACAATTCAGGATTGTTTTCTTGATTAGGAATTTCGGCACTCACAAACTTATCAATTTCGTCCGTAGAATTGATCTTATTTTCAGACTTAAAAATTATGAGCATATGGACATGCGGCAAACCTCTTTTCTGAAATTCAATTACATGAACATGTGCTGCTACATCTCCGAAAATCTCATTCTTAAATAATTGATCTTTCAGGTCTTGCAACTTTGCCCGAAATACTCTAGAAGTTAAATCAGGACGATCTTGAGCTGTTTGACCAACATATAACCTTTCTTGTATTTCTTTCCATTCAGGGTTGCAAGTCATTGTAATAAATAGATCAGGTTTCCCAAATTTCTGTACTAATGCCAATGCATCAAGATATCTACGCCGCATATCTCTTGGACCCCCAATAAATGTTCTAGGAAGAATAATTCTTTTGCCAACTTCATTCCCTCTCAATTCTCCTTTAAAGACACTGTCAACAATTCCTTGATATAGTTCTGCTCTCATACTTGATTGGTTTAGACGAAAATAATCTAATCTCGTTGTCTCCACTTTTATATACATATCAACTGCAAATTGTTGTAGGAGTCTCCCTGCTAATAAAAGTACCGATTGCCTTGGATTTCTTATCTGTAGCTTGTAGCAAATATATTCTCTACATGATACATTCTTATCATTTGGTCTCTTCACACCTATAAAAATAAAACAATACCATATAAAAAGTCTTAAAACTTACACTCTACAACATAAAAAAAGCAAATGAAAATGGCTTTAATAAAGCAAACAAACATACCTTGTTGTTCCCTGGAGATTATTTCTTCTGCGGTTATAATTCTTGATAATGTAGAAACATCATCAAGATTATTGTTATAAGAGGAAGATGTTGTGGGAATATTTTTTCTTATATTTTGATGCCAACCTGTTTCACCTCTTGGAAAAAGGAGTGGATACTGCAATGGATCGTAACATCCGTAATAATGCATTATTCTATGCCTTTCGCCTGAATGATCATGAACAACAATATCTCGCTCCAATGGTATATTGTCATTATTACCTTCAACCCATATAGCTGCAACTTGATCTGCTTGTGGAGAATTATATACTCGTTGATCTAAATTCACATCTTTTGAAATATGAAGCTGAACAGTATCCATCGAAGGATAGTCTTTTAATCTTCGAAATATAGTTGCATATGGATTGACCTCCAGAATTTTGATGAGCTTCTTCACAATGGTTTCTGATATTTTTTGATTTTGCATGATGTTCATTCTGTTCTCCACCTCATTTCCTGTCTCATAAAAATATAACTGAAAAAAACAACCACGAGTTGTCTCTTGTGGGATCAATCCTGGAAGATCATGATAAATCATTCCTTGTGCTCGAAAAGAATAAACTCCATGTCTTGCAGATGCAAGCTCTTTATCCAATTTTACACCAAACGATGTAAATGAGAATATAGAGTTGTACGAACGTATATTTCTTCGGAAGTCTATAGATTCTTGTGATTCCGATGTATATAATTCATACAACTCATTGGGAACTTGAGATAGTAGAACATTAACTTTTCCATTATCACAACAAAAATTGGGAGGCTCAAACTCAAATCTTGCAGCACCACAGTGAATGCAATCGGGTACTTTTTTTAATTCATGGAGTAGTAAACCTAAAAGAATAGAAGATGTAATGAAAATCAAATCATATGATTTATGATATATTTATAAATATAAATTTCTTAAAACTTTGTATTACTTACTATTCAAATCACATGAATTCCGTTTACGTTTTCTTTTCATTTGTAGAAGTCTTCTTTGTCGATATACTTCAGTAGGTGTAATATTCTCTAAAATAAAAAATTATAATTAAAGAGATGGAAAAGTGAACACAAAAGATATTTGAGTTAACTTTAAACATAAAAAAAATTAAAATTAAAATTTTATCAAAATAATTTCACAAAAAAACCTGAAGTTGAGCTTGATGTAGGCACTGCACCATAAAGACTCATTCTTTTATTTTGAAGAAAATCTGCACGAGCAAGTCATATATTAATTATATCCAAGAAGGAAAATTGTATAAATCATACATGCACATGTGTAAACGGAATAAAAATACAGGCTTGTCTATTAGTATTAACAACCAGTGAAATTTTTGTCAGTTGATTTGCACAACTCGCAATTACTGAAACCTGCAATCTCCTAATGGTATAGCCTCTTAATTTTTGGATTTATCTTATATTGATTACTTTGATGAGCACTCGTATATATAATAGCATAAAAATAGAAATTGATGTTGGATGGGTATCAAATCCTATTAGATATAGAAAAGAGATGATTATAATGATAATAAAATATTATAATAATTCAACTAAAGTGAAAGTGTATATCACGTGTAATGGGTATCAAATCCTATTCGATATAGAAAAGTGATGATTGTAATGATAATAAAATATTATAACAATTCGACTAAAGTGAAATTGTATATTAACAAAGAATACACGTGTACTGGATGAAAGATATACGAATGGAATGTTATATTAATAATAATAATAATTCTAATACTTCTCCTAATAGAGTACCGATTCTTCTCCTAATAGAGTACCCATATTCTTCTCCTAATAAAATACTATCATCATATATGATAGAATCGCTCACCTATATAATACCCACCGAAGAGATTGAAGAACAAAAGCACCAACGAGATTGAAAAAGAAAATATTAGGATTCTGGAAATCTCTTTTGAAAATTATCTTTCAGGTTAGTCTTTTATGATTATCAATTTACTGGTTTGGTATATATTAGTTCATGCATATTTATTGGATGTAATATGCGTATCTTTCATTTTTTGAGTTATAGAAATTGCTTTTGGGGGAGGGAGAGGAAAGATAGAAATTGTTTCCCATAGTTTTTCTTACCTTTACGTCGTCAAGGTATAAATAATTTGTTCACAATTACTTCTCGTCTCATGTAAATATATATACAATTATATTTATGTTTGTGTCTCTCAATTCAAGTTTGTAAACTATTTTGTGATAAATTAAAGACAATTGAATCTAGAAAACTTGTAGATTAACGTAAAGATAAAGAATATAAAAAGTAAATCATATCTCTCTCTAAAGCACATGTAGATTCTGCTTGGCTCCAATTTAGCTTGTAGTTTACGTGTGTTTAACTACATTGATGTTTAAATTTTGATCTTTTTCGTCAATCAGAATCCAAAATATTTGTAATTTGAGGGTAAACTCAGTGTCACGTTGTAATATATAATTTACTAACAACTCCCTTTGATGCCGTAATTTTCATTTTTTTTTTTGTGTGCAGAAATTATGGTGGGTGATTCAACAGAGTCGATACGTACCTTACAAATCGATCAAAGATCATCCTCAATACGATTGAGAACTTTAAGAATTGGACTTGAAATATGTTGTGGAATCAACTTAACTACAAGGGTTAAGAAATTGATGATGATAGACATCGAGGTAAATAATGCAAAATTTAACTTACAAATTTACATTAAAGTAAGTGTAATTGTACTTTAACTAATATAATAATTATTGTTTTTTTTTTTTAATTTGCAGGGTGTCCAAATTGGACTTACAATGTTCAATGGTGACATAGATAATTTTGCAAAAACATTTGAGGTGGACAAAACATATACGATCTCAAATGCAGAGGTTAGGAAGGTTGATGAAAGGTATCCGAGCATACATAAAGAAAAAGAATTGGTTCTCAAGAAGTACACTGTTGCGAATGAAACAATGGATAACATCGATCTCAAGATAAATTACAATTTTGTTCAGTTCAAAGATATAGAATCAAAATTCAAAAAGAGAGAAGTATTTGGTAAATCTCAAATACCTATTTTTCCTTATTATTACTAATTGGAACATATTTTTAAGTATAGTAACATATTTGGATGTTTATATTGTGCAGATGTTTATGGAACATTGGTACAAGTTGAAGAGAGTAAGATGGCACTCGGGCCATTCTCAACAAGATCAAAATCTGTGCGGAACATAACTATAATAAACAAAGAGTATGTCATTTATCTATATTGTTCTTATTATATGTTATTTTTATTATCAACAGATATCATATTCATTTTTCTAATAACTTCTATTTCTCATTTTTATAGAAATCAATATATGGACATATGTCTTTGGGAAGATATGGCTATAAACGAGGGAAATATGCTGCAACAAATTGTAGAACAAAATCCAATGATTGCCATCACAAATGTCAATGCAAAAAATTACTCTGGTAAACCCCATTCATAATTATCTATTTTGTTTTCTGAACATTACATGAGTAATTATAAATTATTAACTGCAGTGTATATATCAGGTGGCATGGAATTACAAAGTACAATAAGATCCATATTACAGATTTCACCAAAGTGTGAAGACGTTGAACAGATGGTGCAAACGTATGAAATTCACTAATTTCATTTAATTTATTTTAGATACTGTCATTTAATATATAAACTTATGTTATTTTTTATTATATACGTAGTTAAAATGAAATTTATGATCCTTTGAGAATTGCGGAGGCAAAAATGATCCAAAAAATAGTGAGCGCGAAGGAAGTGACGTTGGAAGACCTTAAAGATGAACTACACACACTATCTAAGGTACTATCTCTATCTCTCTCGCTATAACAATTTCTGTAGAGATTCCGGATAAAAAAAGTGTGAAAATCTGAAATAGCAAATTTAATATCTAAAAACATTACATTAATTATTAGATATAATAATGATAAGTTGATATGCTATCAATATAGGAGTCATTCTGTAATTGTTGATTATTAAAAATTAGATCCAATTAGACACTAAATGTAATTAATCTAATTTAACTGTTCATATTTCAGGAATCTTATTACTGTTTTGTGGGAAGTGTCGATGGAGTTGAGAATATATCATCTATATGGTATGATTCGTGCAAAAAGTGTGCAACATCGTGTCCAAAGAATGCTGAAATTACAATATGCAAAAAATGCAAAGAGGAAATTACTCAGACAACACCAAGGTAATCACACACATATATACACATGCTTAAAAACTTTATACGAAGATAAATGATACATGTATTGACTTTTTTTATTTAAAATCATTACAGATATAGAATAAGCTTGAATGTGAAACAAGGAAATCACAGTGCACGTATTACAATGTTTGATGAAGTTGCAGCAGTGTACGTAGGATGTTCGGTGGATGAGTATATTTCATCAATAAGTGAGGTGAGTATATAACATAAATCATTATATTACACTAAATAATTTAAGTATGACGAAAACAATTCTGTGTACTATATATAAAAATTAATTTGATTTAATTTATTTTAACAAATATTATTCAACAGGGTGAAAAAGATTCTCCATATTATAGAGGCATGATCTTGCAAAATTCGACAGAAGTACGTTTCATGACCTCAGCCAAGTATGTAACATTCGATCGAAATGGAAACCTCAATGTTATAGCCAATGCAATAAAAAAAACACAATCCAGTGCCATCAATGCAAAAATTGCAATTACCCCAGTTCAAGAACCGCAAAAAAATAGAGGAGAAAAGAAAAAATCTAAAGCAGCAGAAAAGAGAATCAAAGAAAAGTGTCAAGCCAACACAAGTGGAAGTGCCAAATAGAGAGTTGAAGGTTCATAAAGTGCAAGGAAAGAGGAAAAGAAGAATCCCAAAAAAGTTTAAAGATTATGAAGCAAAGATTGAAGATTGCATTGACATACCAAGCGATAGCGATGATGATGTGCCATTGGATAAACTAATCTCGAAAAGCAAAAAGAAGAAGGAATGCTCTCTACCCATCAAGGTCAAACAAGAAAAAATTTAATATATATTTGAAGTTTATTTAGTTTTATAACTTTTACTATTAGTTTCAATAATTTAGAGGCATGTTAACAAAGACATAGTCAGTTTTGACTTTTACTCTTTTGTTTAATTTTGCTTATATTCAATAGTACATTTACTTAATTTTTTGTCCATGAATTATATCCTCTTGATTTTTGGTTACATCAATAAATTAACATAATTTAAAATGTAGATTAATATATATTTGTACGAACATAAAAATGACATGATTGTATTATTTTACTCCTTATAAAAAAAAAAAAAAAAAACCACGTGCAAACAATAAAGTCAACAACTTATGTTTCTCCTTATAATAAAAAAGAGAAACCACGTGCAACGCACGTTGTCTCTGCTAGTTATCATAAAAATCTGGAAAATTAAAAAAAAAATTGAAAAAAAGAGGCGCGTGCACCCTACGCACCTCACACGCAATCGCATAGGGTGCGACAGGTCACATTCAAGTTATTGCCATCAAATAATAGAAGCACACTATTATTGTTGTGCTTGTGGACAATGACAATGACAAAAAATTACTTTCGGAGATGAATATTATATATAATGCCACCAAAGTTAATGAACTCTAAACTGCACCGCTTTTTGAGTTGAGTAACATTTTTTATTTAGGGATGCTAAAGTTGCTGGAAAGTGAAAATTGTCGTTGTTGTGTTTATTCTTTTTAAAATGTTGAGTCGGGAAACTAATCCATTTTTTTATACGAGAAAATTAATAATTTAATTTGTGAGATTCACATTCACATTTATTTTTAATAACTCCCTTTCTCTATTTTTGCTGACTACTATTATTAATTTCTTCCTGATTGAGCTGTCAAATAAAATGTGAAATATGTTGAATGAAATATAATCTATTGTGTAGTGAGGTTAATGCCCGGGCCAAAGGTCACGGGTTCGAGTCTTCCGTCACACGGTATTTAAATTTCCTTGTAATGTTGTTCAAAAAAAAAAGGTGGGACCTTATATTTTGGATAATGTTGTCGATCTATATATGGCAGAGATATTAAATATAAACTATAACATATATACTCTGCTTTGTGGAGGGATCACTTATTCCTGTAAAACTAGTATTAACTTAACTACTATATATATATTAAAAAAAAAAAAAAAAAAAAAAAAAAAAAAAAAAAAAACGGGATAAGCGATAACATAAGCTTAGAATCCAAATAAAATTTTAGAACTTTACAATAGAACCATTTATACTTTAAAACATTTAAAACTGAACCATGTTTGAATTTTTCTAGCTTTCATTTGTTTTAAAGTCTACATTTATTTTGTGTACTTTCTAGTGGGATGGGTTAATATAAAATCGTTTCTTCGATACAAACTAGCAAACATACTTTTCTCAATATATACTCATGCTTTTCAAAAATATACAATAATACTTATACAAAATGATACTTTGATGATTAACCATCTTTAACCATACATTGATTCATGCTTAAGATTAGTTTCTAGTTTATACATGTATACTAATTTTTATATGAACCAAATACTATATTTATATATATATTTTTAATAACTAGTAGAAACGCACGTTTTTTTGCACATGATAACAATTATGTTTTTCCGTTTTCTTTGATGCAAGGTAGAGAGATTATAATTTTTAAATATTATCAAAGTAGTGATTAAATATTGCTAATATAATAAATTTATTAAAATGTAAACAGTATTAATAGGGATTGATTTGTATTTGAGAGATAAATCCACAACTTTTTTAATATCAAAAATTTTTGGATATATATTGTGGCCATCACCCCAAATCTATTATACAAATTATATAAAATTATAATGTATATCTAATGATGATACAAAATATATATATATATATATATATATATATATATTATAAATAGGGGTATTATAGATAAATCAAAACGGTGTTGTGCCATTGGATTGTCTAATTTTTTATAAAGGTATAGATATAGATTATCTGAACGGTGTTGTGCCATTGGATTGTCTATTTTTTCTACAGAAATTGTTATTTATTATTTTCTAAAATTTAGACGAATCACAACAGCTCCCTTTTCTTCCATCCCTTTTGTCTTGATGTTTTGAGTCTTCGTCAACTGCTATTTTTTTGGTAATTAATTTGCATCACATTATTTCTTTTCTTTCTTTCTTTTTTTTTGGCTATAGATATTAAGATAACATTTCTATATTCTATTTGGATTTTTGTCCATTGTACCTCTCATATTTACATGTAGGCAAACTAGACTTCATATTATTTTTAAGGGAAATTTTATTCAGTCACACTATAACCGGCCATACACTTTAAAAAAAAGTAAGTTAACCGTAAAAATGGATATAGATACATTTCCCCTTATGTTATTTTCCCCAATTATGGTATATTTTTTTTAAATCCTATACTACTTTTTAAACTTGTATGGTTGAGCATAGTGTATCCAAATAGCATTACCCATTATGAGATAGCTCAGTTTCCCCTAAATTTAGATAGTGAGCACATTTGGGCTTGAAATTTCTCTAAGTTGGTTATTGATGCATATTAATTATAACATCTGATGTGAATAATGAATAAATTGAGTTCTTGTCATATAATCCATATATGCTTGATAACTAACAACTCTGACAAGATATTCAATAGAATTTTGCATATTTTCCATTAAGAATTATGGAAATAATGCTAGCTTGTGTCACTATCTATTTCTACATCACGAGTTGTGAGCATTTACAATTAGTCTCTCCACTCACATAAAATATTTGAGTGCATTGAAATTTTGCAATTTCTTCTTCTTCTTCTTAGGTTGTAGGAAGAAAATAATCATGCGGCACTAGCATAAAGAAAAGGACTAACATTGTCCATTAATTTCTTTATCACGTACCCACCTTTCTAGCTAACTCCTTCTTAAACACCATCGAATTAAACAAACATCATTCCATGTATAGTTTTCTTCCTCCCTATTTGTACTATTTTTATAAAAATCAGTATATGAACAGTAATTTGATTCAAAATTCTTTATTTTAATTTATTTGAATATCTGATTTCCTATCTAAAAAGAAATGGAAGGGATTAGAGATTGTCTTTTGTGGAAATGCGGACATATAGAGACTTCACTATATACATGAATATGATCGGCTCTAAAGTCTCTCCACTCACTAAATGTATTGGAAATTTTTGGCATATTTTTGAACGAAATGTATGCTTCTACTTGAGTGAAGCTTCCCTCATGTAATTTTTTTTTTTAATTAATTCATCTAGTCAATGTTTAATTAATTGTTAGTCAGGATTAACAATTTTTATTTAATATAATAATCAAAATTGAGATTAATAAATTTCAATTAAAAATAAAAAAAATCTATTTAAATTTTATTAAACTCTATTGAGATTTATAAATTTTAATTGTGGCTAATAAATTTGAATTGACAGTACTCATTTTATGATTATTGCTTACATGTCCTTGTTGGGTTATAGAGCCTCACAGCCCAAGAATTTATTGGGCAACAAAATTTCCTAATTTAGTTAGGTTATGTTTGATAAACGCTCACTTTCATTAGCAACTAAGAAGAGTTAGAGGCTTTTTCAGGATAGTATCTTATACCATAGTTTGAATTCAGCATAATTTTATTGTGGGCTTCGATTTGAGGCCAAATACTTGTGAAATTGCTCGGCCGTAGGACTAATTTTGGCCCAATCTAGTGTAAATTGCCATGTGCAGCCGTGTGATGAGTTGTCCGCCACGTCAGTCGCCATGTCACACACCTTACATTTAAATCTATTTTCTTATTTTAGTATTAAAATTCTGTTTCTGACTATTTTTAATATGTTACTTATTTGATAATTTTTAATTAGTGATTTTTCTCATTCAAGTATTAATTAATTATCTCATGATTACATCTTATGAATATTTATTTCTCATTAATAATTTTAACTATGACTATTTCAGATTAAATCAACATCTTAATTAATTAGGATTAATTGTTATAGCATATTTCACATAACTAAAATAATTGTAAAAAACTAGATAGTCATAGTTTTGTGAATTAATTGTAAAATAATTGCAACAATCAGTATCCAGTTTTTGACAATTATTTTAGTTATGTGAAATATGCTATAACAATTAATCCTAATTAATTAAGATGTTGATTTAAATCTGAAATAGTCATAGTTAAAATTATTAATCAGAAATAAATATTCATAAGATGCAATCATGAGATAACTAATTAATAGTTGAATGAGAAAAATCACTAATTAAAAATTATCAAATAAGTAACATATTAAAAATATTCAGAAATAGAATCTTAATACTAAAAAAGAAAATAGATTTAAGGGGTGGCGTGTGACGTGGCGACTGACGTGGCCAACAACTCATCAAACAGGTTGCAAATGGCAATTTACAGTAGATCGGGCCGAAATTAGTCCTACGGCCGAGCAACTTCACAAGTATTTGGCCTCAAATCGAAGCCCGCGATAAAATTGTCCTGAATTCGAACTATGGTATAAGATATTGTCCTGAAAAAGCCTCTAGCTCCAACTAAGCATGTTTATCTTCACTTTTTTGCTAAACTTTAGTAGTTTATATGCTTTGTTTGACACGAAATTCTCTATTTTGGATTTGCATCACGTTTGGTGGAGTTTTTGCATATGTGTAGCTAAATTAAGGTCACTTAAGCTAAAGTGGAGGTTCAAAGAAAATCAGAATCGAAGAATCGAAATAAAGAAGTAAGAAATCAGACAAAAATGAGAGGTAGAGCTAATTAGCGGAACTCCAAGGGAGCCAACCGGCGGTTCACGGGTGACCCGCCGACCAAACCGCCGAAAAAGCCTGTATCGGAAGTGGAGCTTTAATGCTCATCGGTGGGCCAACCAACCCTCTAGGTTTGGACAGCCGATTATGGGGTCCAGACAACCGGTTAGCCCGGCTGGATCGCCGATCGACACTTTTGTGCACCAAAAATTCCGAAATTGCCCTTTTTACGTTGTTACTATGCTTTAGCACTTCGTGTACCCTATATAAAGGGAAGGCAGCTCCAAAAATGGGATATCTTAACTATTAGCTTAGTTTCATCTTCCCAAAGTTTCCTTTTAGGGTTTGAATTAGGATTGATCATTGTAATCAAGTTAGAACGTTGGATTTGCACTATTTTGAGGATTTAATTAAATATTTCTCTATTTGGGTTCTTAGTATCTTTAATTATACTTTCAATTATCTTTTCTCTTGTCATTTCTTTACTTAATTTGAGAGATTCAATGATGAGATGTTCTTAATTTCCTAATTGTAATTACCTTCTCCTAATTGATTGTGGATTTGGCCTTTAATTTCATGTGGGAATTAGTGATCATCTTTCTTGCATGTCAAGTGTGAAAATTCTTAGTAGGTTTTACAAGCATGGAAATCAAATTCTATCAACATGCATGGTTAAGAGACTTAGTAGGTAATGAATTCATTCGTGGAAGCTTTTAATCTTTGTGCCTTTTAAAGTTGATTTATCGTCTTGAGTCTTAGCCGAGAGAGTCGATAGATTAATCTTATTTTGCTATCTTTCGAGAGATGATAGTGATTAGTTTTGTGATTGCTTCTCAATTAGGAGATTAAACATGGTTATATGAGTTAGAAAATTATTTTCATATCATCTAGAATCTGATCGAATCCTTAGAATCAATATTTGTCTCTTATCGTATCTTTGATCATATTTATGTGCTTAATTGTTTTTTATTGCCTTCTTTGCATTAATTTCCTATGTTAGTATTTGAGAATTCCAAAAATCATGTTCCCTTTATGCTTGAATAGTAGGAAAGTGTATGAACTTTGTTTTCACCATATTTTCGCTTAATAGTCCTTGTGGAGACGATACTCGATTACTATAACTACAATTGGTCGTTAGAGTTGCAAATAAATTGCTAAACTAAGTAGTGATCAGTGTTCACTTGTTATAAATTTAAATAAATGTATCTAATAGTGGTAACAACAAGTTTTATAGTTTAGCAATGATAATATATTTATCTCTTCCTTCAATGGGGGCACAAATTTTATCTTGTTCACTTGGGATGAAATGGATGGATAACAGAAGAAATATATGAGGTAAAATGAGGTATAACATTAAACCTCCATTAAGTATAAATTTGTTTGGGTTTTTTCTTAAAATGAAACCAAACAAGATATAAAGTGGTAAAATAATATTATACCTTATTTTCACTCTTTTCCACTCCAAGTGAACACACCCTTAGGGTTTCTTCCTTGTTATAAATAGCCCATTTCATTGTAATTGTGGTGTGTGCAGAGTGGATCTGAAGCACCCATGCTATACTTAGATCTGTAGTATCCTGATCAAAATAACACGATAGGTTAGGAGTAGATCGAAATAGCATGTTTGTGGATACAACCTCATCGGAATTTCTCTAGTGAAAAATACCTAGCTTGGCAACGCCTCTAAAATTAAATATAGTTACATGTCGTAACAAACTGGATAAACAATTGTCGTGTGTTTCTTTTCCTGCTTTCCTGTTTTATGAATGTGTTATTTCCCACCAGTCGTGTGAACTGATTTCACATTTCTATAAAAATATTTTTTATTAAAATAATTTGATTATTAAATATCTCAATCTTCCAACATCATGCCTTGTGAGTCAGACAATTTTACATGTATACATTTGATACGAATTTAGATCTAAATCTTTCACCCGTCTCAATATGGAGCACTTGTGCATAAATTTCACCTATATATATGTGAGCAGCGTGTGTGAGAAAAATGACACTTCCGTATTTATCTCGATAACTTGAGACTTCTATTGCAATTGATATGGGATGAAGGCCCATTGGACCCGAGTTGTTAAATAGGCCCAACGACTAATAGTGGACGATCCAGGAAAGGCCCAGATAAGGACAGGAAGGCCCGGGCTCATGGAGACTTAATCCCAAGGCTCATGGAATAGGAGTGAAGTTCCCATTTTACCCTTGCAAATACCCCTTAGCTACAGGATTTGATAACAATGTTGTATATTTGTAAACCTAAGAAAGAAGCTAATTGTGGATAAAGACATCACTTGCGTTTTATATACAAATATTTCAATAGTGTTCTCTTCACTAGCCTAATTCCAAATTTAGAGCCAAATATATTAAGATGAATATACACGAATTTTTATGAATTGAATTGTTAATTTATCTTACATGTGAATTTAATTCAAATATTGAAGCTTGGTCCTCGCTCCATTGAGAGCGCTAGCTTCTCTTCACTTATCCTTGTTAAGTTAGCAGCTGGAGTTACTCACGATACTAAAAAAAGTTTATTTTTGATAACCAAAAATGATTTTGTTGAAATGCATATCATTTTTTGTCATTGAAAAATTATGAATACTGTATTTGCTATTTATGAGTTAATGCTTAGGAAACCTTAGCTATAGATTTACTTTAAAGGAATCACAACAAAATCATTTTGCCTCAATTCTAAAGTCTCTTGAATGCAGAACATAACTAGAAGATCGATTTCAATAATACATGTAAGAAAACAACACATTATACAACTAATATATCTTTGGAAACAAGAGTCTCAACTAGTTCGCCCTCGATCTCCTTCTCCTTCGACCCACATTTCCTCTACGTGTTCTTCTCTTCTAGATTGAAAAGTGAATGGCCTATGTCTGGAGGAAGACTACCTGAAAACTCATTCAATGAAAGACCTAATAACTTCAATGATGATATGTTGAATATGGGAGGAGGGATGGAGCCAGATAAGGAATTCCAAATCACATTGAGAAGTTGGAGGTTTGGTAGAGTGCCAATCTCTTGTGGTAATTTACCTGCAATATGATATGTAGGCATGCATGCATGATGTTATAATATTCAATATATTCAAATATATTGCTATAACTTTATTTGAACCAGGCATGTGATTAACATCATAATAAATTGAAGAAAGTGAAATGTCAACTCCTGGGTTTGGGAATCCGCTACACTCAAATTGTTTCCCCCAATGCGAAGTTCTTGAAGGAGTCTTAAATTACTAAAGTTTGGTATGGAGCCACTGAAGGAGTTGAAACTCATGTCCAAGAATGTAAGTTTAGAAGAATTGGTGATGGAGGTTGGAGTTGGGCCACTTAGTTTGTTTGGACCCAAATAAAGCTCTTCAAGATTGAAAAGTGAATGCCCCAAGTCAGAAGGAAAACTACCTGAAAACTCATTCAATGAAAGACCTAATAACTTTAATGATGATATGTTGAATATGGGAGGAGGGATGGAGCCGGATAAGGAATTATTGTACACAGTGAAACCCTCAAGGTTTGGTAGAGTGCTCATTATACTTGTGAGATCATTATATCCCAGATTTCACTGCACAAGCATGCTCATATTTCAAATTTTGAGGGGGATGTATATTGGCACTGAAATTGTTGTAAGTACTCAAGATATCTGCATTTCCATATATTCATACTAGTTGACCATTTTTAATTCATGTATTTTATTATAGTAGTATAAGTAACGTGCACTCGCACGTTAAAAAAATGATCCTGCTAAATAAATATTAACGAGTTAATCTATATATAGTTTATTTTTTATTTATTTATTTTTAGCAATTTCTTAAAATTTAATATTCGATCACTAATGAAAAAAATAAAGAACAATAAAAATATTTTATCGTAAAGAGCACTCTCGTTATTTCTTGTATTATTGACGTTCCACGAATAACAGAATAACTGTAAAGGATAAATTTTCATGTATGCCCAAATATAATAGCTACTATTATTGACATTTTAATTTAATTATTCTTTTAATGTAATTATAAAAGTGCTAATAAATTTTCATTATATGAAATAAATGAATATAATTTTTTTGTAGTCTCTTCAAAAGTTAAAAATGAAATTAAAATATTAATAGATTATTTCAACAAGATTTGTTCATCTAAAAAATAAATTATATGAATATCTAAAATTGAAAAATATACTAATTATTTTAAGCAAAAATGTCAATTTGGAAAACTATACGTATTACTTATTTTATTCTTTTAAAAGTGTATAGTTTTCAAAATTTTGATACATTTTTAATATTGTTACTAAGTTTATGTTTGTACATCGCAAATACGATTTAGCTAATAAATGAAAAAATATTTATGCATAAAATTAACAATCAAAGTATTAATTTTAATCGAACCATTGTAAATAAGCCGAGATAATATATGAGTTATGCTCGAAGTTTATGATCTCTAGCTTAATTCGACTTGATTATACCCATATCTTTAAAATCAAGATCTAATATACAATTGAAATTATTATCAGCAATAAGAATTCAAGAGTATATGAAAATTAGTTAATTAAATACTAAATAAAGATACTTAATTCCTAATAATTTCAATAGTTTATTTAAAAAGTAGGGGCGGGAAGGATAGAAATTTCCTAAAAAATATTATATTACTTGAACATGGTTGAATCTAAAAATTATTTAAGAATTTTGAGAAGAATCTCTTGGAGGAGAAGTCAGCTTTGAGTTGAAAAAATAGAGAAAAAAAAAAACACAATATACGTGAAAAAATTCACATATGAACTTATAACCATATTGGTATAAAATATCAATAAGGTAAATCGTAAGATAGATATATCATTTAAATATTAATAAGGTAATTTTGATTTTAATTAAACTAATATATTTCATATATAAGGTAAATAATAAACTATAACTACTGTAAATTTGTATTTCTTTTAAGTAAGAATATATTACAATATTAACATTATTATATTACGCTATTGTCCTTAATTTTGCTTTATAGTAAAGATATTTTAGGCGATTCAAATTTGGTAAGACAATGCTTTTTTTTTATAGAAGTATAGATTTGATATTTCATATTTTTAAAACTTCTACAATTTTATATGAGAACGTGAGAATGATACGTTTTAATTCAGTTTTATCACATGGGAAATGCATATATTGCAGAAATGTAATGCATACATATTCTAATGCATAAACTGCAATAACTTAAGAGAGGATTTTAGAAGTAGCACTTTTCTTATAGTTTTTAAAATTGTAGCACTCGTTATAAATCCTTTAAATTTTGGCACTTTTTTACATTTTTGCCCTTCCATCACTTATCAAGTAACAAAAAAAAATTGTGACTGAACAAAAGAAAACGAGAATATCATGTGATATAGCCAATATAAGCATTGAAATATAAATTATAGCCCACCCTCTTCATAAATATAAATTATGGCCATTTTTTTGAACTTAAGACCTAAATACCATTTTCCCTCTTCTATTTGTGATCCATCACTTCTTGACCTATTTTATTGACACTTAATTCCCTTTTCAAATTTTTTCTTTCTTTTTTTTGTTTTTTTTTTAATTTTCCAGTTTTTTTCTTTTTTCTGTTTTTTTTCTTATTTTCCAGATTTCTTTTTCTTTTTTTTCATTTTTTTTTTCGTATTTTCCAGATTTCTTTTTCTTTTTTTTCCTTTTTTTTCTATTTTTTGTTATTTTTCAGATTTTTTTTCTTTTTTTCTGTTTTTTTTTTATTTTTCAGATTTTTTTTAATTTCCAATTTTTTGTTTGGCTCTTCGTTTTTTTGTTTGCCGCTTCTTCTTCGGTCAAGATTCGAGCGAGGGGAGCCGAAGGCCTCGGAGCGAGCCGAAGAAATCTAAATTGTTGTCTGACGATTATCTTTATATTAGTAATCGGAGCAAAAGCGGAGCTGCAAAATTGGCGCAATATAACATGGAATAATTGGAATGTTTGTCCCAAGAGTACCATGTCATAACTTGAAACATCTGGAACTAATTCGACAATTCGTCCCAATTATACCAAATCTAGAACAATTGACACTAATAAGGCTAAATTTGTACCTGAAGTACTAGAACAGTGGTACTAATATGACTAAATTTGTACCAGAAGTACCAACCGCCTCATACCCGGCCCGACCCGACCCGCGCCTGCCCGCGTCCGACCCGACCCGTTCCGCGTTTCATTAAGGGTATTTTCGACCCAAATTGAAAAAAATGGCCAAAATTTATATTTTTGAAGGAGGTGGGCCAAAATTTATATTTTAATGGTCATTATAGCTATTTCAAAATATGTCTCAAAAAAAATATATTCCACCACCACAACCCGCCGCCGCAGCCTCCGTGCCACCACCGCCGCCGTCGTGCCGCCACCACTGTCGCCGGCGGTCACAAAAAAAAAAATTGTTACTGAACAAAAAAATTCAATCACCACTTTCCCGCCGCCGCCGTCGTGCTGTCGACGGTCACAAAAAAAATTTGAGACTCAACAAAAGAAAATAATTCCACCAACGCTACCGCTGTGCCACCACAGCCGTTGTCGTAGCCGCCACTGTCGCCGGTGGCCACAAATTTTTTTACATGATTTTTTGGAAGTCACAAAATAAAATTGAAAACTTTGTAAAGTCACAAAAAAAATAGAAAAAAAATTGTGATCTCTACAAAAGCATGGAAAAATTTTGTTATGTCACAAAATATTCAATATTACAGATCTTCTTTTTTTTCGTGAATACTGGCCGTGTGGTTTTTCCCGAATTCCGGCCACGATACTTTGAATCGAGGGTTAGGACCAAGACCATCAGCTTCGCCTCATCGTTTCGCACCTGTAGGTGGTGGTGATGAGGGCCGAATCTACCAGATTTTACAGATCTGAGAGAGATAGAGAGAAAGAGAGAGAGAGAGAGAGAAATACAGAGTGAGAAAGAGAGAAAATAAATAGGAAGGGGGCGGTGGCGAGGGGGTGTGGCGGTGGCGAGGAGGTGATAGAGAGAAAGAGAGAAAATAAAGAGGAATGGAAGAGAGAGAAAAGAAGAAGAGGAAAGCAGCGGGAAGGCGGCGGTAAGACGGCGACGAAGGTAAGGTGGCGGCGATGAAGGTAAGGCGGCGGTGGCAACGGCGGCGGCG
This sequence comes from Schizonepeta tenuifolia, assembly GCA_029490685.1. NCBI lineage: Eukaryota > Viridiplantae > Streptophyta > Magnoliopsida > Lamiales > Lamiaceae > Schizonepeta > Schizonepeta tenuifolia. The sequence goes on from CM055956.1 coordinate 123,005,068, forward strand.
AGGAGGTGTGGCGGTGATGATGAGGTTATAGAGAGAAAGAGGAATAATGACAGAAAATAAAGAGGAAGGGAAGAGAGAAAAGAAGAAGATGGGATAAGATGGGAAATCGAAATTAAAGTGAGGGTAAAAAAGAGAGGAAGTGCTAAATTTTTAAAGAATTATAAGGGGTGCTAAAAACTATAAGAAAAGAGCTAGTTTGGGGTATTTTCTCATAACTTAAAGCATTAACATCATAATGCATAAATTGCTTTAATTTAATGCATATAAGTTAGGTGAGAGAAAATCTTAAAATCAACTTTGACCAATTTTGATTAATTTTAAATTTTTTTTCTTTCGAAAGTGGAGCAATTTTTTTTCTATTTATTCTTTTTATCTCTCTTTTCTATTTTATCTTCTTTCTAACATTCCTCTAATTTGGCTAATTAAAATATAGTGAAGATGCATCTAATTAAAGATCACGATGAGATTTTTAATTTGATATAAAAATCGTAATCTATGGATTTCAAACAAATAAGTTATGACAATTTAAATTTTAAAAGTATATATTTATGGTTACAAGAGAGAGAAATGGAGAATGAGTGGGTGAGATTTTTGTTTTCTTTATTTTTTTGTATAATTTTTTATTTCTTTTATAGAGAAATATAAGATGAAATATTTTTTTGGGTAGTGCTATTTGAACATATTAGGTCCAGACATACGATAGTAAAAATAGGGATTCGATGGAATTTTTTAACTAATAATTTAATTTTATAGTTTCGATAGTTTGGTTTTTAATAAACATACTCTTTTTTTGGTCATTCTCGTGACGTGTACGGAAAGTTTCTCTCGGCGTAGGCTAGTGCATATATGTTAATGTGCGCCGTCTACAACAAGATGAAGGGGAGAGGGAGACCAAGAAAGAATGCGGTGGTAATTCAGCAATCGAGGCATCCGCCGTCAGGTTCCCAAGTTAAGGGATCTCAATCAGGAAGAATTTTACCGTCATCGCCGGAGAAAATACTAATTTCTAAGGAGCTAAGTAATGGAACAATACAGAAAAACAATTGAACAGTGCAGGTCGACAATTCTCATGAAGCGGAGTCTTCTCAGACAGCAAGTGAGCGGAATGTGACTCAGCGACAACTAGAAACAGGAAAATTACCAGAATCAACTTGATCTAAGCTGGAGGAGGAATATCGGCCAACAAATCGAGGCATGAAATTAGGTTTTGTACCTCCTACTCTTAAAGATGGACTTCCTACTGCTTGTTTGTCTAAAGCTGAATTGGAGAAGAGTGCTCTAAAATGGAAAACTGCGATAACACTGTATGTGATTGGTGATGTTCCCACGATCTCTTACTTGAATGTGTTCTTCGAAAAACAATGTCAAATTGTGAATAAACCTGAGATTCCCTATCATGCAGAGGGATATTTTGTTGTTAGAATTATGAATATGGAGGATAGAGATCGAGTGTTGTATGGAGGGCCACATACTATTGCTAGTAGACATGTTATTGTGAAGGAGTGGGAGATGAATTTCTGTTTCGAGAAGGAGATTTTGAAGGAAGTACCACTTTGGGTTCAACTACCAAACCTGCCACTCAACTGTTGGAGTAGTGATTCATTGAGTCGAATTGGGAGTGTACTTGGAAAGCCGATGAGTGTACATCAAAACAAGCTCGCATCTCTTATGCTCGATTATTGGTGGAAGTGGATGTCACTCACCCGATCAAGTACACTGTGAATATAGAGAGAGATGAAGGAAAGAGTGTAGTGCAAAAGGTTCATTATGAGTGGATCCCTCCTTTCGGACAAAAATGCAAGATAGTAGGCCATGACTGTAAAGAAAAAGAGGAGAAAAAAGCTCCAGTTGCAGCTCCACAAAAAATGCAATGGCAACCAAAAGCTATGAATAAAACAAAGGGAGATCAACAGATGGATGAAGAGGAAAGCCAAAACAAATGTAAAGAGTAGGAGGAACATGCATGGGAGGTGACATCTAACTCTATTGTGAGAGAAGCTTCTAAGCAAGTCAATGTTGGCAATGTTTATGAGGTATTTAGTGTGTTGGAAGGAATTAGTAGTGGAGATGAGTAGGGCGGGACCTATTCTCCTTTGGTGTAAAATGAGGCTGTTGATCTAAAACATGAGGGGCTGTAACAAGCCCTTCAAACAGAAAGAGTCTCTTTCTGCAAAAACAAAAACTAGATATGGTGGCTATTTTGGAAAAAAGAGTGAAGAGCTTGAACTTCTCCAAAGTATCTTGCAAATTATGCAAGAACTGGAAATTTATGAATAACTATAATCATGTTGTTAATGGTAGGATATGGGTTGGATGGAATCCAAGAAGGGTTGGTGTGATAATATTGGAGAGTCATGAGCAAGCTCTGTCATGTAAAATTATTGATTTGAGCACACGGCTTTATTATAGAGTTGTGGCAATTTATGCTGTGAATAATAATAATCAAAGAAGGGATCTGTGGAGATTTATTACAAGGGTATGCTCCAATACATCTGAACCTATTTTATTTGGTGGAGACCTCAATACTATTTTGTGTGCTGAGGAAAGATTGCAAGGGAGTATAGTATGTGAAGCTGATGTTAAGGACTTTTCAGATTGTATGAATGAAAATGAGCTGAGTGGAGTAAGATCACTTGGTGGGGCGTATACTTGGTGTAATATACTTTAGTGGTAGACATAGAAGTTCCTCGATAAAGAGCAACATATAATTATCCATGAGAGAATACTGGAAATGGTAGGTATACACTAACATTTGGTATAGTTTGTCCTTGAGCTTTATTTATTGTCATTGCAAAACAAAGCCGGATAGGAAATTGCTTCTCGTCTGAATTGAAATGGATAACTTTCATTCTCGGCTGGAGAAAGAGGAATTCTTGGTATAAGAACATGTTTTCCACTGTGTTGTCCAAACATTATCTCTACATTAATTACATTGCCCTTAAACTCTCTACATACCATTCTTGTTCCATTGCACAGTCCATTTGACGGATCTAAATTCCGTAATAGAATTATTGGACAATTTCTCTTCAAAATCAACTTATGTGGAGGTAAGCCATTTGGAGTCAAAGAGTTCAAAAACTCTATATCATAATTTGCGCTTGTCTCATCAATAGCTTCATCAAAACTATTGAAAACTTTTGCATCTCCTAGAAACATAGATATCAACTCATAAATCTTTGGTGTTAATCCTAAAAACTTTTGCGCTTATCCACATGCTCATTCTTTGGTGTTAATATTGCACGACTTGTCATGTATTCTACCGAATATGCATTTTTGCCTAAATTAGGAAAAATGGCCTTGATGAGTCTTTTTATGGAATTTGCTTCATTGTCATACTCAATGACCATTTCATCAGGAATTTTGATATTAACTTCAGCATCCATTGGCTCGTCACCGTTTCCAACTCTTAATAAGAATTGACTAAACTGTGGATCATTCTTCGATCTCATATTTATAGACAAAATGATTTTTTTCCATTTTGGGCCATAGGTAAGATTTAACCAAACTTGGAGATATAGTTTGATTAATTGTAGCTTTAGGTACAACCGATAACACCTGTCGAAAATCTCCTCCGAACACGATCACTTTCCCACCAAAATCCTTATCATTGCCCATTACATCCTTTAACAACTTGTTTACATTTTCAATTGCCCATTTTTTTCCATAGGTGTTTCATCCCACAAAATTAGTTGTGCTCTACGTAGTAATTCTGCAATTGCACTTTGTTTTGATACTGAACATTCACTTGTTACATCGGCATTTATTGGTATCTTGAAACGTGAGTGTGCCGTTCTTCCTCGTGGCATTATCCCTGCTGCAACTCTAGATGTTGCAGTTGCGAGTGCTATTTGATTTTTTACTCTGAGATGAGCTAATAGTGCGCAATATAAGAATGTCTTTCCAGTTCCACCCGGTGCATCTATGAAAAAGGTGAGCTAATAGTGCGCAATATAAGAATGTCTTTCCAGTTCCACCCGGTCCATCTATGAAAAAGATTCCACCATTTCCTTTCTTGATGCAACTTAAAATCATTTCAAAAGCTTTACGCTGATCACTGTTCAATTTTGACTCAGCATTATGATCTTCATCGGGTGTTTCTATTGACATTTCATCTTGTATCTCCCTAGGAAATTCATTTTCCACGGTACCACTATAAATAGGAACATCGGGAAGATCATAAGAATTTATACTCTTTCCCATACTCTCTAAAAAAACACCCAAACTTTTCAAAGTCTTGGAAACTCGCAATTCAAATGATATACCTGATTCTCTTTTGAAATCTTCAGATAGTGCATCTAAGTATGTATCCCAAAGGATTTTAACATCTGTTGGTGTGTATGAGGATTATTGCAAACAACCTTCTTAATTCATTTGGCATTTGAAATGTTATTGCTTCATTTAGACACTCAATAATGCTTTGATTAGCTTCTAACAATCCTCTCTTTTGTGCTGCTTCTTTGAAACTGGAGTACAACACACCATTGGCTGTCATCAAATATTGAAAAGAAGTAGCACCTCTAATATGATTCACGAGTAGTTTCTCATAATATCTTTCTCCTTCACTTGGATTTACAGCAACAATACGCCCAATAACATTGCATTTGCGTCTCTGTCTTTCAATCCAACGCTTGCTTTTCTTATCCCATACATAATTCTCCAGAAATTCTCTGTAAAGATATTTTCTTGCTTTTTCATCTCGTGCACACAATGAAAAATATTCAATGAGCATTTTTCTTGAAACATGATCGCACTCCAAAAGATTTTCCAAATTCTAACTTGCATGATAGGCTACGAATTGTTGATTTGGGAGATGAAGCTGTAAGTTGATGACTGCTGGAGAAATGTCATTTAACCCAAATTCAAAAATTCTCCACATTGCTTCTTGAGCAGATACCTACCGTGCATCTTGGAATTGCTTAATCGCATCGACTTGATTTTTATCATCATTTTGGTTAACTTGAATTGCCACTCTGTCGTGTCCCTTATATATATATTTGTACAAATATTTCATAGCTGTGATACCAGAACATACCTCGATATTGATATAACAATTGTATCTGGATAATAAATATGCATTGTACGGTACCGATTGTCTAGATCTGCATTTCGAACATGTATAACTGATCCATTATTTCTTCTTCTGTAAATTGGATATCCATCTTTACCCTGTAGAGTGCTTTCGCAATATGGTCTTGGATAATAACATTTGCATCTTCATTTGACCATACAAGAATTTTTTGGATTCTTCTCCCCATAAGGACCATGCATCATATGTTTTTTCACTAATTCAAACAATTCAAAATTGTTTTCTTCATCATGAAGTTCCGCACTAACAAACTTATCAATTTTGTCAGCGGTATGTATCTTATACTCGGGCATAAAGATAATCAGCATATGGACATGAGGCAGACCCCATTTCTGAAACTCAATGACATGGACATGTGCAACTACATGTCCAAAGATTTCATCCTTAAAGAGTTGATTTCTTAAATCTTGCAACTTTGCTCGGAATACTCTTGAAGTTAAATGTGGCCCATCTTGAGCTATTTGTCCAGCATATAACTTTTCTTGTATTTCCTTCCACTCTGGGTTGCAAGTCATCGTAATGAATAGATCTAGTTTCCCAAATCTCTGAACTAATGTCAGTGCATCAAGATATCGTCGCCTCATATCTCTTAGACCCCCAATAAATGTTGTCGGAAGAACAATTCTTTTGCCTACTTCATTTCCTCTCAATTCTCCTCTGAATACACTATCTACAATTCCTTGATACAATTTAGCTCTCATTGTCGATTGATTCTGACGTATAAAGTCTAGCCTTATCGTCTCCAGTTTTATATACATATCAAGTGCAAGTTGTTATAACAACCTTCCTGTAAATAAAAGTATGGACTGTCTTGGATTTCTAATTTGTAGCTTATAACAAATATATTCTCTGCATGAGACATTCTTCGCACATTGTTTTTGCACACCTATAAAATATAAACAATACAAAACAAAAGATATAAGAGTTACAATTTAGAAACATGTAATATATTCATTCTATATAAGCTCATAAATTGAGTCTTGACAATGTAAGAATTAGAAGTATAAAGTGGAGATGATTCGTTAATAAAAACTCTATCATAAGAATAGGTTATTTAATCTCTGTTTCAGCAATTTATGTTTAAAGTTTACACAAAAAACTTATGGATTTTGTAATGTAAATAATGAGATATGATGATTTAAACTGAGCTGTGATGACTGATGCACTCATGTTGCTACAATATATAATCTTACTTCATAATATTACTGTAAAATTGATCTAGAATGATAAAAATTACACCTCCGTCCCCCATTAGTGTGGTGCGGGGACCATGCACAAGTTTTAAGAAAAAGTAGATAAATATTTGGTAGGGATAGTTTAAGTGGAGGAAGGGACCCTATGATGTGTTGTTAATTTTTTAGTGGATGAAGAAACTTTATTAGAGTAAATATGTTGAACTTTTAAGAGTAAAAAGGTAAAAGACATGTCTTAAAATGGAAACACCATACTAACCAGAGATGGCTAAAAAAGGAAAGTAATCATACTAACCTGGAACAGAGGGAGTATTATTTTACAAGCAAATAAATAATTTATACAGTTTGCTAGCTATTATTTCAGTTTAAACTATGGAGAAAAAAAATACTATTATCAAGACATGTTGCTTCATAAAATACATCTAACTATTATCTTAATACTTACTTTATTTACTTGCTTAATATTCTACAGTTCAAACAAGGAATCTTTTCAAGCTCTGCCATTAGTTCGAATAGTGATAGACCTTATCCCTCAAGCTTGGAGTCAGTCATTATACGATGAAATGTTGTTGATACTAAAAGATGGTTGCATATGAGGTATGTATTTATAATCTTATTTGCTAATTAAGTTTTTTCTTCATATTTGTGAAAGCCTAGCCTGAACTATTTTCTTAGTTCTAATGAATTTTAAAAAGAAGTCATTTATTGAGGAAGTCCTTATTAAAGATGTTTTGTTGTGTGCATTTGTTTGCTAGGTGCAAAATGTCTATGATTAAGAATTATGCTTTTTACAAACATGATCCAAGTAAAATTTGTGAATGTTATTTTTTGGATATATATATATATATATATATATATATCTGTGTGTGTGTGTGTTTGTGTGGGTGGGTGGGTGTGTATGTATATATAGTTAGAACTAAGATTCGCAAGAAACACATATAACACACACATTTATATATATAAATAATATACATATAATTATAATTACTTTTTAATAAAATTTGAATTTAAATACGTACATACCTTGCTCTTCTCTAGAGATTATATTGTTTGCAGTACTAATTCTTGATATTGTAGAAGTATCACTGGGATTCATGTTATGAACTGAAGACTCTTTCCGAATATTTTTTTTAATGGTTTGATGCCAACCTGTTTCGCCTTTTGGAAATAGAATTGGGTACTGCAATGGGTCATAACATCAATAATAATGCATTATCCTATGTCTCTCACCAGAGTGAGAATGGACTATGATATGTCGCTCAAATGGTATGTTGTCATTATTCCCCTCAACCCATATAGCTGCAACTTGATGTGCTTGTGGAGAATTATACACTCGTTGATCTAAGTTCACATCCTTTGAGATACGAAGTTGAACATTATCCATTGAAGGATAGTCCTTCAATCTTCGAAAAACTTTTGCATAAGGATTGTTGTCCATTATTTTGATGAGCTTCTTCACGACCACTTCTGATATATTTTGATTTTGCAAAATGTTGATTCTATTCTCAACCTTGTTCTCAGTCTCATAAAAATATAACTGAAAAAAATTGGGAGTTGTGTTTTGTGGGATCAATCCTGGAAAATCATGGTAAATCATTCCTTGTGCCCGAAAAGAATACACTCCTCGTTTTGCAGATGCCAGATCCTTATCCAACTTTACACCAAATGAAGTAAATGAGAATATGGAATTGTATGAACGGATATTTCTTCGGAAATCCATAGCCTCTTGTGATTCAGATTTAAACAATTCATACAACTCATCTGTAACTTCAGAAAACGGAAGTCTAATTTTTCCATTGTCACAACAAAAGGTAGGAGGTTCGTACTGAAATCTCGCTACACCGCATTGAATACAATTTGACACTTTCTCAAGTTCATGTAGTAGTGAACCTACAAGCAAAAATAACATTGTTGAGTATAATAAAATATGGTTTCACAAAATAACATAAAAACCTAATAAATTATGTTGAAACATTATATTTACTTACTATTCAAATCACATGATTTTCTTTGTTTTAAATGAGAGCGTTTCCTTTTCATTTGTAGAAGTCTTCTTTGTCGATAGACCTCTGTAGTTGTAGTCGTATCATTAGTTGTAATACATAAATATTCAAATGAGCTTGTAGCAGACATAAAAATAAAAATATTATTCTAATGACTTAAAAATTAAAAATTACCTGACGATGAGCTAGACTTGATTAATGCGCCGTTTCTCATAGTGAATAGCTAACTTGTGCAATGAACTACCTGCTCATAAGAAGTTTGACGAGAGATGAAACCGATAATTAAGGTAAATAATAAATTAAGAAGGTAAGCTTTTGTTTCTTGTGGTTGTAAATAATAAAATTAAGAAGTCAAGTTTTTGTTTCTTGTGGCTGTAAATGTATATGTATATCATCAACAAGGTAATTAAGTTCGTATTTCTTGTAAGTAATAAAATCTTAGTGCGACTTATTCATACGTAGATGAAGTTAGGTATATGCATTCACGAATTGTATTCCATACATGAATGCATATAAATGAACTTCTAGAAAAGAATGATATGACATATGCATATGTATGTGAATCCTAAAATTCAACTAAATCAATTTGTTACCTTCTTCATCGAAGAGACTTCTGGCGATCAAGGAATCAATTTTTCCATCCAACAGAGCAGCTGCCAATGATGACCAAGGAAGAAACGGATTTTTCTCCGTCACAGCGACTTCTGTCTTCCGGCAACGACAAAATATTCAGATTTTATTAGAGCTTTAAAAACACAATCTCGAAGGTAAGTTTTTATTTCTCGTGGCTGTAAACGTATATGTATATCATGAACAAGGTAATTAAGTTCGTATTTCTTGTAAGTAATAATAGCTTCCTGCGACTTTTTCATACGTAGATGAAGTTAAGTAGATGCATTCACGGATTGTATTCCATACATGAATGCAAATAAATTAACTTCTAGAAAAGAACAATATGACATATGCATATATATGTGAATCCTAAAACTCAACTAAATCAGTTTGTTACCTTCTTTGTCGAAGAGACTTCTAGCAATCAAGGAATCGAATTTTCCATCCAACAAAGCAGCTGCCAATGACGACCAAGGAAGAAACAGATCTTTCTCCGTCAGCGCGTTTACATCCAACAGAGCAGCTGCCAATGACGACCAAGGAAGAAACGGTTCTTTCTCGGTCAGAGCGGCTTTTGTCGCCGGGACGATAAAATATTCAGATTTACTTCTGGCAACCAAGGAATCGAATTTTCCATCCCAAAGAGCAGCTGCCAATGATGACCAAGGAATAAACAGTCTTTCTCGGTCAGAGCGGCTTCTGTCTTCCGGCGACGATAAAATATTCAGATTTTATTAGAACTTTAAACTCACGATGTGGAAGGTAAGTTTTTGTTTCGTTTCTTGTAGCTGATAATATCTTTATATTAATTGTATTAGTAAATAATAAAATTAAGAAGGCAAGTTTGTATGTATATCATCAAAAAGGTAATTAAGATTTTATTTCTTGTAATTACAGCTTTACCTACGGTCTCCCTTGTTAGCAGCAAAATTAAGATGTTATTTCTTGTAATTACAGCTTTACCTACGGTCTCCCTTGTAATAAAATCTGAAGGCAAGTTTGTAAACGTGCATATGTATATCATCAACAAGGTAATTAAGATTGTATTTCTTGTAATTAATAATATCTTTATATTAATTATATTATGATATTGCCCTTAATTTTGATATATAACAAGGATATTTTAGGCATTCAAATTTTGTAAAACAAGACACTTTTTATATAAGTATAGATTCATGATTTTGTGTGTTCACATGTGAAGTGGAATCTGATCCATTCACTTAGAATATCACCAGCTACTTTCGTGACATATTAAATGTTTTATATTTCAAGGATCTTGTGAAATAGAGTAGATTCCACAACTTCTTTTTATATATCTAAGTTTTTTTTATTGCAAATTTACTTTTTCTAAGTAGTGCCACTTCTCAGTCTATAAGCTGTGAAGTCTAAGGTCAAAACCCATCGCTCTCCCGCCCCATATAATAATAATAATAATAATAATAATAATAATAATTGGGATGTACATGCTGCCAATAATAATAATAATAATAATAATAATAATAATAATAATAATAATTGGGATGTACATGCTGCCACATTATGGTCATTGGCATTATATTTATAATCTACATGGATATGCTTGTAGTCCTTTATTGATAATTAATACATGGCAAAAGTGAAAATCTGGTAAATGTGGAGCCTTTGGGCAATACAGTTTATTATTACAAAATTCCAGAGAGGGCAGTGACTGCTACAACTACAAGTATCAAACATTGCATTAATGATCCCCAATACTAACAGATAAAGCATATCGTGGACGACGACCACGCCTCCTTTCTGTAGCTGCTACAAATATTTCTTTGATCTTCTGCAGAAATGCCGCTGCTTCTATCATGTTTATTCTTTCATTAGCCGAAACTGCTAAACACTTCATTGCCAACTCAAATATCGATATCATGCATTGCTCCTTTGCAGAGAAATGTTGATCTTCCCTTGATAACAGAGTAAGAGACACTATTTCACTTGCTGCATTTTGGTGTAATGCTTCACTCACCCACTCTGTTATGCTCATTTCTTCACCAAACATATCATCCGTTGGCTTCTTCCCTGTGAATATCTCCAGCATCATTATCCCAAAACTGTACACATCTCCATTTGTCGACACTTTCCCTTCCGTTCCATATTCTGATTGCATTCATTCATCATTTAATTTTAGGAGTAGATTTAAACATTAATTAACAAAATAATATGATAACATTGAAGAAAGGAACTGATTTAGTATAATGCATCATCACCTGGTGCTGCATAACCGATTGTGGCCAATGTTTGAGTTTGGATGAAAGCTTCCCCTTCCTCGAAAAGCTTTGCAATGCCGAAATCAGCAAGATGAGCAGTCATATCTTCTTCGAGCAGCACATTTCTTGGCTTTACGTCACAATGAACAACCGGGAATGTATTATAACCATGGTGTAGATATTCCAATGCTGCTGCAATATCTATCGCTATTTTTAGTCTCTGAGTGAGATCTAAACAATAGTTACTGGAATATAACCATTTGTCCAAGCTCCCATTTGGCATGTATGTGAGAATCAAAGCTTTGAACTCAGTGTTACTACAACATCCAATTAGTCTGACTAGGTTTCTGTGTCGAATCTTACTCAATATTTCAGTTTCAACATCAAAGCTCCTTGCTGCTCTTTGTAGTTGCAGGTTGAACACTTTTACAGCAACTTTGAAACCATCAGAAAGAGTTGCTTCGTATACAGAACCAAAACTCCCCCCTCCTAGTAGGTTGCTCTCACTAAAACATCTTGTTCCTCTCTCTAGTTCAATGTAAGAGATTCGTCTCCACTCAGTCATATCAGTGGGGATTGCAGTTTTTTTCTGTTTCCGTCTCCTTATGAAGACGAGCATGACAATCAGCGCAATGACTAGTATAATCAATGAGGGCGCCATATACTTTATTAATTGGACAACCTTCCTTGATCCACCATTATCTTTTGAGCAAGGTGGAACTTCCAATCTTATGGAACCACACAGAGCTAAGTTGTGTGAAAAGGATTGAGCACTGAAGTAACCAAAACGACCTCTATTTGGAATTTCTCCCTCCAATTTGTTGTTAGAAATATTTAAAAGCTCAAGAAAGTTGAGATCTTCCAAGGACTTGGGTATCGATCCAGAAAGATTATTGCAAGATAAATCTAATGTTGTCAAACCTCTGACATTTCCTAGGGATTTCGGAATGGATCCGTTAAAAAAATTATTTGACAAGCTGAGTGTCTCTAATGATTGACAACCATCAATTAGGGTTGGAATATCGCCAGTGAAGTGATTAAAGGACAAGTCAAGAGAGTTGATTGTCTTTAAATTCCCGAGTTGAGATGAGAGTTCACCGCTGAAAGAATTTGAGGATAACCTTAAATCCACAAGGTCTGTGAGAGTCCAGAAGTTGGGAGGGATGGTGGAATTCAATTGATTGGAGTCTAAGTGGATGACTCTCAAGGACTTAACATCACCCAAACAATCAGGAATTGAACCAAAGAGCATGTTATTAGAAAACCACAACTCCCCCAAATGATTCATTCCGCAAAGATCATTAGGGATAGACCCCACCAATTGATTTTTATGAAGAAATAATCTTTGAAGTTGCTTCATTTTGCCAATCGTTGGTGGAATGGGTCCACTCAGTTGATTCCCATACAATGATAAATATAGCAAACCACTTAAGTTTCCAATTTCGGAGGGAATGAGACCCGTGATACTGCTGTTTGTTGCATCAAAGTACTCAAGAGAAGAGGAAAAATTCCCAATAGATGCGGGTAAGATACCATTCACTGGATTATCTGATAGATCTAAGTCCTTCAAATATCGACAATTAGTTAATGAAGAGAGAAATATCAACTCTTGAGTTGCTGGTTCAGCTCCACTCAAATTATTTCCCCCAATGACAAGTGTTTGAAGGAGTCTCAAATTACCCAAGTCTGGTATGGAGCCACTGAAGGAGTTGTCACCCAAAGCCAATTGGGTAAGTTTAGAAGCATTGGTGATAGAGGTTGGAATTGGGCCATTCAGTTTGTTCCAACCTAAAAAAAGCTCTTCAAGATTGAAAAGGGAATGCCCCAAGTCAGAAGGAAGTGTACCTGAAAACTCATTGAATGAAAGTTCTAAACCCTTCAGAGATGACATGTTGAATATGGAAGGAGGGATGGAGCCAGATAAGGAATTGTTGTACACACTGAAACCCTCAAGGTTAGGTAGAGTGCCAATCTCTTGAGGTAATTCTCCTGCCGCATAGAGACATGCACGAGCAAATAATATTCAATTCAATTTATTATTAAACTAAGAAGCAAAAGGGTTGCATCCTCATTGTTTCGAAAAAATAATAAAAGAAATTCATGATATTTTTAAATTTAAATAGAAATTTTGAAAATTCATTTAAAAATAATACTCCCTCCATCCACAAAAATGTGTCCTACTTACCCCTTTTTCTTTGTCCATGAAAAAGTACCCCACTACACTTTATGTGCCATCATACCCTTCATTATTTTCATTAATTACTAAGTTTTACATTTATTTCACTAGTACCCATCAACTCTACTTTTATCACACTCACAACAACTTTATCAACTTTTCTTAAAATCCATGCTAGACAAAAGGAGTAATAACTACCAAGCATATTGCATCTAATAATTTTAAGAAATTTATTAAATAATAACTCTCATCGATTTTCAAGTGGCTACTCGTTAGTTGAATATAGTCAACCCTAACTAATTATTATGTAATTAAAAATTAAAAGGAAATGATGACCAATAAATAAAAGAACTTGAAAGCTAAAATGAAAAATATGGACGCACCTGTTAAGTTGTTTTCGGAAAGATAGAACTCTTGAAGTTTGGGTAAATTGTTCAAATTCGTGGGGATGCTTCCATACAGGTTGTTGTTGTCAAGGTAAATATATTCCAATGTGGAAGTGTTGAATATTGAAGGTGGAATATTTCCTATATATTACACACACACCACACCAGTAATTAATTCGCAAAATAAGAATATTGCTTAACATAAATCTCCCTTGTCCCTTGAATAAAATTATAAATTATAGTTCATAGATTTATTTTAACCTTGTATATAGTTTGAATAGATCGATAATTTATCACAAAACTATCAATAAGTAAAAATAAATCAATAATTATATTAAGGAAAACTAGTATGTAGCCCGTCGAAAATCGATGGAGAATCATTATTACATAAATTCTTCTCAAAATCGATGTAGAGTAAAGGCTTTCTATTTTATACGAAAATTTAGGTGGATCTTTTGGATAACAAATATCCTTTTTGTCTCACATTGATTTAGAGAAGTAAAATCATTTTGAAGATTTTCAAGGTGACCTAAAATATCCTACATTGTGAATTCAATATAAAATTAAAAAATATCACTTGAATTGTCGGTTAGGATTCGACCACCCGTCTAACCCTACGGTTCTATGTCAGAACTAGTCCATTCCCACGATTTTCATCGGAATCGGCCCGTTTACCCTACAGTTCTAAGTAAGAACTTCCCCGTAATATAAAAGATTAAAAAAATTAATATTCAAGTATGAGTGCATAATTTATGAAACCCGTTTACAATTTGTATAGATCAATTTAATTAAAAAATGATTGTACTATTCGTTTTATTAATAAAAAGTTGAACTGTCGGTTCTTACTCAGCCCCTCTACTAAAAAAATCACTTGAACTATCGGCTAGGAATTGACTCGTCTAACCCCATGGTTATGTGTCAAAATTGGCTCGTTCAACACGGTTTTGATCGAAATCGGCCCATCTACCCCACGATTTGGATCGGAATCAACCGACCTACCCCACTATTCCAGGTGATCATAAACAACCCATAATATAAAAGATAAAACAAAAAAATCAAGTATTAGTGCATAATTTATAGATTTCGTTTAGAATTGATACACTTCAGAATTTAATTAAAAAAATTTCATACTATTCGCTTTATTAAAAAAAGTTGAACCGTTGGTTCTAAATTGGTCCGTCTACCACCAGGGTTTGGGGTCAGAACTAACCCCTTGATCACGATATGATTTTTGTGGACACCTCAAATCAAAAATTAAATAAGAAATTATTTTGATCGGAAAAAACTACACATCATATCTAACAATTTATGGTTGAACACAACTAAATATTCGATGTGAGGTTCAATATTAAATATTAAATTATATAATATATGAATAGAATACATATCATTTATAAGGCCTTCAGTCGTGGAACATGATCACTTTATTTTCTTAATTTGTATAAAATAATTGGCAAAATTAAAATTTTCAATAAATATAAAACTATTTTTTGGCCAATAATTAATTAACCAAATTAATTTGGTGGTGCAAAAAGGATGAGAAAATATGCATTAGTTTTAAGCATTTATAGCGTTTTTCATTGACAATCGATGTGGGATTAAAGATGGAAAATGACAAATAAAATTATGTACAAATCAATATGTTTAATTTAAGTTCGAACAATTTATTTTTTATTGGGACAAATTATTAGAATTTTTCTAAATCTTAGTAATCAGATCGATTTTCATTCATATATTACAGAGGCTACAGAGCATTCGTTCTCAATTCTCATAGATCAATTAATAATACTTGAATTCTAATAGATCAAATTAATAATATTTCAATAGAATTTTATGTTTGAAAAAATGTATATTGAGTAAATGTATTTATAGACTTCCCAACAGGTGAATCTTACATCGAAAAGTGATGTGGGCTAGAAAATTAGCAAGGAATGTAAGACATAAACATTGATTCTAGATATTTATATATAGGTTTTTCAATAGGTGGAATTTGATTTAAAAAGCGATGTGGAATAGAAGAATTATAATTATATGATAATGTTATATATTGACACGCCATTAATAATTAAATATACTTTGAAGAAGCAAAAATACTATATTAGTTATTTTGATTAGGTTTATATATACTACATGATATGGTCCATTTTTCAGGAAAGTAGTTTTAATAATTCAAAAATTTTGAGAATTTAGATAAATAGGAATGGAGGAATATGGAGGGTGCCACATAGGAATTTTTTTACATAGAGTGGTTTTCGTTTATATAATATATATATAGATAGATAAGTAATTTTTACCTTTAACTTAAAAACTTAAGATAATTATTTTTACCTTTAACTTAAATCATTAACAAGGTAAATATTTTTACAATGTAATAAGTTTTTTTTACCATTAACTTAAATCAAATTTGAATACGATAATTATAATAATAGAAAAATAAATCAATAACTATAATAAGTAAAATAAGTTAAACGTTTCATTTCATGATATTATGAAAAGAAAAATTAGTTTTTAAGTTAGTCTACAAGTAGCGCCAATAACTAATTAAAGTAACAAAATGAGCAAATTAGCATTTAAGAGGCCAATAGAAATTTTGTAATTGAAAATCTCTATAAAACTAAATAAATATATTTAATCAATATATCTACATGGAATTCTCTTTATCTTTCATTTATATTTTTTCTTAAATCTTCAACTACCCTAGCGAGAAAATATCCAGAAAATCGTCAACTACATGGAATTCTCCAATGTATGAATAGATAGCTAAAAAATAAACAAAAAAATATCTTGAAAATGTAAATATATCTTTCTCGGCCTATGGCTAAGATTGGAGATATTAATTTACCATAAACCAACGAGACGATTCAAATAGATATAAAAAGAAGAGTTTTTACTAATTTTAGTTAATATTAAATTTGTATGATTTTTATCGAGTACTATTACCCAATAGGTTTACGACATGTATAAATAATAAAGTAACTATTTTAACTGAGATGTAGAATAATTCTAAAAAAATCTACATTTGAAAAATACATAGTGAATGAGGAGTAGATCGTGTTTTTAGGACTGTAACTTTTATCGTTTTTTCAATAATAGGCCAAATTTTTGTGGGCTTTTAATTTTAGGACAATAACTAAAAATTTGATAATCTCCAGGACATATTTGAGCCCGATCGGACTAGATCTATGTAAAAAAAACTCAGATTTGTCATCACTTTATAATGTAGTAAAATTTTGACGGGTGTAGTTCTATCACACTATCTGAATTAGCATCACTTTATAATGTTGTAAAATTGATTGAATGGGTGCACAATTGGTTACACCTTAATTTATAAATTCCATTGAAGTAGAAAAGTCGATTATTAGTTGAGTTCCTCAATTCGAAGTGGATTATGAAAAGTAAAACAACGGCTATTTTTTTATTTTTTTTTATGTGTTTATCGCAACAACATAATATGGGGGTCGGCTGTCAGTTTATAGATAAGCATACCTGTCAATTTATTCGAAGCAAGATTAAGCCCTATTAGTGAAGTGAGGTTCCCCACTTGCTTTGGTATGCCACCTGTCAGTTTGTGATAGCATAGCACTGCATCATTAATGATACCTACTTATACAGTTTTAACACTAATAAAATTAAATTTAAATTTAATAAATTTTACAGTTTTAATTAATACTTTCAAGTTGAAGGAATGCACCTGTTAAGTTGTTGCCGGAAAGATACAGCTCTTGAAGATTGAGTAAATTGTTCAAATTTGTGGGGATGCTTCCAGAAAGGTTATTATTGTGGAGGTAAATATATTCCAACTTCGAAATACTGAAGATTGAAGGCCGAATATTTCCTATATATTACATACCACACCAGTAATTAATTCGAAAAATAAGAATATATACTGCTTAACATAAATCTCTCTTGAATTAGATTATAAATTAGTTCATATATAGATCTATTTACCTTGTAGATTGTTTTCATATAATGATAAAAGTGTAAACATGGTCAAATTCCCAATTTCAGTTGGTATATTGCCATCGAACTGGTTCGTCGACAAGCTCAGCTCCTCCAGTTCTGTGCATCTGTAAATACTCGTTGGAACTTCCCCACTAAGTTGATTATCGCTGAGATAGATTCTTCGGAGTTTTGGCGTATTACGACACGTGGCATTTGGTAATTGGCCAGATAGATTGTTAAAGCTCATGTCAATCTCTACCAACTCAGACATGTTGGTGAAGATCCCACTGGGAATTCTTCCTGAGAAGCTGTTGTTATTGAGATAGATATCATGAAGTTGAGATAAGCCTCCCAATCCCGACGGTATTTCTCCACCGAGGTTGTTAAAACTCGTGTCAATCTCCTTCAAACGCCGCAGATTAGAGAGTTCAGAGGGTAACAACCCCGTGAAATAGTTGGAGCTAATATCAAGAGATTGAAGAAACGTTAAGTTTCCGAGATGAGGAAGGAGGCTTCCCTCGAGGGCTAAACCCGAGAGATTAAGGGCGGTGACCCTATGGTGTTTGAGGCCGCACGAGACGCCGGTCCAGTAACAGATGGAAGTGTTACTGGACCAATTGTTACTCAAAACACCATTTGGGTCGGAAGTTATGGCGTCTTTGAAGGCGAGTAGAGCTTCTTCATCAGTGGTTGAATCGAAAAATGATTTGGACGAGGTGAGAGTGAAGATGTTTAAAACAAGAAGCAGAAGAGCAAAATTAAAGAAGAAGGAAGTCTCCATAGAAATTAAATGGTGGTGGTTGCATTTTAAGTCTGTTATGATGAGGTTATATAGCAGGATTGTTTAGTTTTTGTTTATCAAGACTGAAGACTGAAGTTCTGCTCAAAAAAAATAAATAAATTAAAAAAAAAAAGAAGACTGAAGACTGAAGTAAACAGAGAAAAGCCATCGACACATTTGCATGTGCCTATAGTCTCTTATCACCAAACCTTTAACTTATTCATAGTCAAATTGCACATGTATATCTATCAATACCTCTTTGCTCAACTTAAGGGAGTCAATAAAGACTTTGATTTCCAAGTCGAACTTATGGATTCCTTCTTCAACTTAACAACAAAGAAATGATTATTTCATATACAAGCACTCTAAATTCTGACGTGTTGTGCACAAGCCCTTATTTTAAATGGTCAGGTCATATGCACTACAACGTGTTTTTATATGCTACATTTTATAATGAGATGCACCACTAAGTGTATTGAGAATATTTTACAATTTCTTCTTCTTCTTCTTAGGTTGTAAGAAGAAAATAATCAAGCGGCATTAGCATAAAGAAAAGAACTAAGATTGTCCATTAATTTCTTTATCACACACCCACATTCTAGCTAACTCCTTCTTAAACACCGGCCAATTAAACAAACATCATTCCATTTCCATATAGTTCTTCCTCCCTGTTTGTACTATTTTTACATAAAAACAGTATATGAACAATCATTTGATCTAAAATTCTTTATTTTTATTTGAATGTATGATTTCCTCTCAAACTAAACAGAAATGGAAGGGATTAGAGATTGTCTTTCGTGGAAATCCGGACATATAGACTTCACTATATACATGAATATGATCGGCTCTAAAGTCTCTCCACTCACTAAATGTATTGGAAACTTTTGGCATGTTTTTGAACAAAATGTATGCTTCTACTTGAGTGAAGCTTCACTGATGTAATTTTTTTTAATTAATTCATCTAGTCAATGTTTAATTAATTGTTAGTTAGGATTAGCAATTTTTAATTAATATAATAATCATAATTGAGATTAATAAATTTCAATTAAGAATTAAAAAATCTAATTAAATTTTATAAACTCTGATTGAGATTTATAAATTTTAATTGTGGTTAGTAAATTTAGTAATCATTTTATGATTATTGCTTACATGTCGTTGTTGGGTTATGGAGCCGGATTTCTTGGGCAACAAGTTTTCCTAGTTTAGTTATGTTGTGTTCACTTATTATAAATATAAATGGATGTACTCCCTCAGTCCCACTCAATATGCACGTAGATTAAGAAAAAAAAAGTAAATAGTGTGATTAAGGTAGTATTTTATTGTTAATATTAAAGTGTGCTGAGTGGAAAAACACTGTACAATAAAGTAAACAACACTGTTCACGTTTGAGTGTGACTTAAAGTGGGTTTTAGTGTGTTAATTTTTGTCAAATAAAGAAATGGGACTTATTGAGTGGGACAACCAAAATGACAAAATGGGACTTATTGAACGGGACATAGGGAGTATAATATAATGAGGTATGAATTTATATTGGTAACAACAACTTTTATAGTTTTGGAATGATAATATATTTATCTCTATCTTTAATGAGGGACAAAATTTTATATCTTGTTCAGTTGAGATGAAATTGATGGATAATAGAAGAAATACATGGGAGGTAAAATGAGGTATAATATTAAACCTCCATTTTTAGGTATAATATATTCGAAAAGTAAAAAGGGGTTGCCCCGAAACTTTGTACATCCTAACCGGGTTTTTTTCTTAAAATGAAACCAAACAAGATATAAAGTGATAAAATAATATATATATATATATATATATTACGTTATTTTCACTCTTTTCCACTCCAAGTGAACACACCCTTAGGGTTTCTTCCTTGTTATAAATAACCCCTTTCATTGTAATTGCAATGTGTGCAGAGTGGATTCTGGAACACCCATGCTAGACCTAGATTTGTAGTATCATTGCGTGTTACATCAGAATAGATCAAAATAGCACGATAATATACTAGATCAGGAGTAGATCAAAATAGCATGTTTGTGGATACAATCTCATCAGAATTTCTCTAGTAAAAAGTACTAACTTGACAGCGTATCCAAATATAGTTACATGTGTAACAAATTGGATAAACAATTATCGTGTGTTTCTTTTTGTGCCTTCCTGTTTTGTGAATGTTTTATTTTCTACGAGTCGTGTGAACTAATTTCACATTTCTATAAAATGAAAAGTACTCATCGGTATCATGACTTTGAATTGCACTGCTATAAGGGTGGATGAACAGTGTGTGGTCTTAAAAGTTTTTCTCACTCTATTGACCCTATGGTATTGGATTGGTCAGTCCATCTCTGGAATGATTAGTTAATGTTACAGTTTCTTGAGTGAATGAAGTCTTTTAGCTGCATTTATATACGACAATTTCACAGTTTTTTTAGGATATTACTGCCGGTGACTAAGCTAGACTATCGACTCAAGCGGTCTAAATAAATCAAGATTTTTATATGATATAAAAAATAAAGAATAATACAAAATTAAATAATAATCTTTAACATAATAATAATGTCATTTGAATTACACATGTACGTACATACACTTAAAACAAAACTAAATACATTGAATAAAGGATTTCAAATATGAGTTGAATAAATTGATGTTATAAGATGACGATTTAATGAAATAAAATATACTAGACGTCATCTCAACACAATAAAAAATTGAAATTAATATTTGAAATCAAGAATATTCTTTACAATTGAATATTTTGGTTTAAAACGTAATAAAAATGATAATATGTAAATTAAACTCATAAAAATAGTTTTTATTAAAATAGAATAAAGATATCCGGCCACACTGTGGCCAGCCACACGCGTAAAAAAAAGAAAGTTGACTATAAAAATAGAAATAATCATATTTCCCCTTTAGGGTTTATGCTTCCCAATTAGGGTATATTTCCATTTTAAAAACATATATTACCATTTTTAGCTCGTGTGGCTGGCCACAGTGTGGCCGAATATCATTACCCATTAAAATAATTTGATTGTTAAATTTCAGAATCATCGAACATCATACCTTTTGAGTTAGGCAATTTTACATGTACACATTTGATATGAATTTGGATCTAAATCTTTCACCCGTCTCAATATGAAGCCGTTGCGCATAAATTTCATATATATATATATATATATATATATATATATATATATATATATATATAGGGGATAGATCATACGAGAATAAATATTATCCTAAGAAATGAGAATAGATCTCCACTATAGATCTATTGGTGATGCAGGGTCAAGATTTGGCCAAGTGAAAGCGGGTCAAACCCGGTCAACCCGGGTCAACCGTTAACTTTTTTATTTTGATTTTTTTTTTAATTTTCGATTTTTCTTTTTATAAATTGTCACCCAAGATGCACAACTTCACATATTCGGATGCACCACTCTATATAACTAGATGCACCACTAAGTGCATTTAGATGCACAAGATTTTCAAGTTTTTTTTTTAATAAACTGTCACCCAAGATGCACAACGTCACATATTCGGATGCACCACTCTATATAACTAGATGCACCACTAAGTGCATTTAGATGCACAAGATTTTCAGTTTTTTTTTTTCAATTTTTTTTTAAACAGTCACCCAAAATGCATCATTTAACATATTCGGATGCACCACTATACATAATGAGATGCACCACTATGTGTAGTGAGATGCACCGAATTTGTAAAAGAAAAAAAAAAACTGAAAAAAAATTGGATGCACCACAATACGTAACTAGATGCACCACACAGTGTAACTAGATACACCACATAGTGTAACTAGATGCACAATGTTTTACGAAAATAAAAAAAATGAAAACAAAACTAGTGCATCTTAATGCACTTAGTGGTGCATCTCATTATATAGTGTGGTGCATATGAATACATGATGTGGTGCATATGACCTAACCTTAAAAAAAATGAAAAAAAAAACATAAAAAAAAAACTTAAAATCTTGTGCATCTCAATACACTTAGTTGTACATCCGAATATGTGAATTCGTGCATCTGAATATGTGAAGTTGTGCATCTTGTGTGACAGTTAAAAAAAAATTCGAAAAAAAAAGTCAACGGGTTGACCCGGGTTTGACCCGCTTTGACCAAACTAAATCTTGACCCTTCATGTAAATAAGATCAATGGTGGAGATTAATTCTTATTTCTCACTTTAAGGAGAATTTGCATTGAAATCACTCCATATATATATATGTGTGTGTGTGTGAGAAAAATGAGACTTCCATATTTATCTCGATAACTCAAGAGTTCTATTGAATTTTAGTCCCATGTGGAGGGCGCCACGAGATGTTGGATCTAGAGTGAGTGAAATAAACTAGGGTAATTCTAAACATAGCCCCCTTTTACTCTCCATAGCCTATAATATTTAATAAATAATAAAATTATTAATAATGTACCAATTTATCCTTATAATAAATTAATTTCTTCAAATTCCTCCCATCCCCCTATAGCCACCAATTCAGCCGCACCGACACAGAGTCATTCTTCTCTCTCCCTCTCTATTTGCAAGCAATTAATTTCTAAAGCATCTTCATCTCCATCTCTATTTTTCTCTAAAATTAATTTATAACCTCGCTTTCTATGCCAACCGAATCGGAAAAGACTATCCCCGCTCGGCACTGCCTCATTGACGCAAGATTTAACACAGCAGAATCAACAACAGTTAGTTAATAAATTGCTATGTAGTACTTTAATTACCATAAAACATAAATATTCAATTCTAAGAATTTACTAGACGTGTTCTAAAAGAAGTATTTACCAGAAATTAGAAGCAAGCCTCACATTCCACAATGGCCGACCTACAATTTTTTTCTTTTTAAATCGCCAACTTCAATTAAATTGTATAGTTTGAGATTGATAACTCTAACATTATACAAGTCTTGAATCTTAACCAAGGTGCCGCAGCAAAATATGTATCGTAGAGTCATAGATTGTTATTTTTGCAGTTTTGGTTGTTGATATAATTCTTTCGTATTCTTTAATGTTTTTATCAGAGTATTTAGGTTGGAGGCTATAAGGGTAAATTGGTACATAAATAATATTTTTATTATTCATTAAATATTGAGGCTATGAAGAATAAAAAGGGGCTATCTTTAGAATTACCAAATAAACTAAAGTATCGATTTATAAACATAGATTGCAATTGATATGGGAGAAGGCCCATTGAGCCCAAGTCGTTAAATAGGCCCAATGACTAATAGTGAACGATTGAGAAAATGTCCAGATAAGGACAGGAAAATATCATTAAATAGGGTCATTGAGCCCATTGAACCCAAGTCATTAAATAGGCCCACCAACATAAACTTGATGCACATATGAACCTTATGTACTAAAGCAAAATTGAAATTAACATTAGTTATATTATTGGAACGCAA
The DNA here is from genome assembly GCA_029490685.1 of Schizonepeta tenuifolia. NCBI lineage: Eukaryota > Viridiplantae > Streptophyta > Magnoliopsida > Lamiales > Lamiaceae > Schizonepeta > Schizonepeta tenuifolia. Next base: position 123,028,904 of record CM055956.1, read on the forward strand.
TTCAGATGGTTGTTCAACTGACTTAATTTTAGCATCGTACTGAATTAATTTATCAATAAATAACAATTTAGGAAATAGTGGAGTCTGTAAGAAAATTTTAGACAAAACTTTTACATATTTGAAGTGCGTAGATACTTTCATAATTTTAGTACATAATTAGATACAAATTAAAGCAGCTTTTAATGAAAATTAATTATTATAGATATTAAAATTTGGAGTACAATTTTACTGGGAAATTTTGTCAAAAGCTCCTTTATTTTGATAGAATAGATAAATTTATTAAGGATAATTCTAAATATAACCCTCATTTTACTGTCTATAGCCTCCAATTTAAAAAAATATTAAAAAAATATTATAATGGTACTATTTTATCCCCATAACATAACCCCCACAATACGTATAGTTCAAATAATGCGAATAATGTTTGCAACCCCCATATCCAGAAAATGCAAAAACACGATGGAAGACAGAAATTTAATACAATTTTACTTGGCCAAAAAGTCAATAATTTTCAATCATCTAGCAAGTACCCCCATTGCGGTAAACGGGATAAACATGAATCACCAAAAAGTAAAAATGGAGTAACTTTAATTATACATTTGCAGCATCGAACAAAATCAAAATAATATTATTTCTCAAGTTTTAATTTTCCGGGTGGAGAAGAACAACTCCATTGATAAGTGTTGCGATGGCTTCGCAGAATGCTGCCGCCGAGGTATTGGATGATTAGGGTAAAAATGAAGTTATCTATATAACTAGTGTTGGATTGTAGAAAGAAAAGAAAATAAAGACTTTATAAAGTTACAAATCGTCGGAAATTGAGAGAGAGAGAGTAATAAAGATATTGTCAAACTGTCATGTGCAAACCAGCGGATGTCCCAAATCAGAGAGAGATACTTGAAACCCAAAATGTATAATTTCTTGACTCCCACCGTCAATTGATCGCATTTCTTGAGTTTTGGGGCTATGAAAATCTGTACTCTCATAACATGGGTGTTAAAATATTAAGTTTTAGATTTGTAGGGATAAAATAATACATTCATTATAATTAATATTATTATTTTAATTTGGTGGCTATAGAGACTAAATTGGGAGCTACATTTAGTATTATCCATTTATTAAAGTCCATCTCTTAATCAATTGAGGCCCACTAATGTCTAATTTAATACTAGAAAGTCCATCGCCCTATCTCCATTTGATTTTAGGCCCAAAATTTTGGCCCACATACTCTCCCTCTCTCTCTCTCCACTTCAACTTCCTTTCTCCGGCGATAACCACCACCAACTGCCGCCATTCCGTTAGTCGTTCCACCTCAGCATTCCGCCGTCAGGATCCTCAGCTGCGTCTCCGTCCGCCATTTCATTGTCGGTGTTCTGCCTCCATCGCTCTGCAACTGCCACGTTGTCTAGCGCCGCCGCGATGTTCCTCCTGTCGCCGCCGACGAAAGCCGTCGCGATGCCACCGTGGCCATCCCATCATCTCCACCATCGAACCTCCAGAAAAAGCCCTCATGCAATCGGCATCCCAAACCGATGAAAGAATTGCAAATTCACAGGTTCTATTTTTCCTAATTTCTAAATCTTCTAATTCGTTTCTCTTAAATCTCAACTCTATGTTATAGGTGCTCTGATTGTGGTGTAGTGAGAGAAACTAAATGAATTATTGGGGCATTTGTGGTGAAATAAAAATAATAGCAGAAATTTGGAGGATTTTTGTGTTGTAGTTGAGTTAGAAACTTGGCAATTAAAAGGAAATTTTGATTTTTTTTAAATTCATGAACTGATAAGTGATATAATAATGTAAATATTGTATTTTACATACTTTTAACTCAACCAAGGAAAGAATAAATTAAGGGAATAATACAATCCTAAATAATAGGCTGAGAATCTGTGATTGATTCTATTCTATCATCCCCTCAAGCAAGACGTGGGATGAGGTCCAACGCGTAGCTTGTCACGAAAAAATTCAAAGAGTGGACGATGGAGAGCTTTTGTGAAGATATCCGCAACCTGTAACTTAGACGAGATAAACTGTGTATCTAAGTGTCCCTTGGAAAGGAGCTCTCGAACAAAGTGGTGGTCAATATCAATGTACGTAGCTCGCTTATGAGAACTCGGATGTTGACTTAAGAAGACAACACTATTGTTGTCCGAATAAAGGATCGGGCAAGAAGGTAGTTTGATTTGCAGCTCACGAAGCACACAATTTCAGAAGATGCATTTGCGAGAGCTCGATACTCAGATTCACAACTAGAACGAGAGACTATTGGTTGTTTCTTAGCGCTCCAAGAAACTAGATTGGCACCAAGATAAATAGAATAACCATAGGTACATCGTGTAGTTTCAACACAACGAGCCCAATCAACATCCGAATATGCAACCAGAGAAAACGAAGAGCTGCGAGTAAAAGATAAGCCAAATGACGGAGTGCTTTTCACGTGTCGTAAGATTCCCCTTACTGCTTGAAAATGAGTAATAGTAGGATGCTGAAGATGTTGACTAACAAGATTAACGGCAAAAGATAAATCAGGGTGTGTAACCATGAGGTATTGTGCCATCGGAGGGAAGTTGACAACCCGCAACCAAGGGTGTAGAAACAGGTTTTGAATAAGACCTGCTCGTTAAAGAATATCACGAGCATACTTGGATTGATTTTAAAAAATGCCTGAAGAAGTGTAAGTGACCTCGTGACCCAAAAAATAATTTAGCTTACCGAGGTCGGTGATGGCAACCTCTTTATAAAGACGACTGATGAAAGATTGCAAGTCATCGGAAGAGTTTCCTTTTAGAGTTATGTCAATAACATAGACTAACAGATATAAAATAGATGACCCATGAATGTAGATGAATAAGGAGGGATCAAAACGGCTGCACCTAAACCCAAAGCTTAAAAGAAAATCACTCAGCCGTTGATACCATGCAAGAGGAGCCTGCTTTAGACCATATAGCGCTTTTTTAAGGCGCAATACATGATTTGAGAATTGAGGGTCTATAAATCCATGTACACGGGCTTGGATAGAACACCATTAAGAAAGGCGTTTTGGACGTCCAACTCATGAAGATGCCAATTATTTGAAACAACAATAGATAGCACAATTGGAACTGTAGAAGCCCGAACTATAGGGCCCTAATTAAAACAAATAAACGGTGTTGATTTGGTCTTAGTTATTATATAAGATGGTGTTCTTATATGATCCACCCCTCTCTCTCTCTCTCTCTCTCTCTCTCTATATATATATATATATATATATATATATTTATATATATATATCAGAAACAGAGTGAGCCCTTGGGTAATAGAGTTTATTCCAGCCACGTAAGTCGGCTTCGCAATATTCAGCGAAGATATTATTACAGCTTCAAAACTCATAAGCTTGTCCCTAGAAAATTCCATTAATGATCACGAATACTAACTGAAAAAGCATATCGTGGACGACGATGCCTTTCTGTAGTTGCTTCAATTGTTGCTTTGATCTTCCGCAGAGTTGCCGCTGCTTCAATCATGTTTATTCTTTCATGAGAAACTGTGATACACTTTATTCCCAGCTCAAATATTCACAAAACGCATTGCTCCTTTGCACAGAAATGTTCATCTTCCATTGATAACACAGTAAGTGACACTATTTCAGTTGCTGCATTTTGCTGTAATGCTTCACTTACCCACTCTCTTATGCTCATTTCTTCACCGAACATATCATCCGTCGGCTTCTTCTCCGTGAACATCTCCAGCAGCATTATCCCAAAACTGTACACATCTCCATTTGTCGACACTTTCCCTTCCGTTCCATGTTCTGATTGCATTCATTCATCATTTAATTTCTCAGTATTAGATAAAAATATTAAGAAATGAATTGAAGCTGAAAATTAATTAAGTTTAACATTGTGCATGATCACCTGGTGCTGCATAGCCGATGGTGGCCAATGTTTGAGTTTGGATGAAAGTTTCCCCTTCCTCGAATAGCTTTGCAATACCAAAATCTGCAAGATGAGCAACCATGTCTTCGTCGAGCAACACATTGCTCGGCTTTACATCACAATGGACGACTGGGAATGTATAACCATGGTGAAGATACTCCAAAGCTGCTGCAACATCTATTGCTATTTTTAGTCTCTGAATGAGATCTAGACAATAGTTACTAGAATACAACCATTTATCCAAGCTCCCATTTGGCATGTAGGTGAGAATCAGAGTCTTAAACTCTATGTTGCTACAACATCCGACAATTCGAACTAAGTTTCTGTGTCGAATCTGACTCAATATTTCAGTTTCCGTATCAAAGCTCCTTACTGCTCTTTGTAGTTGCTGGTTGAACACTTTTACCGCAACTTTCAAACCATCGGATAGTGTTGCTTCGAATACGGAACCAAAACTTCATCTTCCAAGTAGGTTGCTCTCGCTAAAAGAACATGTTCCTCGTTCCAGTTCAATGTAAGATATTCTTCTCCACTCAATCACTGGGGAAATATTAGTGGAAGTTACAACTTTTTTCTGTTTCCGTCTCCTTATGAAGTTGAGTATAACAATCACCGCAATGATTAGCATAATCAATGAGGGCGCCATATACTTTATTAACCACACAGCCATGTTTACCTTGGTCGATCCGCCATCATCTTTTGAGCAAGGTCGAACATCAAACCTTATGGAACCACAAAGGTTAAGAAATTGAGATCTTCCAAGGATTTTGGTATGGATCCAGAAATATTATTGCAAGATAAATCCAATTTAGTTAGACCTCTAACATTTCCCAATGATTTTGGAATAGATTCGACTAATAAATTATTTGACAAGATGAGTGTTTCTAATGATTGATAACCATCAATTAGGGTTGGAATATCGCCTGAAAACTGATTAAAGGACAGGCCGAGAGAGTTGATTGTCTTTAAATTCCCAAGCTGAGATGAGAGTTGATCGGTGAAACAATTTGAGGACAAGTTTAGAGAAACAGGGTCTGTGAGAGTCCGACACTTGGGAGGGATGGTGGAATTCAATTGATTGGAGTTTAAGTAGATCTCTCTCAAGGATTTAACATCACCCAAACATTCAGGAACCGGACCTACGAGCTTGTTAGAAGCAAAACTCAACCAAACCAAATTATTCATTCCACAAAGATCATTAGGGATAGACCCAACCAATTGATTGCTATCAAGTTCTAATCCTTGTAGTTGCTTCATTTTCCCAATTGTTGGTGCAATGGGTCCTTTCAGCCGATTATTGTACAAATTTAAATATATCAAACTGCTTAAGTTCCCAATTTCATAGGGAATGAGACCTGTGACGTTGCATTTTGTTGCTTGAAAATGCTCAAGAGAAGAGGAAAAATTCCCAATAGAAGTGGGTAAGATACCATTTAGAGGATTATGTGATACTTCCAAGCGCTTCAAATACCGACAATTTGTTAAAGAAGAGAGAAACATCAACTGGTGGGTTGGGGACTCTGCTCCACTCAAATTGTTTCTCCAAAGGAGAAGTACATTTAGGAGTCTCAAATTACCAAAGTTTGGTATGGGGCCGGTGAATGAGTTGGCGCTCATTACCAAGAGGCTAAGTTTAGAAGCATTGTTGATAGAGGTTGGAATTGGGCCACTGAGTTTGTTCCTACCCAAAGAAGCTCTTCAAGATTGGAAAGTGAATGCCCCAAGTCAGAAGGAAGAGTACCTGAAAGACATGCATGCATGATGTAATAATATTCAAGAGTTTAAAACTTTGTTGGAACCACATTATTGTGCAGATATGAGATATGATTGTGCAGATTTGTTATACTTACCGGACAAATTATTGTTGGAGAAGCTCAAGCTTGTCAAGGAAGAGATGTTGAAGATAGAAGATGGAATATTTCCACTTAGAGAGGCGCTCTCAATGTCTAATATCTCTAGTCTTGAGAGATTCCCTATTTCTGCCGGAACTCCTCCTCCTGAAATTAATTAATTAATTGTTATGTATATCGGTAGAGAAAATTATATAACTAATCAACATCCAACTAACGACGGCCATGTAATTAATCAATTAATTTTCTTTTTTGAAAAATGTTAATTTATCATGAAAGTGGCGGATGTTTCACGCTTAATGAGGACAAATTTAAACCATTGCATATATAAGCGTATAGTAATGATCACATAAAAAAACTTTGAAATCACATATACATACCTCGGAAATGGTTGTAGCCAAGGTACAACACTCTAAGCATGCTCAAACTCCCAAGTTCACGGGGAATGCTGCCACTGAAATTGTTGAAGGATAATGACAATATCTCAAGGTATCTGCATTTCCATATATTTGGCGGAATCTGCCCTTCAAGTTTATTCTTATGGAGAGCAACTATTTTGATTTTTGACATATTGTTGCACATATCACTTGGAAGCCTACCTGATAGCCTATTAAACCCAATACTAATTTCTCTCACTGAAGAGACATTGAAAATACCACGTGGTATGGACCCACTCAGCTCATTATTGTCAATGTATAATATTTGGAGAGAAGAAATATTTTCAATCTCCTGTGGAATATTCCCACTCAATTGGTTATACCTTATCCTCACTTCCTTGAGGGAAGAGCTACTACCAATCTCCTTTGGAATATTCCCACTCAATAAATTGAAACTCATGCTTAATGTATGTAGTTTGGAATTGTTGAACAAAGAGGCAGGAATTCTACCTGAGAAGGTGTTGTTGTGGAAATAGAGTTGCTCCAGTTGAGGAAAACTGCCCAACCATGTTGGTATTTCTCCGGTGAATGAATTCACTCCCACACTCATCACCTTCAAACGTTGCAGTTTAGCGAGCTCAAAGGGTAGGAAGGCCGTGAAATAGTTGGAACTAATGTCCAAATATCTGAGAAACGTTAGGTTTCCGAGATGTGGAGCAATAGTTCCAGCAAGGTCGAAGCCCGAGAGATTGAGAGCGGTGACACGGCGGTGCTTGATGCCGCACGTGACACCAATCCAATTACAAACGGATGTATTGTCCGACCAATTTGTGCTCAAGATAGCATGAGGGTCGGATAATATGGAGGCTTTGAAGGAAACAAGTGCATGTTTGTCTGTGGTAGAATTCAAATTTGTTGCGCATATGCAAAGGGTAAAGGTGTTTAGAAACAAGATTAAAATAGCAAATGAAAAGTTGGAATTGTCCATTAGTTTGTTGCTTGTTTTAATTGGGTTTTCTGTTGTTGATCGATTAAGGTCTTTTTATAGCCACCAACTTGAGAAGATTCGGTCGAATATATAAAACTATTAAGTAAATCACGTTTTAGCTAATTTCATTCATATGAGGCACCAATCATTGAAGATGATCTTAAAATGTTTTAAACAAACCATTGCTTTGTGTACATCCAGAAATCAAATAGGCCAAGATATTGTTCTCTCGGATAAAATCTTGAAGAATAAATAATATTAGACTTTAGTCTTTTTAATTTTTGATGATTGACAATGCTTGTTTGCGTTACGTTATACATGATTACATTATTGGATGTAACTAATTAATTGCTGATGTATCTAGTAGTAATTTGTTGGCATGAGATAAAATATTGTTTTCTACAATTCAAATATAAATAAACATTAAGCAAGATATTTATGATTGAAAAATAATAAAGATCTTTTTAAAGGTCTCTCATTCTGCTATAGGACGAGCCTTTTGCACCTTTTAAGTATTTGCTCCCAAATGCATTATAATATCCGTATTGTAAAGAGATTGACCATTGCACAAGAAATAATACAAATTCTTAGAATGGTCGAACAGGAAAGAACAAACAAGTCCAAAATTCATAGTCAATTCATCTACATTTCAATGGAAAAATTAAAAGTGCACAAACCTTTTATATTCTGTTCCAATATGAAATCAATTTGTTGCCCCCACAAATAATTTTAAAATTAGGATATTATAAATTACAATTCTGTAGCATAATATTGTAAATAAACTTTCTGCGAACAATTAAAATATAAACCAGAGTTCTTTTATCCTTCAAGTCTAAAATTTAAAATGTAAATTGTGATTCAAATCCATAAATCATTATAGAGAAGGATTTGGGTGCATAACTCTGCACCCATTTGCACACTACCCGTCCCGTCCCGCCCCGCCCCGAATATACATGTGTGTTGGCCTAGCCATAGAGTAGTTAATGCATGATGCCAAAAGTTTCAAGAGCAAGTCCATCGTAATGCATTTTTTTATATTTAATGGTACAACTACAAAAATAAAACAAAGCAAGTAGAGTTTTTTAGCAAATTGTTCAAAAATTCTTCATAAACTAATTAGTGATTAGCTTTCTATCACTAATTAGGTCTATACTATCTTGCATTTATATAATTTTAATAATTGAAACTCTTTCTTATGAAAAGAAATCATATATGAAAAAAAGATTATAGGACATTAATATACTTTTAACAAAAGAAAGCGAAATGAATACTGATAGCGTGCCACAATACCAAATACTCTATCTCGTTCATCTTGACACCTTTCTTTTTGGCGCAGGTATTAAGAAGGGTATTAAGTTCAAATGTGGTGTTTAGTGTGGAATAAAGTGCTTTTGAAGTGAATAAACCGTAATGCAATTTTTATATTTAATTTTACAAAAAAAAAGCATGTAGAATTTTTAGCAAATTGTTCAAAAATTCTACATAAACTAATTAGTGATTAATTAGCTTCCTATCACTAAGATCTATAATATCTGGCACTTATATAATTTTTAATAATTGAAACTATTTCTTATGAAAATAAATCATATATGTTGAAATAGAACATTAATATAATTTTATCGAAAGAAAACGAAAAAGAACGATAAAGTGATACTTATAGTATGCCACAATACCAAATACTATATTTTATTACATCCTATCTTGTATACGATCTTAAAATATACTTAACCCAAGCAACCTAAACATATTAGGTCGCCATACATTATTTCCTCAATAAGGTTAATGGTGGAAAAGTTACTCCAACCTGATTTAAGCTCAATGGTTCAATAGAATTTCACTCATAATATCTACCATTGTATTGTAGTTATGCATGCAAAATTAAAAGAGAGTGCTCTATATGACTCCTATGAATGGATAGTCACTTGTTACTTTCTACTACTATGGTAAAAGCCCCACTTTTAAATATTTAGTGTCTCTTCCTCTACACTAACCCTCCAGCTACTTCTGAAATTATTTACTTATTGTAATATTTTTTATATATTTTTTTATGACATGATATATTGGTGCGAATATATAATCTTAATACCCATATTCTGTCTAAAAAGAATGCCAAAAAATAGAACTATTTATCCCCTACTCTTGACACTTACATATAGCTTAATTTCTACTCTTCTTGCAAATGTCAAGTGATTCAACAGAGTTGTTGGTGAAAGATTTACGGATAAATCAATGATCGTTTACTATACAATTAAAGATTTCACGAACCGGTTATGAGATAAGCACAAGAGTTCGTAAATTAATAACGTGCGTTGCACGTGTGACTAATTGTATTAAAATATGTTTATATTTTTGGGAATTCAATAAAAATATTACTAAAATAAATTACTCTGTTCACAATTTGTACTCAAATTCTAAAAAAAGAGATAATATTGGAATATAGAATCACATTAATGTTTTTCTTGTTTGATCTTCTTGAGTGGAGGACTTTTATTCTTCCTCATTTTGCTTCCAATAACTAATTTGGCCAACGGAGCTTCATCCTCTTAACATCTCAATGCAATCTTCTTCAATCTTCTTTGTGTATCTTCTTTTTTTCTTATGTCGCACTTCATGAAACTTCACCTCATTCATTGTCTGTTTCTTTCTTCCAACTTTAGCACATTCTGGCTTTTCAATTGATGCTTCATCTTGTACCTCTTGATTTGGCTTAAGTTGATTCTTCAATAGTTGCACTCATCAATTTAATATTTGCATCCATGTCTTGTCCATGGATTGGATCTTTTGGACTACATTAACTATGATATTCACATTCCCATTTGCATCGGTGCTCACAGACTTGAGCATGGTCACACAACGTATTTCAGTCAATGTTTGTATGCTAAGACCTTGATAGTATGCAGAATTATTTTCACCCTGAGAAAATCCAATTCTTAATTTGTATAAAGTTTCAATTTTTAATTAAGATTTTTAAGTAGTAAGTATTAAAGAAAATTGGTTTTAATATTTGTTTACCTCACTGATTGACAAAATATATTCATTTATAGGGCATCCCACATATATTGCTGCAACCTCATCGAACATTGTCACAAATGCGTTGTACTCAGCTTCTATAATAGTCATTGTTATTCTATATGTCGGTTGTTATAAATAATGGTTAGTATATGTATCTTGCAAAAATAATTAATGTACTTGAGTATTGTTTATTACGTTGGTGTTGTCTCAATAAGCTCTTCATTGCACTTTTCGCATGTTGTAATTCCTCCATTCTTGTGGCACGATTTTGCACTTTTACATGCATCGTACCATATTGACAATTTATTTACAATCTTATCAATAATACCCTTAAACAATATGAAACAACCTGCAATACAACAACCAATTTTTTTTAATAACTCGTATTATTCCTATAATAATACACAATAAAAATGAAGAACAAAAAAACAAAATAAAATAGTTCATTCAAATATTGATGTTGATTTTCTTTGAGAGCATACCACAATTTCCCAAATAATATAGAGCAACTGCTAATTGAATATTGAGTAAATCAAATATTGTTTAAAAAATGAAAAACAATGTCATTCAAATCATATACAAACATTAAATAAAGAAAATAAAAAAAGAGAGATAAAATTGTGATAAACCATTCCTTGTGCCCGAAAAGAATAAACTCCTCTTCTAGCAGATGCAAGCTCTTTATCCAATTTTACTCCAAATAAGTAAATGAGAATATGGAATTATATGAACGAATGTTTCTTCAAAAATCAATAGCTTCTTGTGATTCTGATGTAAACAACTCATACAACTCATTTGGAACTTCAGAAAATGAAAGTACAATTTTCCCAGTATTACAACAAAAGGTAGGAGGTTTGTACTCAAATCTTGCTGCACCGCAATGACTACAATTAGACATTTTTTTTAGTTCGTGTAGCATCGAACCTAGAAGAAAAAACAACATAGTTAAATGTAGTAAAATATGTTCAAGGTTCTTATGTACAATGAAACGTTGTATTACTTACTATTAAAATCACATGTTTTTCATTGTTTTGAATCGGAACGTTTCCTTTTCATTTGGAGAAGTCTTTGTTGTCGATAAACCTCTGTATCTGACTTCACAAGAAGTGCATTAAGTATCAATAATTAGAGTTAGTTGAACAAGTGCATTTATATTTATAACAATAAAAAAATTATTCATGCGGTTGTAGAATCGGTTCAAGCTCTTCATCTGTAATACAAATCTAATTGTGCTATGTAAAGTAGAGATTTTCCTTCATCTCTTACACGAATACTCAAGGTAGAAGTTTGCTTGGTTCCCAAATCTTTAGATTGTAATATTATATACATTAAGTTCAAGATCAAAGGACATCTCTTTGTTTATTTGCATTTATTAATTTAAATTTGACGATTTTAATTCAAATAGATAGTTTGACACTATTAACAATTTATATCTCCATATCTAATTTCTTATTTAGAAATAAAAAATTGTCCAACAGATTTTATTAATTCCTATTTCAATTTGTAGATTTATATATTAATTCTTATTTTCAAGTTAGCTTATGGTCAAACTGGATATTTTGTTGGGTTCACTGCATTAATGAGTTAGAAGTAATTCTTTGGACATGTGTTTTTCCCTATTATACAAATGCAGATAAGGTGTGTGTTCATAACTTTGATCTTTACTTGACTTGATTATGTTTCTTAGTAATATAAAAGAAGACATATTTAAAGATGTTTTGGTGTTTCAATGTCTACATTTCGGCTAAATAGAAAATGCATATAACTAAAGAGTGAGTTATACTCTGTACAAACTCGATCCAAGTAAGTTATGTGAATGTGATATATTGGATCTATGGTTAAACTTAAGACCGGTAAGAAATGCACACACAACTATCAATTTTATCCTAAAAAACACTATATTTATAGAACAAATATACAAAGTATATGCATGTAATTAAGATAAACAATGAAGTACATACCTTGTTGTTCTCTGGAGATGACATCATTTGCAGTAATAATACTTGATATTGTATCCCTGATATTTTTGCCACTATTTGTTTTAATATTTTGATGCCACCAGTTTCGCCCTTTGGAAAAAGAATTGGATATTGCAATGGATCATAACATCCATAATAATGCATTATTCTATGTCTCTCACTTGAATGAGAATGAACTATAATATCTCGCTCCAAAGGTATGTTGTCATTATTTCCCTCAACCCATATAGCTGCAACTTGATCTGCTCGTGGAGAATTATACACGCGTTGATCTAAGTTCACATCTTTAGAGATACGAAGTTGAACATTATCCAACGAAGGATAGTCCTTCAGTCTTCGAAAGATTTTTGCATATGGATTATCTTCCAAAATTTTGATGAGCTTCTTCATGACTACTTCTGTACTTTGATTTTGCAATATGTTCATTCTGTTCTCAATCTCAGCCCCTGTCTCATAAAAGTACAACTGAAAAAAATTGGGAGTTGCATTTTGTGGAATCAATCCTGAAAGATTGTGATAAATCATTCCTTGTGCTCAAAAAGAATAAACTCCTATGCAAGCTCTTTATCGACTTTTACTCCAGATGAAGTAAATCAGAATATGGAATTATATGAATGAATGTTTCTTTGAAAATCAATAGTTTATTGTGATTCTGATGTAAACAACTCATACAACTCATTTGGAACTTCAACAAAATGAAAGTACAATTTTCCATTATCACAACAAAAGGTGGGAGGTTCGTACTCAAATCTTGCCGCAGTGCAATGACTACAATTGGACACTTTTTTTAGTTCGTGTAGCATTGAGCCTAGAAGAAAAAACAACATAGTTAAATCTAGTAAAATATGTTCAAGGTATTTATTTACAAATGAAACGTTGTATTACTTACTATTCTAATCACATGTTTTTCGTTGTTTTGAATCGGAACATTTCCTTTTCATTTGGAGAAGTCTTTGTTGTCGATAAACCTCTGTAGGTGTGATATTACAAATACGTAAATATTTAAATTAGATAGTAACAAATATTTATAACTTTAATTATTAAATATTCTTATAATATAAAATTACCTGAAGGTGGGTTGGACTTAGGTAAAGCATCGTCTATGGCCATACTTTCTATTTAAAAAGCAAAGTGTCAACGAATCCTGCAATGAACATGCTTTTTCTATTCAATATTTAAAGATATGGTACTCATCATGAAACTGGAAAAGGTAAACATGTGTTGCAATCTTTATATATAATATCATCATAAATAAAAAATAATAAAAAATTGGTTGGTGTATATAACAATTTATTTTTCAAAACAAAAGTTATAAAATCAAAGAATTCGAACGAAGCAAAAATAAAATAAAAAAATTGCTCAGCAAATAAGAATTTGTGAGTATAAAAAGGTAATTGATTATTTTTTTATGCTAGTGATTTCATTTATCAAGTCCAAGAGTGTGGGGAAAACATAAAGAGGTTGTTGAAGGGGTACTTACTCAATTAGTTCCGTCAAACAAAAGTGCCTCAAGTTTAATTTAAAAGAAAAGAAAAAAAACCACTAACAGCAATTAAAATCTATAAGCAACCAACCCTCAAAAAAAATCTATAACCAACCAACATATACATACATAGTTGAGAAATTCAATTCCATTTAGCTACTCCAAAATAGAAGTAAAAAATTAACAAATTATGTAAAAGCAATAACAAAAATACCTCGAACATGATAATCTTGGACACTTAGACCAGAAACTATATCCTTATATTTAAATGAAAGACCAAAGTATAAAATAATTAATTCCATCTATATATTTTAGCAAAAAAAATACTCATACAATTGTTTTGTGATAAGAAAATTATAATTATCTACAAACTATATCCTTATATTTAAATGAAAGACCAAAGTATAAAATAATAAATTCCATCAATATATTTTAGCAAAAGAATACTCATACAATTGTTTGGTAATGAGAAAATTACAATTATCTCGTCAAGTAGAACATCAAATATATGATGATCACATAATCATGTAGTGTCGACATAACACATAAAAAAAAAACTTTGTAATCGATAGGGTAAATAATCGTTCATCATATTGTTATTCTTCAGTTATGATTTATAGTGTGGGATTTACTCTTTTCAGGCATTTCTTCCCACTTCGATCATTTTTTATGCAAACATGGACATAATTACTTAATTTATTGACTACTAATACGAATAAGAAGAACATAATTACTAACATTGAAAAAGATAACACAAAATTGAACAGATGTGTTGTCTTAGTGTTGAGGCAAAGTTATTCTGTCACGTCTGTGTGAAAGAAAAGCACTTCTTATCCTTTTCAGTTCATTGACAACTTCTGCCATCGACTTTTAATATCTGGCAAGTTCCTCCGAGCATCTCACTCCGATCTTCAAAATCGAAACAATGCAATCCCAATACATTTCACCTTGGTTAAGTTGTTGATGCAAAAAATTAATAATGGATCTACTAATTCCATTACGTGGTTTGTTAAGGCGCTGCTAACGAAATCTTGGAAGTTTACGTACCCATCGAATGCATCACTGGTGGGTCTTCTGTTTGTGATCATCTCAAGCAGGAGAATCCCAAAACTGTATGCATCCCCTTGTATTGATACAACATTGTTCATCCCATATTCTGTACAAAGACAATTAATTACATCTAAAATGCAAAATAAAGTAAAATTGGCAAGTGATAAATTGTTTGAAGTGATCACCAGGAGATATGTAGCCTATGGTACCCTTCATTGCAATTGAACTGCTTCCCTCTGTTGATGACAAGTTTTGTGAAATGCTTGAAATTATTTTGGCTAATCTGAAATCCCCGACGTGCACAAGAAATAGAGAATATTAATTTATCTAAGCTTCATAGGATGCCATTGTATTTAACTCCTTGTTCACAAAGCCAAATTATATACAAAGAGACAATGAAATAAAATAGAAGAAACTCCTTCCACCAAAACTAAATTGACCATCATAGTATTTCAATATTGTTATGCTTCTTTCTCTTTTTAGCTTCTGGGGTTATGGGATAAGAAGTTAACATCAACAGTTTTCAGTAAATGAAAATGCTCCATTCTTCAAATAAACTGAGCTACAAAAGTTTATCATGTACAAATGAGAAAAGCTTCTATGCCTCATTCATCAGTTAAGCACCAAAATCTAACCAAATAATATGTCTACCACATGTCATCATGTCATACAAGTAACAATAGTATGAGGCATTACTGCAATATGATTTCTAAAGGAGAAGAGACGGTACCTTCACCAGGGGATCTTGAGGTAACTATCGACACTGCTTCTCTGCAAGTTAAAAAACAGATATTAATTAAGGTCAACCACGCTGAGAAATAAACAAGTCAGCAGTTGATAAGTTTTTTATTAGGGATGCAACTTAGTTTAGGAATGCTGATTAAGGTTAACTGTGATCTGATCCACATAAATAACTCCACAATACATTATGGTGACCCCTAGAAGGACTAAATTTTTCACAAAAAAATGTTGGAAGTATTTAGATGTGACATGGGGCTGCTGAATTAATCATTAATCCTTGCCTAACCTAGCTTCTTTGAGAGCTATTGTGCCTCATCTCCCTCCCTTGAGCATAAAACGCAGCAGATGAGATTTTAACAAGTAGAGTAAAAACCGTTATACTGGTGGGTCTTTGAAACGCTCACATCGAGACATCTTCAGAAATTTACTCACTATGCGATTGACACCGTTCTCCTTCGGCTGTTCGAGAAAGATGAACATGACAAAGTGAATTGGTAATGAAAAAAGAAAACTGTGTGATAAGCACGAAATTCTTTGAAACCTTTGTCTCCAATAATATTTAATATAGAATAAGATAACCATATTATGGAACTTACCATATAGTAGAAGATTTCTTGCTGTACATATATGTTATACGTGTGTATAGGGAAATTTAATTCTCAATAAACTAACAATATTATGGAACTTACCATATAATAGAAGATTTCTTGTTGTACATATATGTTATACGTGTGTGTAGGAAATTTAATTCACAATAAACTATTATTATATTTTGTATGCATATAGTATATTAATTAAATTACAAAATTGACCATAAATTAAATTATATATTAAGGATATTTTAGGCAAAACATATTTTGTAAAACAAGGCTCTTTTTATATTAGTATAGATATAGATATAGATATAGATTAATTAAATCAACTTAATTGCATGAGTTTTTCAAATTTTAGTTGAGAAATCATCATATGTCCACGTGGAAAAAAAAATGCGATTATTGAAATTCTGAAATCAGTTTCAGGCTTTCAAAGAATTTCGTGTCTAATAAAATTTATGGGCAATAATAACATGAAATATGAAAAAGTTTGTTGAGTTTAACATTTACTCCGTTAGTTTTTTTTTTTTTTTAAACTGATTAGAGAATTGGATATGGTAAATGGAAGAAAATATTTGAGCAAAAAGCATGATGGAAAAATTAAGCAAAATATAATTTTCTTTTGAGTTAGTGGATAAGATATTATTATTATTTTTTTAACAGAAGTGGTGGAAGGGAAACAGTGAGAATCGAACTCGTGAAAAACAATTAAACAAAGACCAAAAGAGCTTCCACGACTTGTGAGCATTTACAATTAGCAATTTCTCCACTCACATAAAATATTTGAGTGCATTGAAATTTTGCAATTTCTTCTTCTTCTTCTTAGGTTGTAGGAAGAAAATAATCATGCGGCACTAGCATAAAGAAAAGGACTAACATTGTCCATTAACTAGTTCTTTATCACATTCCCACATTCTAGCTAAAACGTAATAAAAAGGATAATATGTAAAATAAACTCATAAAAATGATTTTTATTAGAATAATTTGATTGTTATATTTCTCAATCGTCCAACATCATACCTTCCGAGTCAGACAATTTTACATGCATACATTTGATATGAATTTGGATCTAAATCTTTCACCCATCTCAGTATGAAGCGGTTGCCCATAAACTTCACCTATATATATGTGTGCAGTGTGTGAGAAAAATGAGACTTCCATATTTATCTCGATTACTTGAGAATTATTTCGAATTTTTAATCCCATGTGGAGGGCGCCGCAAGATGTTGGATCTAGTGTGAGCGAAAATAAACTAAGAGTATCGATTTATAAACATAGAATTGCAATTGATATGGGATGAAGGTCCAACGACTAATAGTGGACAAAGCAGGAGAGGTCCAGATAAGGACAGGAAGGTCCTCGCTCATGGAGACTCCAGCCCAAGGCCCATGGAATAGGACTAAGTACGTGTTTTACCCTTGTAAATACCCTTATATAAATAAAAATCAAACTCTTTGTAGAGGTAACATCATCACACTTTCGTTTTTCTCTTAGCTCTAGCTTCTTAGTTTTCTTGCGTCTTAAGGTTTCTGACTTGGGCGTCGTAGGTCCTTCCGGTTTTGGATGTTGTTTTGCAGGAAGCCTAGTAAGGGAACTCCGGAAGAAGTTCGAGAGAACGTATTTAATGGCGACATCCTACTGTTTCTTCGTTATCTTTTGGGAAAATCCCTCTCGTTGCTAGAACGTACTTAATAAAAGGGTTTTTGATCATTGATTGTTGACTAGATGAAGAAAATATAATAGACGAAATATTTATCGTAGTATAAAAGAATAAATAAAATAATAATAATAATAATAATAATAATAATAATAATAATAATAATAATAATAATAATAATAATAATAATAATAATAATAACAATAATGTACGTGCTGCCACATTATGGTCATTGGCATCATATTTATAATCAAGATGGATAATCAAGATGAATATGCTTGTAGTTCTTTATTGATAATTAATATAGCAAAAGTGAAAATCTGGTAAATGTATAGAGTTTATCATTACAAAATTCCAGAGAGGGCAGTGACTGCTACAAGTTCAAGTGTCAACACCCATTTATGATCCCCAATACTAACAGATAAATTAAGCATATCGACGACCACGCCTCCTTTCTGTAGCTGCTTCTAATGTTGCTTTGATCTTCTGCAGAATTGCCGCTGCTTCAACCATGTTTATTCTTTCATGAGCTGAAACTGCTACACATTTTATTGCCAACTCAAAAATCGATGACACGCATTGCTCCTTTGCAGAGAAATGTTCATCTTCCCTTGATAACATAGTAAGTGACACTATTTGAGTTGCTGCATTTTGCTGTAATGCTTCACTCACCCACTCTCTTATGCTCATTTCTTCACCGAACATATCATCCGTTGGCTTCTTCCCCGTGAATATCTCCAGCATCATTATCCCAAAACTGTACACATCTCCATTTGTGGACACATTCCCTTCCATTCCATATTCTGATTGTCTCACATGCATTAGATCATCATTTAATTTCTCAGAAGTAGATAAAAACATTAATTAGCAAAATAATATGATAAAATTGAAGAAAAGAATTAATTTAGTATTATGAATCGATCACCTGGGGCTGCATAACCGATGGTGGCCAATGTTTGAGTTTGGATGAAAGCTTCCCCTTCCTCGAATAGCTTTGCAATACCAAAATCTGCAAGATGAGCAACCATGTCTTCGTCGAGCAACACATTGCTTGGCTTTACATCGCAATGAACGATTGGGAATGTATTATAACCATGGTGTAGATATTCCAATGCTGCTGCAACATCTATCGCTATTTTTAGTCTCTGAATGAGATCTAAACAATAATTACTGGAATATAACCATTTGTCCAAGCTCCCATGTGGCATGTACGAGAGAATCAAAGCTTTGAACTCAGTGTTACTACAACATCCAATTAGTCGAACTAGGTTTCTATGTCGAATCTGACTCAATATTTCAGTTTCTGTATCAAAGCTCCTTATAGCTCTTTGTAATTGCTGGTTGAACACTTTTACAGCAACTTTCAACCCATCGGAAAGTGTTGCATCGAATACAGAACCAAAACTCCCTCTTCCAAGTAGATTGCTCTCACTAAAACAACTTGTTCCCCTTTTCAGTTCTATGTAAGAGATTCTTCTCCACTCAATCATGTCAATGGGGATTGCAACTTTTTCCTGTTTTCGTCTCCTCATGAAGACCAGTATTACAATCACAGCAATGATAAGTATAATCAACGACGGCACCATATACTTTATTAACCGGACAACCTTCCGTGATCCACCATCATCTTTTGAGCAAGGATGAACATCAAACCTTATCCAACCACAGAGAGCTAAGTTGTGGGAAAATGATTGAGCAGTGAAGTTACCAAAACGACCTCCATTTGGAATTTCTCCCTCCAATTTGTTGTTAGAAACATTTAAAAGCTCAAGAAATTTGAGATCTTCCAAGGAGTTGGGTATGGTTCCGGATAGATTATTTGATGATAAATCCAATTGTGTCAAACCTTTGACATTTCCCAAGGATTTAGGAATAAATCCAGTTAACAAATTATTTGACAAGTTGAGTGTTTCTAATGATTGACAACCATCAATTGAGGTTGGAATAGCACCCGAGAAGTGATTAAAGGACAAGTCGAGATAGTAGATTGTCTTTAAATTCCCAAGTTGAGATGAGAGTTCACCAGTGAAATAATTTGAGGACAAGTCTAAAGACACAAGGTCTGTGAGAGACCAGAAGTTGGAAGGGATGGTGGCATTCAATTGATTGGAGTCTAAGTAGATAATTCTCAAGGAGCTAACATCACCCAAACATTGAGGAATTGAACCAAAGAGCATGTTAGTAGCTAAGATAAACTCCCCCAAATTATTCATTCTGCAAAGATCATTAGGGATATACCCAACCAATTGATTCTCACTGAGATATAATTTTTGAAGTTTGTTCAGTTTCCCTAACGTTGGTGGAATGGGTCCACTCAGCTGATTCATATCCAAAACTAGAGTTATCAAACTGCCTAAGTTTCCAATCTCATAAGGAATGACACCCATGATACTGCTGTTTGTTGCTATAAAATACTCAAGAGAAGAGGATAAATTCCTAATAGAAGCGGGTAAGATGCCATTCAGGGGATTATGTGATATGCCCAAGTGCTTCAAATAGCGACAATTAGTTAAAGAAGAGAGAAATGTCAACTCCTGGGTTGGGGAATCCGCTCCACTCAAATTGTTTCCCCAAATGCGAAGTTCTTGAAGGAGTCTCAGATTACCAAAATCTGGTATGGAGCCGGTGAATGAATTTTTGTTCAAAGCCAATTGGGTAAGTTTAGAAGCATTGGTGATAGAGGTTGGAATTGGGCCATTCAGTTTGTTCGAAGCCAAAACAAGCCATTCAAGTGAACGCCCCAAGTCTGAAGGAAGACTACCTGAAAAATCATTGAATGAAAGTTCCAATGTCTTCAAGGATGAAATGTTGAATATGGAAGGAGGGATGGAGCCAGATAAGGAATTGTTGTACACAATGAAAAGTTGGAGGCTTGGTAGAGTGCCAATCTCTCGTGGTAATTCACCTGTCAATATATGTAGGCATGCATGCATGAGCTAATATTAGTGTTCAATATTATGAGATTAAATTATTTGATTGTGTAAAGATTATGTTTACCTGACAAACTATTGTCGCCCATGCCCAAGTATATCAAGGAAGAGAGGTTGAAGATTGAAGATGGGATGGAGCCAGATAAGGAATTGCCTGACACAGTGAGAACTTGGAGGTTTTGTAGATTGCCCATCCCTTGTGGTAATTCACCTGCGATGCATATAGACATGCACGAGCAAATAATATTCAATTCAACTCATAATAAAACCAAGTAACAGAAGAAATAATACAGTATATATACCTGTGAAATGGTTATAGGACAAATATAATCCCTTAAGCATGGTCGTATTTCCAATTCCATGCGGGATGCTACCGCTCAAGTTGTTTTTGGATAATGATAAGATCTCGAGGTGTTTGCATTTCCATATATTTGGTGGAATTTGCCCTTCAAATTGATTAAAAGCGAGTGAAAGTACTTTAATGTTGGGCATATTGTTGCACATATCACTTGGTAGCCAACCTGATAGCCTACTATTACCAAATCTAATATCTCTCAAGGAAGACATGTTGAATATACCACGTGGTACGGGCCCACTCAACTCATTATTCCCTAGGTATAATATTTGGAGGGAAGAAATATTTCCAATCTCGTGTGGAATATTCCCACTCAAATGGTTATACATTATATTTACTTCCTCGAGGGAGGAGCTCTTGCCCATCTCCTTTGGAATATTCCCATCCAATAAATTGAAACTCAGATTTAAAATTTGCAGGCTGGAATTGTTGAACAAAGACGCAGGAATTCTACCTGAGAAAGTGTTGTTGTGCAGATAGAGTTGCTCCAGTTGAGGCAAGCTTCCCAACCACGTTGGTATTTCTCCGGTGAATGAATTCACTCCGACATTCATCACCTTCAAACGACGTAGTTTACGGAGCTCAAATGGTAGGAAGCCTGTGAAATTGTTGGAACTGATGTCCATATATCTGAGAAATGTCAGGTTTCCAAGATGTGGAGCAACAGTTCCAACAAGGTCGAAGCCAGAGAGATTTAGAGCAGTGACACGATGGTGCTTGATGCCGCACGTCACACCGATCCAATTACAGACTGATGCATCGTCGGACCAATTTGTGCTCAAGATAGCATGGGCGTCGGAAGTAATGGAGTTTTTGAAGGAAACAAGGGCATGTTTGTCTGTGGTAGAATTCAACATTAATGCTGCGCCCAAGCAGAGCGTAATGCTCTTTACTAATAAGGCTAAAACAGCAAAGAAAATGAGAGAATATTTCTTCATTATTTTTCTGATACGTATGCTTTATTTGTTTGGGTTTTGCGAATTCGTTTTAATGGATTTAGCTGTTTATATAGAGTAGAGTCAATAGTAGACTCTGTAAAGAAGACTCAGTTAGATGCAATTAGTTTGAGTCTGCTATTCCTTCCCGATTGAAGATGGAAATTAAATTTAATTGGTATATGATGGAACGCTAAATTATGAAGATTTTATTTAGATCTCCACTAAAGAAGTTTTTTTCTGAACACTTTGCACACATAATTTAATTTAATTTAATTTACCACATGCGGGGCTTGGAAGCTTACATTTCAATTTAAGTAAATAATCATTTTTTTTACTTAAAAATATAATGAATTCTACTATTGAAAAGTATATATATAGGGTAGGGATTGGTGAGAATAAATTTTGTGTGAGAACGTGAGAATGATACTTTAATGCATTTTTATCACATCGGAAATGCATATATTGCAGAAATGTAATGCATATATATTCTAATGCATAAACTACAATAAAGTAATGCATTAAGATCATAATGCATAAATAACAATAACTTAATGCATCGTGAAATCTGAGTCATTGATTTAGAAAGATCAAGGGTCCAGATTTATTCTTATTTCTTACCTAAAATTGCATTCTCACATGATCCTATGTATATTAATACATTTGCTAAACCTCGCCATTTCCTTATAAGCTAAGGTAATTGCTATATTGAAATACATTTTCCTTTTAATCGTGAATTTATATATTTGTAAATATAGTTTTTTTGGTTTTTAAATTTTACAAAATATATACGAATAATGTTGCAAGGATCGGCTTGATATAAGGGGTGTTTATTAAATAGAATAGGATTGACTATCTTTATATCATGATTTCTTCAATCCCACATGTGTAATTCCAAATATGAACAATGATCATGTGTCAATACTATAAATTTGATACATACCAAGTCTTCGGTTGGTATAAGAGAATTTATATTGTTATTGTATTGATAATTGTCAGTACGGCATCATACTGTATCATAAATTTTAGTGTACCAAAATTTTGGTATATATTTTGTATTTTTCGGTACGATAAATGCAGTATACGGCAGTTTGATAATTTTGTCCAACACTAGTCACACTACACATCAAACTAGACCATAATGAACTCGTATACATAGTGGCACGCAGAAGTAACATCTATCAACACTATGATGAGACAAGCACATTTGAAGGGAAAACTAATTAAATTATCATTAAATCAAATAACCTCAGATCATGAAAAATTATGAGAGAAACACATTTGAAGGGAAGATAATTGAATAATCAAGAAATCGTAGCATCAGACTCTGATAATTAGTACTAAACAAATCACTAATATACAATATTTCACCCAAATCACTTAAAATAGCAATTTCAGCAACTATGTTAAACAAATCATTCTATAAAATAGACTCCCGAGAATCTTGAAGTGGCAGCTTAATTGGAAACGTAAAAGGGACTCCTTTGAGTAAATAGTATTGGCCCAAAGTTATGAAGGGATCTTGATAAAATAGATGGCAAAACTGAAATTTGAAATATCATGAAATTTATGGGCAATAATATCATGAAATATCAAAAAGTTTATGGGAAATAGAATCATGAAATATCAAAAAGTTTGTTGAGTTTAACATTTATTCCGTTATTATATTTTAAAATCGATTAGGGAATTGGATATGGTAAATGGAAGAAAATATTGGAGCAAATTAAAAAGCATGATGGAAAAATTAAATATAATTTTCTTTTGAGTTAGTGGATAAGAAATATTTTTTTTTTTAACAGAAGTGATGGAGCTAACGGTAAGAAGAGGACCATAACTTTGCCACATCTAAAAAAGAGGACTTTATCTTGCGGGGTCTGAAAAGTAGGACAATAATTTTTTTTTTCGCAAAAGTAGGACAATAATTTTTTTTTTCCCGCAGAAGTACTCTCATTTCGGGCTTTTTGGGCTTTTGATTGCACACATAGAGCCCGTCTGGTTTTTGGCCGATTTCGGTGCCGTCATAGTGACCCACAGGTGCTACCATATACCGTTGGAATAGTCTTTTCAAGGTGAACAATTCTGTGGTGGTTGTGTGCATTTATTCTCCGGAGGTCTCGAGCGCTGGTGTTAAAACGGAACTACTCCGCTGTTGCTTCCCCCCAGATTCCGGTGCCGTCCGTTCGCCCCCTGGACGTGTTGCATACCTCTGGACTCGCCGTCTCAAGGTGATAGTTTGGTGGTGGTTGCGTGTGTCGATTTGGTGGTGTGAAATCGGGGCCGGGTCAATTTCGCTGGCAAATTGCGATTCCGACGAATAGCACGTCCATGCTGGCGTCGGGCTCTATGTGTGCAATCAAAAGCCCAAAAAGCCCGAAATGGGAGTACTTCTGCGGGAAAAAAAAATTATTGTCCTACTCTTTTTCAGATGTGGCAAAGTTATGGTCCTCTTCTTACCGTTAGCTCGAAGTGGTGGAAGGGAAAATCAGTGAGAATTGAACTCGTGAAAAACAATTAAACAAAGACCAAAAGAGCTTCCACGACTTGTGAGCATTTACAATTAGCAATTTCTCCACTCACATAAAATATTTGAGTGCATTGAAATTTTGCAATTTCTTCTTCTTCTAAGATTCTTAGGTTGTAGGAAGAAAATAATCAAGCGGCACTAGCATAAAGAAAAGGACTCAGATTGTCCATTAATTTCTTTATCACATTCCCACATTCTAGTTAACTCCTTCTTAAACACCGTCGAATTAAACTAACATCATTCCATATAGTTTTCTTCCTCTCTATTTATACTATTTTTATATAAGGTACTTTGATGGAAATGTTTCCATTGGAAAATGATGGATAAGAAAAGATGAGAAAATATTAACATTTTCATCCTTTTGTTATCACATGTTACTAGGATGAAAAAGAAAATTATCACATGGTCCCCCCACCCGTTCCCCATTTTTATGCCTTGTGTTTATTGGAAAATATTTTCACATCAAAAGCTAAGGATAATATTATCCAACATGTGAAAATGACGAAAAATGAGTGAAGTTTTCCTTTCACACCCTTTTCCATCAAAGTAAACGCACACTAAATACAGTATATGAACAGTCATTTGATCTAAAATTCTTTATTTTTATTTGAATATCTGATTTCCTATTAAACTAAAAAGAAATGGAAGGGATTAGAGATTGTATTTGTGGAAATCCTGACATATAGACTAAGACTTCACCATAAACATGAACATGATCGGGTCTAAAGTCTCTCCACTCACTAAATGTATAGGAAATTTTTGGCATATTCTTAAACAAAATGTATGCTTATACTTGAGTGAAGCTTCCCTGATGTAAACTTTTTTTTTAATTAATTCATCTAGTTAATGTTTAATTAATTGTTAGTCAGGATTAACAATTTTTAATTAATATAATAATCATAATTGAGATGTGTTATTTCCTGTTTTGTGAATGTGTTATTTCCTACCAGTCGTGTGAACTGATTTACATTTCTATAAAATGAAAAGTACTCACTGGTATCATGACTTTGAATTGCACTGCTATAAGAGTGGATGAACAGTGCCTTCTTAAAGTTTATCTCACTCTATTGACCCTATGTTATTGAATTGGTCAATCCAATTCTGGAAGAGAGAGACTCCGGTACATAAAGTATGTACAGTGCAAAAAACCCGCGACCCGCCCACGCATCCAATCGACCCGTGCGTGAGATCCATGGGCCACGCATGGGCCTCACTCGCCCTAATTTTACAGCTCCGCCTTCGTTCCGATTACTAAAATAAGGATAATTAGCGGGCAACAATTTGGATTTTTTCGGCTCACTCCGAGGCCTTCGGCTCCTCTCGCTCGAATCTTGACCATAGAAGAAGCGGCAAACAAAAAGAAAATTAAAAATTAAAAAAAAAAAACCTGGAAAAAAGTACTTGTCAAATGGGGGTTTGACCGGGTCAAACGGGTCGGGTCGGGTCAAATGAACGGTGTTTTACGGTGCAATAATTGCACCCAAATTTTTGTCATTTTGGAATGAAAAAAATCATTAATTTCACAGTTTCTTGAGTGAATGAAGTCTTTTAGCTGCATTTATATATGACAATTTCAAAGTTTTTTAGGATGCTACTGCCGGTGACGATGCTAGACTATCAACTCAAGCGGTCTAAATAATCAAGATTTTTATATGTTATGATAATTAAAGAATAATATGAAATTAAATAATAATGTTTAACATAATAATATAATGTCATTTGAATTATACATGTACATACACTCAAACAAAACTAAGAAAAACTCATAAAAATGATTTTTATTAAAATAATTTGATTGTTAAATTTCTCAATCGTCCAACATCATACCTTTTTGAGTCACACAATTTTACAAGTATTATGTATACATTTGATATGAATTTGGATCTAAATCTTTCACCCGTCTCAATATGAAGCCGTTGTGCATAAATTTCACCTATATATATGTGAGCAGTGTGTGAGAAAAATGAGACTTCCAAATCAATCTCGATAACTCGAGAGTTGGATTGAATTTTTAATTCCATGTGGAGGACGCGCCACAAGATGTTGGATCTAGTGTGAGTGAAATAAACTATATATGAGTATCGATTTATAAACATAGATTGCAATTGATATGGGATGAAGGCCCATTGAGCCCAAGTCGTTAAATAGCCCAATAACGATTTAGGATAAGGATAGAAAGCTGTTCTTAAATAGGCCCATTGAGCCCAAGTCGTTAAATTGGCCCACCAACATAAAATTGATGCACATATGAAACTTATATATTAAAAACAAAATTGAAATAGTAGTCTATAAGAAAAATTTTAACAAAACTTTTATATATTTCTAGTGCATAAATACATTCATAATTTTAGTATATAAATATATACAAACTGAAGCAGCTTTAAACGAAAATTAATTATTATAGATATTGAAATTTAGAGTACAATTTTAATTGGAAATTTTGTCCAACACTCATTTATTTTTATACTTTCTCCGGTCCCAATCTTTTTCTAAGAGGTAGTGGCGCGGGTATTAAGGAAAAAATTGTTGAGTTAGTTATGAGTAGATAAAAAGTGATTAAATTTGTTGTGAGTGGAGAAAGAGTCTCACATTGAGGGTAATGATATATTAATTAATTGAGATAGTGGTGGGTCATATGTGGTATTTTAGGTAAATAAGTTGATAAAGTAATGGTAAGAGATAATAATTTGTTGAGGGATAGTGTCCAAAAGTAGGTAGGAAAAAACTTAGGAACCATCCCAAAAAGGAAAGATAGGAAAAAATTTGGAGACCGGAGGTAGTATAATAGATAAGTGTATTTAAGCCCATCTCTTAGTCAATTGAGGCCCACTGTCTAATTTAATACTAGTGAGTCCATCACCCTATCTACCTCCATTTGATTTCAGGCCCAATGATTTTGGCCCACATCAACTCCCCCTCTTTCTCTCCTTCACTTGAACTTCCTTTCTCCGGCGATAACCACCACCAACTGCCGCCACTCCGTTAGCCGTTCCACCTTTCCATTCCACCGTCAGGATCCTCAGCTGCGTTTCCGTCCGCCATTTATTTGTCGGTGGTCTGCCTCCATCGCTCTGCAGCAGCCACGTTTTCTAGCGCCGCCGCGATGTTTCTCCTGTCGCCGACGACGAAAGCCTTCGCGACGCCACCGTTGCCATCCCATAACTCTCCACCATCGAACCTTTAGAAAAATCCCTCATGCAATCGGCATCCCAAACCGATGAAAGAATTGCAAATTCACAGGTTCTATTTTTCCTAATTTTTAAATCTTCTAATTCGTTTCTATTAAATCTCAACTCTATGTTCTAGTGCTCTGATTGTGGTGTAGTGAGAGAAACTAAATGAATTATTGGGGAATTTGTGATGAATCAAAAATAATGGATTTGGAGGATTTTTGTGTTGTAGTTGAGTTAGAAACTTAGCAATTAAAAGGAAATTTTTATTTTGTTTTGATTCATGAACTGATAAGTGATAACTGATATTATGATCAGTATGCATGTGGATTGGATTTATGAAATTCACCAAAATCCAAACAACATATATAAATGGAGAAGAAGAGGCACATCAACTTACTTTTAAGTAGGGATTTTGGAAACTGATGAAGAATGTCTAGCTGTTTGATACTTCTTGGAGTAATCAAGTATTTCCACAATGATATTACATTTACAAATTCTTAAATTTCACTAATAAACTCAAAGCATCTATCTCATAGAAAAAACCATGGAGTGAATTGTAAAAATAAAACTCGACTTAGAGCAACATCATAATTTTTCTTTTTCCTGATCAGAGACATTGCAAAATTATATCAGTAAGAAATTTGATTTCATCTTTATTGATCAAATCAATATATGTTTATTGTAACACAGTCAATTGTTTGGTTCAAAAACACTAATGCGAATCCCAACTCAAGACTTGGATTGTAATTAGGCTTAATGGAATTGTATGTCAGATG
The DNA here is from genome assembly GCA_029490685.1 of Schizonepeta tenuifolia. Lineage (NCBI taxonomy): Eukaryota > Viridiplantae > Streptophyta > Magnoliopsida > Lamiales > Lamiaceae > Schizonepeta > Schizonepeta tenuifolia. The sequence continues at coordinate 123,057,241 of CM055956.1, forward strand.
TAATCGAATAAGGAAAGTTTAAATTCACACAAGAAATCTAGACTTCTCTCGAGCACTGATAAAGCTGGATTCTTAGGATTTTATAGATTACACATTTGGAAGAAAAACAAGATAAGCTTAATATAACAGTTTACATATACTACTCATGATCAAATATATCAGTACATCTTTGAAGTGATGAGTTTTGCACACTTAGCTACATGCATCGTAACCCATCATTGATCACGAATTCTAACAGAAAGAGCATGTCGAGGACGAGTCCTTTCTGTAGCTGCTACAAATGTTTCTTTGATCTTCTGCAGAGCAGCTGCTGCTTCAATCATGTTTATTCTTTCATGAGCTGAAACTGCTGAACATTTCTTTGCCAACTGAAAAATCGATGATACGCATTGCTCCTTTGCAGAGAAATGTTGATCTTCCCTTGATAGCAGTGCCACTATTTCACTTGCTGCATTTCTTTGTAATGCTTCACGTACCCACTCTTTTATGCTCATTTCCTCATTGAACATGTCATCTGTTGGCTTCTTCCCTGTCAACATCTCCAGCAACATTATCCCAAAACTGTATACATCCCCGTTTGTTGACACCAACCCTTCCATTCCATATTCTGATTTATTTACATATACTATTAATTCATCATTTTGATAGAACTAGATAAAAACATTAATTAGGAAAGTATTAAATACGATGGAATTAAAGCTGGAAATTAATTAAGTTTAACATTATGCATGATCACCTGGTGCTGCATAACCGATGGTGGCCAATGTTTGTGTTTGCATGAAAGCTTCCCCTCCCTCGAATAGCTTTGCAATACCAAAATCAGCAAGATGAGCAACCATGTCTTCATCGAGCAATACATTGCTTGGCTTTATATCACAATGAACAACTGGGAATGTATTATAACCGTGGTGAAGATACTCCAATGCTGCTGCAATATCTATTGCTATTTTTAGTCTTTGTATAAGATCCAAACAATACCCGTCCGAATATAAAAGTTTATCCAAGCTCCCATTTGGCATGAATGTGAGAATTAGAGCTTTAAACTCTGTGTTGCTACAACATCCAATAATTCGAACTAAGTTTCTGTGTCGAATCTTACTCAATATTTCAGTTTCACTATCAAAGCTCCTTACTACTCTTTGTATTTGCAGGTTGAACACTTTTACCGCAACTTTCAACCCATGAGAAAGTGTTGCTTCAAATACAGAACCAAAACTCCCACTTCCAAGTAGATTGGTCTCACTGAAATGACCTCTTCCCCTTTCCAGTTCAATGTAAGAAATTCTTCTCCACTCCGTTACTGGTGAAATATCAGTCAGGATTGGTGTTTTTTTCTGATTTTTCCTCCTTATGAAGACGAGTATGAGAATCAGGGCAATGACTAGTAAAATTAATGAGGGCGCCATATACTTTATTAACCGGACAACCTTGTTTACCTTCCTTGATCTACCATTAGTTTTTGAGCAAGCTTCAACTTCAAACCTTTTCCAACCACAGGGAGCTGAGTTGTGGGAAAAACATTGAGCAGTGAAGTTACTAAAGCGACCTCCATTTGGAATTTTGCCCTCCAATTTGTTGTTGGAAACATTAAAATACTCAAGAAAATTGAGATCTTCTAAGAAGTTGGGTATGGATCCAGTAAGATTATTGCAAGATAAATCCAATTCTGTCAAGCTTTTGACATTTCCCAAGGATTTCGGAATAGATCTTGTTAAATAATTGTTTGACAAGTTGAGTATTTCTAATGATTGACAACCATCAATTATGGTTGGAATATCACCCGAGAGTTGATTAAAGGACAAGTCAAGAGAGTTGATTGTCTTTAAATTCCCAAGTTTAGAAGAGAGTTGACCCAAAAAATAATTTGAGGACAAGTTTAAAGCCACAAGGTCTGTGAGAGTCCAGAAGTTGGGAGGGATGGTGGAATTCAATTGATTGGAGCCTAAGTTGATAATTCTCAATGATTTAACATTACCCAACATTCAGGTATCGAACCTACAAGCATGTTGGTAGCAATGCTCAATTTCCCCAAATTATTCATTCCACAAAGATCATTAGGGATAGACCCTACCAATTGATTGTCACTAAAATCTAGTCTTTGAAGCTGCTTCAGTTTCCCAATTGTTGGTGGAATGGGTTCATTCAACTGATTCTCAGACAATGATAAATATAGCAAACTGCTTAAATTTCCAATTTGGAAAGGAATGGGACCCATGATATTGTTGTTTGATGCTATAAAAACTCAAGAGAAGAAGATAAGTTCCCAATAGAAGGGGGTAAGATACCATGGAGTGGATTATCTGCCACTTTCAAGTCCATCATATATGGACAATTAGTTAATGAAGTGAGAAATGTCAACTCCTGAGTTGGGGCTTCAGCTCCACTCAAATTATTTCCCCAAATGAGAAGTGTTTGAAGGAGTCTCAAATTACCAAAGTCTGGTATGGAGCCGGTGAATGAGTTTTTGCTCATGTCCAGTTGAAAAAGGTTAGAAGCATTGGTGATAGAGATTGGAATTGGGCCATCGAGTTTGTTCCAACTCAAAAGAAGTTGTTCAAGATTGAAAAGGGAATGCCCCCAAGTCACAAGGAAGAGTACTTGAAAACTCGTTGAATGAAAGTCCTAACAACTCCAAGGATGATATGTTGAATACGGAAGGAGGAATGGAACCAGATAAGGAATTGTCGAACACATAGAAAACTTCAAGGTTTGATAGAGTGCCAATCTCTTGTGGTAATTCACCTGCCAATATATGTAGCCATGCATGCATCAGGTAATAATATTCAATATTATGTGATTAAAGTATGAGATTGTGGAGATGTGGTATACTTACCTGACAAACTATTGTTGGACAAGCTCAAGTATGTCAAGGAAGAGATGTTTAAGATTGAAGATGGAATATTTTCAGTTTGAGATGCGCTGTCAATGTTTAGTATCTCTAGTCTTGAGAGATTCCCTATTTTTGCTGGAACTCCTCCTGAAATTAATAAATTGTTATATATATGCAGATTGTGGATTAATATATAGATGTAGATGCAGATTGGAGCATTAAATCCACATATTGAAGTATGAATAAATGTTTGTACCTTGAAAATGGTTGAAGCCCACGTACAACTCTTTAAGCATGCTCAAACTCCCAATTTCGAACGGGATGCTGGAGAAATTGTTGTAGGATAATGACAAGATCTCAATGTGTCTGCATTTCCATATATTTGGTGGAATTTGCCCTTCAAGTTGATTCTTAGGGAGAGAGAGTGTTTTGATGTTGGGCATATTGTTGCACATTTCACTTGGGAGCCTACCTGATATCCTATTATTCTGAATTCTAACTTCTCTCATGGAAGAGATATTGAAGATGCCACGTGGTATGGACCCACTTAACTCATTATTGTTCAAGTTTAATATTTCGAGGGAAGAAAGATTTCCTATCTCCTCAGGAATTGTACCTGAGAATGTGTTGTTGTAAAGATAGAGTTGCTCCAGTTGAGGGAAGCTGCCCAACCATGTTGGTATTTCTCCGGTGAATGAATTAACTCCCACATTCATCACCTTCAAACAACGTAGTTTAGAGAGCTCAAAGGGTAGGGAGGCTGTGAAATTGTTGGAACTGATGTCCAAGTATCTGAGAAACGTTAGGTTTCCGAGATGTGGAGCAACAGTTCCAGCAAGGCCGAAGCCAGAGAGATTGAGAGCAGTGACACGACGGTGCTTGATGCCGCACGTGACACCAATCCAATTACAGACCGTTGTACTGTCCGACCAATTAGAGCTCAAGGTAGCGCGGCCATCATCGGATGTAACAGAGTTTTTGAAGGAAACAAGTGCTTGCTTGTCTGTGGCGGAATTCGAAATCCCTGCGCCCGAGCTGAGAATAATGCTATTTACTAGTAAGACTAAAACAGCAAAGAAATTGATAGAATATTTCTCCATTATATATTTTGCTTCTGCGCTTTCTTTATTTGGTTTTTCAAAAGTTTGATGGATTGATCCTTTTATGTAGAGTCAGTCAAACAGTAGACATAAGTTTGGATCGATTTTAGTATGTGGTAGTAGAGATATTATGATAACATTTCTATATTTTGTTCGGATTAATTTCAGTGGTATCTATCTTATCTTATTTCCATGTCGGCAAATCAGACTTCATATTACTATTTAATTACCTCAGTTTCCCCTAAATCTATATAGCGAGCAAATTTGGACGAGCTTCCAATTTCTCTAGCTAGTTGGTTATTGTGTATTGTAACATCTGATTTGAATTATGAATAAGTTGAGTTCTTTTTATTTACTATGTAAATGGCTTTTAGAACGAAATTGAAATGATGAATTTAAAGGGATAAACTATTGTTACACTCATTTTCTCTTACAACCAAAGTAAATATATCTTTAAAGAAAATGTTGGTATAATTGAAAAAGCAAAAAAAGTAGTATGAAAACAAATCTACTATATAGAGAATATTCTTTTGTGTTTGAATTTGAGTCTGTTAATTGTAGATGAGTTATTGTTTGATGGGGCAGTTACTGCAAAATAGGTTTGAGTTTGGGTATGAAAAGTAAACATTTACCAACCCTTTTTATACTCGTATTCACCGTGGATGCTCTAATTGAGCTCACACAATACTTAGTATTGAAATAATTAGTTATTCGTATATAGCATATCAAATAAAAATTAAAATACTAGCTAGTATATGTTTAGTACTCCCATCCCATGCATGTCGAACAAGTTTAATTCTGAAATTCTTGATCATTTACACAATTTTTTGCACTTATTTTTGGAAGAATAATTACATTCACGTCGTTCACCCCACATGTAACAACACCAATTATCACATATTTCAGGAGATTTTGGTTCGTAGCAACTGCCATCCTCATAACAACCGTCTGGATAAGGACCCAAAATTCTCCTTTCCTTTCCATCTTCAATGCCTACATTCAACCAAATTTACAACATTAACAAATATTAATATGTATAAATAACACATAAATAATTGTGAATGTGCGTGCAACATAAATATGAAATGTTCTCTTATCAAATGATAGTTGTGAAAGACTCTCCATCCACGAAAATTGTATCATTAAGGCAATTTCATTTATATTACGTCCATTTTTTTGCCATAACTCCAACCACTTTCTTATACTATTACATATTACAACAATTGAAAAATATTGGATCTCTTTCTCCAGTCAAGAAACATATATTCCCTCCGACTTACAGTTTTTACATATGTTCTCTAAAAAAAATTGCTCTCAGAATATTGATAATAGATGGGAAATTTGAAAAGCTGCTAAATATATGAAACAGAGTAGTCTTTGGCAGTTCATTTCTGTTTTCTTTGACAAATACAAAACAACATTCTGCATTAAGACATTACTTCAAGATTTCATAAAAGCAGCATGAATATGCAAATACAATAGTAAGCTAACAATTAATGATCATATCGATGACGGTGCCTTTCTGTAGCTGCTACAAATGTTGCTTTGATCTTCTGCAGAGCAGCTGCTGCTTCAATCATGTTGATTCTGTCATGAGCTGAAAATGCTAAACACTTCATTGCCACCTCAAACATTGACCACACACATTTCTCCTTCGCGGAGAAATGCTTGTCTTCTCTTGATATCAGAGCAGCTGCCACTATTTCAGCTGCTGCATTTTGTTGTAATGCTTCACTTACCCACTCTCTTATGCTCATTTCTCCACCAAACATATCATTTGTTGGCTTCTTCCCTGTCAACATCTCCAGCAACATTATCCCAAAACTGTACACATCTCCATTTGTCGACACTTTCCCTTCCGTTCCGTATTCTGATTGCATTCATTAATCATTTTGTTAGGAATACATAAAAGCATTATAAAAAAAATGATGGAATTGAGGTTAGAAACTAAGTTAGCTTTATGCATGATCACCTGGTGCTGCATAACCGAAAGTCGCCAATGTTTGAGTTTGGATGAAAGCTTCCCCTTCCTCGAAAAGCTTTGCAATACCAAAATCAGTAAGATGAGCAGTCATGTCTTCGTTGAGCAACACATTGCTTGGCTTTACATCACAATGGACAACTGGGAATGTATAACCATGGTGAAGATACTCCAATGCTGCTGCAACATCTACTGCTATTTTCAGTCTTTGCATGAGATCCAAACAGTCCACATCGGAATATAACAATTTATCCAAGCTCCCATTTGGCATGTAGGAGAGAATCAGAGCTTTGAACTCAGTGTTACTACAACATCCAACTAGTCGGACTAGGTTTCTATGTCGAATCTTACTCAATATTTCAGTCTCAGCATCAAAGCTCCTTACAGCTCTTTGTATTTGCTGGTTGAACACTTTTACAGCAACTTTCAACCCATCGGAAAGTGTTGCTTCGTATACAGAACCAAAACTCCCTCTTCCAAGTAGCTTGTTCTCACTAAAACAACTTGTTCCCCGTTCGAGTTCTATGTAAGAGATTCTTCTCCACTTCGTAACTGGTGAATTATCAGTGGGGATTGCTACTTTTTTCTGTTTTCGTCTCCTTATGAAGACGAGTATGACAATCAGAAAAATGACTAGCAAAATGAATGAGGGCACCATATACTTTATTAACCGGACAACCTTCCTAGATCCACCATCTTCTTTTGAGCAAGGTGGGACATCAAATCTTATGGAACCACAGAGAGCTAAGTTATGGGAAAAAGATTGAGCAGTGAAGTTATCAAAACGACCTCCATTTGGAATTTCTCCCTCCAATTTGTTATTGGAAACATTAAAATACTCAAGAAAGATTAGATCTTCCAAGGAGTTGGGTATGTTTCCAGATAGATTATTTGAAGATAAATCCAATTCTGTCAAACCTTTGACATTTCCCAAGGACTTAGGAATAAATCCAGTTAACAAATTATTTGACAAGTTGAGTGTTTCTAATGATTGACAACCATCAATTAAGGTTGGAATATCACCCGAGAAGTGATTAAAGGACATGTCGAGAGAGCTGATTGTCTTTAAATTCCCAAGTTGAGATGAGAGTTGACCGCTGAAAGAATTTGATGACAAGTTTAAAGACACAAGGTCTGTGAGAGACCAAAAGTTGGAAGGGATGGTGGAATTCAATTGATTGGAGCCTAAGTCGATCATTCTCAAGGAGTTAACATCACCCAAACATTCAGGAATTGAACCAAAGAGCATGTTAGTAGCTAACATAAACTCCCCCAAATTATTCAATATGCAAAGATCATTTGGGATAAACCCAACCAATTGATTCTGACTAAGATATAACTTTTGAAGTTTGTTCAATTTCCTTAAAGTTGGTGGAATGGGTCCACTCAGCTGATTCATATCCAAAACTAAAGTTATCAAACTGCTTAAGTTTCCGATCTCATAAGGAATGACACCCATGATACTGCTATTTGTTGCTATAAAATACTCAAGAGAAGACGACAAATTTCCAATAGAAGCAGGCAAGATACCATTAAGTGGATTATATGCTACTTCCAAGTCAATCAAATACGGACAATTAGATAACGAAGAGAGAAATGTCAACTCCTGAGTTGGGGCTTCAGCACCACTTAAATTGTTTCCCCAAATGAGAAGTATTTCTAGGAGTCTCAAATTACCAAAGTCTGGTACGGAGCCGGTGAATGAGTTTTGGCTCATGTCCAAGAGGGTAAGTTTAGAAGCATTGGTGATAGAGGTTGGGATTGGGCCATTCAGTTTGTTCCAAGCCAAAAGAAGCTTTTCTATATTGAAGAGGGAATGGCCCAAGTCGGTAGGAAGAGTACCTGAAAACTCATTGAATGAAAGAGATAACAACTTCAAGGATGATAAGTTGAATATGGAAGATGGGATTGAGCCAGATAAGGAGTTGTTCAACACATAGAAAGTTTCAAGGTTTGGTAGAGTGCCAATCTCTTGTGGTAATTCACCTGCCATGAATATGTAGGCATGCATGCATGAGCTAATAGTACTGTTCAATATTATGTGATTAAATTATGATATTGTGTAAAGATGGTATGCTTACCTGACAAACTATTCTCGCCCAAACTCAAGTATGTCAAGGAAGAGACATTGAAGATTGAAGATGGAATATTTCCACTTAGAGATGCGCTGTCACTGTCTAATATCTCTAGTCTTGACAGATTCCCTATTTCTGTCGGAACTCCTCCTGAAATTATTTGTTATATATATGCAGATCCAGATCAATATATAGACGTAGAGCATTGAAATCATATATTGAAGTAAGAAGAGATGTCTGTACCTCCAAAATAGTTGTAGCCTAGGTACAACTTTCTAAGCATGCTCAACCTCCCGATTTCAATCGGGATGCTGCCGGTGAAATTGTTGTTGGTTAATGACAAGATCTCAAGGTCTCTGCATTTCCATATATTTTGTGGAATCTGCCCTTCTACTTGATTATCAGAGACTGAAAGTATTTTAATGTTGGGCATATTGTTGCAAATATCACTTGGGAGCCGACCTGATAGCTTATTATCCCCAATACTAATTACTCTCAGTGAAGAGACATTGAAAATACCACGTGGTATGGACCCACTCAATTCATTATAGTCAATGTATAATATTTGGAGTGAAGAAATATTTCCAATCTCATCTGGAATATTCCCACTCAACTGGTTATACATCATTCTCACATCCTTGAGGGAAGCGCTATTACCAATCTCCTTTGGAATATTCCCACTCAATAAATTGAAACTCATACTTAATGTATGTAGTTTGGAATTGTTGAACAAAGACGCAGGAATGCTACCTGAGAAACTGTTGTTGTGCAGATAGAGCCGCTCGAGCTGAGGCAAATTGCCCAACCATGTTGGAATTTCTCCGGAGAATGAATTCACCCCGACATTCATCACCTCCAAACGTTGCAGTTTGGAGAGCTCAAAGGGTAGGGAGGCCGTGAAGTTGTTGGAACTGATGTCCAAATATCTGAGAAACGTTAGGTTTCCGAGATGTGGAGCAACAGTTCCAATAAGGTCGAAGCCAGAGAGATTGAGAGAAGTGACACGACGATGCTTGATGCCACACGTGACACCAATCCAGTTGCAAATGGAAGTATTGTCCGACCAATTCGTGCTCAAGATACCACGAGGGTCGGATATTATGGAATCTTTGAAGGAAAGAAGTGCATGGTTGTCTGTGGTATAATTCAAATTTGTTGCGCACAAACAGAGTGTAAAGCTGTTTAGTAACAAGATTAAACTAGCAAAGAAAATGGGAGAATATTTCTCCATTATTTTTCTGCTACGCTTTCTTTAATTTGTTTGGGTTTTTCGGAGTTTGATGGATTGAGCTGTTTATGTAGAGTCGATATAACTTTTTTCTTTTTTAATATTAGACCATGTAACTTGGAAAAACTTGGTCAGAAAGTAGACGTTATGTTCATATTGACATAAGGTTTCGATATTTTTTTATTGGGATTAATTTGTCTATTCTATCTATCTATCATATTTAAATATGTAGGCAAGTCAGACTTGATATTATTTAATTACATGTAGCGTGATGCTTGCTGTGTGATTGAAGATTTTATAATCAAATTATAGTAGTAGTTGATTAACATGAACTCAAACAATTCGATCAATCTTTTTGTGCATAAATTAATATGAATGATTTCTAGAGAGTACTTCCGTGTCACTGTCTGTTACTAATACAGAATGTTTATGATTAAGAGGGTGTTTGGCTAAGCTTTTAAGTTCTTTAAAACAGCTTAAAAGTTATTCATTACAAAAAAATTAAAAGCTAAGAAGTTGTTTTGAAGAACTTTTAAGCTAAGCCAAACACCCTCTAAATGCACTCACAAATGTTTGAATAGGATATAAGAAAAAAGGTTTATCTGTACTCTTTTTCTTCTGTTACTCTTGCCAAATTAAAAAAATAATTTCCAGTCTGTCAAGAATATTTTATCCTATATTCCTATATCTCGTCTACACTCAAGTCTGTTATTATAATGCTGAATTAATGAATAATGAAGACACTGACTCTAATTATTTTATAAATCTGGTGAATATAAAAAACAGAGTGAGTGTGAGTCTGACTCTTTGGCAGTCAGAGTTTATAACAGCCACGTCACTTGGCAAATAGTAAAAAACAACATTCTGCTTTACATAATAGTCAAATCGAGACTTGCATTCAGTCATTCGGGCATTATTACTGCTTTAATTGATGATCATTTGGTCGGGCACGCATGTTTAAAAAAATAAATTATTTATAATAAAATTGAAAAGATAAAATAATTTATTATGAATATTTTTATCACATAAAATACGATAGATAATCGAATTAGTTGTCTTTTAGTGACATAAGTATATGGTAATTTATGAATTATAGTGGGGTATTTATTATATGATGCATTTCCGTTTTAGAAGATAGGCTTAATGAAAGTATACATCCAAATAAGATAAAATAGGCTTCATGAAAATATACGGAGGGAGTATATACTATGCTTCTGACAAGTTTAATCTTACAAGTTTTGCAAGGAGTATCAAAATCCATTGGGGGCGTTTGCTGAGCATGATAAACTGGATAAATAAAAATAATATAGGTTAAACTAGTGTTTACTTTTAAGGATTAGATTCAAAGGATATTTTATAGCCCGTGATTATTGCTCTTATTTGGGACGATTGTCCCACGTGGGATTCAAGGAATCCTTAGAATGATGATAAGAATATTCAATTTTTATCCCGCTTAATAAACACCCACTTAGAATTATGCCAATAATACTTCTATGTCACTGTCTCTAATAGATATGTTAGAAATTCACTCACGAATTTATTAATAATAGAAAAATAAAGGTTGCACTCTCCTTCGCTATTCTGATTTTCCTATTCTGTTAATAGTGGGGAAAGATCAAATACAAAAATCCTTCTCCCATAAGAAAGAAGTTATCCTAGACGTCCATTTTGAATGATCAATGGTCAATATTAATTCTCATGTTTTAGTTAAAATGGTCAATATTTATTCTAGGGATAATATTGTAATTCATACTTTGAGATCGGCGGTTTCACCTTATAACAAGGGACTGGTGCATTTTTTTTAGTAATGACATTTTCATGTTTATCATTATTTTATTCTTTAGGTCTTCTTTTCCTATTTTATTCGTGTGAGTGTTCCTGAACTTTTTCATTACTTTGACCATCAATTTAAGTATAGACGAAATCGAAATGAATTATGGAGAAAAGAGCTGTAAAATTCGTGGATCGACGACTTCAAATTTCAGAAGAATTAGCAATGTCAACGAGAAGGCAATAAAAAATGACAAAATATAGGAAATAGCAGTTTAGATAAGATCACATGCAGTATAATCCTTACAAGTTTTTTAGTGAAAATCAAAGAATTTCATTCTAAACTGACATATAAGTTTGGAAAATGTTTTATAAATTGATACTTCACTCAGTGTCATTCCTAATTATAATATATTTTTCTTCATCTTTTGACTAAGATAAGAGATGCATATTTAGTCCAAACTGATAATATGATATAAGTAATTATATTTGTAAAATTAAACATTTGTTGAGATTGACATGTTTTGTAGGAGAGAGAGAAAAGAATAACTACACAATGACCAAAAACATCAATTAACAATGACATAAAAGCAGAACAAATCGGGTCAATTGGGTATATATACATAAGTATTTATTTAAGCAATGAGCGTTGCTGACATTTTAGGGCCCCTAGGCCCTAGGCGACATTGAAAATGGGGCTCTTCATGTTATTTATTCCATTGGCTTGGCATAACTATAATATTAACTATAAAGCGAACATTAGTAACATTTAAAAAAAAGAAAAAAAATGGAACAATGATCAAATCTTTATTAAGATGTTTTTATTCTTTTTTTACTAGCAAAATCATCAATAACTAGAACTAGAATAGACTTAGGGGTGAGCATTCGGTTATTCGATCACCGAACCGAATCGAATTGCAAAAATCAAATTAAAATCAAATTATATAATAAATAACTGAATCCGAACCTAACATGGCTAAAACTGAACAAAACCGAACCGAAATATTTCGGTTCGGTTTCGGTTAAAACCAAATAAACCGAAATAAATACACAATATATTTTCTACATTTTAAATAAGTAATTAACATTCAATATTCAAGATTCCAAATCCGCAAAAAGTAATAATCCAAATTCTAAAACATCTTTAACCAAACATAAATAAATCAGTGATGTTTGTTGATGTTGCGGGTCCAAAATTCCAAACATCTTAACCAAAATATAACCAAAATTCCTTTGAGAAGAAATGAAAAGTTATTTTATTTCTTTTTAAGAGTATTGACTATTTTATTGAAAAGTATTAATAATCATTTTAATTTTTAAATATATATAAAAATTAATAAATTATTAAATTAATTATTAATTCAGTTCGTTTTTCGGTTAACCATTTCTTTTTCCAAAATCATATCCAAACCGAAAAGTTCAAAATTCAAAACCAAAACCAAACCGAAAACCAAATTAACCGAACCGAATTAGTATTTCGATTAGGTTCGGCTCGGTTTTTCGGTTTTAACCGAATTTTGCTCACTCCTAGAATAGATACTAAAAACTTTTGAAGAGTCCCTCTTTGAGTTTTAATCAACTCATCAATTTCTTTTCTTTTGTTTTTTGGCAAAAAAGCATAGAAAACCTTAACCTTTTTTGAAATTCTGGTTTTAACCCAAACCTTTTTTTATTCTAAAAAAACTACGACCTTCCAATTTGATGCAATCGGCACTTGACGGCTATTTTCCCCAATTTCTCTACTAACGTGGATTCCGGAAATATCTACATGGCAAAGTCCTCTGAGAAGTTGACGATGATTTCGATTATTAGTACGTACCCGTCCTCTCCGAAAATAATTCCAGTAGCGTCTCTCAGGGTTTGCTCGCTGTTTGAAGTAATCCAACGAGCTGGCTGAGGTGGGTCGCATTTGCATAGCCACGCCGGAGGTTCGGGATTGGTCCACGAACTCGATTGCGCAGCAGATGAAGAAGCCATTGCAGAATCGACACTGAAGATGAGAGAAAAGATCGAAATGAAGAAGAATGAGGAAGAAGAAAACTGAGAGAAGAAAGAGAAAGAAGAATGCTGTGAAAGAAGAATGAGGAAGAAGAAGGCTCGATTGCTCTAAATCACTATGATTTAAGTTATTTTGTTGTGAAACGCGGTTGTTTTTTAGGGGTTATAAACAGTGTCGTTCAGCTTCTCAGAGGACTTTGCCATGTAGATATTTTCGGGATCCACATCAGCAGAGAAATTGGGGAAAATAGCCGTCGAGTGCCAATTGCATCAAATTAAAAGGTCGTAGTTTTTTTTTAGAATAAAAAAAGGTTTGTGTTACAACCAAAATTTCAAAAAAAGATCAAGGTTTTCAATGTTTTTTAGCCTCTTTTTTTTACTTCCAAATGCATAATTCTCTGCAACATATTAATATTATACTCTCAAATAAAACAAATTCAATCAATAATAAAGGAAACTATATAGTGAGACAGAGATTTTTTTTTCCCTTTGTTAGACTTTTAAACTTTCTTCAGAGAGAAATAAATTCTTTTTTCACAAAATTGGGCTTTTTAACTTTGGGGCTTGTTGCTATTGGGCTTTTTTCGGACTTGTAACTATTTTCAGACTAATTTTCAGACCTGAAACTTGGGGCTTTTTAAACGAATTTTGGGACCACTTAAATTTGAGGGCCCCTAGGCATTTGGGCCTAGTACATGGGCCAGCGTTGTTGATTGCTTGTAAGAGGAAAAGTTCTGAAAAAATAAGATTAATAAATATGCTTTGCATCTATCTTTGAACTCAAAATTGGGTTTGACAAATTGAAAGTAAATATGCTTATACTGCTCTAAAGTTTGTGGTATGAATTCATGAATTGAATGTAACTGAATTTTGTTTTAAAATACAATGATGGTTTTTGTTTATTCATATTTAATTAATTCAGGTAATGAATTCTCTATGTGCTTTATATAGCTTAAATGTTCCTTTTGAGAATTGGAAAGTGCATTGAAATATATCAAAATGTTATTCCCTTAACGCTTTTATATTATTGATGAGGAAACTAATGAAGGCATACGAATTTATAGCTATTTTATGGAATTAAAGCCCTACTTATTTTACATCGAGAGGTATTTATTTAATTACTTGAGACTTTATTATTCCCCTTAACATTTATTAGAGTGAATGGTTGGAGGGAAATGGTGGGAATTGGGCGATCGAGAATGTCATTGGTTGTCTGTGGGTTGTAAGATGAGTTAATGTTAAATGTGATATTTACTGCAAAAAAAAAAAATTTGAGTTTGAGTATGAAAAACAAATATTTACCAACTTCTTTGTACTCATATTCATCGTGGATGATCTAATTGAGCTCACTCAATATATTTAGGCTATCTGCATCCTTTAGAGCACCTTTAGCGTGCTCCAAGGGATGCTCTAGCACTAGAGCACTCTTAGAGACCTCTACTCCTGCATCTCAAAGGTGCTCTAAGGGTGCTCTATCTTTAATATTAAACAATTCCCCATTTTCATTTATTAAATTAATTCATGAAATTTCATTTATGAGAAAATAACATTAAACATTACATTAATTCAAATAAAATAAAATTTTACATTAATTAAAATAAAAAAAACATTACATTATTTAAAAAAAATACACTAATTAAAAATGCTCGACTACTCCCGTAGAAGTCCAAATTGATCGGGCCTGGCGAACTACCATTGATGGATTGAGGCTGGCATACGGGGGTTGGAACCAACCCGGTTGAAAGCGATAGCCTGTCTGACTCGAAGTTTGTTTTGCCCTCTTTCTGAGCTAATCAATTAAATATGCTCTCACCGGCCTATGATCAAGGTTGGCGCTGTGCTTTGCTAGTAATGGTGTGATTGAGCTTTGTCCAGTAAGCAAAGGGAAAGTTCTCCGTCTATTCCTGCTGACGAGATATCCAAAGAGTATTGTGCTTTTGTCTTTGGTTTTAGGAGAAGAGTCAGTAGAGGAAAGGCTTTCTTACCACCTAGGTTCTCTTAGGACAGATGGGAGTCTCTTACCAGCTCCGTACTGATCGGGTATGCGGCCTGCCATTCCTTCCGGAGTATCGGAGTTATTCCTCTCTGGTTTTTCTTTACGTGCTCGATGAGATCATTGGTAAGTCGGGTGTGCTTTTGTTGATCTCTCAAGTCGGCTTTCCGAGCGTGATACGCCTAACAGGTCCTCCGGGATATCCCGCTAGTGGATGGAGATCGGAGCCGTCTCTCCAATTCTCCACATCTTCTCGCTCGTCTTCGATGATCATGTTGTGCAAAATAATGCACGAGAACATGATGTCTCGGAGATGCTTCTTATACCAGCACCGTCCGGGAGCGCGTATTATTCCCCATCGGGCTTGGAGCACTCCAAAGGCCCGCTCTATGTCCTTTCTCGCCGCCTCCTGCATCCTCTTGAACCTCGCCGTCTTTTCGTCAGATTCAACCCTCGGCGCTTTGATCAGTGTTGCCCAAGAAGGATAGATCCCGTCGGTCAAGTAGTACCCTTTGTCGTAGCGGTTTCCATTGACGGTGAACTTGCACGGCGGAGCTCTATCCTCAAGCACGTCGGTGAACAAGGACGATTGATTGAGGACGTTGATGTCGTTGTTGGAGCCGACACACCCAAAAAAGGCATGCCAGATCCACAAATCCTACGACGCCACCGCCTCCAAGATTAAGGTAGGCACGCCTTGATCGCCGCGAGTGTGGACACCCGCCTACCCTTTTGGGCAGTTCCTCCAAGTCCAGTGCATGCAATCCAGGCTCCCGAGCATCCCCGGAAACCCATGCCACTCCTCGTGCATTTGGAGCAGACGTACAGTGTCGGCAGCGTTGGGCTTCCTCAAGTACCGCTCGCCAAAGAGGTCAATGATTGCCCGGCAAAAATTTTTGAGGAAAAGTTGGCCCGTGCTATCGCCATTCTTCAAGTACTCGTCGAAGGCATCCGTAGCACCACCGGTGGCCAGTTGACGCACCGCCATCGTGCATTTTTACACCGCCGTCAGCCCCCAATACCCGAGTGCATCTTATCGATGCGTGAAGAAGTGGACGTTTTCCTCCAACGTGCTGCAGATGCGCAAGAACAGATGCTTATGCATCCGGAAACAGCGTCGGAAAAAGTGCTCGCCGTAGGTGGGGTTGTCGGCGAAGTAGTCGGCGTGTAGGAGAACACACGCCGCTTCTCGGTCGCGGTCGACAAACCCCCGCGCCCTCTTCTTCTTCTTTTTCTGCTCTGCTAGGTGTGCACGTATGTAGCGATCCGCGTCCGCCATCATCTCCATAACCTCGTCGTCGGTGCCGCCCTCGACATATTCCACCGACGAAGATAAAAAAACTCAACGAAGATAAAGACATTTTTTTGTAGTTGAATTTGAGAGAGAAAGAGGATGATAAAATGGTGTGAGAAAAATGAGGATTGAGGATATATTTATAGTAGAGGAAAACAAAAAAAAAATAAAAATAATTTTAAACCGGCAAGAGCCGTTGAACGGTCGATTTTTAAAAAAAATTTACGTTAGGCGCATGCATTGCACGCGCTATATATATATATATTCGAATTTGGCGCGCGTCGTCGGCACGCGCCGGACTCGAGCAGCGCTCGAGCGCTCGAGCACAGCTCAAGCCATCGTTGCCTGCTACGCGGGGTGCTTGAGCCACCCCATGCTCGATTCACGCTCGAGCACCCCCGCTCGAGCCGCGATGCATACATAGTATTGAAAACATTTGTTATTCAAATATAGCATATCAAATAAAATAAAAATACTAGTAGTATATGTTTAGTAACAAGCTGATAAACACTCATTTTCATAGCAACTAAACGTGTTTATTACCGCATTTTGCTTAGCTTTTGCCAAATTTGTGATTTGTTTGATATGGATTCATCTATTTTGAAATTGTATCACGTTTGGTGGAGTCTTTTGCTTGTGTGTAGGTGAAATAAAGTCTTCTAAGCTAAAGTGGATGTTTAAGGACACGTGGAATTGAAAAGTCGGGATGAGGAAGTGAAGAAATCGGAATAGAAGAGGCTAAGGAGCTAATCGGCGCCCGGAAAAGCTAATCGGCCGGCTAACCGGCGGTTCAGGGCTAGACCGCCGGTTAGCACTTCAAACCGCCGGTTAGCGGTGGAAAGTTTCTGGAACTTTTGCGTGTGCTAAAGCTAAATGGCCGCTAACCGGCGCCCTAGGGTCTAGACCGCCGGTTAGCACGGCCGGGGCGCCGGTTAGCCCATTTTCACACCAAATCTTCCCACTTTGCCCTTTTTACGTTTTTAACTTGTTTTAACACTTCTTGTACCCTTTATAAAGGGATCTTAGCCCCAAAATGTGGGATCAAACCACCATAACTTAGAACTCTCTTCCCAAAGTTTCCTTTTAGGGTTTAATTAGTCTTTGAGGATACGATACTCGTTACTAGTGCTACAATAGCCCGAGAAAGTGCGGAATATTTGCTAAGTAAAACTAGTGATCACAAGCTTGTTTGCACTTATTTATTTTCACGCAATTGGGAAATTATTTAATCATTTACACTTTTGTTTGCACTTATTTTTCGTAGGATAATAACATTCACGTTCACCACCAATCCAACAACACCAATTAGCACATTTAGGATCGTCTTCTTCTCCATTGCAACCGTCTTCATCTGCATAACAACCGTTTGGAGGAGGACCCAAAATTCTCCTTTACGTTCCATCTTCAATACCTAGATTCAACCAAATTTACAACTTTAATAAATACTAAATGTATAGGTTATGATAGTTGTGAATGATACCCTATGTCCACGACTACTGTATCATTAAGGTAATTTTCATTTATATCACATTCATTTTTTTTTCATAACTCAATTCACTTCGTTATATTATACTATCTCACAACAATTGAAAAATATTGAGTCTCTTTTTCTAGTCAACAACCATTTATTCCCTCTTATCCCAATAAAGTAGGTCTTTTTACCTTTTTGGATCGTCCTCAATAAGTTTGATGTTTTTATTTTGGAAAATGACTTAGCTCCACAAACTTTCTAATATTTTAAGTTTCACAACAAATAAAAGTAGGTGGGTTCATTCCTCCACTCATATATTTTTACCAAACAATTGTTAAACAACATCTCACACTCCACACAATACTTTTTATGGATGGAATTAGTATTACGTACTTCTTAAAATGCGTACTACAGAAAATGTGATACGCTTTTCACGGACGAATGAATTATATTATTAAAATGTTACAAGATCTTCAAAATATATGCTTTTCTAAATCTCATGGAATTATGTCTTCGAATTAGTATTTGGTTAATTTAATAAAACCTCTAGTTTATTTAGAACATAATAGAAGTAACAGAAGGACATGAGTTTGAATAACATATATTTCGATCAAATTACTTAGGTTAGGACATGAAAGTTCAAATAATATATCTTCACATATTTATATTAAAAGTATTACTTTAAAAAATGTATTGCGAGTGCAAAGAAAATAAAGTTGTTTGAATTACACTATATCATCACATAGTAGTAGTATCTTTCTAGGTGTTGGAGTGTACTTACTATTATTAGGAACAAACATGGTAGCAAAGGAAGATGAGAAAATAAACCAACTTGTAAGAAGCCATTAAATGAAATTAAGAGAGAACTTGTTGTGGATTTCAATGTTATGATTCTTGATATTTATAGGACCATCAAACATAATTACATTAATGAATAAATAATATTTTGTTTCCTATTTGCATCAATAATGTTATTTAAAGGAAATAGTAACGGTGGAGAAGATATTGATTGCAAAAACCTCCTTATATTGCCATATAATTCGTATCAATAAAATTACTTTGGGGATGAACTAATTAGTAACAATTTTTTCAAAGGGACATTCAAGCTGTGCAACTTCAGTCTGTAAGCAGTGAAGTTTCAGCTTTACCTCACCGCTCCCCTCCCCATGTCCCAAAAAAAAAATAGTAACGGTAGAAATATTTCTTAACAAAACAAGAATATTTTCCTAGTCTTACAGTTTTCACATGAGTTTTTAAACATATAACACCCCAAATCGAGTTAGTAAGTCTAATCTTTGCAAAAAAAAAAAAAAAAAAAAAAAAGATCGGGCCAAGTTGAGTAGAATGTCCTAAGAAGAAAATGAGTCAAGTTGAAGGTGACAGAGTAACAAAATATTAGTTCGAACTATCAAATGAAATCGAACAGTTACATGCATTCCAGTTCAAAACAGTTAATTAAGAAAACTAAGACTAAATTTCTAGTGGAGGAGTATAAATCAGACTCGGTTTATCTTTTCTTTATTAAAGCCCATTTCAAAGACAATTAATGCCCACAATCTAATTTAGTAGTAATTCCATATCTTAGTCCAACTCCAATTGTTTAAGGGACCAATATTTTGGGCCAAATTAATTTAAATAAGAAGATATTAAAATAATTTCTCTTTTATCCTAAAAAAAAAACAAATTTCTCTTTTAACGCATACGTCTTCCTCTAACCAATTAAATGTACTATATTGAAAAAAAAAAGGTTAAAAAATGAATAAAATTTTGTAAAGGTTTGAAAATAAATTTGAGAACCTAACAAGTATAGAAGTATATGCATTCTAAACGAGAATATAAATTATAATTTATTTTATAAAAATATATTTAATTGAATTATATAAAATAATTTGCAGCTGATTTTCGTGGGGCACCGCACCTACTCGTATTTGGATAATAAGAGGGGAAAAAAAGGTTTATCTATTCTCTTTCTCTTCTATTTCGCATTTGTGATATTAAAAAACAATTTCCAGCCCGTCAATTTTTTACCCTTGTATTCCTGTATCTCGTGAACGACGGGGCACATCATGCGGTTTATATATATATATATATATATATATATATATATAATATATATATATATATATATATATATATATCGTAGAAACCTGCAGCCGCTACTTTTGGTGCGCACTGGATAAACCCCCGTCCCTTGTGCAGTAAACCTGCAAACCACACAGGGTAGGTAAACCACACTTTTCAAGTACAAGTGTGGCAGGCTCGACCTCTAGAGACGTGTCATGAGGTTCGAATCTGAGACCTTTCGGTCTCGGACGCCCACTTTTACCACTAGGTCATCCCTAAGAGGACATGGTTGGAAAATAGCTTTATAAAATTTAATTTATTTCATAAATTAAATGTTATACTATATTTTTAATCTACTTATCGAGTTGATGAACGTAACATATTCATGTTCTCATGTTCTCAAAATCAATTGTGGGGTGATAAATGATGTGTTGAATATGGGTGTTATGTCACCCAAGACAAACTTCACTGATTGAAGTAATCTATACTCTTTTCATTCACTTTTAAGTATAACACTTAGATTCGAGACAAGTTTGAAGAAATGATTGATAAATTAATTTTGAGTGGAGAAAGAGGTCTGTTGTAACAAATAGTTGTGAGGTCTAAAATAATAATAGTGGGTGAGGCAATTGTCAAAATAAAATAGAGTTGCAATTACGATGATGTTAAGCAAGAGGAAATTGTGCTACATTTTTTATTTATGGATTGTTGGAATATAAAATAGTAAATTTGATTTTTGTAATTAAATAAGAGAGAATATTTTGTAATAGAAATATGTAGAATTGAAGAAGTAAAAAGAACATAAAAGAAAGTAGGAGAGAAATCGAGAAGGACAACAATATAAGAGAGATTTTAGTGAAAGGTTCTAGTAATTAAAATTAGACCACAACTACTTGTCGGTGATATAGCATCAACTGACCTTGTATGCTATATATATATACAATGGTTATGTATCAGTAAATAAGTAAGCAAGAAGTTGGGCAATTTAGAAGTTTATCTCCCATACACTCACGTCCATACACATACTATTCACATAAACAATAAAAATCCTCTAAATTTAATTAATTCTCCCATATATATATATATTTTAATAATTCCAACATGGATACGGTGTGTGCTTAATAACTAAGTGACTAGGAACATGTGCTTAGCCCCCTCTTATTTACTTAATTTATGCGATAATATCATATATATCATTATATTTATAAAATGTTAAACATTGTTGAGTGACATGTTTTCTGAAAGAGAGAGAAAAGAATAACTAAATAATGACAAAAAATGTCAATTAGCAATGACCTAAAAGCATAATTAATTAGGTCAACAACACTGCCAATATTTTGGAGGCCCTAAGCGATAATTAAAAAAAAAAGAGCTCGTCGTATTATTCTTATTTCAATGGCTTGGCATTAGTAATTATAAAACGAACATTAGTAACATTTACCAAAAAAAAAAAAAACCATGATCAAATCATTATTGAGATGTTTTTGTTTCGTTATAGCATTTTGCGAAACAAAATCATTATTTACTAGATACTAAAAGCTTTTGAAAGAGAGAGTAATTTTTTCTTTCCGTTGTTGGACTTGTAACTTCATCAGATAGAAATAAATTTTTTTCCTTTTTTTAATAATACTAGTAGAGATTTCACGTGCATTGCACGTGATATGCTTTTATTATAATTTTTATGTTGTATAAGACGGAGAATAATTCATTAATCAGATTATATTATTAAACCGGCTTTGTACCATAAGAATATGCATAGTTTAGAACTGCACATTTTTATAAAATTTTGAAAAATGTAGGAGAATGGAAAAGGAAGGGTCCCCACATTTAAGGGGTAATGATGAAGTAATTAACAATAAATAGAATATGCATATTCCTTTGGGAAAAAAAAACAAAAAAGAAAACTATGTATGAGGCATGAAGAGTATTACTATTTTATTCTCTACTGCTCATTAATTATTAATCTAAATAAATGTACATTCACTTTATTTCCATACTTTATGACCGTCATCAAATGTAGTTCAGTTGTACTTTGTATGCAATATCTATACTATGCTGAATCATTTTCATGAATTATTAATCTTTATTCAAAAGTTCATTATAACTTTAAAGTAAATAGCTTAATTAAAAAACCTATTTATAATCAAAACTTATTTGTCTGCTTATGAAGTATACTTATCCACCAAACATACAACATATTTCACTTATCAAATATTGTAATATATATGTACTTTGTAATGATTTTACATAACAGTTTATGTAAGCTATTCTACACTTGCAATTGCATATAATAAATATACTCCTTCCCATTTCATAATATCCTCCATTTTCCTCATTTAGAATGTCCTAGCTAGTTCATTATATCTATTTTCCAAAATGGAAGCACAACAAGCAATAAGTACTCCACTATAATTTATAAATTACCATTTTTATGCCACAAAAACCTACTGTCTACATTCTCTCTCCTACTTGATTTGACAAAACTATTCTAAAAATTTAATTTATATTTCCAATTTTATCATAAATAACTAATTTTGTAAACATTAGTGTGTGCTTTGTAATCCCATAATTTACATAACATTTCATGTAAGTTATTTTATACTTGCAATTGCTTAAAATAAAATATACTCCTTCCCATTTCATAGTATCCATTTTCTTCATTTTGGATGTCCCAGTTCATTATACCCATTTTCAAAATGAAAACACAACACGTAACAAATAGTTCACTATAATTTATAAATTACCATTTTTATGCCACAAAAACCTACTCTCACCATTCTCTCCCCTACTTGAATTGACAAAACTATCCTAAAAATTTACTTTAACTTTCTAACTTTATCATAAACACCTCATTTTCTAAACATTCGTGTGGATAGATGGAGTACTATTTGCATGTATCTTTATAATTTTTTTTATTCATTTGTATTTTAATCATCACCTTGTTTTAAGAATAACTTTCTCATTCTTGTGGGATATATTCTTTATACATTTTTTTTATTTCATGAAGTGATTAACATTTTTTTTATAATAATTTGTTTTAATTCTTATCATCCTTTCTCTCATTGAAAAATATAAATAAACTTGTTTCATTTTTTTTAATACACCTAACCATAAAAAGTTATGATTCTGTTGCAATAGTTTGGTAAAATAATAATGTTTCGATACGATAAATAAAAAAATATTAAAACTGAAATGATTCATCTTTCAATAGATAAAATTATACCTATTTTCTAAAATAAATAAAATTTGCTTATTTCAAGAATTTTCCTTGAAGCTTACTATTTCCTTGTTACTCAATTTACCTTCTTTTTCTTTTCGGTCTATCTCATTTAATTTGTCAAGTTTTCATAAAAAGAACTAATTAATTCCTAAAAAATGATAGGACCTACTCATTTGCCCTATTTTTACCTTTCTCCTTAATAATTGTGTCGAATAATAATATGACCAAATTAAATGAGAGGAACGGAGGGCGTTTTATATTTTAGGGTAGTGCTATTTGGACACACTATGTTTACATATACGATGGTAAAAATAGAGATTTGACGGAATTTTTAACTAATAATTTAATTTCATAGTTTCGACAATTTGGTTACTAATAAACATACACTTTTAGGAGTTGGGTATGGATGAGAGTAAAATTTGGGAGCGGGTGTGCGTGAGATTGATAGTTCGGAAGGGTGTTGAGTAAGAAAGAAATTTTGAAGGCAATCGAACAATTATTTTGCTATTTCAAGCACGTATATCCAGACATAATATGTCCGAATAGAATTATTGTATATTTCATTGAGTTAAATTAGAAAATGAGTCTAGTTTGTTTATTTTGACCAAATCAACCTTATAGGCTTTACTTAACGACAACAATAAGGAAAATATACATAATTAGTGTAGGTTGCCAAATTCTACTTTTTCGAATATTACCTTCATTTTAATATTATTGAATGGTTTATTGAGATTGTAGTTGTTAAAAGTCCATCTTTGTGAGCAGTATACAATTGGATATCTTCTACCAATTTTTTTTCTTTTGTGATAAGGAAAGGGGAGCGGTGAGATTCGAACCCAAGACCTCACTATTGTACAAACTCAAGTCACAAAGTAGCTTGGGTGTCCTTTGGGGACTTCTACCAAATTTTCTAACTTCTCCATCTGAGATAAAATATATTTTATGGACCTCAAACTTTATTTTATTTATTTATTTTTGATTCACCAAATTATATCTTATTAATTAATCTTTAATTATAATTTATTAGTTTTGATTAGGATTTATCATCTTCTCAACATTATCAATCTCTGCAGAAAAAAACAAAAAATATAATATTTGGTTATTAGGGTTGCTCGATATGTTTAATGTAACCAACTTAACTATGATTTTGGTGACTCATGAACGACAAATGACTTTTATCTTATTAAATTAAACTCTTAAATATTAGTACGTCTTATAAATTATTGATACTAATTTAAATAGTAACATGAAATTTATCGTGCACATAACTTGATGTGGTAGTCTCGTAATTTACAGTTCAGTTTTATATAACATCTAAGTAATTAATTAATAAACCGAATGGATAAGAATGAAAAAATAATGTAAAAGACGAATTAATATAAATAAGTTGTATACGATTTTTTGTGTCAAAACATAAGCCAATTAGATTTATAATATATATATAGGCCAACGTGAATCTTCCCAAATCAAGAGTTATAATAACATAAATTAATTTTTAAAAGAGTTATAGTAGGATTACTCCACTAATATAATTATGATTTTAATTGTAATTATTAAATTATTAATTTTTAAACTAAAAAAGTTGTTATTATTAAATTACATAGTTATCCTTAAAATATATATAAGAATAGGGATATATTAGGCAAATTAATTTTGTAAGGATAGGCTCTTTTATAATAGGTATAGATTGGGTTTTTTTTTGAATATTCTAGGGTTGTAGTTATTGGGCTTTTTCAGACTTGTAACTTTTTCAGACAAGTTTTCAGGTCTACAAATTATTTGGGCCATTTTTTAAATTTTGAGGCTCTAGGAATTTGGGCCTAGTATATGGGCCAGCCTTGTTGATTGATTAAAATCATAAAAGTGCTGGAAAAAAATAAATTAATATACATACTTTGCAACTATCTTTGAACTCAGAATTGGGTTTTGACAAATTGAAATTAAATATGCTTATAGTGCGCCAAAGTTTGTGGTATGAATTCATGAATTCTATTGGTATGACTGAATTTTGTTTTGAGTTATAATGATGTTTTTTAATTTATTATCTGGATTAATTAACGAATTATTTCCGTTTTCAGTATTGGAACGTGCATTGAAATATATCAAAATGTTATTCCCTTAACGCTTTTCTATTATTGATGAGGAAACTAATGAAGGCTTATGAATTTATAGTTGTTTTATGGAATTAAAGCCCTATTTATTTTACACATGATGAATGGTTGGTTGGAGGGAAATGATGGGAATTGGGCAATCGAGAAATGTCATTGGGTGTTTGTGGGTTGTAGATGAGTTAATGTTTAATGTGACAGTTACTGCTAAATAAATTTGAGAGTGAAAAGCAAGCATTTATCAACTTTTTTATACTCATATTCACCGTTGATGCTCTAATTGAGCTCGCACAATATACTTAGTATTGAAAACATTATTTATTCAAATATAGCATATCAAATGAAAATTAAAATACTAGCTAGTATATGTTTAGTACTCCCATCCCATGTTGAACAAGCTTGCTGTTCCTAATCCACGCAATTCTGAATTTTTTTTTTATCATTTACACTTTTGTTTGCACTTATTTTCGGTAGGATAATAACATTCACGTGGATCACCACCAATCCAACAACACCAATTATCACATATTTCAGGAGATTTTGGTTCGTAGCAATTGCCATCCTCATAACAACCGTCTGGAGGAGGACCCAAAATTCTCCTTTTCGTTCCATCTTCAATGCCTACATTCAACAAAATTAACAATATTTTTTTTAAGAACAAAATTAACAACATTAATAGATAAATAATTGTACATAACTATGGACCGTTTCTCTTGTCAAATGATAGTTGTGAATGAGTTTTTGTACTCTCTATCTACGAAAACTGTATCATTAAGCCAATTTTCATTTATATAACGTCTTTTTTTCATGACTTCATTCACTGTCTTATATTATATCTCACAATAATTGAAAATTGTTGGGTCGTTTTCTCCAATCAACAAACATTTATTCTGTCCAATCCCAATAAATATGGTCTTTTCACATTTTTAGGTCTTCCCAATAATTGTGGTGTTTCTATTTTGATAATTGGTTCTACTAACCTCTTATTATTTTAAATTTCACAACAAATCAAAATAGGTGGGTTCATTTCACCACTCATGTATATCTACGAAATAATTCTTAAAATAGTGTGTCGCATTCCACACGACGCTTATTGTGGATGGAAGGAGTATCACATATTTCTTAAAACACGCACCATAGACAATGTGATACATTTTTTACGGTCGGATGGACTATTTTATTATAGGATATATAGAGAGATTTTAAGATGTTACAATGCATTTTTATAGAACTTATATATATATAACAACTTTTAGTGTATTAGAATTTGAAAAATTAACAAGTAAGTTGCAGTAAAATAAGAACATCAAGATCTTCAAAATATATGCCTTTTCTAAATATCATGGAATTATGTCTTCGAATTAGTATTTCGTTAATTTAATAAAACCTCTAGTTTATTTAGAACATAATATAAGTAACAGAAGGACATGACTTTGAATAACATATATTTCGATCAAATTTCTTAGGATATGAAAGATGAAATATCTCTTATATATATTTATCGTAAAATATGTAGTATTAAAAAAAGTATGCGAGCGGAAAGAAAATAAAGTTGTTTGGAATTACAGTATATCATCACATAGTATTATTTTTCTAGGTGTTAAGAGTGTACTTACTATCATTAGGAACAAACATGGTAGCAAAGGCTAAGGAGAAGATGAGAAAATAAACCAACTTGTAAGAAGCCATTAAATGAAATTAAGAGAGAACTTGTTGTGCATTTTATTGTTATGATTCTTGATATTTATAGGACCATTAAACATAGTACATTAATGAAGAAATAATATTTTGTTCAGTATTTTTCTATTTTTATCAATAATGTTGCTTAAAAGAAAAAGTAACGGTGACAACAAAGCACCACTCAAGTGATGAGATGCTTCCCCTCCAATCAAGAGGTCGAGAGTTTGATTAATGTGTGCGTGTGTTAAAAAAAAATATAGAAACAGTAGTGATATTGATTACAAAAACCTCCTTATATTGCCATATATTCCGTATCAATAAAATTACTTTGGGGATGAATTAGTAACGGTAAAAATATTTCCTAGCAAAACAAGAATATTTTTCCTAAACTTACAATTCTTACATGAGTTTTTAAACATTGCAATAAATACTTACTATACATCCCAATTTCCCAACAATAGAATTATGTCGTTTCTTCTTTTGGTGAAATACGTTATTTAATGGTTCTTATCAGGCAAGATTTGATGAAATTTTGGGATGTTATAAATGCAAATAATTTAGATAGATGTAGAATGTTTAGTCTTGACAATCGGAAAGAAAATATTAAAACAATTATAATATGCACGATGGTATATGTTATGCATTTATTATATGCTAAATAGTTTAATTTATTTTAAATACGGTGTCGATAGATAACAAAAGAAAACCTAAAGGTTTTATTTTATTTTTTAAGCTATTTTTAGATAGTATAAATTTTTCCTGACTTGGGAAAAGTGATGTCTGTTGTTTAGTTGTCCATATTTTGAGATTTTCTACGACTTTATTTCAATATAATGTATAGAATTAAGCCCAAAGCCAATATTGATGCAATTGCAGCAAACATAGTTGATATACATCTATATACTACAACAACTTAACTAACTGCATTTCTTAAACCTAATGGGCTGCCTAATATTTCATTTGGGCCTTGAATGTGTGGCATGATACATTTGGGCTTGACTCATTGATCAATTACCTAACCATTGGGCTTGGCGTATCATCTAAACACACCGGAAACAACTACCCAAACGCGGCAATAAAATATGTCAACAACTTTCCGATGATATATTAATGAATTCGAGCAAGAGTAGACTTCTCACAAGTATTTTTAATACTCGAATCGACTGAGGAAGGAGATTAAGAACGACTCATCGGTAATTTGTGATCAAGGAAGGTGATGAAGAATGATAGACTAAGTTTCTTTTCCCATTCAAGATACTAGAGTTTTTTTTGATAAATAGTCTGAGACAATACATATGTATTAAGGAAAATGTTGACCTGATCCTTATTTTAGAGGCTTGCGAAATTCTTGTGTGGGTGTGCATGTAGTACATCCACTTCTCACATAACAATATTTTAATATGATAATTTATATTTTTAAAATATTAGTATGTGAGGAGTGTGTGTAGTATATGCACACCCATATAAGAATTTCTCGGCTTGAAGATGGGCTAAACTAATAATCTCAACGCGTTTGACATACTCGCTCCGTATTAAGTCCATTTTACCTTATTTAAAGTATCATTTCATTAAGTCCAATTCCTAAAGTGGAAATGCACTATATTATAAATACCTACTATAACTCATAAATTATCATATATACCACTAAAAAGCTACCAACTTCATTTTCTTTCCTATTTGATGTGACAAAAATACCCCCAAAAAGTTACTTTATCTTTTTAATTTTATTATAAACAAATCATTATGTGTGCCCAACTAAATGGACTTACTTAAAAGATAGTAGTATTTAAAGATTTAAGGATATAATCCATAATCAACTTTAGAAATAAAAATTATAAAATAGAAATTAACTAAAAAAGTTATGGCCCTACACTAATTTGCTAGCATTTTTTTATTGGGTCGTTATGGTCAAATCGGATTTCCTACTTCTATTTCGTGTTTCAATTTTCTACTCCTTTCATTAGTTGAACGACATGTGGCATTACCTAGGGTTTATTTCATCCAAGTAGGGTATAAGAAATTTTTAAATTGTCAAATATCGAAAATCTGACGAATGAAATAGAGGATGAAACACAATAGATAGTAGAGGATGCGGGTTGCATTATGGTTGATGAATGAACATGAATTGAGGATTCTCATCCTACTGTTCCATATGTTGAAAACTCCAATTATAATGAACTGTGCTTTTTTACTTTTTCTAACTACTTTTAAATTAATTTTTTTTCCTCAAATATCCCACTCCAGAAAGTCTCTTACTTTAGAATAAAAAGAATTATTTTTAGAAAACTATCTGTCTTTTTCCGGAATAAAAAAATTATTTGCATTTATGTTTGAATATTAGTCTTTTTAGGCGCACCCGATAAATTCGAATAAATGATCCCAAATTAATCGCAAAAAACATTCATAATCAATCAATGTGAATGTTGACAAAGGACTTACAGAGCAACCACTCCAAAAATGAATGCTACCAACGACTACAGAGCAACAACTGCTATCTTGACCAATCAATGTAACCTTCTGTAGAAATTTTAATATTAAATTCCTATCGACTGTAACAATATTTAAAATACAAATTGCATATTTAAAAATATAATGACAACTTTAAATAAAATATATACTCATCGTTGAAGAGTGGACAAATTTTATAAGCATAAAAAAAGACCAGGCCCGGTGCTAGATAGGGGTAAAAGTAATATCTAACATTTTGTTTCAATTCGTGATTCGTATTCCAATTTTGATATTTGTATATAAAATTTTACATTTCGAATTCGAACTCAAATATTTTGTAAATTCAATTAATTTTCAAGTAGTACATATTAATAATTACGATGTTTCGATGTTAATAGATATTTAAATAATAATACAATTTTAATACATGTTTATATAATATACTTTCTTTAGGAAATGATGCTTTCAGTATTGATGATGCGGATAAATTATATCGAGCGTCCCATTAAAATATAACAGGACGCTTATGTCAAGAGCGTCCCATTTAAGCATCACCATAGCCTGGTTTCTTATAGCAAGAGAATGGGTCCATCAAATGATTCAATTCTAATAAAACTTATCGTCCCACCAAAATAATTAAAATGCTTGGCCGGTTCTACAATTTATTCGAAAAACAAATGGTAGCTAGACTTAATTCATTGACCGTACCTCAAATTAAAATATAGGAAAACCTTATATTTTATCCATTAAATTTCTATCATTTTACCAGTTTGTTTTACGGTAAGAAATTAAAAAAAAATGTAAACACTTATCTAATACTTCTTGAATTCGTTTATAGGATTCCCGCTAATAATTACTTGAATATTTCCTAAAATAACACAAAAAATTAAGATTTCATAAAATGTGAACCTTACCATTTTTCTATCTTTTACGCCTTCCTCTGAGATCATGTGTTAATAAAAGTCATAATTCATAAAGCAGAGAGTGTATGAATTAAATTATTCGCATTAGTTAAAAGAGCCTAGCCAATAGGGGCGCGCGCGAGCACTGCACGCGCATATGCGTCCGTCTCACAGCATGAGACGCGTTGCATGTAGGGATGGCAACGGTGCGGATTTGGGTCGGGGATTACTTTCCCATGCCATCCCATACCCACCTAAAAAATTAATCCTTATATCCATCTCCATACCCGTTTAAATCGGGATTGGTTCGGGTCGGAGATTATCCGGCTAGGGGAAGGATATCCATCGGGTATCCATTTATATATTATCTAAAATTTAAAACTTTTATTAGAAATGAAAAGTTATTTTTTCCTAAAAATCAAGAAAAAAAATAGTAGATTAAGTTAAAGAATGAAGATAATCTTATTTATAAGTCAACTCCTCTCTTCACTCATTTTCGATGTGAGATTAAAAATAGTGAGAAGAATCGAGGAGGAATTAAGAGAAATAAGTTTTCCCACATTTAAAATGGATAGAAGAAAAAAGAGAGAGTTGAATTATATAAAGAATGAGAGAAAGTAATGTTAATTTGTCTACTTAATGTGATTTTTCGATTCTCATTAAATTTGAATTTTCATACTATTTATTAATATTAGTATCATTAAAAAAAAACTAAAACTACAAAAATTATTCGGGGCGGGTTCGGGGTAGATATCTATATCTCCGTACCCACCCCAAATACTATCGGGTATAGAAATTCATAACCGTCCTCGCCCCATTTACGAAATATTGACCCTCATACCCGCCCCGTTCGAAGCGGGTACCCGCAGAGACATGGGTCCGCGGTCCCTAGTTGCATGGGAATCCTTCTCGCTCACAAATTGACAAAATAATCAGGTAGTCTTGTCATGACATAACACATTTTCATGCATTATATTAATTAAGAATTTTTTATTGGAGAGGTTGGTTTGTAAACAAAAAAAATACAAAACTGAGATAGCTATACAAATATAAATTATATAATTACGAGGTTTCATTTTGTCTTAGACAATCAATATATACGTCAACAAGCTTCTAAACATTTAATTATGGTCAATAAGATATAAAATAATGATATATTTTATCATGATTTTGAATTTAAGATTATGGTTTTATTTAAGAGTTAATGTATGATTCTAGCACTTTTTAAGATATTGCTGAAGTGGTCGCTTTTCCCCCTTTTTGTGTAGTGCCCCCTAAATATCTAAGCTGGCTTTGTAGAATTAGATCAGGGCGACGATAACAACTCCATCTCCCTAGACCACAATACACTCTCTCTACTAATTCTTGCGGAAAAGCATCGTGCCTTTTTCTATGTCAAACCGAAAACAACAAAAACGAAAAAGGCGCGTGCAACGCGTCGGGTTAGGTCAAGTCAGGTCAGGTTGTGCATAGGGGCCTTTTTCTCTAGTCATACAAGAGTTTTTGTGTGTAGAGAGTTGTCCGCACGGGGAAATTTGATTATAATTAAAGTGGTTAGGATATAATAAATTTGCATTACAAGTCTTTATTTAGAGGTATATCATCATTACAAGTCACTTAAGTAAAGAACAAAAAGAGTAAATTAAGTCCTGTAAAAGGGGCAAAAAGGGTAAAGTTGCCTTAGTCCTAAAAGGACTTATTAATTTTAATAATAAGTTATAATAAATTCATTCATTTCAATCACCCAGATCCACATACACTAATATTAAATGTCTAAACATTGGGAGTCTCAACATGCATGCTTATTGACTTATGAAGATTAGCAATAATATCGGTGTTAAAACATACTTAATTAACTTTTTTTAGAACACATAATTAAGTAATACAAGTTGCATCTTTTAAATAATTTCACCCATGTGAAAAAGTACCGTCTCTTTTGGCTAACAACAACTTTACAAGAAAACGTTGAAATATTCTATTGTGACATTTGTAATTAGTTTCACAATGTATAAATGTCATTAATTTTGTGACACATAAGGATGTAACCAATTTTATGACACTTATTTTAGTGTCACTATAGACACTTTAGTTGTGGAGATAACTAGAAAATAATTAACTGTTATTAATCCTAACTAAAATGATTAATTTATATATAATTTATTATTTTTCAAATATAATTTAACTAGATATAATTAAATTATATATTTTTATAAGGACAGACCGCACTGACCGTACAGTCCAGTCTAGTTCATGCACTA
Source organism: Schizonepeta tenuifolia (assembly GCA_029490685.1). Lineage (NCBI taxonomy): Eukaryota > Viridiplantae > Streptophyta > Magnoliopsida > Lamiales > Lamiaceae > Schizonepeta > Schizonepeta tenuifolia. The sequence goes on from CM055956.1 coordinate 123,089,661, forward strand.
GAGTCTCGCCCATTTAATTATGTATTTACACGACTAATAGTATTCATTCTTTTATATGATCGCAATTTTTAGACTTCATGCCTTCACAAGTATTGTTTAAATTATGGGATTGATACTCATAAAAGATTTAAAAATATTGCTCTATGGAAACGCAACATATACTAGAATTGAAGCTTACAACAATTTTTATTCGAAATCTGGTTATATTTTCCGAAGAACTTTGAAGTATGACCGGAAACCACACATGTTCACAGCTTGTGGCCCGGACAATTGGGGAGTCCGATGGGAAAAATACGGTAGAAAAAAAAATTGGGTTATTTTTCCAATAATTTAAGTTGTATATAGTATACATTCCTAATTTCCACTGGTCATAACTCATGTGCACTGCACCTTCCAATAAAAATAGATTTTAATTTCTAAGAAAAGATAATCGATGCTATAAATTAGAGCCCGCTACAATTTACTCGGAGAAAATGACCAGGTCAACGGGTCAAACCAGAGTTTACCGGGTCGACCCGACCTGGTTGCATGTGAAATGCACCGTGCCGCACAGGAGATCCCCCCTTAAGAGAAATTAGCAAATAATAAAGATAACCGCACAGTATGGTCAACCACACACATTGTTGGTCCTTTTTTTTTTGTTTGTTTTTTGTTTTAGCTGAAAGCCTCATCTTTAGTAAGTCGATAGTTTTGACTTGGATAGCAACACATCCATCTAACTTCCAAAAGCTCATCTCTCTCTCTCTCTCTCTCTCTGAAACGGAGATCATCAATCAGATCAGATGGCGCAGGCGGCAGTGACGTTGTTGGTGGAGCAAGTGAAGGAGGTGGTGATAGAATTCGCGGATCTGATATCCGGTGCGGAGAAGGAGTTTAAGCAGCTAAACGACAACCTTAATTTTTTGAGGGATTTTCTCAAGGAGCTGGCCAAGATGCAGAAGAAGAATGATATGTTGAAGGGGCTGGAGAAGCGGATAAGGGACGTCATGTACGAGGTAGAAGACGCCATCGACACTTGCTTGACCAAGGCCATGGAGGTCAAGGCCAAGAGTTCCCTACGGCGTCGTCTGAGCATGAAAAGTTTCAGCCTCGCAAAGGACGTAAGGGCGATTATAGATGAAAAGATGCGCCCATTGTTGGACGATGCCAATATTTACATGAAGAACATTGCTAATTCGGCCGACGCCGGGAACGAAGCATCATTTGAGTTAAAAAGGGTAACACACACATTCTCTTTCTTTTATTTGTTTTTTAATTGGTTAATTATTTACTTTAGAAATATATATAAAGCAAATTAATTAAGATGGGAATGTGAGTAATTAGGATTAGTATGCACCGAAATTAAACTTCACTTTTCAAGTTTAAGATGCAGAAAGGGTAGGCTGTAGAATTTTTGATGCAATTATAGACTATACTACTCTTTATTCAATGTACTCCTTCCAGCCCCTAAAATTATGCATAGTTTTGGGAGCATCGATTTTAAGAAAATCCTGGATAGTGAGATGTAAATGGAGAAAAAGTAGATGTAAGTGGAGATAAGGTCCCACATTAAGGATAATAAGTGGAAGAGTTATTTCCTAAAATGGACTATGCATAATTTTGTACATAACTATCCTTACTTAATTCATCAAATATTCAAAATAAGAACTATTCATAATTCCTCTATATTTAGTATATATATTAAGATAGTTTTTTTTTTTTTAACTCTTATTGAATTTGTAAATTGGACCAGCTATAGGATGAATTATTTCATTTTATTATGATCAAATGGATCAATTTAGCATTACGCTATTATTTATTTACTTTTTAATCCTCAACTCTTTGCCGATTGTGCACGCGCAACATTTGTGATCAATATATATAGAGATAGGAGCATGTTGGAAAAAAGAAATTCAAGAAATAAAAAATAATGTATAGATTTGTCAAACTATCCCACCAAAAATTTGAAAAATGTAGGGGTAAAGGAATTTGCCCCTCCAATTTTTGAAAGCTTGGCTCCGCCACTGGATGGGTGTACTACATGTACACTCCCACGAGAATTTCCCAACCATCTCTTTCTACGAGCTCCATTCCATGCATGCATTCCCTATTTGAGTTTTAAAATTATATTTTTAACATGGTAAGTGCATAATATAGGGTGCACCAATCAGGCAAAGCAAAGTTGTAGGTTTCGAAGATGAGGAAGAGATCATAACTGGCTATCTCATGGAAAGAACGAACAACCTGGATGTTATCTCCATCGTGGGCATGCCAGGTCAAGGGAAGACCACACTGGCATGGAAGATTTATCAGAACAAAAACATAAATTTTTATTTCCCGATTCGCATTTGGGTTAACATCTCTCAAGTGTTCAACAGCAGGGATGTGTTCCTCCAGATCCTCAGAAACTTTACCCCCAGCCAAGAAATGTCTTTCCTCGACGACAACGAGTTGGCTCAAACAGTCCGCGTCTGTTTGGAGAATGAGAAGTTCTTGTTAGTCCTAGACGATATATGGAGTGTCGAGGCGTGGAACATTTTCAGTGAGGTGCTCCCGGGAAACAATGGCATGGGTAAAGTCATCATAACAACCCGACAGATAGACGTCGGAATGAAAGCTAGAGTTTACAGAGATCCCCACAAGGTAAGGTTCCTAACACCTGACGAGAGTTGGAGGCTGCTCCAGTACGAGGTTTTCGACAATGAGGAAGACTGCCCCCAAGAACTGAAGAGAATAGGGCAGCTCATAGCCAATAAGTGTGATGGAGTTCCACTAACCATAGTCGTGATCGGAGCCATTCTCCTTGACCGACTCTGTAGATCTCCATCAGCGTCCGTGAGTGAATGGGAAACGGTGTCGAAGAATGTGAGCGAAGCATTACAGGGTGACAAGGCGCTGCGCATGACCGACGCTGTAGCGTTAAGCTACAACAGACTGCCGGATGACCTTAGAGAATGTTTTGTTTTCCTGGGCGTATTTCCGGAAGATTACGAGATTTCGGCAAAGCTGCTGTGCGGATTATGGATCTCAGAAGGATATGTTCTTCCAAAACATGGAAAAAACCTGGCGGAAATTGCTGAAGAGAACATGAATGAACTCATCTGCAGGAATTTACTCAAGGTTGAGAAAAGCAATCACATGGGAAAAGTTAAAACATGCAGAGTTCATGATATGATACGGGCATTCTGCATAAACATATCCAAGGAGGAGAATTCATATGAGGAGATTAAAAGATCAAAAACAGGAGCTCTCGAACCTTCGCTTGCCGAGTTACAGAAATCTAACCGTCTTTGTTTCGGATCCGATCTTAGTAGGTTTCTCTCTCAAAGCCCGTCTGGTCCGCGCGTGCGTTCGCTTCTCTGTTTCTACGAGAGGCCTGTCGATTTAGAGCCAGAGCACATATCAGTTATACCAGACGGCTTCAAAAAGCTTCGGATTCTGGAGTCCAGTTGTATCAAACTCCGCCGATTCCCAGCAAAGGTTACCAAACTAGTTCATCTGAGGTACCTCACACTATACATCGAAACTCTCAATATTCTTCCAGAGCCAATCACACAGCTATGGAACCTTCAATCTCTTGTGGTGGAGACGAAGTCTCATACCATTATAGTGAAAGCAAATGTATGGAAAATGTTTCGGCTGAGGTATCTCAAGACAAGAGCCTCTCTCGTCCTTGACGATAAACTGAAAGGCGAGGCCGGGCAAAATCTTCACACGTTGAATAGGTTGGCTCCCGAGTCATGCACGGAGGTCGTCTCCACAAAGGCGAAGAACCTCAAGACATTAGGGATTTCTGGGGATCTAGCCAATATTTTCGAAACTAAATTCCTCGAAAACCTGCGCCTTCTTGAGAACCTGAAGATGGTGAACAGCATAAATTACGAACATACGCTGCACAGGCTTCCCCAACGGAATTGTTTCCCGCCAAATCTCAAGAGGCTGACATTAACGAATACGTACCTCGAATGGAAGTGTATGCTCACGTTGGCAATGATTGACACTCTGGAAGTCCTGAAGTTGAAGGACAATGCATTCGTTGGAACTTACTGGACAGCTGCAGATGATAGCTTTCGTCGCCTGCAGCTCTTGCTCATTTGGAATACGGATTTAGTTATTTGGGAGGCCTCACCTCAATCTTTTCCTAGACTAAAGTGTCTTGTGCTTGGGAATTGTGAGAACCTCAACGAAATCCCCGAGGCCCTCACTGAAACCCTTGAGACACTGAAAATCGAGCGCCTTCCAGCATCAGCAGTTATATCCGCAAGGAAAATAATTGAAATGAAGAAACGGACTCTAGAACGTGCCCCGTTCAACTTCTCCATGGGTCCTGGTTGCGAGACGTGATATCTTTTCAGGTACCTTATTTTGCTGCATGATTTACCTCTCAACGTTTTTCACTAATTTTTTTTGACATGGGGAGGGGTAGCCGTGAGGTTAGAGCCCTAGAATTTACTGAAGCGGGACAACTATTTTTCACTGATTAACTTTTATGTTGATGTTTCAATCTTCCTTGATAAACTATTTCTGACTCATTTTTATAATCGTATAGCTAAGATTATTTCAGACCGTGCTCGTACTTACTTCAATGCTAATGCAGCGGAACAACTGATGCCGATATCACCACAAAATCAAGTCAACCTAATGCATATATGGTTACACTAGGCCCTGCTTTCGTCTTCTGCTTGTTCAAATATATACTGCTACTTCCATCTCGTTCGTCTTCATTTTTTTTTCTTTTTTTCCGGTTTAATAATATAAAGAACCTATGTTGTAATTTGCACATGAACATTGGCCAGTTTGACATTACTTTGTAAAAGACATGCATTGTTTCCGAATCACGCTGCACAACTTTGTAATTAAAAGGCAAGCTTATCTTTTCTTTTCTTGTTAGGGTGCGTTTACTTTGATTGAAAATGATGGAAAAAGAATATTTTTACCCTTTTTCCATCATTTTCATAAGTTTACTACGTTCCTTAATTTACCTTGGGCAGGATGGATAACCTTTTCGGGCAGCCCATTTTTTCATCAATTTTTCACCAATTGTGGAAAATATTAACATAGGGGGAGATGTGTGATAATATTTTCCAATAGATAATAGGCATGAAAATGGAGAAGGGGTGGGAGGAACATGTGATAATTTTCTTTTCCATCCTAGTAAACATGTGATAAAAAAAAATGGAAATGTTAATATTTTCTCATCTTTTCTTATCATCATTTTCCAATGGAAATATTTTCATTAAAGTAAATGCACCCTTAGAAAAAAGAAAAAAAGGAAATTAAGTTTGAAAGAATATTATTCATTTTGCTTACTAGGATATTAAATTAAATTAATATTATTTACTGATTAATTTGCCTGTAAAGTCCCGTAATTGAATTTATGAGATTGCAAAATCATAAATCGAATGTTAAATGTGTGATGAACAAATAAACAAATATGCTTCGATAAGGATCCATACATTAATATCTGCACACGAAATTAGCGAGATACACTATATTAGCTCTGCATGTATTCATTGTAGATTCAACCCACAAACCTCACATGTTTTTCTTAAATATTTTAATCAAATATTGCTCCCTGGATAGGCGCCACTTTTGTGGCTAATTTATAAACTTATGACCTATAAATTTCTAAACTTATGTTTCTCATTTTGTAACTGATAAAAAATATCTATTTCAAAATATCCAAACTTTTAATTGCGTTTGATTTTGCAACTTGAATCCAATTTTCCCAAATATGTAATGAAATGGTGACTTGAAAAATCCTATGTGGTAGTTTCGTCTAGATAACAAAACGACTTCTTTCTATCCTATATGAACGAACGTCGTTTTGCAACTATAATTAATATTGAAAAAAAATTCTCCCACCTCTATCGAAATATTTATTTGAATATGAAATAGATATTTCGTTAGGGCCCTAACGAATTGTGACGTCGTTTTGCAACTATACTTAATATTGAATAATTTCGTTAAGTTCATATTTTTCTTTTAACAAAGTAAAAAGTTCACAATAAAATCAAAATTTTGGAAGTTTGGATTATATACTATAATTTGACCTTGAAAGTACCTTACTTAATCATTGTTCAGCTCCTTAATTTTCTCAAAGTTGTTGTATTTATTAACTGCAACCACTATATCATTTCCCACCTTTAAGATAAGTCCAACCTTAGCTCTATAAATATTTGAGCAAATCTTTTAAGAGAACCTGGCACCGAAGTACCTGGTCTTTTTTTATGTCAACTAATCAGCAATGAAAGCTGTACTCATCAACTATGAGAATTAATTTTTACTAAGGAACTATGAGTATTTTATTTGAAGTTGTCACTTTAAATTATGCAACTTGTATCTTAATTATTACAGGCGATGACAATGAAATATTAGAATTTTTGCAAGTCACACTAAAGGTAATATATTAATGAATTCGTCAGACAAATTAGCAGTTGTCACAAGTTATTCGATCGGTGTTAAGAACATCATGCTTCATCATGTTTCTGTACATACTATTGGAAAGATAACCTTTCTCCATAGTAAGTGCAACAACTCTTATAAAAAATGGCCAAATGTCACAGTCTAGATTTTATGACATGACATAACTTTTATATATTCATCAAAACATTTAATTTGGTAGTTAAATTAGTAGAACTATATAAAGGACGATGGTAATGGAAATAATGTCCTAGCCATAATTAACATGTTTATTTGTCCATATAATTTGAAAAAATAGTTTTCCATAACCGGTTTCACATTTTTTTTTCAATTTTACTTTTTTTTAATTTAACCTTATGTTAGTTTGGAATGTTTTAATTATAACCATATTCTTAATTAGGTGTATATGATTTTATACCTTGAAATTAGGTAATCTAATAATATCCCAAAATTAACGTATCTTATTATTATTTATATTTTTTCTTTTATAATTTATATAATTTATTCTTATGCTTGTATTGTTGATTTTATATTTCATCCGACTATAAATTAATTATTTTTTAAATTTAATTTTCATTTTATTGAATTTCCAAATTCCAAGAAAATTATAATTCATTAATTTTCTATATTTATTTCAGATTTTGCATCCTTTGTTTGAATTTCATTCAATTTATTGAATTTTCAAAAATTTGAGAAAATAATTAATTAATACCGTAATAATTTTATTTCATAGAATATTACTAATTTGAACTTCTATAATAGTCTACTCTTTATTTAAAAAATATTAAATAAATATATCATATTTCACTTTTTTCGTTAACATAATAGGGGGTCTGGTCGGGAGCACATCTGATAGGGTCTGGATGGGAGCACATTTTTTTGGATATAAATAATTTTAATTTTATGTCAAATTTTAATGTACATGATTAATTTCGATTTATAAAAAAAACAAGTACAATAATTATTTAATATGGAAGATTTATATCGATTTATTTGCTTAATTATATAATGATTTAGACAATAATTATAGATATGATTGATTATAATTATATTACTTAATTTTACTAATTTAAATTCATTATGTCTAGGATATTATCTCCCAATATCATTTCTTTAATAAATACAAACATCAAAGATGGGATTTCTAATTAGTACCAAATTGCTTCCATTAATAGCCATATATTACTGTTGGAAAATATAAAAAATAATTAAACTTGATTTTGTAGTAGATATTTTGTTAAGAAATATCTAGATACAATAATCAAAAGAAAAGTAGAGAATATTCTAGAATTGTAAAGAATTAGGGAGAAAAGATTAGAAAAATCTAGAAATGAGAAATTAAATAAATGTGGTAGAAAAATCTAGAAAATGAATTATCTAGATAAACTATTCCTAACCACATATGTATGTATAAATATGATGATGTATGCTTAATTATGTAAATGAAATGAATTGTAGAAGTGAAGTGAATTAAGAAACTTGTCTCCCACTCTCATACACACATACACGTCCACACACCCACACTTTGCAAATATATAAAATCCTCCAATATTTAATTAATTCTCCCACGTATATATTTCTTATATTTCCAACAATTACCAAGTCAATGAACTGGTTGTCAACGGCGTAGCTTTCAAATTTTGAGATTCAATTCCCATAATTTAATTTGGCAAAAGGTCTATAATGACGGGCGGTCGATTGTGAATTGTAATTAAGATAAATATTCCTTTGTAATTAGTTTCGCAATGTATAAATTGTCGCTAATTTTGTGACCTATAAGGATCTAATCAATTTATGACACTGTTTTTGTGTCACTACTTCTCTTTTATTGTAGAGATAATTAAAAAAAATCAACTGTTATTAATCGTAACAAAAACTTATTAATTTATATAGGATGTATTAAGTTCAAATAGTATTCAATTAAATTATATATTTTTGTTAAGGACAGACCACACCGACCGTACGATGCAGTCTAGTGCATGTACTGGAGACTCGTCGCCCATTTAATTATTGTTGTTAGGGTGTGTTCACTTTGAGGTAAATATTATTTTACTTCCTTATATCTTATTTAGTTGCAATTTAATAAAAACCCGAGCAGGAAGTATAAATTTTCGAGCAGCCCCTTTTACTTTACCCGGAGTATAAATTTATACCTCGAAAATGGAGATATAATATTATACCTCAAATGTGTTTTAAATATTTCCTCTTTTATTCATCAATTTCATCTCAAGTGAATAATATATAAACATTGTGGTCAGTGGTCCTCCCTTGAGAGTATAAATAAGTTTATTATCCATTCAACCAAACAAGATCTAAAACTTGTGGTCCCCATAATAAATGATAAATTTATACCTCATAATTATCCCTCTATTTAAAGATATAGATTTATATTATCAAGTGAACACACTTTTAGACTATTCATTCTTTTATATGATCGCAATATTTTGGCGTCTTTCTTCTGCATTTTACATGCATGCCTTCACTAATATTGTTTAAATTATCGGATTGATACTCATAAATGATTTAGAGATATAGAAACGCAGCATCTACAGAATTGAAGCTCACAACTATTTTTATTCACAGATTGTTGACCCGGACTATTGGGGAATCAGATGGGAAAAATACGGTTCAAAAATTAAAAAAATTGGGTTATTCTCCCAATAATTTATGCTGTACTCGATAGTATATATATTTCTAATTTCCACTCGTAATGTGCACTGCACATGCGAGGCTCATGGTCAACTTCTACGTCCTATAGAAATAGACCAGTGTGTTGCCGGTCGAAATTCGACGGGGATTAATTAATAATATAAAATGAGAAAAAGTATTAGACATTATTATCATATCATATAATGCTATAATAATTATATTATTTAATTTAAATATACAAATAAGTAGCATTTTTTTCCTTTTCTTTTGAATCAATAACATTTTTTATTCATACTAAAATTATGTACATGTATCTAAGCCAAAACTATATAATATTAAGTATTTTTCACTAATCCGCTTATATTTATGAAATACTATAATTAATAAAAAGAAGCGATTATTACATACTATAAGTCTCAATTAAAACTCCGACATTAAATAATAAACATTAATAATAAGTTATGCAAATAACAAAAATAAAAAATTAAATTTCAAGTTTAAACTTGAAGATTATGTCATCTAAGAAACATGTTTTGAAATTTATGTACTCAGACGTACTCGTTCTAAACTCAATTAAAAAGTGAGTAAAATTCTATAAAAATACCCACTAACTACATGAATTCTTTTAATTTAATAGTAATTTAAATATTTAAACATAAGTTAATTCTCAATAAAAACCAAAGCATTCCAAAATAGACATTCATAATATATAGTGTGAATATCAAAATTTTATAAATTATATTATAAATTCAAAAGTCATACAATCTATTCATAAAAATTTATATTTTCATACATATTTTAAATCCAATACAAAATCAATTAACTAACTGTTTCCATTTGAAACCCGTATAGTAATACTTGCTAATATTCCAAAGGAAGCATCAATACGATATAAGCGTAAAAAAAATTGTGCGTGTGTTGGCCTGGCAGTTGAGTGGCCAAGGCCAAAGGTCTCGTTGGAGCCGCTTTAAAATTTAATTGCTAATTTATCAAAAAATAAATAAAATAAATAACAAAAAAATAAGTTTATAATTTATGTACAAATTTGAAAATTATACATTCTATGAAACTCGTATAAACATTAACTACTCGTACTTGTATCAAAGCTTATTCAAAAATAATGTAGCACTTATTCTCGTCTCTATCAACTCACGTACATGGTCCAAACCCGTATAGTAAACTCGTTGATTACTCGAATTCAACTTTTATGTACCCGTATGCATTACAATTTGTACTCATATAAACTTGAATATTAATTAGAAAACAATCATTTATAATATATAGCACAAATATATAAAAAAAATACATTTTAATTTCAAATATTAGTTTGAAAATTATACATCATTCGACACCCTTTAAAATAAGTCTATATTGGTCTTAAAGCCAATTAAAGTTAAAATAATTTTACAACTTGTTCTCATCCCAAACCCATATGGTAATACCCGTATAAACATATTAACAAAGTAAACATTGATAGTTTACAATATAAATAATTAAAACTTAAAGTTCAAGTACACAAATTATACAATCTATAAACCCGTTTAAAATTTATATACATGAATTTGTTTTAAAGTAGAGTAAAGTGTAATTTATTATGTGTTCTTATCCCAATTACTCATTTATGTCACAAACCTACATAGATATACTCATTAATTACATGAACAAATTTATTTATTTATTTATTTATTTATTTATTTACTTATATATGTATTTAGCCAACTTGAATAATTTGCTAAAGATAATTAGTGGTGCGAAATTAAAATTAAACTGTTTGAAAACTTAATTATTGGTTTAATTAATATTAGTTAAATCAATTTTTAATAAGAATAACAATTTATTTGACCAAATATTTGGTTGACCAAATTAAATTGGTGGTATAAATAATTGTGAGAAGCAAAAATAAATATAAATTCTAGGTATTTAATTAAATAGGTTGTAGAGTTGGTGGACTTTCAGTTTAACGCGACGTGTGATAATATTTTTCAGTATTTAATTAAATTCCCAACATTTTCTAATTTTTCTTATTTATGCATTGTTTAATCTTCAGAGATTAGCTCGTTCAAATTGTACTAACAATTCAAGCAAGATGATGTTTTTCCTACTTTTCTACTAAATTCGAATATCATCATAACATAATTAAATTATTTATTTGACATACTTAATTATTGATCGGTTTATTATTTATTTGCGGCCATTTACTTATTAACATATCTCTTATCCAGCCATTATTATCTCTAGGCTTTCGTTTGACAATATTCTTCACCGAAAGCAATTGTCATCACAAAATTTAATTTGATTGTATTGAAAAATATTAATGAAAATAAGAATTATGCATGTATGAAAATTATATATAGTGAAAAAAATGAAAAATGCATTATTCGCAATATTTATGATAAATATACCAATCAATGAGAATATATATAATTTAGTCAAATTTATGTAACATATGAGAAGCCATGAATGATATTTATATAAATGGAATGATTGAAATTCAAGTAATTAATATTTTTTTGTAACGTATAGTAAAAGTCATACATTGAAATTGATTGCTTATTATATGTGAGATTTTAGATATTTACAAAAGTAAAAATTTCAAAATTCCACATCAGCATAACAATTGTTGTGGGCTTAAGAATCCATTCTCCTATTATGAAAAAGATTTTATTTTTTTCAAAAAGAATAGATTTAAATTGGAGCTAGACTACAATATACTAGATAAAAAAAAAAAAGACTACAAAATATCAAGGTGCAATTACAATTTTAAATACTTAATTGAATAAATTACAATTGATATTAAATCTCATTACTAACAACATATATTACTATCTAGAGATTGGTCCATGCACCACTCAAAGTGCGTCCACGCACCCGTTGATATTTTTTTATATGACGGGTGTAACTGCGCCGTACTTATATATTTTTTAAATTGGTGGACTTATTATTTTTCTTAATTTTTGTATTTTTTTCATTTTTTTTTCAAATTCATTTTTACAATAATATTTGTTAAATATTTTATTTTACTCTACACGTTTTGTGTCCTAATAGTTATGCAAAAGACACAAATAAATATCCCAATATTTTATTTGATAAATATCCCTACAAACTTTTCAATATATTTTGAAACGTATTAAAGGGCATTATTAAGTTTCTCTAGAAATCAACCTCGGAGTATATCAAATTGTTTGGAAAACTATTATATAGAGGGACTCAAAAAGTGTCTCTAACCCTATTGGGACACGATACTTTGAGGCATATATACTAAGTGCCCAAAAAAAATAAGAAATGCTCCAATAAAGCACATATTGGGACACTTTTTGGTGTCCAGAAAACTGTTTTTTGTTGTAATAACTACAATTATTTACTGTGTTTGGAAGGAAGAAAGAAATTGTAGGAGAGGTTCCAAGCCGTTACTTCAGATGTTGCTAGTGTGTTAAGGCAATACCAAATCAATGCAACCTTGAGATGTTGTAAAAACCCTAGTTTAGCTAGGATGCTGCAGAATTAGAGAATAGGAGGGCTTGTCTTTAATTTGTTTTCTTTGTATTGTGAGCTGGAGAAGTTGTACTGACGGTCATTTTGGTAAAATAAATTTTATTATTTCCCCAAAAAAATTATTACATTAAAGAAAAATTATTTTTATTTACAATAATTAGTAGTGTTATAGATAGATGAATTCATTTTGACTTAAAAAAAAAAAGGATAGTAGTCAATGAATTTGACCCGACTCGGATCCGATCTCCTAGTACAAATATTGATGGAGTACGGAGAGTGTATGAGCTTTAGCGGCTCATATGTCTCTTCTATGAAAAATGTTCATCTCTCTCAATTTATGTTATTATGAACAGAGAATGACGTTGTCAATCTTTAAGATATGACGTCAATACCTGTTGAGTCAACATATATGTATCAATGGCTTCGCTTAGCATGACAGATTAATAGATGTTATATATATTTGTCTCATTAAGCATACTATCGACAGGCCAACAAACCACACAAAAAATACATTTTCTATCAATACATGTCCACATTTGTAATATGACTTTAATATATAAGCATTCAAAAAATTATCCAGTATACTCATCTGAATGCAAAAAGTCAGAAACGAGTGCTGGTTGGCTGTGTTTAATATATATATAAATATAATTTTTGTCCTTGTATGATTTAAGTAGAGGAATGAAAAAAGAAAAAAAATAATAAAATAGAGGGGCTAAATGGTAGTAACAATTATTATTACTTTTATTAGGTGTTTGGTTCAACAATGAAAAAGAATCACTTGTATGAAATTTCTTTTTCGAGGAGGAAATAATTTTGTTATTGCTCGAGTTTGAAAGATAACATTTTTGGTATTAAGTTATCCTCAGTAGGTAATGGTTAACAGAGTAACAAACCAACCAAAGAGTAATGGAACTCGATCGGTTTCTTAAATCCATTTCTAGACCCAAAAAAATTCAACCAAACATGGGCTTAGTTCAAACCTCCCTCACATAATCGGTCATGATCCATAACTTGGCTTCAAATTATACAACTCATCTTCTTCCTAAAACTTCAGACATCTCTCTCTCCCTCCCTCCCTCCCTCCCTCTCTCTCTCTCTCACACACACACACACGCGCGCGCGTATACACACATCAAATGTCTGGCGAGGCTGAACCGTTGGTATTCCTACTGCAAACGTTGAAGGAGGAGTGGAGAGGTTATAAGGATCTCAAAGCTGGGGCGAGACACGAGTTTGAGCAGCTTACGACGGCGCTTGGTGAGTTAGAGGCCTTCCTTAAGGACACGGCTACGATGTCCGAGAAAAGTGAACTCTTTAGAACAAAGGAAAGTCATATCAGAGCGCTGGTTTATGACATTGAGGACACCATTGAAATATGCTTAACCAAGGCAGCTGCAGCGAAGACCAAGAGTATCTATAGCCGACTCCTAGGCAAATTTAGCACAAAAATGGAAGAAGATGTCAAGCTTCTTAACCAGCAAAGAGTGAGACCAATTTTAGATGAGATCCACAAGCAGTTTGGAGTAACAAAAAACAACCATGGATCCACCAGCAGCTTGCCTGCAGAAGTGATCTCGAATGTCGAAACGGTACAATTTACCCTGCTTTAAGTTTTAATATATATATATATATATATATATATATATTGTTTAATAGAATTATATTCATTGCTATACCAAAATCAAATAGTGGACACATGATTTTTTTGAGCACAAAGCACAATGTTCTTTTTTGTTGGATATTATGAACTCATAAAATAAATTAAATTAAACTTTATTTTCTTAATTTCCTCGTACATATACATATTTATATTCTTTGAATTCTTTATTTTTTTGCTTCAATTTAATCTATACTTATAATAAAAGAGAAAATTCATACGAAAATTGGATTTACCTAACACATCCCTATGATTATTATTGTTATCAATTTTAGAGATAAAATACTAATTATACCACCGATTTCAAAATATACAAAAACTACTAATTTTGACTTTTTTGCCCCTAAATCTTTTATTTAATGAAATTCGCATGTTATTATTGTTTTCATATTTTCAAAAATATGAATTCATATATTATTATCGTTTTTACATTTTAAAAATGTAAATTCATACATTATTATATTTGTTAACTTTCACATGATTGCTATTTCACATTTCATATAATGTGATTCACATATTTTACTATGTGATTTCACATATATTATATTGGTATTAAATTTAAGGAAAAAGTGAAAAAAGTCAAAAAGTGGTAATTATTAATATATGTTTTAAAATCGATGGTAGAATTAGTATTTTTATTTTTAAAAATAGTATTAACCGATTTGTCTTTTTAAATTTATTATAAATTAGTAAAGTTCAACTCATACTATAACTCAACTTAATGAATTAATTAATAATATAGTATTGTACTTAATAAGACAACATAATTAAATTTTGAGAGTTGAGCTACGATTTATGTTTTGTATTAGAGCCACACTCTCGTGCAATCGGTCTCACACTGTGAGACGGGCGCCATGCGCCCGATATATATTTTTTATATTTTATTTTTGATTATTTTTTTTTATAAAGTATGGTGCATCTCATTACGCAGTATGGTGCATCTCATTATATATGGTGGTGCATCTCCATACACTATCTCATACACTTTTTAAAAAATTAAAATATAATTTATTTAAATATTGAATTCAAAATAAACCTTAATTAGGAATTAACAAATCCTAATTGGAAATTAATAAACCCTAATTAGAATTAATTAAAAAAACACAATGTGGTGCATCTCATTACACATAGTGATGGAGTTTATTATACATGGTGGTGCATCTGCATACACTATGTGGTGCATCTTAAAAAATTTATGAAAAAGAATATTAATAAGATTAAAAAATGGTGCATCTCAATACACTTAGTGGTCACGTGTAGTATAAAACTCAAATCAATTAATTATAATAAAACTCATGTGTAGAATCAAACCGATTTCTTACTCCCAGTTCATGTTTCATTCTTTATTTTTTCTATTGGTTGGAAACGAGATGTTGCATTTACTAGGATTTCTTCCACCCAAATAGTATAATTATCTTCAAATCATCAAATATTAAAAATTCAACGAATGAAAAAGAGGGTGAAACACTATTGAAAGTAGAGGGTCCGACTTGGTGTAGAATACATATAAAGGTGATACATATTAAAAAAATTAGGCTTCTAATGGTACTAGTAGAGAATCACGTGCGTTGCACGTGGTTTGTTTTTCTACAATAATTTTTTGACAAGATAAAGAATAACTGATTAATCATACGATATTATTACATTGTGTTTTCTCCAATAATTAATTAGACAATAGAAACTAAAATATTATAATGACTAACAAAATAATATTGTTAGTGCAAAATTGTGATGTATCATTGTATTGAAAACTATCAAGCTAACTGAGCAATAGGAGTTAAATATTTTTAATTATATTTTATGCTCAAACCTCTATGTCTGCATAATCAAAGCTCCATAGTAATTTTAAAGTAGATAAGTAAATATATAACTATTTGTAATAAAAGCTTGTCTCTGTAATTGGCGAATTATACTCATTCACCAAGCATACTAAGTACAAATATTGATCTTCATCGAACATCATAATATGTGTTAATCATTTTTTTGGAAAGTGAATTATTTACCAAGTGCATATACAATTTACAAGGCACATAAAAAGATTTTTCAACAAAAATATTGAGTAAAAAATTATTTAATTTACAAAAATATAAATGGAAAATTTTATTTGGTCACACTATGGCCGGCCACACGTATAAGAAAAAGAAAGTTAGATGTAAACATGAAAATAATCACATCTCTCCTAGGGTTTATATTTATCCAATAGGGTATATATCATTTTTACATTTTTTTCATTTGTGTGGCTGACCACAATGAGTCCAAATAATACTGCCAATAAGTCATTACTAAAAGTACGTGCTCTTGTCTTTAAAGTATTTGCTTGCATGTATAAATTAAATTTAGTAGAAAATCCATGAACCTTATAATAGAATAAAGATGAGAAATGAATAAATCAAAAATGGGATGATATTATCGAACATCAATTCTATACTTATTTTTTCCTCAAATATTGATTTTAACACTTAAACTATTTGTTACTACTACTACTACTACTACTACTACTACTAATAATAATAATAATAATAATAATAATAATAATAATAATAATAATAATAATAAATTTGCATAATTTTATCAACATAAATTACTAATGACCTTAAAATATGGATTGCTTAATATCATAGACAAGAGGAATAATGACTATATATAGTTATGAAAAATCACTCATCCCTACGAAAGTGACAATTCTTAAAGGTAAATGCATGCCATTAGATTAGGAATGAATTTATTAATCAGCATTTCATTCTCACATGGTCTGTTTATATCAACCACTATATAATATTCATATTCTTAAACCAATCTTATTAATCTTGCCGTACTTTGAAATTGTAAATGACCTCGCCTAACATATATAATATATTATAACAATAATATATATTGCTATAAGGATTTTGAATAAATTAAATTAATGATAATGTATGTCTCACTAAACATTGTTTTTACCATCACAATCACAAATGTTATGATTGGACTTGTCTTAGTATTTGTTATAGTTAACTATCTCCTTTAATTTCTAAGTAAATATTACTATAAACCGATATATGTATACATAAAAAATTAATAAAGATGATAACTTCTATTTAAGATTAAACATATTGATACTACTAATTTTTAAATAGAAACATGATAAATTAAATGCAAATGACTTATTCTATATTTATAATTATGTCGTTCCACCCAATTAATTTGAAATATGTAAATGTGTTTCTTCATCTACTATCTTACTATCTTAATTATTCTCATAAATTTCTCTCCAAAATACTCACCAATTACAAACATGAAATATAAGTTTTGGTAAAAGATTATATTAAAGAAAATGTAGTTTATTAGTAGGCTTCCTAACTTCTTTTCAAGTTCTCATCTATTCCTTTGAACTTCAAAATAAATATAGTACCATGATATTTTCTAGGCCAATTTATAGTTTTGGGGACGGAATTCAAATACATTTCATTTATGGCCTGAACATTTAAGTTTGTTCAATAATATCTTGAATTTTACAATATTCTTTGAACAATACCAACCCCTTTTTTCGAACATTGACTTGGTGGAGGTGATGTGGGCTGTAAAATGTCTCTTCTGACATATTGTACAATGACATGACGAAATTAATTTAAGAAAAAAGTTAAAATTTAGGCGAAATAAATCATATTCAGCTATATTTTCCGACGTCACTCCACCAATTAGTTGAGTCAATATTTTGACGCCAAAAAAATAAAGGCATGCCTTATTTATACAATTTCGTACAATTCATAATTTTTTTTAACAAAGCAAATTAAAAGTTTAGGCTGTAGATTAAAATGTGGTAAAATTTCTGATCGTATAAATCATAATTTGGTCTATTTTAAATACTACTCCCTTCGTCCATGATAAGTGTGGTCCGATTTGCTTTTTTCGTTGTCCACGATAAGTACGGTCCGGCCATAAATAGAAATGACCTCATTTAATATATTAACCTTTTATCCCTTCAACATCTTTTTATTTACCAAAAAATCAATTAAAGTTAACACATTTACCTTCTACACTCTCACACACTCTCTTTAATTTATCTAAAGTTAATACAATTACCTTCCCCTTTTTGACTCATTCTCTTTTATTCCACTAAAGTTACACATCTATCTTCCCACTATTACCCACTCCCATTCATTCTTAAATATGCGTCACTCCCTCTGAACCACATTTTATCGTGGACGGAGGAAATACTAAAGTTTTATTTTCGACTCTACACTTCTTAAACGTCAATTCACTTTTAAGGTGTACAGATATATTTGGACACCATTAGTCAACATATCTAATCTCCGCGTTAGAGATAAGATATGTTTTATCTACCTTAATTATTCTTTTTTTTCTAAATTTAATTAAATACATCCTACGTTGCCACCATTAAATTTTAATGTTCTACTTTTTATTTTGGTTTGTCTCATTATTAATGTTATGTCTTAAAAATAATTACTTTTTAAAAGTGATGAGACCTATACCCATTTTCTCTCATTTTACATCTCCTTAATAAATATGCTTAAAAACCTAACAATAATAATGGGATGGGGGGAGTAATATTCAGTTTAATCCAATTGCAATAAATTAATTCCAATAAAAAATTATCAATTTTAATTAAAAAAAGCTATTCATTTTAGTTATGAATTATCGATTCTCATCAAACTGTATTATACTCCATGCATATCACAATAGTTTATGATAAATTTATTGTACACATGGTATAGTATTTTGTTTTCCATATTAATAATTGGATTTTATTAAACTTATTTTAGAGTTTTATTTGGAGTGTATGTACACGTGAAAAATTCTAATGATTTGATTATAAATAAATAGACCAAATTGTTATATCCGATCCTTACAGGTTGCTTGAATATATATAGTTTAACTTAACCGTAAATTCGTAGAACAACTCACTTATTAAAAGAACGTTATGTTAGACTTGTTATTATCCTTGTGATTTAACTTTTAAAGCACCGTATCTCCTAAATTAGAAAAACAAAATAGAGTTACTAAAATAAAAAGTATTAACTTATATATAAATTATTGAGCTAAGAAATCACTTGATAAATCATAAATTAATTAGCAGGATTAGATAATCTTGGATATCTAATACTTTGATCATATTTAATATTTTAATCAATAAAGACACGTGTTGATGCTTTTTACTTCCATATATAATTACTTTTTCTTTTCTCTTTCCCTTTTCTTTTCATCTTTAAGTACAATTCTAATATAATTAGAATTCTTAAGCTTCACTTAATCTATTTTTTCCATAAATTATTTTTTGGATATTTTATAATGTTCCAATTAATAATGTAAATTTACATTTTTGTCCTTAAAATAATTATAATAAGAGGAATATATTAGGCAAATCAAATTTGTAAGAATCCATTCTTTTATAATAGGTATAGAATAGATGTACTATGTAGTAGCAACTAATGCATAGTCTTCTTAAATAAAAAGAAACCCGGTGCATACTATATAATTAATGTATTTGGTCCGACTCACTTCGTTATATTTTAAACCTCAAAATAAATCACAAGAAGAAAAGTATTTCTATATATTATTTCTCAATAGAGTATTTCTTTATAGAAGTTCTACTATATTATTTGAGTCTTATTTTTGTTTTCAAATTTTATTATTAACTCAATATTCCTTCTCAGTCGAAATATAAAAAAGTAGTGATGAATTAATCATCTTTACCACTAATATGGATCAGGCTAGCGGGCAACAGTTTTCACCGGACCAGTCAAACATGCAAGAGAAGATCGTAGATTTTCAAGACGAAGCGACCATTATTGGCTTCTTAAAGGAATCAGCACAAACACTTGATATAATCGCCATCACGGGGATGGCTGGGATCGGGAAGACAACATTTGCTCGGAAGATCTTTGAGCATAACGATATTGTTGATAAATTCCAGTCACGGATCTGGATTCACGTTTCTGAAAAGTTCAATAGTACAGAGGCATTTCGCCACATTCTGAAAGAAATAACTCGCAAGGACACGTTTAGCACAGACGAGCTGGACTTGATCGCATCAGTTCGTGGAAGTTTGAGAACAAAAGAGTTCTTGTTAGTCATGGACGATGTGTGGACAGAAGCCGACTGGGAAAAAATAAAACAAATCTTGCCCCCGAACAACGTGAAGGGCAAAGTCTTATTAACCACTCGCGAGGAAAGAGTTGCTTCAGGTGCTAATGTAATGAGGCCACCCCACAAGCTGAATACTTTAGCAAGAAAGGAAAGTTTCAAACTTTTGAAATTACAGGTTTTCGGCAGCCTTGAATCTTGCCCTAAAGAGTTGGACGAGGTCGGGCAAGTAGTAGCCGAAAGATGTGGTGGAGTGCCATTGATAATCATGGTGATTGGAGGATACCTTAAGGGCGTCCTTACTAAAACCCGATCAATCCCTGCAATTAAAGAGGAATGGCGAAATGTGGCTACAAACGTGAACGTCTTTCTTGAAAAAGACGAGAAGAAATTGATCTCACGCGCTTTAGAAATGAGTTACAAGAGGCTGGATCATGATATGAGGGTTTGTTTTCTCTATACAGGATTGTTTCCTGAAAATCATGAGATCCCGGTTTCAATGTTAACCCAACTGTGGATTGCTGAAGGATTTGTACGATGGAAAGATGGAGAGAGCTTGGAAAAAAATGCAGAGGAAATTCTGGACACTCTTATCATGATGAACTTAGTAATGGTGGCAAAGAAGAATCTGGAGCAAGTTAAAGCATGCAGGGTTCATGATATGGTACGTGAGTTCTGCCGAACTAAAGCTATGGAGGAGAAGTTGTTCAGAGTGATAAAAGGATCGAATGAAGGACCTGCTCCTTTAGTTGCTGCGGTGCAAGACCACCGTCGTCTTTGCTTCAATTCGGATCCCTCAAATTATCCCTCTCAACATCTAAGGGACTCACGTGTTCGTTCGCTTCTATGTTTCTATCCTTCCAACCATGGTCCGGTAACGCTCCCGGATTTCAACAATTTGCTTCGGGTTTTGAACTGCCGGTCCAAATTACAACGCTTTCCGGAGGTCAAGAAGCTTATACTTCTGAAGCACATTACTCTATTTATCGAAAATCTTAAAGAGCTCCCAGAAGAAATCTCCCAGCTGGTCAACCTACAGACTCTGGTTGTCAACACAAATCTAGGTTCCATTTCAGTGAAAGTAAATATTTGGAGGATGATTCGGTTGAAGCGTCTCAAAACCAAAGCAGCTATTGTCTTGGATGCCAAAAACTGGAAAGGTAAAACGCGTGGAAACCTTCAAACAGTTAGCAGATTGTCGCCTGCATCTTGCAAGGCGGCCGGTCTCTCTAAAAGGGCGGCCAATCTTAGGAAATTGGGGGTTCGTGGGATATTAGGCGATGTTGTCGAGACCATGGCCTTGGCAGATTTCCCTGATCTTGAAAAGTTGAAGCTAATGAATGATTTAGATGATAAACCAGCAGCTTCCAATCCCCTAGTCTTGACTAAACTTGGTTGTTTCCCGAAGAAGCTCAAGAGTCTGACCTTATCAAAGACATACCTAAAATGGGATCAGCATATGCCCATATTGGCAAACATCGAGAATCTGAAGGTCCTCAAATTGAATGATAATGCATTCATTGGAGTGGAGTGGGTTGCTAATGAGGCTGTTGGCTTTCCTAAACTCCAGTTCTTGCTCATTGAAAAATCCCAGTTGGTCTACTGGGATGCTTCCGAGAGTTATTTTCCTATACTTACTTCGCTAGTGATTAAGAATTGCGAAAAACTCAAGGAAATTCCAGAGAGCTTGGCGAAAGGCCTTGAGAGTTTGGAGATTGACCGTGTTAATAAATCTGTAGTTGCTTCTGCCAAGAATATAGCGGAGAAACAGACCCGACAGAACCAAAATTCCGCATGGAAGGTTCCATTCAAGCTCACTATTGGCCCTGGGTGCGATCAAGCTCTTTTCAGGTACGTTGCATGCCCTTATCATTTTAGTTTCTTATCTAGTTACCGAATATTATCCTTATCGTTTGCCTATATGAATTGAATCCCTGTTGCTCCATGCAGTGGAAGTGTGGCACAATCAAGCCAATAGAGTAACACTTGCTTCATAAAGTACTCTAGCACTTCCATTTGGAGCAAGATGAAAAACTCCATATTGTGCCCGTTGTTCTGTATATCATCACGTACGTCTCTTGTGTTGTGCCCGCTTCTTCTCGTATCTAGTGAAATGATGACGAGCTCATGTTGTAATTTTGGAGATCGGATGTTCTATTGCCTAATAGTGTGGCATGTTGTATTGCATACATTTGATTAATGACACTTAGATTTGATGATATTTATATATACCTTATTTGGCCGGGTGGATAAACTCGAACACATATTTAAATTTGCGTATTGTCACATGTCATGCATCCAATATAGGCAAGTATAGGCAATAGAAGATGTAACATAGTTAGGCAACAGAATATGTCATTTGGTAACTTTGTAAAAATAAATTTGATGGATTAATTTGATACCGGTTATCTTGGGGCATTTTGTTTGTATTGCGGAGGAGTTATTATGCTTGTGCCGATGGTTACTTTGGTACTTACAATTAACATCGTGATTACTCTCGACCATTACATAAAAGTAATGAGCAATTCAAATAATAGCCATTTTGTTATTGTGAACTCAAATACCCAATGAATATCATATACTCCCAAGGAAGTCCACACTCACTCAAAGCCAACCTTTTCAGATATTTGGGGAACAAGTGCTCTGCCTCGACCTCCATCCCTTGACCAGGGACCGGATTCAGCACCACAAACATGGAATGCTTCAGAAATTTCAGTTTTGAAACATTGAAATTGAGCTTATCAGGCACTTCAATCTACATCGCCAGTTTTTTCGAGTTAGGCATATGTTGTTGAGAACCTCCTTATCTGTAAAGAAAGCAGCCTTGACATTTGCAAGAGTTTGAAGGTTTAGACGCAGAACTGTTTCTTGAGGTGAAGGTAGAAGAAGCAGAGAAATGGTAGAAAAGATGGTTCGATGAATATGATCTTGGGTCCTGTGCGAACCATGAGAGTGGAGTTTTTGGAGCTGGGAATTTCTTCATTGTAGTTTAAAGAAAGGTAGTTGAAATGAACGAGTTGAAGAAATTCAAATGGGAACTAAGTAAAATTGATTGCAAAAGCATCTAACACTCTGAGAGATCGAAAGACAATGGGTGGTGATGATGTGATTGATTTTGCGGACTGGTAAACTTCTTTTTAAGGACAGGAGCATATTTTTGTGGATCAATACGCCCCTCTGGATCTGCATACATATGTTTCCTTCTGGCCTCTGATCGTATTTCTTCCTTGAATGGAAGAATTTCTCTTTCCCAGATTTTTTCTCAGCTAGTTCCCGTAGACTATCGTGCATGCCACAAACTTTATCTTTTCTCATGAATTGAGATAAGATTTCTGCCAACAAGGAGGTCCTCCAAGGACTTGTTGCTGAATTTACAAAGAGTATTTTGTGCCTTGGTTGCACCTCATGAGGCTGACCTTAAAGAGTAAATATCTTGACTGGAAGCACATGTCCACTTTGGTGATGATCAAGGGCCTCGAGGTGCTTAAGCAGAAAGACAACACATTCTTTGGAGTGTCATGGAATCTTGGCGGTGATTCTTTCCTGAGCACCAAGCTCTTGCTCATTTCCAACACGGATTTCGTTCTGTGGGAGGCGATGCCTGAGGCTTTTCCCAGGCTCAAATTTCTTGTGGTGAAGAACTGTGAGAACCTGAAAGAAATTCCACAGTGCCTGCGAACACATCTGGAGAAACTGGAAACAGAGTGCGTTCGACTCTCTGCAGTTGTGTGTGCACAGATCATTGAGAAACTACAGAAGGGAAGCTAGGACCCAAAGACAAATTTGCAGTACCATTCAATCTCAGGATATATAGGTCCTGCATCGTATGAGATAAGTTTCATATCTTCTCATCAATATAAGCAATTAAGGACTTCTTCATAAGTGTTTCATTCTTTCAAAAGGAGAAATGGTTACACATTGCATAAACTGTAGAAACCGAGTTTTTCAAATGGCTGAAATGGCTACACATTTCATTCTTAAATTAAGATGGATGGCTAACATTAATTTCTCCTTTTCCAAGAAATGATGATCTTCTCTATCTAGCAAATGAGAGTCTGCAACTTTACGTATTGCATTTTTACCTAATGCTTTACTTATCCAACAGTAGCATGCGATTATCATTTCTATTTTCAATAGCCTGCACATTGTTCTGAAAAACAATATTTCCGCTTTATATAATAAGCAAAGTTATCAAACTGAGACTTGCATCCAGACATAACTTCAAGATTTCAGAGAGAATATATTATTACAACTTTGAACTGATAAGTTTTGCCAAAGAGGAATTTCGGGAGCACACAGTCTGCTACAATCACCAAAGCGCATTAATGCTCACGGACACTAATAGAAAGATCATATCGAGGAATGTCGATCTTCCCTTGATCTTCTGTGGCTACTACAAGTGTTGCTGTGATCTTCTGCAGAGCAGCTGCGGCTTCAATCATGTTGATTCTTTCATGAGCTGAAACTGCTAAGCATTTCATTGCCAACTCAAACATTGACGCCACACATTTCTCCTTTGCAGAGAAATGTCGATCTTCCCTTGATAACAGATCAAGTGACACTATTTGAGCTGCTGCATTTTGTTGCACTGCTTCACTTACCCACTCCCTTATGCTCATTTCCACATCGAACATATCATCTGTTGGCTTCTTCTCTGTCAACATCTCCAGCAACATTATCCCGAAGCTGTATACATCTCCCTTTGTCGACACTTTCCCTTCCGTTCCATATTCTGATTGCATTCATTCATCATTTTGTTAGGAATACACAAAAACATTAGGAAAATAATATAATGGAATTGAATATGGACATTAAGTTTACTATTATGCATGATCACCTGGTGCTGCATAACCGAAAGTCGCCAATGTTTGTGTTTGGATGAAAGCTTCCCCTTCCTCGAATAGCTTTGCAATACCAAAATCAGCAAGATAAGCAACCATGTCTTCATTGAGCAACACATTGCTTGGCTTTACATCACAATGAACAACTGGAAAATTATAACCATGGTGAAGATACTCCAATGCTGATGCAACATCTACTGCAATTTTCAGTCTTTGAGTGAGATCCAAACGGTCCACATCGGAATATAACAATTTATCCAAGCTCCCATTTGGTTTGTACGAGAGAATAAGAGCTTTGAACTCAGTGTTACTACAACATCCAATTAGCCGGACTAGGTTTCTATGTCGAATCTTACTCATTATTTCAGTCTCGACATCAAAGCTCCTTACAGCTCTTTGTATTTGCTGGTTGAACACCTTTACAGCAACTTTCAACCCATCTGAAAGTGTTGCTTCGTATACAGAACCAAAACTCCCTCTTCCAAGTAGGTTTCTCTCACTAAAACAACTTGTTCCGTGTTCGAGTTCTATGTAAGAGATTCTTCTCCACTTCATAACTGGTGAAGTATCAGTGGGGATTGCTACTTTTTTCTGTTTTCGTCTCCTTATGAAGACGAGTATGACAATCAGAGCAACGACTAGCAAAATCAATGAAGGCACCGTATACTTTATTAACCGGATGATCTTCCTTGATCCACCATCATCTTTTGAGCAAGCTTCAACTCCAAATCTTATCCAACCACAGAGAGCTAAGTTGTGGGAAAAAGATTGAGCAATGAAGTTACCAAAACGACCTCCATTTGGAATTTCTCCCTCCAATTTGTTGTTGGAAACATTTAAAAGCTCAAGAAACTTGAGATCTTCCAAGGACTTGGGTATGGTTCCAGATAGATTATTTGAAGATAAATCCAATTCTGTCAAACCTTTGACATTTCCCAAGGACTTAGGAATAAATCCAGTTAACAAATTATTTGACAAGTTGAGTGTTTCTAATGATTGGCAACCATCAATTAAGGTTGGAATATTACCCGAGAACTGATTAAAGGACAAGTCGAGAGAGTTGATTGTCTTTAAATTCCCGAGTTGAGATGAGAGTTGACCGGTGAAAGAATTCGAAGAGAAGTTTAAAGACACAAGGTCTGTGAGTGACCAGAAGTTGGAAGGGATGGTTGAATTCAATTGATTGGAGCCTAAGTCGATCTTTCTCAAGGAGTTAACATCACCCAAACATTCAGGAATTGAACCAAAGAGCATGTTCGTAGCTAACATAAACTCCCCCAAATGATTCAATATGCAAAGATCATTAGGGATATACCCAACCAATTGATTCTGATTAAGATATAATTTTTGAAGTTTGCTCAATTTCCCAAAAGTTGGTGGAATGGGCCCACTCAACTGATTCATATCCAAAACTAAAGTTATCAAACTGCTTAAGTTTCCGATCTCATAAGGAATGACACCCATGATACTGCTGTTTATTGCTATAAAATACTTAAGAGAAGACGATAAATTTCCAATAGAAGCAGGCAAGATACCATTGAGTGGGTTATCTGCTACTTCCAAGTCAATCAAATACGGACAATTAGTTAAGGAAGAGAGAAATGTCAACTCCTGAGTTGGGGCTTCAGCACCACTCAAATTGTTTCCCCAAATGAGAAGTATTTCTAGTAGTCCCAAACTACCAAAGTGTGGTACGGAGCCGGTGAATGAATTTTTGTTCAAAGCCAAGAGGGTAAGTTTAGAAGCATTGGTGATTGAGGTTGGAATTGGGCCATTCAGTTTGTTCCAAGCCAAAAGAAGCTCATCAAGATTGAAAAGTGAATGCCCCAAGTCAGAAGGAAGAGTACCTGAAAACTCATTGAATGAAAGAGCTAATGTCTTCAAGGATGATAAGTTGAATACGGAAGACGGGATGGAGCCAGATAAGGAGTTGTTTAACACATAGAAAACTTCAAGGTTAGGTAGAGTGCCAATCTCTTGTGGTAATTCACCTGCCATGAATATGTAGGCATGCATGCATGAGCTAATATTAATGTTCAATATTAGTATGTGATTAATTATGAGATGGTATGCTTACCTGACAAACTATTTTGGCCCAAGCCCAAGTGTATGAAGGAAGAGACATTGAAGATTGAAGATGGAATATTTCCAGTTAGAGATGCGTCGCGAATGTCTAATATCTCTAGTCTTGACAGATTCCCTATTTCTGCCGGAACTCCTCCTCCTGAAATCAATTGTTAGATATGTTCAGATTGAGGATCAATAAGCAGAGATGTTTGTACCTCCAAAATCGTTGATGCCCAGATACAGCTTTCTAAGCATGCTCAATCTCCCAATTTCAATCGGGATGCTGCCGGTGAAATTGTTGTAGGATAATGACAAGATCTCAAGGTCTCTGCATTTCCATATATTTTGTGGAATCTGCCCTTCTACTTGATTATAAGAGACTGAAAGTATTTTAATGTTAGGCATATTGTTGCACATATCATTTGGGAGCCTACCTGTTAGCCTATTATTCCCAAATGCAATTGTTCTCATGGAAGAGACATTGAATATACCACGTGGTATGGACCCACTCAACTCATTATAGTTTAGGTCTAATATTTGGAGGGAAGAAATATTTCCAATCTCCTGTGGAATATTTCCGCTCAACTGGTTATACCTTATCCTCACTTCCTTGAGGGTCGAGCTCTTGCCAATCTCCTTTGGAATATTCCCACTCAGTAAATTGAAACTCATGCTTAATATATGTAGCTTTGGATTGGTGAACAAAGACGCAGGAATGCTACCTGAGAAACTGTTGTTGTGCAGATAGAGCCGCTCAAGCTGAGGCAAATTGCCTAACCATGTTGGGATGTCTCCGGAGAATGAATTCACCCCAACATTCATCACCTCCAAACGTTGCAGTTTAGAGAGCTCAAAGGGTAGGAAGGCCGTGAAGTTGTTGGAACTGATGTCCAAATATCTGAGAAACGTTAGGTTTCCGAGATGTGGAGCAACAGTTCCAACAAGGTCGAAGCTAGAGAAATTGAGAGAAGTGACACGACGATGCTTGATGCCACACGTGACACCAATCCAGTTGCAAATGGAAGTATTGTCCGACCAATTCGTGCTCAAGATACCACGAGGGTCGGATATTATGGAATTTTTGAAGGAAACAAGTGCATGGTTGTCTGTGGTATAATTCAAATTTGTTGCGCACAAACAGAGTGTAAAGCTGTTTGGTAACAAGATTAAAATAGCAAAGAAAAAGAGAGAATATTTCTCCATTATTTTTCTGCTACGCTTTCTTTAATTTGCTTGGGTTTTTCGAAGTTTGATGGATTGAGCTGTTTTATGTAGAGTCGATATAATTTTTTTTTTTTTTTGTTTGAATATTAGACTCTGTAACTTGGAAAAACTTGGTCAGAAAGCAGACGTTATGTTGATATTAACATAACATTTCGTTATTTTCTTGGGATTAATTTGTTCATTCTATCTTATATATCATATTTATATGTAGGCAAGTCAGACTTGATATTATTTAATTACATGTAGCGTGCTGTGTGATTGATGATTTTATAATCAAATTATAGTTTTTTTTTTTTTTTTAATTTATAAGAGGGAATCAAGTTATAGTTGATTAACAGGAGGAACTCAAACAATTCGATCAACCTTTTTGTGCATAAATTAATAGTATAAATGATTTCTAGAGAGTACTTCCGTGTTAAGAGTCAAGGTCTCTTAACACAGCTTGAATCATCTATTGCCACTCCATGTCACAACTTTTCTTGTTTTAATAAGAAGATACATGTGACCTAATTAATGGTGATGATCACGTGAAAATGCTATCTTAGTGAGAAATGAAAATAAATCTGGACTCTTAATTTTTCTAAATCAATAGTTCAGATTTAACGATGCATTAAGTTATTGTAATTTATGCATTATTATGTTAATGCATTAAATTATGGCAGTTTATGCATTTGAATATCTATGCATTACATTTTTGCAATATATGCATTTCTAATGTGATAAAAATACATTAAAATTTATCATTCTCACGTTCTCATATAAAATTTATTCTCACGAGATCTCTAACCCAGGTGGTGTCGAGGCTGTTGTGGCATGCTCGACCCCGGCAGGAACGAAGGAGGTGCCGATGGTGGTGTCGATTTATCGACACCGCCTTCGACTTCGACGAGGCAGCAACATGGGGACACGTGGCGTGTCCCCATTGGTCCGTGCTATTTTATTTTTCTGATTAGAAAAAAAATTTTAAAAATGTGTCCAACGGCTACATTAACGGGTATATCAACGGCTACATCACACAAATTCACTATAAATACCCTTTCATCCAATTCACACACCACACCAAATTCTAATATTCATTCATTCATTCTCCACACAAAATTTCAATCTTGAAATCTTATTTCGTGCAAAAGAAATGAGTGAAGAGCACTTCAATTCGTGGTACCACCAGTATTGCGCTTCAAACCCACCGAACTAAACTCCCAATCCGGAAAATCCAAACTCCCAATTCCCCCCTTCTCCCGGATTTGTACCTTTTTCGCAGTCGCCGAATTTCTCCCGATTCCCCCCGTCGATTGGGTTATCGCAGTCTCTGGGGTACTACCAATTCCCTCCATCTTACAGCTACTCGCAGTCGTCGGGGTTCTCTCAATTTCCCCCGATATCCAGCTTCTCCCAATTCTCCACGCTGCCATCGGCTACTGCGCGATTCTTTTCTACCTCAATGATGACAACGATGATGTTGAGGTGGAGGAAGAGGAAGAGAAAGAGGTGAACGAAGACTCCCAACAAGAGGAATCGGATGAACGCGAGCCAACACCACCACCCCGTCGCAAGGGGAAAGCTCCTGCCACATCAAGCACAACCACTTCTCTGGCCAAAGGAAAGGGGAGGGCACGCCGCAAGGGCAAACAGCCCGCCGCTTCAAGCACTTCATCGAAGCCACTGTAAGGTCCTACACAGCCGATGATGTTGAATTCCTTGCACGGTTGTACATTGATTACGGCCTAGACGCAGTGACGAGCAACTACTAAACCTCGGCCAAGTTCTGGGAGAAAATATGTAACCGCTTCAACGAGCACATAGCTTCCACCGCACCAAGAGAAAAGGATGCGATGAAGAGCGTGTGGGACCGCGCCAAGAAACAAATCCAACTCTTCGCAGCCATCTACAACAAACTGGAACAGGAACTCGGTTGCGGACGGAATGACTTCGATCTGTACACAGCGGCCGAAGATACTTACTTAGCCCAAGAAAGGAAATCCTTCCCCTATAGAGCTGCATGGGACCTATTGAAGAATATTCCGAGTTTTGCCAACCCGGCGACGCCAACAGCTCCAAAGCGGACGAGGATAAATGAAGTCGGCGACTATACTTCGTCTACTAGCGGCAACACATCCACGACATCCGCGAGCGATGCAAACACGATTCAGGTTCGTCCCAAAGGAGTGAAAGTTGTCAAGAAAGGGAGGAAGGACAAGGCGGCGGCGAAGAAGGCGGCAAGAGCAGAGTTGGCATCCGTAGCCGAAAACTTGAACACGGAGAGGGTTGAAGCCAAGGAGAAGTGGGCGTACAGTGTCTATGTCATAGGCACGTCGCAGTTTACTCCCAGTCAATTGGTGGCGCACCAAAGAGTCTGCGCCAAACTTGCAAAAGAATTTGGGTGGGAGTAGTTCTTGTGTTTTTTTTTTTTTTTTTAATTCTTAGTTATTATAATTTTATTTTCTTAATTATTGTATTTTTATTTCTTAATTAGTCTATGTTTTTTTTTAATTGAATAAAATTGTCATTTCTTAATTTTTAAATTTAATTAAGTATTTTTTATGTTATTTATTACAAATAAAAAAAATAATAAAATAAAATTTTTTCAATCATTGCCAATGATTATAAACCCGAGGTCTTACTTAACCCCACCACTTTGGAAAATAGACCCGAGGTGTTACTCAACACCACTAATTATTGAAATCACGCTTCCCGACGATAGACCCGGAGTCTACCAAGACCCTTATTGTGGATGCTCTTATCATGCCATGTGTCATCTCCTTATCCGATTTGGTACGTTAATGTTTGATTAAATGTACTCACAAATATTTGAATAGGATAAAAGACAAAAGGTTATCTAGACTTTTTTTTCTTCTGTTTCTTTTGTCAAATTAAAAAACGATTTCCAGTCTGTCAAGAGTATTTTATCCTATATTCCTTTCAATGTTTTGAAAATCAGACCGGACCGGCTGGTTCGACCGGTTGGTCCGGGAACCGGCCATGTTACCGGTCCGATTAGCCCTTTAAAACCGGTTGTGGGTGAAAACCGGATTTGGACCGCTTGAACCGCTTTGAATCGGCGAGAACCATCCGACCCGGATAACCGGAAGCGGTTTTGAAGAACTGGCCGGTTCTCTATTTATGAGTAAAAATTGTATTTGTGGGGGCGTGAACCCTTGACCTATTAAGATAAGAGTCTAGGATCCTTAACATCCCCACTACCACACATTGATGTTATAATGTCATCCTTTATTATTCTTATACTCAATTCCGAATTTTTAACTACTTTTGCATAAATTTATTGAGAATATTACATATATCAATATTTCTATTATATATTTAATTTAAATATAATAGTGTAATATCATATACTGTACATTATATATTGAGAATTTATTATTAACATTACTATTCTTAATTTTTAAGGATCGTTTCATATACAGTACATTATATATTGAGAATTTATTATTAACATTACTATTCTTAATTTTTAAGGATCGTTTCATATACAATACATTATATATTGAGAATTTATTATTAACCTTACTATTCTTAATTTTTAAGGATAGTTTAATAATTTATTTTCAACTCAAAATAAAGTATAAATAATTTAATGTATGTCATATCTATTTATTTTACATTTATATGTATTACTTAATTAAATTTATTGCTACATGATTCTTATATTTTTGTATATATTTATGATAAAATTGACTATGTGATATATGACTAAGTTCGTTATGAAAATTTTGACTTTTACTCTATTAGTTATAAAGTTATGAATATTTTTTATATTTCTTAAGTAGGTAATTATTATTTTTATTTATTTATTACTCAACGGTTCGATTAAACGGTCCAATCACGACCCAACCGGTTGAACCATGACCCGAAAGCCTCACCGGTTCGACCTCCGGTCCGGCTTTTAAAACATTGATTTCTATACCTCGTCAACACTTAAGTCTGTTATTATTATGCCAAATTAATGAATAATGAAGACACCGACTCTAATTATTTTATAAATTTGGTAAATATAAAAAACAGAGTGAGTCTTTGACTCTTTGGAAATCAGAGTTTATAACAGCCACGTCAGTTGGCAAATAAAAAACAACATTCTGCTTTATATAATAGTCAAACCGAGATTTGCATTCAGACATTACTTGAAGATTTCATAAAAGCAGCAGGAATTAATCAATGGGAGTATGTATATTCTATGCTTCTGACAAGTTTAATCTTACAAGTTTTGCAAGGAGTATCAAAATCCATTAAGAATTATGCTAATAATAATTCTAGCTATGTCACTGTGTGATATATATATGTTAGAAATTCACTCACGAATCTATTAATAATATGAAAATAAACGTTTCTCTTTCCTCGATTCGCTATTCTGATTTTTCTTTATTCTATTAATAGAAGGGAAAGATCAAATAGAAAATCCTTCTCCCGTAAGAAATAAGAAGTTATCTTAGACGTCCATTTTGAATAATCAATGGTCAATATTAATTCTAAAATTTTGGTTAAAGTATATAACCGGTATAGGGATAATATTGTAATTCGTACGTTGAGAAGGGACTGGTGCATTTTTTTAGTAATGATAATTTCATGTTTATCATTATTTTATTCTTTAGGTCTTCTTTTCCTAATTTATTCGTGTGAGTACGTGTTCGTGAATTTTTTTTCATTACTTTGACCATCAATTTAAGTATAGAAGAAATCTCGTATGCTCTACCTGCGAGATCGAAATGAATTATATATGGAGAAAAGGGCTGTAAAATTCGTGGATTGACGACTTCAAATGTCAGAAGAATTAGTAATATCAACGAGAAGGCAATAAAAAATGACGAAATATAGGAAAATGGCAGTTTAGATAAGATCACATGAAAGCATTTAATCCTTACAAGTTGTACAGTGAAAATCAAAGAATTTTATTCTGAACTGACATATAAGTTTGGAAAATGTTTTATAAATCGATGCTTCACTCAGTGTCATTCCTAATTATAAATACTCCCTCCGATCCCCATAATTATGCATAATTTTTCTTTTTCGTGTGTGCCCCAAAATTGTGCATAGTCCATTTTAGATAATAACTCATCCACTTATACCTTTATAATGTGGGACCTAGGGGCGGATGCAGGATTTGATACTGGGGTAGGCTGATAAGTTAATACTATATTGGTGATTTTTTTTATGAGGAAATATTTTGGTGCATTAAACCAAAATGAACAGATTTAGCTTTAGGAGGTTTTGGACCTACATAATATGCAGCTATAGGCAAAATATATTAAGTGAAAAAATTTGAAATTTATTTCCTAAGTTTTGTTTACACTGTGACGAAACAAACGATGTAGATTGAGAATCGTTTTATGTAGGGTCACGTTGACGAAATTTGAAAAATAGCCTATTCTTGCATTAAAAATAAATCTCATAATTTATTTATAAAACATATGAGAAACTAAGATACTATATTAATATTTCAAAAGATTATGACATTTTTTCGTAAAAGAACGAGTATATTAGATATTTTTTTTAAACTTAAAATAAATTAATTTTTTAGTGAAATGATTTTAGTGAGAAGTTTGTTGAAGTCCTTTTGTTCTAATTAAGGCCCACGGGGTGAAATTTGTCAAAAAAGAAAAAAGAAATGATCGCACTGAGCCTCGATCTCAGGCGCTGAAGGCTACAAAACAAGTTCTACCACCGGGCTAACGCAGTATGTAGTAATATTGGCGTATAAAATTTTATAAAGTACATTCAACTTGCACTGGGCTCGAGCCCAAACATAGATCCGCCTCCGGTGAGACCTCATCTCCACTTACATCTCATTATCCAAAATTTTCTTAAAACTTGTGCCCCCAAAATTATTCATAATTTTGAGGGTTGAAAGGAGTATATTTTTCTTGATCTTTTGACTAAGATAAGAGATGCATATTTAGCCCAAACTGATAATATCATATAAGTAATTATATTTGTAAAATATTAAAAATTTGTTGAGATTGACATGTTTTGTAAAAGAGAGAGAGAAAAGGATAACTACACAATGACCAAAATTACCAATTAACAATGACCTAATAGCAGAACAAATCAAGTCAATCCACATAATATATATATATATATATATATAGTGGATCTGGTAAGAACACTCCCTTATATGAGAACTAAGAACAATTCTAATCCCTAGATCAATCATAAACTAACGGCTAGATTTAAATTGAGAACAAAGCAGACTATTAATGCATTACGTTTGTTTTCCAACTAAAAAGGATAAAGTTGGTAAATTGAATGGCATTATCTATGGAAAGTTTGAATTAAACGCCGCCAGATTTTTTAGAATTTGAGGACATGCACAATGGAGATTTTGATGCATTAATTTATTGTATTTTAACAAATGCTTAATCTCATTTTAAAATTTTCAAATTTATTAAATTTAATTATAAACTATTGTGAAATTCATCAAATCCTTTGAGTGGATTATTAATGCACTATGTAATAAATATTAATGCATAGCGTTTATATTGTTTATGCCTTATTTTTAGTTCTTATTACTGTAAAAAAAATACAGAATGTAATGCATAAATTTGTACAATGTAATGCACAAATATTATACATGTAATGCATTAATTGTAAGAAACGTTTTTTTCTATTTTGTGCATTTACATTTTAATATTAATGCATCACGTAAATGGTATTAATGTATCATAAAATTATGCCGAGAAAATTAAGATATACGTAAATCGTATTAATGCATTAAAATATTATTCACTATTCGTAGGATTTTTTTTTAAATATAACTTAAACTTGAGATAAAGTTTGAGAAATTACATTGTGAATCGAAATTACAATATAATTGCATTAGTATATTATAGTTAAATGCATGGTTTAAGTCTTGGTGAAAATATGATTATTTTTATTCTTTGGAAACTGAATAGCACGGTATTAAAACAAAAGTACATAGAGTCCCATAAGAATATGGAAAGTGGGGGTTACATATAATAATTGAAGTAAAATGCCTTCAGTTATGGTAGTAAACGGTTACTTGAAACTCATAAAATATCAAAGTAGCCTTGGCTACGTTTAATCACATTTTTAATTATAATAATCAAAATTTATTGCTAGCCATAGATTAAAATAAATAAAGGGTGTAGATTTGTTCTTATTTCTCATATAAGATGGTGTTCTCATGTGATCCACCCTATATATATATATATATATATATATATATATATATATTTATATTTAAGCTGCTGACGTTTTAGGGGTCCTAGGCGATATTAAAAATGGAGCTCTTTATGTTATTTATTCCGTTGGCTTGGCATAACTATAATATTAACTATAAAGCGAACATTACATTTAAAGAAAAAAAAGGGAACAATGTTCAAATCATTATTAAGATGTTTTTATTCCTATTTTGAGAAGCAAAATCATCAATAATTAGAACTAATACTAAAAACTTTTAAAGAGTCCCTCTATTAGTTTAATCAACTCATCAATTCTTTTTCTTTTCTTTTTTAACTTCCAAATGCATAATTCTCTGCAACATATTAATATTATATTCTCAAATAAACAAATTCAATCAATAACATAGGAAACTCAGAGACAGTAATTTTTTTCCCTTTCTTAGACTTTTATCTTTCTTCAGAGAGAAATAAATTCTTTTTTCACAAAATTGGGCTTTTTCAAACTTTGGGCTTGTTCTATTGGGCTTTTTCGGATGTATAACTATTTTCAGACTAATTTTCAGACCTGAAACTATTGGGGCTTTTTTTACGAATTTTGGGACCACTTAAGTTAGAGGGCCCTAGGCATTTGGGCCTAGCACATGGGCCAGCTTTGTTGATTGCTTGTGCGAGGAGTTCAAATCATAAAAGTTCTGGAAAAATAAAATTAATATACATGCTTTGCATCTATCTTTGAACTCGAAATTGGGTTTGCCAAATTGAAAGTAAATATGCTTATATTGCTCCAAGGTTTGTGGTATATTCATGAATAGAATGTAACTGAATTTGTTTTAAAATATAAAGATGTTTTTTAATTTATTCATATGGATTAGGTAATTACTTCAGATAATGAATTATGTGCTTTATATAGCTTAAATGTTCCTTTTGAGTATTGCAAAGTACACATGAATTTATAGCTATTTTATGGAACTAGTATAAGTAAGGTGCATCTACTAAATAAATAATGATGAATTAATTTATATTTAGTTTATCATACATTAATATTTAAATTTATATAATTAATTTTTATTAATATTTTTGTAATTTCTCAAACATTAATATTTTACCACTAATGGCAAAATAAAAACAATAAAAATATTTAATTATAAAGAGCACTCTTATTTTTTCTTATGTATGTCAAATATAATAATTTTATTTACATTTTAATTCTGTTATTCTTTTCAGTATCATTATAAAATACTCCATCCGTCTATGAAATGATTGCCATTTTTGCTATTTAAGTTTGTCCACGAAATGATTGTCACTTTCGCTACTCCACTCACATTTATTGTGGGACCCTTACTCCACTCACAACAATAATCACTATAATTCACTACTACCTACCATTTTCTTAAAACCCAGCAAAAGTTTGTCCACGAAATGATTATCACTTTTGCTACTCCATTCACATTTATTGTGAGACTTTACTCTACCCACAATAATAATCAATATAATTCACTACTACCTATCATTTTCTTAAAACTCGTGCCGTCCACAATGTGGCAACCATTTCATGGATGGATGGAGTATAAAAATACTAATAAATTGTCATTATATAAAATAAGTAAAGTCTCATGAAAAGAAAATTTGTGGCTTTTTGTCGAATGTAATATTGTAAAAGAAAAAAAAAATTAACTCCTTCATCAACAAGCATCACTGCTCTCTTTGTATTAGTAAGGTGGTTTCTTGATGTTTTGTCTAGAATAAAAAGAACAAAAAAAAAACACATAACCCTAACGAATACTCTATTAAAGAGTAATAGTAATGAATAATTATATTTCTTAATAATTTTTTTTTAAAAAAAATAGATAAGTATACTACACAAGTATGCATAGTTAAATTACCTTAATGTGACAGTTACTGCAAAATAGATTTGAGTTTGAGTATATGTGTGTGTGTGTGCAGTGTGTATATATGTGTGTGTGTGAGTGTGGAGTGTGTGTGTGTGCGCGCAGTGTATGTATATAAGTTAGAATTGATGAAAATAATTTCTTGATTTTTTGGGGTAAATAACATTGACAAATTGTAAAATATGTGAGGATAAAATAGTCAAACTATAAAAAAATATGAGTATTAAGAATGACAAATATCATGGGATGACTTATGAATGGATACCTCGTCGTCAAGCATACCAAGCAAAAAAATGGAATGAAGGTAAAAATGATCATTTCATTCCATCCTCTATTCCATCGTACCAATCACTACCTTAGTTATTCAAGTATAACATATATCAAATGAAAATAAAATAGTAGTATATGTTTAGTAACAAGCTTGTTTGCACTTATTTATTTTCCTAATCCACGCAATTCGGAATTTTTTTTATCATTTACACTTTTGTTTGCACTTATTTTGGGTAGGATAATAACATTCACGTGGATCACCACCAATCCAACAACACCAATTAGCACATTTAGGATCTTCGTCTCCGTCGCAACTGTGTCCATCTGCATAACAACCGTTTGGAGGAGGACCCAAAATCCTCCTTTTGGTTCCATCTTCAATACCTAGAATTCAACCAAATTTACAACATTAATAAATACTAATATGTATAGGTTACGTAAATAATTGTGAATGTGTGTGCAACATAAATATGGACCGTTCTCTTGTCAATGATAGTTGTGAATGATACTTTATGTCCACAAAAATTGTATAATTAAGGCTATTTAAGTTATATCACATTCATTTTTTTTTCATAACTCCATTCACTTCGTTATATTACACTCTCTTTATCCACGAAAAAGATGTTTGGTCTGTCTACAAAAAATATGTCTATTATTTTTAAAAATATGGCCCACACAATCTACTTTAATTCAATCTTCCACTCAATTAATTTATATTAATTTAATCATTCGCTCAACCAATTTACTTTAATTTAATTCTCCACTCAACTAAATTATACTCCCCCCGTCCACGAAAATGTGCCTTATGTACCTCTTTTTTCTTGTCCACGAAAATGTGCCTTACTCCACTTTATGTACCATTATACCCTTTATTCTTTCTATTATCTACCAAGTTTTACTTTTATCTCACTAACAATAACTTTATTCCACTATCCACCAACTCTAATTTTATGACATTCACAACTTTATCAGCTTTATTAAAATCCGTGTCGAGCACACAATGAGGCACATTATCATGGACGGAGGGAGTATTAATTTAATTTTCTACTCAATCCAAGTGAGACATGTATTCCACTTACTCAATTTAAAACTACTATATAATACGTGAGACCCTTGTTGCACTCACAACACACTCCATCAATTTTATTAAACTCCATATTATTCTGAAAGAGACATCTTTTTTTTTTGGACGGATGTACTATCTCACAACAATTGAAAAATATTGGGTCTCTTTCTCTAGTCAACAACCATTTATTCCCTTTGATCCCAATAAGTATGGCCTTTTTACCTATTTGGATTGTCCCCAATAAGTTTGGTGTTTCTATTTTGGAAAATGACTAGCTCCACTAACTTTCTACTCCCTCCGTATTACATATAAAGTCTCATTTCACACATTTCACATGTATTTTTTAAAAAATCTCATTTCACTTTATGGACTTATACACCCTCAAGAATCACTCCATCAATTTTATTAAACCCCATATTATACTGAAAGAGACATCTTTTTTTGTGGACGGATGTACTATCTCACAACAATTGAAAAATATTGGGTCTCTTTCTCTAGTCAACAACCATTTATTCCCTTTGATCCCAATAAGTATGGTCTTTTTACCTATTTGGATCGTCCCCAATAAGTTTGGTGTTTCTATTTTGGAAAATGACTAGCTCCACTAACTTTCTACTCCCTCCGTATTACATATAAAGTCTCATTTCACACATTTCACATGTATTTTTTAAAAATTTCATTTCACTTTATGGACTCATACACCCTCAAGAATCACTCTATCAATTTTATTAAACTCCATATTATACTGAAAGAGACATCTTTTTTTGTGGACGGATGTACTATCTCACAACAATTGAAAAATATTGGGTCTCTTTCTCTAGTCAACAACCATTTATTCCCTTTGATCCCAATAAGTATGGTCTTTTTACCTATTTGGATCGTCCCCAATAAGTTTGGTGTTTCTATTTTGGAAAATGACTAGCTCCACTAACTTTCTATTCCCTCCGTATTACATATAAAGTCTCATTTCACACATTTCACATGTATTTTTTAAAAAATCTCATTTTACTTTATGGACTCATACACCCTCAAGAATCTCTCTTAATTATTTACACTCATTTGCCATTGATGGCCCACCTTCCAACAACTTTATCACTACCTTTTGTCAATACCACTACCTTTTTGTCAATACCACTACCCCTATTTTCTAACTTTTATCCCACTCAAAAATATTTTACCAGTTTTCTTAATACTCGTGTCCATTTAAATTGGGACTTTATAACTAATACGGTGGGAGTGATATTTTAAAGGTTAATGATATTCGGACACACTGTGGCCAACTACACACGCTAAAAATGGTAATATAGGTTTTGAAAATAGAAATATACCCTAATTGGGAAGCATAAACCCTAAAGAAAAAAATATGATTATTTCTATTTTTACAGTCAAATTTTTTTTACGTGTGTGGCTGGCCACGTGTGTCTGAATATCATTACTCTATTTTAAATTCCATAAAAAATCTAGATAGGCGGGTTCATTTTTCCACTCCACTCATATATTTCTACCCCGAACAATTCTTAAATAGCATCTCACATTCCACGCAACACTTGCTGTGGATGGAATAAGTATTACATACTTCTTAAAGCGTGTACTACAACAGAAAATGTCATATGCATTTCACGGACGAATGGACTATTTAATCTATTAAAGGATATATATATAGGGAGATTTTAAGATGTTACAAGATCTTCAAAATATATGCTTTCTAAATCTCATGGAATTAATGAATTATGTCTGCGAATTAGTATTTGGTCAAGTAATAAAACCTCTAGTTTATTTAGAACATAATAGAAGTAACAGAAGGACATGACTTTGAATATAATATATTTCGCTCAAATTACTTAGGTTAGGACATGAAATTTCAAATAATATCTCTTCACATATTTATATTAAAAGTATTAGTTTAAAAAATGTATGCGATCGAAAAGAAAATAAAGGATTACACAATATCATCACATATGGGTATTATTTTTCTAGGTGTTGGAGTGTACTTACAATCAATAGGAACAAACATGGTAGCACAGGGCAAGGAGAAGATGAGAAAATAAACCAACTTGTAAGAAGCCGTTAAATGAAATTAAGAGAGAGCTTGTTGTGGATTTCAATGTTATGATTCTTGATATTTATAGGACCATCAAACATAATTACATTAATGAATAAATAATATTTTGTTTCCTATTTGCATCAATAATGTTACATAAAGGAATTCCATGAGAGTTAGAAAGCATATATCTCAAAATATATGCTTTGTAAATCTCATGCAATTCAATAATGTTACTTAAAATGAATTTCATGAGATTTATACTAATTATCCTTATATTGCCATATAATTCGTATCAATAAAATTACTTTGGGGATGAAATAATTAGTAACAGTTTTCTCAAAGGGATTTAAACGGTGCAACTTCAGTTAGTAAGCAGTGAGGTTTCGGCTTTAACCCCGCCGCTCCCCTCCCCATGCCCCCCAAAAAAAGGATAGTAACGGTAGAAATATTTCTTAACAAAACAAGTATATTTTCTACTCTTACAGTTTTCACATGAGCTTTTAAACATTGCAATAAAAACAATACCTTTCTAGTTTTTTTTTTCCCTATTACTATAACATCCCGAATCGGGTTAATAAGTTTAATCTTTGCCAAAAAAAATGAAACGAGCCAAATTGAGTAGTACATTTCAGAAAAGAAAATGAACCAAATTGAAAGTGACGGAGTAACAAAACATTAGTTCGAACTAAGACTAGGGTGGGGGAGTATAAATTAGACTCGGTTTATCTTTTCTTTATTAAAGCCCATAGACAATTAATGCCCACAATATAATTTAGCAGTAATTCCATAGCTTAGTCCAACTCCATTTGTTTAAAGGCCCAATATTTTGGCCCACATTAATTTAATTAAGAAAATATTAAAATTATTCTCTCTCTCAACGCATAGGTTTTAGGGATGTCAATTTAGCCCGAAATCCGCGAGTTGGCCCGAAATCCGCGAGTTGGCGAGAAGGGTTAGGGCCGAAATTTTTGAGCCCGATTGAACCGAACTGAATTTAGCCCGAGCCCAATAAAACTAGTCCGAAAACCGAGTGGGTTGGCCTGATAACTGAAATTCTTCGTTACTTAATTGTTACATTTATTACTTTGTTTATATCAATAATAAGTTTTTTTTTCAAATATTATTTTGATTTTTTATTTGTAATTTGTACACATCATATATATTGTGTCTTCAAATTATAAAATAATAATATTTCAATAAAAAAAATTGTATCAAATTATGAAATTATTATTATATATGTATTTTATATGATCCAAAATTTTTTTACAAGAAAACACTTTATGTTTTTTTTGCAATAAATTAATGGTTATCAAGAATATTTATACATTTATTTATTTTATTATGAATCTCTTGGCCCCATGGGTTAGTCCGAAAACCGAAGGATTAAGATTAGGGTCAATAATTTTCAGCCCGAAAAAAATTTAGTCCAATTATTTTAGCCCGAAACTGATAGGATTGGCCCGAAAACCGAACAGATTAATAGATTGACATGCTAATAGGTTCCTCCAATCAAATTCCCACTCTCTCTCTCTCAATCTTATCAACTCAGAACCGCCGCCCTTCCTTCTCTTACTCTTCCTTTCTTTGGCGATAACCACCACCAAACCGCCGGCGATAGCCTTCGCCTCGCCTTCTCGCATTTTACTCTGCCTCGCAACGCCACTGTTGCCATCCCATCATTTTCCACCATCGAATTGAACCTCCACGGAAAGCCCCCACGCAATAATTTAAAGAAAAAATTATACTGTTGAATCCTGGCGCTTCAGCATACCCTAGCATCCCATATCTTTTATTCACTGAAGAAACGCGTGCCACTTTAAGAGATACTAAAAAAAATTATTCAGCTTAATTTTACAAAAGGTAAAATGTTAAAAAAATGAATAAAATTTGGTAAAGGTCTGAAAATAAATTCGGTTCCTAACAATCTTAAGAAAAATAAAGGATAAGAACTCAGAATTTGAATTCAATTTTCAACTAGGATTGTTTCCCTAAACCAACAAGTTTGCAGAATATTGTAATCTGGAGATTGTTACCATAAACCATCATGTGATTTTCATTTCTGTTTTCAATAACTTGCACATTGTTCTGAAAAAAAAAAAAAAAAGAATGCATCCAATTCCAGACATATCCTCAAGATTACAGAGAGAAATAGTATTTCAACTTTGAACTGATAAGTTTTGCCAAAGAGAAATTTCCAGAGCACACTCTGCATCAAAGCCCGTTAATGATCACGGACACTAACAGAAAGAGCATATCGAGGACGACGCCTTTCTG
Source organism: Schizonepeta tenuifolia (assembly GCA_029490685.1). NCBI lineage: Eukaryota > Viridiplantae > Streptophyta > Magnoliopsida > Lamiales > Lamiaceae > Schizonepeta > Schizonepeta tenuifolia. Next base: position 123,132,774 of record CM055956.1, read on the forward strand.
TAGCTGCTACATATGTTGCTTTGATCTTCTGCAGAGCTGCAGCTGCTTCAATCATGTTTACTCTTTCATTAGCTGAAACTGCTAAACATTTCATTGCCAACTCAAACATTGACGACGCACATTTCTCCTTTGCTGAGAAATGTTGATCTTCCCTTGATAACAGAGTAAGTGACACTATTTGAGTTGCTGCATTTTGATGTAATGCTTCACTTACCCACTCTCTTATGCTCATTTCTTCACCGAACATATCATCTGTTGGCTTCTTCCCTGTCAACATCTCCAGCAACATTATCCCGAAACTGTACACATCTCCCTTTGTCGACACTTTCCCTTCCGTTCCATATTCTGATTATATCGCATGCATCCATTAATCATTTTGTTAGGAATACATAAAAGCATTAGGTAAATAATATAATGGAGTTGAATATGCATGATCACCTGGTGCTGCATATCCGATGGTGGCCAAAGTTTGAGTTTGGACGAAAGCTTCCCCTCCCTCGAATAGCTTTGCAATACCAAAATCTGCAAGATGAGCAACCATGTCTTTGTCGAGCAACACATTACTCGGCTTGACATCACAATGAACAACTGGGAATGTATAACCATGGTGAAGATATTCCAACGCTGCTGCTACATCGATTGCTATATTTACTCTCTGTATAACATCCAATGAGCTCATTTCCGAATATAACCATTTTTCCAAGCTCCCATTAGGCATGTATGTGAGAATCAGGGCCTTGAACTCTGTGTTGCTACAACATCCAATTATACGGACTAGGTTTCTATGTCGAATGGCGCTCATTATTTCAGTTTCAGTATCAAAGCTACTTACTGATCTTTCTAAGTTGAACACTTTTACCGCAACTTTCAACCCATCAGAAAGAGTTGCTTCGAATACAGAACCATAACTCCCTCTTCCAAGTAGGTTCGTCTCACTAAAACAACTCGTACCCCGTTCCAGCTCTATGTAAGAGATTCTTCTCCACTCCTTAACCGGTGAAATATTAGTCGGGAGTGTAGCTTTTTTCAGTTTCCGTCTCCTTATGAAGACGAGTATGACAATCAGTGCAATGACAAGTAAAATCAATGAAGGTACCGTATACATTATTAACCGGACAACCTTCCTTGATCCACCATCATCTTTTGAGCAAGCTTCAACTCCAAACCTTATCCAACCACAAAGAGCTAAGTTGTGGGAAAAAGATTTTGCAGTGAAGTTACCAAAACGACCTCCATTTGGAATTTCTCCCTCCAATTTGTTGTAGGAAACATTAAAACGCTGAAGAAACTGGAGGTCTTCCAAGGACTTGGGTATGGATCCAGAAAGATTATTGTAAGATAGATCCAATTGTGTCAAGCCTCTGATATTTCCCAAGGATTTGGGAATCGATCCGGTGAAAGAATTATTCCTCAGTATGAGTCTCTCTAATGATTGACAACCATCAATTGTTGTTGGAATATCACCTGAAAACCGATTGAAGGGCAAGTCCAGAATGTAGATCGCCTTCAAATTCCCGAGCTGAGATGGAAGTTGTCCCATGAAATAATTTGAGGATAAGCTCAAAACTGCAAGATTAGTAAGAGTCCACAACTTTGGAGGGATGGTGGAATTCAATTGATTGAAGCCAAAGTAGATCCTTCTCAAGGATTTAACATCACCCAAACACTCAGGAATTGAACCTACAAGCATGTTACCAGCAAAGCTCAAGTCCCCCAAATGATCCATTCCACAAAGATCAATAGGGATAGAACCAACCAATTGATTGTCACTAAAATCTAGTCTTTGAAGTTTCTTCAGTTTCCCAATTGTTGGTGGAATGGTTCCTTTCAGCTGATTATTATCCAAACTTAAATGTAGCAAACTGGTTAAGTTTCCAATTTCAGGAGGAATGGCATTGCTGAAGTTGCATGCTGTTGCTCTAAAATACTCAAGAGAAGAAGACAAATTCCCAATAGAGGCGGGTATACCATTGAGATGACTATATGACACTGCCAAGTACTTCAAATATCGACAATTAGTTAAAGAAGAGAGAAATGTAGACTCATGAGTTTCGGATTCCGGTTCACTCAAATGATTTTCCCAAATGAAAAGTGTTGTTAGAAGTCTCAAACTACCAAAGTTAGGTATGGGGCCAGAGAAGGAGTTGGTGTTCAAGTCCAATATGGTAAGTTTAGAAGCATTGGTGATAGAGTTCGGAATTGGGCCACTGAGTTTGTTGGAACTCAAAGTTAGCAAGACGAGATTCAAAAGAGAATGGCCCATGTCTGAAGGAAGAGAACCTGAAAACTGATTGAATGCAAGTTGTAATCTCTCCAAGGATGAAATGTTGAATATGGAAGGAGGGATGGAACCAGATAAGGAATTGTTGAACACAGAGAATCCGACGAGGTTTGGTAGAAGGCCAATCTCTTGTGGTAATTCACCTGCCATATGTAGACATTTTGCAACTTAATTTGTGGTATGCATTATCACTTTTTAAGTATACAAAGTTAAATGTATATTGATACTCCCTTCGCCCCATTTATAATGTCCACTTACGGTTAAAAAAAAAAGGAATTAGGAACAAAACGTGTGTTTGGTGGAGTTTTTATTGAATATAATATTGTTGTAATAGTGTAATAAAGTTGTTTTGCTTTTTGGATATGAATGTAATAATAGTACTGGAGGAGTATAATAGTGTAATAGTATAATGAGGAAAGTTGTTTGGTCAAAAAATAAAACTCACAACTTATGTGGGACGTCCTAAACAGGAATAGTGGCCATTATAAATGGGAGGGAGGGAGTATTTAAATGTACTTGTTGAACTTTCTTCGAACAATGTGATTAAATTCGAAATAAAACGAAGAAAGGATCACATATAGTATACCTGTGAAATTATTATGCGCCAAATCTAAGGTCAAAAGCATGCTCATATTTCCGATTCCACGTGGAATGCTGCCACTGAAATTGTTTCTGTGTAACGAAAAGAACTCAAGATGTTTGCATTTCCATATATTTGGCGGAATCTGCCCTTCAAGTTTATTGTAATAGAGTGAAATTGTTTCAATGTTGAGCATATTGTTGCACATGTCACTTGGAAGCCAACCTGATAGTCAATAGACGTGTATAATTATGTAATAAAACAAATAGAAATCATCAAATTCATATGTAAATTCATTATGTCGTACTTACCTGACAAACTATTGTCGAATAAGCTCAACTGTGTTAAGGAAGAAATGTTGAAGATTGAAGATGGAATATTTCCACTTAGAGAGGCCTCAGGGATGCTTAATATCTTTAATTGTGGAAGATTTCCTATTTCTGGAGGGATTCCACCTGAAATTGTTATTGAAATGTCAACATATATATGTCAGCAAAAATATACAAGCGTTCATGTTTATAAGCTCAGCCAAACACCCGCAAAAGCGTTCATGATGAAAGAAACTCAATATACAAAAAAAAAAAAAAAATGATTCATGCACAAGTCTGTAATTTTTTTAAGAATGCTGTAAAATCACAAGTAAAATTAGTAAGAAGAGATGTGTGTAGATATACCTCGGAAATTGTTAATCCCCAAGTACAACTCTCTAAGCATGCTCAATCTTCCTATTTCACTTGGGATTTCTCCAGTGAAATTATTGTGGGATAATGACAGGATCTCAAGATGTCTGCATTTCCATATATTGTGTGGAATTTCTCCACTGAAACTATTGTGGGATAATGACAGGAACTCAAGATGTCTGCATTTCCATATATTGTGTGGAATTTCTCCAGAGAGTTGGTTCTCCGAAATCATGAGTATTTTGAGATTCGAGATCTTATTACAAATATCAGTTGGGAGCGAACTCGATAGCCTATTATTCCTTATTCTAATATCTCTCAAGGAAGGCACATTGAAAATACTCTGTGGTATCCCACTCAATTGATTACCGTTCAAGTATAACATTTCAAGGGAAGAAATATTTCCAATCTCCTCTGGAATATTCCCACTTAAATTGTTATAGCTTATACTTAATGCCTTGAGGGAAGAGCTATTGCCAATCTCCTTTGGAATATTCCCTGCACCCAATAATAAAATTAAACTTATACCTAGTTGATATATGTAGTTTGGAATTGTTGAACAAAGAGGCAGGAATTTTACCTGAGAAGGTGTTGTTGTGGAGATAGAGTTGCTCCAGTTGAGGAAAACTGCCCAACCATGCTGGCACTTCTCCACTGAATGAATTCGCTCCCACATTCATCACCTTCAAACGGTGCAGTTTCAAGAGCTCAAAGGGTAAGAAGCCCGTGAAATTGTTGGAACTTATGTCCAAATATCTTAGAAACGTTAGGTTTCCGAGATGTGGAGCAACAGTTCCAGCAAGATCGAAGCCAGAGAGACTGAGAGCAGTGACACGGCGGTGCTTAATGCCGCATGTGACACCAATCCAGTTACAAATGGAAGTATTGTCCGACCAATTTGTGCTCAAGATAGCACGGGGGTCGGATATTATGGCGGCTTTGAAGGAAACAAGTGCATGTTTGTCTGTGGTAGAATTCAAATTTGTTGCGCAGAAACAGAGTGTAAAGCTGTTTAGTAACAAGATTAGAATAGCAAAGGAAAAGTGGGAATTCTCCATTAGTTTGCTGCTTGTTTTCATTTGGGATTCTGTAGTTGATGGATTGAGCTGAGCTCTTTACATAGCCAACAACTTGAGAAGATGCAATGAACTTGCATGATTTTGAATTTTCAAATCATCATATAAAATTATTAAAATATTGAAACCACTTGCATGCATGCAGCCGAACTTTGCCACTCTAATGAGTTTTGTTTCTATTCGAATTGATTTTGGACATTGTATCCCTTTTATTTACTTAATTTACGGCGATAATATCATATAATTAATTATATTTGTAAAAATTATAAACAGTCTTTTGAGATTGGCATGTTTGGAATTGGTGAAAGAAAAAATTGAACAAATGGGGTTCACTGCTAGGATGTACGAGAGAGAGAGAGAGAGAGAGAGAGATACCAAAAATCTTGGTCATAAAATATTGAGTTTATTGAACTTGCATTGACTTGGGGCCTTTTCCCTCCCATCATCAATGGGAACAAAGAAGCCGCCACGAATATGTGGAGTCCAAGTTTTCGAGTGAAATTATTGGCGTATTTGTAGAAATTGTAAGACTTGGGCCCATGCTTCCACCACTTGGGTGTAAGTTCCTAATGCCTTTTCTAAATTTTAATTGATTCCTCTAATTTGTTTCAAAAGTAAAATAAATTATTCAAATTAATGTTTACTTAAAATCTTAATATTGAGTCCCAACACAGTGACGGAGCTAGAGAATTTTTTGTAGGTGCCCACAAATTAATTACTACTCCCGTTCGCGAAAAAGTGTCCTACTTACTATATTATTTTTGTTCATGAAAAAGTGTCATACCCTGCTTTTTTCAATCACATCAATAGGACCTTATTCCATTTACAACAACTTCCACTCTCATTTTACTCTTTCCACTCACAATAAGTGAGATTCTTATTCAACTCATAATAATTTTTTATATTTCCAATTCACTTTTACCACTCTTAATAAGTGAGACATTTACTCCACTTATAACAATTTTACCAGATTTCTTAATCCTCGTGGCTAGCACACAATGAGACACTTTTTTACAAACAGCGTCCACGAAATGGTTGCCACTTTTGTCATTTAAATCCGTCCACAAAATGGTTGTCATCTCCATATATAGGTGTAGGACCCACATATTAAATTATATTTAACCTTATATTTCTCCTTACTCTATTATTGTGGGACCTTTATTCCACATATAATAATACTCACTATTATCTACTACTACCCATCACTTTCTTAAAATCCGTGTTGTCCACAACGTGACAACCATTTCATGGACGGAGGGAGTATACTATAAGTAAAGCTCAAACCTAAAATATTAAAAATATAGAAAATTTAGTATAAACATAATACAATATAAGCACATCAATAAAAATAATAAAGCTTCTATTGTTTTTTTTTTCTATATTTTTAAAGCGTGCATATTATATTTATTAGCATTTATGCAAGAATTTCAAACGTTTTAGGATAAAATTTCAAGATGTGGTAATGAAAATTAAAGTCATTATTCATAATTTAATTTTTTTTTCCTTATTTCCCTTATAGAATAATCATGGTGAGAAATAAATAAATTAAATAGAGCTAGACTACAACGAAACTATATATTACCTATGTCCGTTTCAACTTGTCCCATTTGCCATTTCGGGTTGTCCGTTTCAACTTGTCCCATTTTCTTATTTGGCAAATAATTAAGAAGATAATCCATTTACTAAAATAATTAAGCCCATTTATCCCACTTGTCCGGCCCAACCCAATTACTAACCTAACCCTACTAAACCCTAGACTATCATCTCATCTCACTCATTCTCTGCCTCACCCACTCTATTTTCTGCAACTCCAAATATTACTGTTCATTCTTCATCTTCACATTTGTTTCGCCTCCCTCCGCCGCGTCAATTCTCCGGCAAGGCTCCGCCTACTATCCTTCTCCTCGCCGTGATGATGCCATTATTTGAAGATTCGATTTTGTCTATTTCACCTATTTTTGATATCACCGACACAATAGTTCCTGAAACGCCACCCTCATCTCCACCTCCATTGACTCTTTCTCCGGTCGATTTGGTGGTGGATTTGAGTGGGACGGTGGTTTAGGACACCCCACCCTTATCTCCACCCCTACTGACTACTTATGATATAAATCCGGTGATAAATCTGAGATGGATCGTCGTTCCTGACACTGAAGATCAGGCGGATGCCGCCGATGCGTGGATTGGCGTGATGGATGTGAGTCATTTGAGTGAGGTTTGGCGCGATGGATCAGGCGGATCGTAATTTGAGTGAGGTTTGATCAGCCCATTCTTAAGAAAATTTGTAACTCGAACTCGGCCTCAAAATAATGTACAATGTAAATTTTTCAAGTCAAGTCGGCCCAATTCAAGCCCATCGGGCTTTGCCCCTTTTGGGCTGATCCAATCGAACTCTAAAATGGGCCGAAGCTTATTTTGCAACCTCTCCTATCCAACAACACTAGCGTACAAAAAAAAAAAAAAAAAAATCAAAGTTTTTTGAAAATGGAAAAAAATCTTAAACCAACATGGGGTATTCATTTCTGTTTTCAATGCCCTACACATTATTCTTTGGGGGAAAAAAAGAAAAGTAAACTTGCATCCAGACATTTTCTTAAGATTTCAGAGAAAAATATGTTTTTTATTTTTATTTTTATTTTTATTTTTATTTTTTGAGAAGATCAGAAAAAAGTATTTTATTACAACTTTGAAGTGATAAGTTTTGTCACAGAGAACATTCCATTCTGCTGCGAGCATCAAAGCCCATTAATGATCACGGACACTAACAGAAAGAGCATATCGAGGACGACGCCTTTCTGTAGCTGCTTCAAATGTTACTTTGATCTTCTGCAGAGCACCTGCGGCTTCAATCATGTTGATTCTTTCATTAGCTGAAACTTCTAAGCATTTCATTGCCAACTCAAACATTGACCACACACATTTCTCCTTTGCTGAGAAATGTTGATCTTCCCTCGATAACAGAGGAGCTGCCACTATTTGAGTTGCTGCATTTTGCTGTAATGCTTCACTTACCCACTCTCTTATGCTCATTTCTTCACCGAACATATCATCTGTTGGCTTCTTCCCAGTCAACAACTCCAGCAACATTATCCCAAAACTGTATACATCTCCCTTTGTCGACACTTTCCCTTCCGTTCCATATTCTGATTGTATTACATGCATTCATTCGTCATTTTAGAATAATACAATGGAATTGAATATGGACATTAAGTTTAGTATTATGCATGATCACCTGGTGCTGCATAGCCAATGGTGGCCAATGTTTGTGTTTGAATGAAATCTTCCCCTTCCTCGAATAGCTTTGCAATACCAAAATCAGCAAGATGAGCAATCATATCTTCATCAAGCAGAACATTGCTCGGCTTTACATCACAATGAACAACTGGGAATGCATAACCATGGTGAAGATATTCCAATGCTGCTGCAACATCTATTGCTATTTTCAGTCTTTGCATGAGATCCAGACAATCCACATCCGAATATAACAATTTATCCAAGCTCCCATTTGGCATGAACGTGAGAATCAGAGCTTTGAACTCAGTGTTACTACAACATCCAATTAGTCGGACTAGGTTTCTATGTCGAATCGTACTCAATATTTCAGTCTCAGCATCAAAGCTCCTTACAGCTCTTTGTATTTGCTGGTTGAACACTTTTACCGCAACTTTCAACCCATCGGAAAGTGTTGCTTCGTATACAGAACCAAAACTCCCCCTTCCAAGTAGATTGCTCTCACTAAAACAACTTGTTCCCCTTTCCAGTTCGATGTAAGATATTCTTCTCCATTCAACCATTGGTGAAATCTCAGCGGGGATTTTTTGTTTTCGTCTCCTTAGGAAGACGAGTATGACAATCAGCGCAATCACTAGTAAAATCAATGAGGGAACCATAAACTTTATTAACCGGACAACCTTGCTTACCTTCCTTGATCGACCATCATTTTTTGAGCAAGCTTCAACTTCCAATCTTATGGAACCACAGAGAGCTAAGTTGTGGGAAAAGGATTGAGCAGTAAAGTTACCAAAACGACCTCCATTTGGAATTTCTCCCTCCAATTTGTTGTTGGAAACATTAAAATGCTCAAGAAAGTGGAGGTCTTCCAAGGAGTTAGGTATGGATCCAGAAAGATTATTGCAAGATAAATCCAATGTTGTCAAACCTCTGACATTTCCCAAGGATTTGGGAATAGATCTGGTAAAAATATTATTTGACAAGTTGAGCATTGCTAATGATTGACAACCATCAATTAGGGTTGGAATATCCCCTGAAAACTGATTAAAGGACAAGTCGAGAGAGCTGATTGTCTTTAAATTCCCAAGCTGAGATGAGAGTTCACCTGTGAAACTGTTTGAGGACAAGTTTAAAGACACAAGGTCTGTGAGAGACCAGAATTTGGAAGGGATGGTGGAATTCAGTTGGTTGTTGGCTAAGTTGATCTCTCTCAAGGATTTAACATCGCCCAAACATTCAGGAATTGAACCAAAGAGCATGTTAGTAGCAAAGATAAACTCCCCCAAATTATTCATTCTGCAAAGATCATTAGGGATATACCCAACCAATTGATTGTGACTAAGATTCATTCTTTGAAGTTTCTTCAATTTCCCAATTGTTGGTGGAATGGGTCCTGTCAACTGATTCATACCCAAAGATAATTCTAGCAAACTGCTTAAGTTTCCAATTTCAGAAGGAATGACACCGCTTAAGTTAGAGTGTGATGCATCAAACATCTCAAGAGAAGAGGAAAAGTTCCCAATAGAAGCGGGTAAAATACCATTCAGAGGATTATCAGATACTACCAAGTACTTCAGATATCGACAATTAGTTAAAGAAGAAAGAAATGTCAACTCTTGAGTTGGGGACTCTGCTCCACTCAATTTATTTCCCCAAAGGAGAATTGATTGTAGGAGTCTCAAATTACCCAAGTCTGGTATGAAGCCAGTGAAGGAGTTCTTGTTCATGTTCAAGATGGTAAGTTTAGAAGCATTAGTGATAGAGGTTGGAATTGGGCCACTGAGTTTGTTGGATTCTAAATAAAGCTCTTCAAGATTGAAAAGTGAAATCCCCAAGTCTGAAGGAAGGCTACCTGAAAACTCATTGACTGAAAGTTGTAATGCCTTCAAGGTTGATATGTTGAATATGGAAGGAGGGATGGAACCGGATAAGGAATTGCCGAACACAGTGAAAACTTGGAGGTTTGGTAGAGTGCCAACCTCTTGTGGTAATTCACCTGCCATGGCATATGTAGGCAGGCATGCGTGAGATAAAAATATAAAAATATATTCAAATAGTCACGTATGTATATATATATATATATATACTAAGGGGGTGTTTAGTTTGGTTGATAGGATAGAATAGATAGATAAAAATACTCATGGCTAATACAGCATTTACTTTGATTGATTACTTTTGAACTAGTTTTATCATCTAATCCTTCATATCCTCAATCCTATGTTGTATCAATTTATCCTATCACCAAAAGCAAACGCCCCCTAACTTGACAAACTAATGTTGGCGAAGCCCAAGGAAGAAATATTGTTTTTCTTTGTTGTAGGGAAGGAAGAAATAGTGTTGAAGATACTTCTGGTGAAAGGCATGGTTATTATTAAGGGCCGGATTGATGTATATATATATACCTGTCAACTTGTTATGATTGAGATACAACTCTTTCAGCTTTGGTAGGTTGTGGAGAGTTGGGATAGTTCGTGACAAACTATTGTCGGAGAAACTCAGCTGTGTTAAGGAAGAGATGTTGAAGATTGAAGATGGAATATTTCCACTTAGAGATGCATTGCCTATATGTAATATCTCTAGTCTTGACAAATTCCCTATTTCTGCTGGAACTCCTCCTGCAATTATTAACCACCTTATACATTAAGTCGATTCAAAAAGTTGCGAGAATCAAATAATGTTTCATACTTAATGAGGAGTAAAGGCCTTACATGGATATACAAACATATCTAGAGAAGCTGAGAAGCTTTTTTTGGTGTGTAAAACCATCGTCAGTTAACGATAGATATACATACCATATATACATGTAGATGCAGATTGGAGCATTAGAATCACATACTCAAGTAGTTAATTAAGAAGAGATGTTTGTACCTTGAAAATTGTTGAAGCCCAAGTACAACTCTCTAAGCATGCTCAAACTCCCAATTTCACTTGGGATTTCTCCACTGAAACTATTGTAGGATAATGACAAGAACTCAAGATGCCTGCATTTCCATATATTTGGCGGAATCTGCCCTTCAAGTTTGTTCTCATGGAGATGAAGTATTTTGATGTTGAGCATGTTGTTGCACATATCCCTTTGGAGCCAACCTGACGGTATTTTTATCCCAAATGTACGTTAATACCCTTTCAGTTTGTTTAACAAACATAAAAAATTGGAGGATTGGTAGAGTGCTAATCTCTTTTAACAATTCACCTTCCATATGTAGGCATGCATGAGGTGAGGTAATAATATTCAATATATTCAAATATACTCGTTGAACTTTCTTTGAACCATGTTACAATCATTCAATAAATCGAAGAAAAGATCACGTATAGCATACCTGTGAAACCATTGAATCCCAGTTTTAAGTCAGCAAGCATGCTCATATTTCCAATTTCACGGGGGATGTTTCCACTCAAATTGTTGTTAGATAAATCCAAGACCTCAAGACGTGTGCATTTCCATATATTTAGCGGAATATGCCCTTCAAGTTGATTCTCATTGAGATAAAGTGTTGTAATATTGGGCATACTGTCACACACATCATTTGGGAGCCAACCTGCACATAGTTTAAGCAATATTAGTATATACCTCTAGCTACAACATTTTCTCAGAAAAATAAAAAACAATTTGGATCTTCAGTAACTCTAGAAAGTATGGTTATTATAGGCTGATATACCTGTCAACTTATTATAATTGAGATACAACATTTCAAGTTGTGGTAGATGGTAGAGAGTTGGGATAGTTCCTGTCAAACTATTGTTGGAGAAGCTCAAGAATGTTAAGGAAGAAATGTTGAAGATTGAAGATGGAAGTTTTCCACTTAGAGAGGCGCTGTCAATGTTTAACATCTCTAGTCTTGACAGATTTCCTATTTCTGCTGGTACTCCTCCTGAAATTAATTAATTGTTATACATATCAACATAACTATACAAATAATTAATTATCCCATTAATGACGGTCGTGTTAATTAATTACTTACTTTAAGTTTTTTGAAAAATGTTAATTTAGCATGAAAGTGGCTAATGTTTCATGCTTAATGAGGATGAAAATTAAACCCTTGCATATATGAACATATAGTAATGAACATATAAAAAGACTATAGATGTGTTGAATATATAGAAAATGAATCATATGAGAACCAATCCTAATGTGAGAACTAGGAACCAATTTGTAACTATAGATCTTTATTTTATAAATTAAAAATTAAATTTAGTGAAGTAAGAAGAAAGGTTTGTACCTTGAAAATAGTTGAAGCCCAGGTACAACTCTCTAAGCATGCTCAAACTCCCAATTTCGAACGGGATGTTGCCACTGAAATTATTGAAGGATAATGACAAGACCTCAAGGTTTCTACATTTCCATATATTTGGTGGAATTTGCCCTTCAACTTCATTCCCCCAAAGAGAAAGTGTTTTGATGTTAGGCATATTGTTGCACATATCACTTGGGAGCCTACCTGATAGCCTATTATTCCCAGTTCCAATTTCTACCATTGAAGAGATATCGAAGATACCACGTGGTATGGACCCACTCAATTCATTATATCCAATGTATAATATTTGGAGGGAAGAAATATTTCCAATCTCATCTGGAATATTCCCTGTACCCAATAATAAATTGAAATTAAACTCATTTCTAAGAATTGGAGCTTGGAACTATGGAACAAAAACAAAGGAATTGTACCTGAGAAAGTGTTGTTGTAGAGATAGAGTTGCTCCAGTTGAGGCAGGCTGCCCAACCATGTTGGTATTTTTCCAGTGAATGAATTCACTCCGACATTAATCACCTTCAAACGACGTAGTTTAGAGAGCTCAATGGGTAGGGATCCTGTGAAAGAGTTGGAACTAATGTCCAAATATCTCAGAAACGTAAGGTTTCCGAGATGTGGAGCAACAGTTCCAGCAAGGTCGAAACCAGAGAGATTGAGGGCAGTGACACGGTGGTGCTTGATGCCGCACCTGACACCAATCCAATTACAAACGGAAGTATTGTCCGACCAATCTGTGCTCAAGATAGCACGAGGGTCGGATATTATGGAGGCTCTGAAGGAAGCAAGTGCATGTTTGTCTGTGTTAAAATTCAAATTTGTTGCGCAAATGCAGAGTGTAAAGGTGTTTAGTAACAAGAATAAAATAGCAAAGAAAATGAGAGAATATTTCTTCATTATTTTGCTGCTACGCTTTCTTTAATTTGTTTGGGTTTTCTGAAGTTTGATGGATTGAGCTCTTTATGTAATTAGTTTGGAACTGGATACTTGATCGGTCAAAAAGTGGATTCAATTAGTTTGGAACACTGCATGAGATTTTTTATTTGAAGTTATCAATTAATTTTTTTTTTTTACATTTGATTAATTAACATTAATATTTAGTAATTTTGATTAAGATTAATTAACTGTAACTTTCTTTAATTTATTCTAAATTTGAATTTATTGAATCCTAACTAGATTTAGTTACATAATAATTAAATTATTTATTTAAAGATTAACTATATAATTACCTCATAAATTAAGAATAAGTGAGCTAATTTGGGCTTCAAATTTCTGTAGTTGGTTATTTTGTGTATTCCCTTCAAATTTTGATGGGAACAAAGAAGCCGCTATGCCCAATGAAAAGTCAAAGTTTTCGTGTGAAGCTATTGACATATTTGTAGAGATTGTATCAATGACATGGGCCATGGTTCAACCACTTAAGTGCACCGAGCACGGGTCAAACCGTTGACTTCTTTATTTTTTGTTTTTTTAGGATGCACTACATCATATAATGATTCACCATTAAATATATTGAAATGCACTACATGGTGTATTCATATACACTACTAATTTGTCGGATAGTATTAATGATATACTAGCAAACTAACTTAAGAGTTCAACTAAACAAAAATAATAAAAATATTTGTTCGAACAATCTGTTTAAAAGCCGAAATCTGCCACTTAACGATTTCATCGACTTGAAACCAGAACCAACATGTCTATGCTTTCCATGTTTATGTGTCATTCACTATTCCGCTCTCTCTATCCACTTTATTTTACTTTAAAAACTCCACTAAACATAATTTCTAATCTTAATTGTTTTCTTCTTAAATTTCGTACCTAAAAAAATATGTCAAATCTGATGGGACGGGAGGAATATATTGAGAAATTACCTATATGCCACTCATCATTGGTGAACTTCTTTTTTAGTCCACGTCAACGAGTTTGTTGGGACAGTCAATTAAGAACACTAAAACTAAATTCCTGGAACGGAGTATATAAATTAGACTTTAGGTTATCTTTATTTCTTAAAGCACATTTTAAAGTCAATCAGGGCCTAAAATCTATCATTCCCGTTCATATTCTCTTCATTTTCTTAGTGAAATATCTCAATCAAATTATCTTATTCCAAATAAAAAAATAACTAATTCTTTGAAACCAATAAAAAAGTAATGACACCTATCACATTATCCTTTTTAACTCCTACTTTTAATTGCGCCCAACAGTATGAGGCGGGACCAAGGAAATATCATACTCCCTCAAACCGTTAAAATTATGCGCAATTTTTATTTTTTATATATATAATCCATTTAAGGAAATAATTTTTCATTTATTACCCTTATAATATGGATCCTCATCCTCATTGACATTTATTTTTTCTCCATTTTCAGAATTTTCTTGAAACTCGTGCCCACAAAATTATACTTCCTCTGTTCCGTTATTATTGGTATGTATTCTTTTTTGCACTGTCCTGCTATTCTTGTCATGTTTTCTTTTAAAAAATAATTAGGAGATGATTAGGGTCCAATTAATTTGTTAAGTAATCCACTTTACACTTTTATCCTACTTTTTCACCCTATTTTTTGTGTTATTCACTACCCCTCTCTCTATTCATTTTATTCCATTATTTGCCCTTTCTCTACCGACTTATTTCACTTTAAAAGCTACATTAAACATACTTTTACTCTTAATTATTTTTTACTTAAATCTCATGCCGAAAAGAAACAGGCTAAACCTAATAAGATATAAAGACTGCATAATTTTAGGGGTCGAAAGAGTAGTACTAGTTGGTAAGTCGGTAGCTTAGTCCATATCCATTTGATTAAAGGCCCAAGATATTGGCCCACATCAATTAATTAAGAAAATCTTAAAATTATTTCTCAATTCACGCACACCCAGGCTTCCTTTAATCAATTTTCTCTCTCTCTCTCTCTCTCTCTTCTTGAACTCAGAACCGCCGATCCTTCTCTTACTCTTCCTTTCTCCGGCAATAACCACCACCAACTACCGCCACTCCATTATCCGTTCCACCACCGAACCTCCACGGAAAGCCCTTCTCCACAAATTCTATTTTCCTAGTTCTCCTAATTCTTTCCGATCGTATCTCGAATCTATGTTCTACTACTCTGATTGTTGTGTAGTTAGAGCAAGTAAATGAATTATTAAATAATGGTGTAGTTGTGCGTGTGTCTATGGTAGAAATTTGGAGGATTTTTGTGTTGTAGGTGAGTTAGGAACTTGGCAACTTAAAGAAAAAATATATTCTTCAATCGATGATCTGAATTTTTGAGCAGTGTGCATGTTGATTGGATTTATGAAATTCACAAAAATCAAAGAATATTTATATATATGTAGACATATAAATGGAGGAGAAAAGGTAGAACTGCTTACTTAGTTGTGAGTTTGCTGACTGATGAAGGATGGCTGTTTGATACTTCTTCGTGGACCTTTTTGATGATAGGAAAATGGAGAAACAAGAGAGAGAGTGAGTGGGAGAGGGAGAGAGAGAGAGAGAGAGGCTTCCAATTTCATAGAATCTATTTCCCCTAATATGGGCCTTACTAGACTTATTCGAATGGCCCAAAATAATTTTAACCCAACTTAAAGATTTTTTTTGGCCCACTAAGTTGTGATTTTTTTGTCACACACCAAACCAAGAGGAAATAAAATAAAAGATAATTTTAAATTCTAGTTAATAAGTAGGATATTTTTCATTAGAAATTAGAATATTATATTTGAGAAACTTTTAAGGTCAACAAACTCAAAAACTCTTGCTCGAATATCATTGAGTGAATTGTAAAAGTAAATCTCGAACAACACTTATTCATTAAAATAACTAGAGCAACATATATGATCTTAATTGATATCACTAGACGATTTATTATTTGTCAATAAGATGATGTTGATTATCATATTTTAAAAGTTCTATATCATTGTTATTTTCGTATATTATTAGTAATATATTTTCTTTGAGTAAATTACGATGATGTATATATATAGTCTAATAAATCACTACAACACCATATAGCAGAACTTTAGAACCACACAAATGAGACAAACTACTACACCATTAAACAAGATGAAAAATCTACACTGCACGCAAGTGAGGAGGTAATTGTTAAAAAAGCGGACTATATTTTATGGGAATTGAAAAATAGAACTAAAACTTCCATTTTTGCATCCGCACTCCTACAGAAGTTTTAGTCCTATTTTTCAATTCCCGTAAAATATGTTCGTTTTCAATTAACGCAAGTGAGATTGAACCCTCTAATCTACTCCTAATTATTTAAAAAAGAAATGAAAAAAAAAAAACTGATGGGATCGTACCCACCGCACAGTAGGGTCTGTCACACCCAAATGTCCCCAAAGAGTCAATTCAAGATATAATTCAAGTTAAATAATATTCTCAGTCACTGAATAATTTCGTTGATCTCTAGAGAAAGTCCAAGAAATCGAAAAGTTGTTGGACTCTAACAACGTACCGACATGTTCCTGAAAAAATAACATATAAATCGTACGTGATATGTCCTAATCTTGTCTTTAAATATATCCCACTCTATTTGACTCGCCAATTGCAGAATTAATCGAAACTAATATATATTGCTCTCATTACTCTAATACACCTTTATCTAAATAATATCTCTTCATCTCATTAAATTAATACTATGCCGGTTTAATGCCGGAGATTAGATAACATAACATGCACTAGTATATTTGCAGCAAATCTGTAAGGTAACAGGCAAGTCCAATACAAAAAAAAAAAAAGAAAAAAGAAAATAGCAAATCAATGAAGAGTTATTGCTTTCCCTTTGCCTCTTCAATCTTGTTGCTAAATAGCTTTACACTCTGTTTGTGCGCAACAAATTTGAATTCCACTACAGACAAACACGCACTCGTTTCCTTCAAAAACTCAATCATATCCGACCCTGATGCTATCTTGAGCACAAATTGGTCGGACAATACACCAGTCTGTAATTGGATTGGTCTGTCGTGCGGTGTCAAGCACCAGAGGGTCACTGCCCTTAGTCTCCCTGGCTTTGACCTTGCTGGAACTGTTGCTCCACATCTCGGAAACCTGACGTTTCTCAGATATTTGGACATCAGTTCCAACAATTTCATGGGATTATTACCCTTTGAGCTCTCTAAACTGCGACGTTTGAAGGAGATGAATGTCGGAGTTAACTCATTCACCGGAGAAATACCAACATGGTTGGGAAATTTACCTCAACTCGAGCAACTCTCTCTCTACAACAACAGTTTCTCAGGTAGAATTCCTGCATCTTTGTTCAACAATTCCAAGCTACAAATGTTGCATATGAGTTTCAATTTATTGAGTGGGAGTATTCCAAAGGAGATTGGAAAGAGCTCTTCTCTCAAAACAATAAGGGTTGGGTTCAACAATTTGAGTGGGAATATTCCACAAGAGATAGGAAATATTTCTTCTCTTCAAATACTAAACTTGGTTTATAATGAGTTGAGTGGGTCCATGCCACGTGGCATTTTCAATGTCTCTTCGATGAGAGAGATTAGAATTCGGAATAATAGGCTATCAGGTTCACTCCCAACTGACATGTGTAATAATCTCCCAAATATGGAAGTCTTAGTGATCTCAACTAATCAACTTTCTGGGGAAATTCCGTCAAATATATGGAGATGCAGACAACTTGATTACGTGGAATTATCCATCAATAATTTCACCGGAAAAATTCCAAGTGAAATTGGGAGTTTGAGCAAGCTTAGAATTTTGTACTTGGGCCTAAACAATTTCCAAGGTACATATACACATCTCTTCTAACTATATATGTTTATATGCAAAAATTCCGAAATTAATTTGGTGATATATATATATATATATATGTTGGCAAGAAAATTAATTAATAACACAATTACATTGCAGGGGGAATTTCTGAAGAAATAGGAAATCTTTCACAGCTAGAGATATTAAGCATCAAGAACGCCTTTCTAAATGGAATCATTCCATCTTCAATCTTCAACATTTCTTCCTTGACATTCGTGAGCTTAACCGACAATAATTTGTCAGGAACTATCCCAACTTTCCACAATCTACCAAAGCTCGAGAGATTGTATCTCATTAATAACAAGTTGAGAGGTATAGTAATAACGATTTTAAATTTGTGAGGTTGAGCTCATGGTGCAGCCCGCTCCTTAATTAATTGTTTTTTAATTTTTATGTTTGATTGATTAATATTATCAATGTTTACTTAAATCTAATTAGAGAATTATAAATCCCTTATAATTAGATTTAGAGAACACTTAATTTTAATTATATAAGTTCAATCAACTTATTAAATAATCATAGTTTTTGTTGGGTTGACCGCATTTTATATGTTTCTGTTCAACTTAATTACAGCATGCAACGAAGTTATTAATATTCCTCTTGTCTTCGAAAGCAATGGTAAAAGTTGTGGTCAAATTTGGTTGAAGTCCGAATTAATCTTTAATTTGTTATTTTAAATCTCATACAAGAGAAGAGAGAGAGTCGTAGAAATGTTATATTTTATTAGGTCACTAAAGGTAACTCTTAGAGTTGATACATAATTAGCTATCATATTGTTTAGATACATATTGGTAGTTCAAAATATTCAAGATATGCACAATTCAAAAATGTATGGACAGATTTGACTCAATCTTTCTATATGTTTGGGTAAAATTAAAATATATATGCAGGTGAGATACCAAGTGATATGTGCAGCAATATTCCGAATATCAAAATATTTTCTCTACCTGAAAATGAACTTGAAGGGCAGATTCCCCAACATATATGGAAATGCAAACATCTTAAGTTGTTGTATCTATCCAGCAACTCTCTCGGTGGCAGCATCCCGCGTGAAATTGGAAATTTGAGCATGCTTACGGATTTAGGCCTGACGTATAATGACTTCACAGGTATATATAGAATTACATTAATTTTGTGCATCGTTAAATATGGACCATAGATTGACAAAAATTAAGGGTGCAGATTTATTCTTATTTCTCATTTAAAGAAGTGTTCTTACTTAATCCTCTTCCTATATACTCCATCTGATCCTAAAATTATGCATATTTTGGGGCGGCACAGGTTTTAAGAATTTTTTTGAAAGTATAATGTGAGTGGAGAAAAAAGTAGATGTAAGTGGAGAAAAAGTAGAATTAAGGATAAAAACTGATAGAAAGTGTAAATATATGGAAGTTATAAGGGTAATAAGTGAGAGAGTTATTTTCTAAAATTGACTATGTATAAATTTGGGGGACATACAAAAAAGAAAAACTATGCATAATTTTAGGGATCAGAGAGAGTATATGTGATCTTTTTTGCATGTGGTTATGTACATATAATTTCATCACATTGTCTGGAAGGTTCCAGTACATATGAATAATCAATGTTAAATATAGATGTCCCTATTTTCTAAAAAAAAAATGTACGTAAGGACTATAGTCCATAATCATACTTTCTAGATAATTTAAGTTAACTACTTGTGAACAAAGATATAACTCAATAACTATTCTATACCTATTATAAAAGAGTGGATTCTTACAAAATTTGATTTGCCTAATATATCCCTCTTATTATAATTATTTTAAGGATAAAAATGTAAATTTACATTATTAATTGGAACATTATAAAAATATCTAAAAAATAATTTATGGAAAAAATAGATTAAGTAAAGCTTAAGAATTCTAATTATATTAGAATTGTACTTAAAAATGAAAAGAAAAGGGATAAGAGAAAAGAAAAAGTAATTATATATGGAAGTAAAAAGCATCAACACGTGTCTTTATTGATTAAAATATTAAATATGATCAAAGTATTAGATATCCAAGATTATCTTATTCCTAATCCTGCTAATTAATTTATGATTTATCAAGTGATTTCTTAGCTCAATAATTTATATATAAGTTAATACTTTTTATTTTAGTATCTCTATTTTGTTTTTCTAATTTAGGAGATACGATGCTTTAAAAGTTAAATCACAAGGATAATTAACAAGTCTAACATAACGTTCTTTTTATAAGTGAGTTGTTCTACGAATTTACGGTTAAGTTAAACTATATATATTCAAGCAACCTGTAAGGATCGGATATAACAATTTGGTCTATTTATTTATAATCAAATCATTAGAATTTTTCACGTGTACATACACTCCAAATAAAACTCTAAAATAAGTTTAATAAAATCCAATTATTAATATGGAAAACAAAATACTATACCATGTGTATAATAAATTTATCATAAACTATTGTGATATGCATGGAGTATAATACAGTTTGATGAGAATCGATAATTCATAACTAAAATGAATAACTTTTTTTAATTAAAATTGATAATTTTTTATTGGAATTAATTTATTGCAATTGGATTAAACTGAATATTACTCCCCCATCCCACCATTATTGTTAGGTTTTTAAGCATATTTATTAAGGAGATGTAAAATGAGAGAAAATGGGTATAGGTCTCATCACTTTTAAAAAGTAATTATTTTTAAGACATAGCATTAATAATGAGACAAACCAAAATAAAAAGTAGGGCATTAAAATTTAATGGTGGCAACGTAGGATGTATTTAATTAAATTTAGAAAAAAAAGAATAATTAAGGTAGATAAAACATATCTTATCTCTAACGCGGAGATTAGATATTAATGGTGTCCAAATATATCTGTACACCTTAAAAGTGAATTGACGTTTAAGAAGTATAGAGTCGAAAATAAAACTTTAGTATTTCCTCCGTCCATGATAAAATGTGGTTCAGAGGGAGTGACGCATGTTTAAGAATGAATGAGAGTGGGTAATAGTGGGAAGATAGATGTGTAACTTTAGTGGAATAAAAGAGAATGAGTCAAAAAGGGGAAGGTAATTGTATTAACTTTAGATAAATTAAAGAGAGTGTGTGAGAGCGTAGAAGGTAAATGTGTTAACTTTAATTGATTTTTTGGTAAATAAAAAGATGTTGAAGGGATAAAAGGTTAATATATTAAATGAGGTCATTTCTATTTATGGCCGGACCGTACTTATCGTGGACAACGAAAAAAGGAAATCGGACCACACTTATCATGGACGAAGGGAGTAGTATTTAAAATAGACCAAATTATGATTAATACAATCAGAAATTTTACCACATTTTAATCTACAGCCAAAACTTTTAATTTGCTTTGTTAAAAAAAATTATGAACTGTACGAAATTGTATAAATAAGGCATGCCTTTATTTTTTTGGCGTCAAAATGTTGACTCAACTAATTGGTGTAGTGACGTCTGAAAATATAGCTGAATATGATTTATTTCGCCTAAATTTTAACTTTTTCTTAAATTAATTTCGCCATGTCATCGTACAATATGTCAGAGGAGACATTTTACTGCCCACATCACCTCCACCAAGTCAATGTTCGAAAAAAGGGGTTGGTATTGTTCAAAGAATATTGTAAAATTCAAGATATTATTGAACAAACTTAAATGTTCAAGCCATAAATGAAATGTAGTTGAATTCCGGCCCCAAAACTATAAATTGGCCTAGAAAATATCAAGGTACTATATTTATTTTGAAGTTCAAAGGAATAGATCAGATTTTGAAAAGAAGTTAGGAAGCCTACTAATAAACTATATTTTCTTTAATATAATCTTTTACCAAAACTTATATTTCATGTTTGTAATTGGTGAGTATTTTGGAGAGAAATTTATGAGAATAATTAAGATAGTAAGATAGTAGATGAAGAAACACATTTACATATTTCAAATTAATTGGGTGGAACGACATAATTATAAATATAGAATAAGTCATTTGCATTTAATTTATCATGTTTCTATTTAAAAATTAGTAGTATCAATATGTTTAATCCTAAATAAAAGTTATCATCTTTATTAATTTTTTATGTATACATATATCGGTTTATAGTAATATTTACTTAGAAATTAAAGGAGATAGTTAACTATAACAAATTACTAAGACAAGTCCAATCATAACATTTGTGATTGTGATGGTAAAAACAATGTTTAGTAAGACATACATTATCATTAATTTAATTTATTCAAAATCCTTATAGCAATATATATTATTGTTATAAAATATTATATATGTTAGGCGAGGTCATTTACAATTTCAAAGTATGGCAAGATTAATAAGATTGGTTTAAGAATATGAATATTATATAGTGGTTGATATAAAATGACCATGTGAGAATGAAATGCTGATTAATAAATTCATTCCTAATCTAATGACATGCATTTACTTTTAAGAATTGTCACTTTCGTAGGGATGAGTGATTTTTCATAACTATATATAGTCAATATTCCTTGTCCATGATATTAAGCAATCCATATTTTAAGGTCATTAGTAATTTATGTTGATAAAATTATGCAAATTTATTATTATTATTATTATTATTATTATTATTATTATTATTATTATTATTATTATTATTAGTAGTAGTAGTAGTAGTAGTAGTAGTAACAAATAGTTTAACAGTTAAAATCAATATTTGAGGAAAAAATAAGTATAGAATTGATGTTCGATAATATCATCCCATTCTTGATTTATTCATTTCTCATCTTTATTCTATTATAAGGTTCATGGATTTTCTACTAAACTTAATTTATACATGCAAGCAAATACTTTAAAGCCAAGAGCACGTACTTTTAGTAATGACTTATTGGGTAGTATTATTTGGACTCATTGTAGTCAACCACACAAATGAAAAAAATGTAAAAATGATATGTACCCTATTGGATAAATATAAACCCTAGGAGAGATGCGATTATTTTCATGTTTACAGTTAACTTTCTTTTTCTTATACGTGTGGCCGGCCATAGTGTGACCAAATAAAATTTCCCATTTATATTTTGGTAAATTAAATAATTTTTTACTCAATATTTTTGTTGAAAAATCTTTTTATGTGCCCTGTAAATTGTATATGCACTTGGTAAATAATTCAC
Organism: Schizonepeta tenuifolia; assembly: GCA_029490685.1. NCBI lineage: Eukaryota > Viridiplantae > Streptophyta > Magnoliopsida > Lamiales > Lamiaceae > Schizonepeta > Schizonepeta tenuifolia. The sequence continues at coordinate 123,155,776 of CM055956.1, forward strand.
TTTCCAAAAAAATGATTAACACATATTATGATGTTCGATGAAGATCAATATTTGTACGTAGTATGCTTGGTGAATGAGTATAATTCGCCAATTACAGAGACAAGCTTTTATTACAAATAGTTATATATTTACTTATCTACTTTAAAATTACTATGGAGCTTTGATTATGCAGACATAGAGGTTTGAGCATAAAATATAATTAAAAATATTTAACTCCTATTGCTCAGTTAGCTTGATAGTTTTCAATACAATGATACATCACAATTTTGCACTAACAATATTATTTTGTTAGTCATTATAATATTTTAGTTTCTATTGTCTAATTAATTATTGGAGAAAACACAATGTAATAATATCGTATGATTAATCAGTTATTCTATATCTTGTCAAAAAATTATTGTAGAAAAACAAACCATGTGCAACGCACGTGATTCTCTACTAGTTTATTAAAAAGCTTAAAAAAAGATTTGATTATGACATCCGTTAGCATCGCACTTAGGGTTTGGGAATATGCCGAACAGTTCAAATAGATGGGAAAGAGAATTCGAGAAATTTGGAAAGGAGAAGTAGCAAAAAACAACCCTAACATGTTTCCTTAGTTCGAATTAGTAGCAAAGTCACCTATCCTAGCAGCCAACTTAGCAACCTGTCACCAAAAAATTAAGTCGATTCTAGATTTGAAGAGTAAGTCTCCTGACACATCTCACAATTGTGAGACCGTGCGTGGTGCGTGCAATGCACGTGCGCACCTCCCACACGCTCGAATATATATATATATATATATATAACTTTTTTTAATTTTTGATTTTTTTTAGGGTCAACTCATATGCATTATAACGTATATTTATATGCATTACACTGTATAATGAGATGCACAACTAAGAGTATTAGATGCACCAGTTTTTTTTTTTTTTTTTTTTTTTTTTTTTTTTTTTTTTAATTTCCAGAACCTTTTTTTGGCTCCGCCTTCAGCTCCTATTTTAATCTATAGATAATCTTAGTGGCAACAATTTGGATCATTTGGCTCGCTCCGAAGCCTTTGGCACCCCTCGCTCAATCTCTTAATAAAAGAAGAAAAGGCAAGTACATATGGTTGTGCATCTCATTATACATGGTGGTGCATATGGAAACAAAGTGTGGTGCATCTTATTATACATAGTGGTGCATACGGATACACTATGTGGTGCATCTAAAAAAAAAAGGGAAAAAACATTAAAAAAAAAATTAAAATCGGTGCATTCCAATACATTTAGTTGTGTATCTCATTATAATATGATGTAGTGCGTATAAGTACGCTTTGTGGTGTATATGATCTGATCCTAATAAAAAAAAAATCGAAAAAAAGTCAACAGGCTTGATCAGGTCAACCGGGTCTGACCCGGATCCGGACCGAGTCGACTGCCAGATTTGAAACCTCAGCTACACTTATCACTAACTAAAGTGTAGTCTAGAATTGAAAATATGGTTACACTTTAGTTCTAATGCCGTACCAATTTTGCCTTAATCTAATTTCTAAAGAATATTTATTATTATATATATATGGCAGGTGAATTACCACAAGAGATTGGCACTCTACCATACCTCGAATATTTGTCTGTGTTCAACAATTTCTTATCTGGTTCCATCCCTCCTTCCATCTTCAACATTTCATCCTTGGAGTTATTAGAACTTGCATTCAATCAGTTTTCAGGCACTCTTCCTTCAGACTTGGGCCATTCACTTTTCAATCTCGAACGTCTTAGTTTAGGTTCCAACAATCTCAATGGCCCAATTCCAACCTCTATCAACAATGCTTCTAAACTTGAAGTATTTGACATGTACAACAACTCCTTCACTGGCTTCATACCAAACTTTGGTAATTTGAGACTCCTTAAAAGACTTCGCTTATGGGGAAATAATTTGAGTGGAGCGGGATCCCCAACTCAAGAGTTGGTATTTCTCTCTTCTTTAACAAGTTGTCGACATTTGGAGCTCTTGCAGTTATCAGATAATCATCAACTGAATGGTATCCTACCAGCTTCTGTCGGGAATTTATCCACTTCACTTAAGTATATTGATGCATCAGAATGCAACATCTCAGGTCTCATTCCTTCTGAGATTGGAAACTTAAGCAGTTTGCTATATTTAGATTTGCATATGAATCAGTTTAGTGGACCTATTCCACCAACACTTGGGAAATTGAACAGTATTAAAAATTATATCTTTCCTTCAATCAATTGGTAGGATATATCCCTAGTGATCTTTGCGTGTTGAGTGATTTGGGAGAATTGAGCCTTGCTAGTAATTTGCTCGTAGGTCCGATTCCTGAATGTTTTGGCGAAGTTGAATCGTTGAAAACTCTCAACTTAGCCAGCAACCAATTGAATTTAACCATTCCTTCCGCGTTGTGGAGTGTCACAGACCTTCTGGATTTGAACTTGTCTTCAAATAATTTGATGGGTCAACTTTCATCTCAACTTGGGAATTTTAAGGCAATTTACTCTCTGGACTTGTCATCCAATCATTTTTCAGGAGAAATTCCAAGCATGATTGATGGTTGTGAATCATTGGAATTTTTGGACTTGTCAAATAATTCTTTTGCCGGATCTATTCCCAAATCCTTGGGAAATGTCAAGGGCTTGACAACATTAGATTTATCTCACAATAATCATTCTGGATTAATACCCATGTCCTTGGAAGATCTATTGTTTCTTGAGCATTTTAGTGTTTCCAATAACAAATTGGAGGGAGAAATTCCAAATGGAGGTCGTTTTGGTAACTTCACTGCTCAATCCTTTTCCCATAACTTAGCTCTCTGTGGTTCCATAAGATTGGAAGTTGAAGCTTGCTCAAAAACTGATGGTGGATCAAGGAAGGTTGTTCGGTTAATAAAGTTTATGGTGCCCTCATTGATTGTACTAGTCATTGCGGTGATTGGAATACTCGTCTTCATATGGAGACGGAAACTGAAAAAAGCAACACTCCCGACTGATATTTCGCCGGTTAAGGAGTGGAGAAGAATCTCTTACATGGAACTGAAACGGGGTACGAGTTGTTTTAGTGAGACGAATCTACTTGGAAGAGGGAGTTATGGTTCTGTATTTGAAGCAACACTTTCGGATGGGTTGAAAGTTGCGGTGAAAGTGTTCAACCAACAACTACAAAGAGCAGTAAGGAGCTTTGATACTGAAACGGAAATATTGAGTAAGATTCGACACAGAAACTTAGTTCGTGTCATTGGATGCTGTAGCAACACCGAGTTTAAAGCTCTGATTCTCACTTACATGCCGAATGGGAGCTTGGATAAATGGTTATATTCAGACACATGTTGTTTAGATCTCGAACAGAGGCTAAAAATAGCAATTGATGTAGCAGCACCTCTGGAATATCTTCACCATAATTACAATACATTCCCAGTTGTCCATTGTGATGTAAAGCCAAGCAATGTGCTGCTCGACGAAGACATGATTGCTCATCTTGCTGATTTTGGAATTGCAAAGCTTTTTGAGGAAGGGGAAACTTTCATCCAAACACAAACATTGGCGACTTTCGGTTATGCAGCACCAGGTGATTATGCATAATGCTAACCTAGTTTCCAATTTTTTTGTAGTTGTGTTTATCTAATCATGTACTACAATCAGAATATGGAACGGAAGGGAAAGTGTCGACAAATGGAGATGTGTACAGCTTCGGGATAATGCTGCTGGAGATGTTGACAGGGAAGAAGCCGACAGATGATATGTTTGATGAAGAAATGAGCATAAGAGAGTGGGTAAGTGAAGCATTACAGCAAAATGCACCAACTCAAATAGTGTCACTTACTCTGTTATCAAGGGAAGATCAACATTTCTCTGCAAAGGAGCAATGCGTGTTATTGATATTTGAGTTGGCAATGAAATGTGTAGCAGTTTCAGCAGATGAAAGAATAAACATGATTGAGGCAGCAGCAACTCTGCAGAAGATCAAAGCAATAATTGTAGCAGCTACAGTAAGGCGTTGTCGTGCATGATATATTTTTTCCGTTAATATTTGTGATATATAGTTTTTATTCTTGTACGAGGAGTTCAAATCATAAAATTTCTGGAAAAATGAAATTCATACATACTTTGCATTTGTCTTTGAACTCATAATGTGGCACATAATGAAATAGGGTTTAACAAATTCAAAGTAAATAAATATGCTTATACTGGGCTTCAAAGATTTGTGGTATGAACTTATGAATTCTATTGGTGTAACTCTGATTTTTTATTTTTATGTATTTTTTCTTGATTAAATAATTAAATTCAGGTAATGATAAATTTTGTGTGATTTATATAGTTTTAATGGTTTCCTTTTGAGTATTGGAATGTGCATTGAAATACATCAAAGTGTTCATGTCCTTATACTTTATATATTGATGAGGAAACTAATGAAGATAATCAATATGAATTTATAGCTATGCTAAGTTCATTTTATGGAACTAAAACCCTGTTTATTTACGAGGAGGTATTCAGAATTAGTTGTTCAATAACATTCAATATATTTGAGCGAGAAAGAGAGGAGGGAAAAGCTTTGGAGAATGCCATTGTGAGTTGGGGGAGGATGAGAAGGTGAGAATGATTTTATTAATTTTCAGAATTAAAAAATAAATAGCAAAAGGCATAAAATAAAATAATGCATATGTATTATATAATTATTTACATATTTGATTTGGAATATTTTTTTATAACTAAATTGTAGTAATATGCTAAATAAGAGGATCCAACTCTCCAAGTTTATTGGGAAATAAACTTTGAAATTTGATAAAAAAAATTAGTAAATTGAAAAACCTTAATTTACTTTTGCGCAATTTTTGTTCACTTCTGAATTCAAATGGAGTACACAAAGTGTAAGATCCAAAACTAAAGTATATTTTATTCTGAAAAAAAGCTAAACATTTTTATCTTTTATTTAGTTGAATATCTAGAAATAGGAAATAAGAGGGGAAAAAAAAAACAATGAGCAAAATTAAATAAAATTAGTTAAAAAATAAAAAATGTCCATCTGTGTGACATGCAGTCCGCAGTATCCCCCTTTGACAACAAAAATGAAAAAAGCGTATCATCAGCCAAAACAGCATTCATACCAAAGGCAACTGGATTCCGTCATTATTTTTTTTTTTTGAATACATAGGAACCTACAGTTGCTACTTTTGATGAAACGAACCAACACCATTAAACTTAAAAAACTTAATTTCATAGCATAGCATAGCAATTTCACAATTTGCAAATAACAAAATTAAAAATTCAATGAAATTATTCATAATAATGTTAGTTGAAAAAAATGCAATTTTTTTTTTCTAGACTTCCGTTGGTAACCTAAAGTAGTTGAAACAATAGTCTTCGGCTACAAGAAACCAATGACGATGGACCAAAATGCCAGCCCAAGCTTCGCTGAAACTACTTCAAAAAACTTGACTCACATATAACATCCTTCCTCTCATCCTTAGATTGAGTGAAATATGTCCTACGACGGTTCGTCGACATTACCGCCGTTAAAGGTCGCAAGAAATTGCCACCGTTATTGAATTCGATTTTTACGAATGATCCACTTTGCTCCAAAACGACGTTGCTTAGTATAATTTTCGCTACCACAACCCTTTGTAACTTTAATTTTTCCTTTTTCTTTTTTTCATCATTACACTTTAAATGATAAATCTATTTCAGGATGAATCTTATCTCGCCATTACATTTGAAGTGATTGATATTTGGTTAATTAGAATAATATTTGCTGGAATGAAAGCCAATTTTCTATTTTTGTGGGACTACTCCCTACCAAATTTCTGGGACTACTACAAAAAGATGTTGACGGATCTATTGAATACTATATCAAATGATTAATGTTGGCCCAAATTTGTTTAATTAATATAAAAATGAAAAAATCAGTGTGAATTTATTTTACGTTGAAGAAAAATACAATATTCATCAACTCATACACCCCATAACCCGGTAAATCTTTTAAAGAACTCATTAATCGAACGAAAATAAAGATAGAGTCCCATTAATTCTACATGCTACATCACGATACCGGCAACACTTAGTAAGAGGAAAATCCGCCGACTTTAAAAATCGTGAGGGTTCAATTCCCTCTATCCCCAAAAAGTCTATTTGACCCCTAAAATAAGTCATTCAAACATTTGGTATCAAATGGGGAGTGAAATGGAAGGGATAACCTTAAACTAAGTAAATGCACAAACTAGTAATCAAGCACTTCATCTAATATATCTTTGATTTATAACTCTAACTAAAAGTAAATAACTTTGATTTATAACTCTAACTAAAAGTAAATAATTAATATTTCCACTTATTGGAGTGTGGATTGTTGAGCAATTTAGGTTAATTTATGTTAACAAATATACAAATATGATGCTTTGAAATATGTTTCATTTAAGTGCAAATTATCCTCCCATTAGATTACAGTATAGATCTAATAGAAAGTTAATTTTCAATTAAATGTGATTTATTATATATATCTTATATTTTATTCTTTTAATGGCATGAATAACAATAACCACAACGTGAAAAGAAAAGATAAGATAATTGATTAACCTACCAAGTGGTGGTGAGTGGCATGATGAAATAACATTAATAAAAAATTAGTATAAAGTTACGTGTCTGCGTTTGAAATTAATATAATTAATTAACCTACTAAGTGGTGGTGGATAGCATGGTGAAATAACATTAATATAAAATTAGTATAAAGTTATGTGTGTGTGTTGAAATCAAGAATTTAAAATATATAGGACAAGCAACGGCAATGATGAACCCGTTAATCAAATGCATCTTCATCGTCAATTTGTGCAATATACACATATTCCTTAAGTTTCTTTTTCAAATGTACAAAATACATTTTTAGATCTAGAATAATATAGAATATTTACTATATCCAATACAAACTATAAACAGTCAAATATATTTAAATCAAGCTACAATTCCAAGTTTGCAAATAGAAGAAAAAATAGCAGAGTTTGACCAATTGAACTGAATAATATGTAAATTAATTTTTGATGAATTAATTATTAATTTTAGTACAATCATATGAACTCATAATTAACACTTTTTGCCAGTCTTAAGAAAAAATGTATTAGAACTCGGAATTAGATTTCCTTTGTAATTGAAGATAAATATGTTATTTTCAGTTTCAACTAACTAGATTATTATTTGACTGCGACGTGTGGAATATCAAAATTGATATAGTAGGAGGGCCAAACATATAAAACAAAAAGGTAAAAAAAAAAAAAGCAAAAATCCCATTTATTTAATTCCGAGAAACTTCCCAATGTGAAAGTCAACATCACTCTACACATAATTCTCAGTTCTTCTTAATTTTGCCTAATTTTATCTTACAGTACGCAGCAACTCAATCTTCCACTTCTCAGGTAAAAATTCTCATATCTTTGGTAATGGAAGATTTTCATCTTTTACATATGCAATGTTGTAATAAATGTGGAAATTATTGGCTAATCCTCTATATTAGAGTCCCATCTATCCGTTGACTTTTTTCTTATTTTTCGAAAACTTCCCGGGTACAAAATGTCTCAGATCTTTGGTAATGGAAGATTTTAATTTTTTGTACTTATAAAATGTATAAATAAGGAAAATTTTGGCTAATCCTTTCCATCAGAGTCATATCTATCCGTTGACTTTTTTTATCTTTACTAAACTAGTAGTATGTTGTAATTAGTGATTAATTTTTTTCCCAGTATGTAACATATTATTAGTAGATTTGGAGAAAATTCAACAGTAGCTATGTCTGTGAAGAATGTTTTGCCTAATAATCGCTAATTTTTATGGGAAGATCAAGATGGAGAGGATGCTAGCACAAGTTATAGAGTCAATTATATCAAAAGTGGGAGAGTCCTTTTACTCAAAGGTGGTGGAGCAGACTGCAGATAATGCACACAACAGTTTGAAGAGTATAAATGAGTTTGAAGTCAGTTTGAAAACTCTAAAGAAAAGATTGAAGTCGTTGAGTGCTAAGGCATCTGATGTGGAGGATGAAATCAAGAATGCAGAGCTCTCGAGTCGAAAGAAAAGGAAACGAGAAGTTGAGGAATGGTTGGAAGAAGTTAAGTCCATTGAGAATGAAGTTTTTGAGCTGGGGAGGCAATTAGAAACAGATGGCTTTGTTACAAGGTTGATGGATGGAGGAAAAATAGCAAAACTAAACGACGACGTTGAGGGCCTAGTTGAGCAGAGTCGAAATTTTGGAGAACTTGTGCTTGAAGTTTGTGGAACTGAGGGAGAGACATTTTTGACAAATGGGATGGTTGGCGAAGCGTTTAATGATAATTTGGAAAGAGTTTTGGAGCTTTTGGAGACGAGACGAGTATCGAGCATTGGCATTTATGGGATGGGCGGTGTGGGCAAGACGACACTAGCAATGCACATTAACAACAGACTCCTGCAACAATCTCGAGGACCTGTGTTTTGGATTACAGTCTCTCAAGAATTTACTGTTTCGAGTTTACAGGACAAGATAGCTCGTCTCATAGGTATAGACCTTTCGGATGAGGATAATGAAGGTAGAAGAGCATCGAGACTGCATAGAGCCTTATCCAAGATGAAGAATTCAGTACTTATATTAGATGATGTTTGGGAATATATTGATTTTCTGAAGGTTGGATGTCCTGTTTCTGAGGACAGTTGCAGGCTGATTATCACAACACGCTCCTTAAAAGTTTGTCGTCAAATTCATTGCCAGAAAGAAATTGCGGTGAAGAAACTAGGCGAGGACGAGGCATGGAAGTTATTTAGTGAAACGCTAGGAAATGAGGCGGGACTAGGTCCTCAAGTAGAAGAACTTGCCAAATCCGTGGCAAAAATGTGTGATGGTTTGCCCTTAGGAATCATAACTGTGGCTGGAAGCATGAAGGGTGAGAAAGCGATTCATACGTGGAAAAATGCTTTAGGAGAACTAAAGGAACGTGTCGCGAGGCAAGATGACATGGGGGAAGGAGATGAGGTTTTTAAGGTATTGAAATATAGTTTTGATAGGTTGAACATGAGTCATCAACAGAAGCAGAGTAATGAGTTCAACACGTTTCAACGTTGCTTCCTGTATTGTTCATTATATCCGGAAGATTACAAAATACTTAGAAATGATTTGGTCAGAAAATTCATTTCGGAGGGGTTGATGGATCGAAGGAAGAGTAGGAGAGCGCAAATTCACCAAGGCCATACCATATTGGATAAATTGGTGAATGTGTGTTTACTGGAAAGTGGTGTAAATTTTGAAGAATATGTGAAAATGCATGATCTTGTAAGAGGTATGGCACTAATGGTTGGTGAGGGGAGATATATGGTAAGAGCAGGCGACTACTCGTTGAAGGAAATCCCCGACGAAGAAGAGTGGACAGAGGGTCTTGAAAAGGTATCCTTAATGATGAGTGGTATAAGCAGAGTTGAAGATGGAACATCTCCGAATTGTCCTAAGCTCTCAACGTTGGTTTTAGCCGGGAGTCTGTTGCATGTCATCCCAAATTCATTCTTCTCTAAAATGCAATTCCTATGCTCTCTAGATTTGTGTGAAACTGACATAACGATGCTACCAGACTCAATCGGTGAGATGAAGAGCCTCAAGGCCCTGTTCCTCGAGTATTGCTATAAGCTCGAGAACTTGCCCTACTTGGGGAAGTTGAAAGCTTTGAGGGAGCTGAACCTCTCGGCTACGGCCATCAAGGAAGTGCCTCAAGGACTCGAGGAATTACTCAATCTCAAGTTCCTCTCGTTGGATGCAGACGGATTGAAGATGCTGCCACGAGGTTTGTTACTCGAACTCAGACATCTTCAGCATGTGAATATTCCACTTCAGATAGAAGTTCCAATTGAAGAACTGGAGAATCTGATGGAGCTAGAGGAGTTTAGTGGAAGAGTGAAAAATGTGGATGAATTTAATAGTTTTATTACAAGCCGGGTGCATGATACTTGCTACAAAATAGGAGTAGGATTGCTCCCTACTTATCGCCACAAATATTTTGAAGTGTATAATAATGAGTTGATATTGTGTGAAGTCAATCTCAAAGATGAGAAAGTATTAGGGCAAGGCATTGCCTACGTCACAATTCGGAAATGTGAGGGTCTAAGCATCTCTTTTGTGGATGATTTTTCAAGATTAGACAATCCCACATCCCTCAAGAGAGTTAGAATCGAAAGATGTGGAGGAATAGAGTGCATTTCGAGCAGTGATCACGGATCACAATCTAAAATCTCGAATCTTGAACTAATCGAGCTGGTGGAGTTGGAGGATTTTAAGATTTGGTCAAGAAAGATGAAATAGGTGCATCCATTTCTGCACAAGTAGTATTTTCCTCTCTTAGAAGTCTAAATATTAGCAAATGTAAGAAGATGATGAAGCTAGGGCTACCGGTATTGGGAGTTCCCAACCTTGAGTATATTGAAATCGAGGTATGTGAAGAAATGGAGGAGATATTCGAAGACGAAGGAAGAGGTTTTGTCACCCTCCCCAAATTGAAAGAGTTGAGTTTACATGAGCTGCCAAGAGTGACTAGCTTATGCAAGGCAACATTGATTTGCAACTCCATCATGAACATCGAGATTGTCCGATGCCCGAGATTGATGAAGAAACTGCCCGTCCATATGGATGTTCGTCCACCGCCTACTCTGAGAGTGATTAGGGTAGCCGGAGAATGGTGGGAATCGTTGGAGTGGGACAATCCCGATATCCCTCAACTTCTCCATCCCTACCTTCAACTTTTCTGAAGACTGTTTGGTTGTTTCAAGTTTGAATTTAATAGTAAGAATGCACATTATGCAAAGCTTCTTAGGTTGTTTCAATGATTGAAGTAAGAATGCAGAGGTTCTCATCATTCAGTTATAACTTGTTAAGGTGATAGACTAATAGTTATAACCAAATCAATACAAAATAGTAGTTGTAAACAACTCTAACAAGATATTCAATATATTGTTTTGCTACCCATTACATGTTTTCTATCAAGTATTATGCAAAGAAATCCAAACTGTCAAGTTAATTAAGGGGTAAAAATTGTACTTTAATGTAAATATATTGGGAAAAAAATATACTCCAAAAAAAAATAAAAATGAGAAGGTCTCTGATGCGACTTGCTGCATTCCAAGAGACCGGATTCGGATCGGGTTGACACATTGACCTGGTCAATTTTTTTTTTTTAAATTTCAGTGTTTTATTTTTGGCTCCGCCTTCGGCTTCGATTTTACGGATCCGTCTTCGCTCTAATTACTAATATAATGATAATCGACGGACAATAATTTAGATTTTTCTGCTCGCTCCGAGGCCTTCGGTTCCCCTCACTCGAATTTTGACATAAGAAAAAGCGGCAAACAAAAAAAAATAGAGTGGAAAAAAAAATATGGAAATTAAAAAAAAATTTAAAAAAAACTGAAAATTAATTAAAAAAATAATTAAATATTATGACACAAAGAAAACACTGGAAAACATTTATTAGGACACTTCAAAAAGCGTCCTAATAAGTCAGAAAATATAACAAAAAAGAAAATTATAGGCTCGTGCACCCCACGCTCGGTTGCATGGGGTGTGGCAGGTCGCAGTGAAAAAAATTGTCATCCTTAATAAAGTGTTACACTCATATTGTTATATTCCAAATAACAAAGGTTTTGAGCCTTCAAACCCCATCAAATGTGATGATACTTATTGATTTTGTATGTCTTTTATCCTATTCTTGGTCTCTCGAAAAAAAAAAAAAATTAAGATTCAAATAATTGACCATTATTCACTTTCACATTTCTACCACGGCCACAAGATTTAAATTCGCGCGGCGTGAAATTAAACCAAATCATGGTAAATAGACACAATGACGTAAGCATGATGTAATTAAGAAATCAGTTCTCTGTTTCTGCAAAACATAAATTATTCAATTAGGCGATTAGGGCGTAGATTCAAACATACCTCTGAATTTGCTACCATAAAGATAGACATGTTGAAGATTTGCCAATTATGGATTCTGAATATCTCCGGTCGTGAAAGATTGGTTCCCTACTTCTACTGGATTTCTCCTCCTTAAATGAGAAGAGCAATGGAAAATTGAAGAAGCTCGCTTTTTTGAAGAGGTTAGAACATCAATTTGATTGCCTCCTTACATAATCTGGTTAAATTTTGATGGAAGAAGTAAGCTGGGATGATCATACCTCCTTAATTGTTAATGTTCGCGGCTCTTGCTGTTTAGCTTTCCAGAACTGAAGTCCCAGACACAAAGTGTGCTCCTGCCCACCAACTGTTTGATAAAATTATTCTTTTAAAAATAGTGGGAGTGGAGCCTCTAAGTTTTTCCTTATTATTCTACTTAACTTTCTTTTATGTCTATTATATTTGCCATTGAAAATAAACATCACTCCAAATTATGATAGCATCACTTGAGATTTCATCATTAAAATTTTTATTCTTTCCCCATCCTATCTAAACAGTTCTCCCCTCATGCTTATATATACATTACTTAAATTCTCTTATCAACTAAAGTAGCTTTTGCTAAGATAAACAAATTAAAGTAGTGGAGACCAATCTTGTCAATAATGCTTGAGGAAAGTGGATGACTCTTTTATGGTTCAATCTTCATCACCAATAAAGCTTGAGCAAAGTAGATGGCTATCTTTTATTCTTTCTTTTGTTTTCACTAATAACTTTTGAAACCAACTCTCATTTTCATCTTTTCCATCATTCACACATACCTAATAATAGTAGAGGTATCAGAATACCAAGCCAAGCCGCCCGGCCTGAGCCAGTCTCAGGCAGGGTCGGGCCAGCAACGATCTTTCTCGGGCCACAAAACATACAATCTGAGCCCGAAGCCTAAAATACGAATTATAATCTGAGTCCGCTCCGGCCATTTACGGGTCAGGCCATATTTGACAGTTCTGGTCTAGACCATGTGTTACACATGGCAATGTTTACTATAACACACCAAAATCCAAGCACAAATTCCATTATCCTCTCTTTCAAACAAAAATGGAAACCTCTTCCTTCTCTTTTTATCTTGTGCTTATAATATTAAACATCCTCACACTCACCTCATGCACAACAGTTATCAATTCAACGACCGATAAAGATGCACTACTCGCCTTCAAAAACGGCATTGTATCTGACCCTTATGGTGTATTCAGCGATTGGTCCACCAACACTTCCATCTGTTCGTGGAACGGTGTCTCCTGCAGCCTCAAACACCACCGTGTCACGGCCCTCAATCTCTCGAACTCCGAGCTCGGGGGTAACCTGGCTTCACATCTCGGAAACTTAACGTTTCTACAATCTCTAGACATTAGTTTCAACTATTTCACTGGCTCCATACCCTCTGAGCTCTCTAACCTGCGCCGTTTGAAGGTGATAAACGCGGCAGCTAACAACCTCACCGGAGAAATACCGTCGTGGTTCGGAGCCTTATCTCAACTTCAACGTATAGTTCTGAAAAATAACAGCTTCTCAGCGAGAATTCCGAGTGGTATCTTCACCAACATGTCTTCATTGATAGAAATTGATGTCAGATATAATAAGCTATCGGGGGAGCTCCCGACTGACACATGTCGTGATACTCCCGAACTCAGACGAATCTGTCTCACTGGAAATCAACTTTCTGGCCAAATTCCGGCTAGCATATACAACTGCGGAAAGCTGGAGGATCTGTTCTTGGGCAGGAACCAATTTACTGGCAAAATACCAAGTGAAATCGGGAATCTGACCATGCTTACGAGGTTATTGATGTTTTCGAATAATCTAGAAGGTATGATCTCTTCTAAATTGTATCCATAATTCATTAACACTTCTCTTATAAAGATAATTAAGGATTTGATTGTTTCACCTAACAGGAGAAATTCCATCTTCCGTCTTCAACATTTCTTCTCTGGAATATCTGGACCTTATCGACAACCGTTTGTCTGGAAATATTCCGGCCTTCGGCAATTTACCTATACTTAAAAATTTGTATCTTAGACAGAATAATTTGACAGGTATATATCTTAGCCATTCTCAGAGTATCTATTTGATAATATTTTAATAGTCTATGTTGGAATATTCTGTTTTGGTTGTATGTTGTATTAAATTTTAATTTACAGGTGACATACCAAGAGAAATTGGACATCTCACCTCCTTGATAGAACTTGTATTTTCTTTCAACAACTTGACAGGTATGATCAACGCTTCTTTAAATTAATTACAAAATCAGTTTGTCACAACAAACTGTGGTCTTGTTGTATCCTTCTTTTCTATCAAATAAATAGAAAACTAAATAAATCTATACCTATTATAAAAGAGCGGTTTCTTACAAAATTTGATTTGTCTAGTATTATCCCTATTAAAACTTTTAATTTAAGGATAATTATCTAATATACATATTAGATTTAGGAGAAACTTAAAATCTGTATTTATCATTAGTATATATCTCAATTATTTGAATAAGTTTTTATCTTCAAATATTTCTCTATTGATAAATTAATTATGTAAAATAAGTGGTTATACGTGCAGCGCACTTACATCTCCGCTAGTATATATACATACATATTTGAATTTACTAAACCATCCTTAGATATTTTCTTTTGAGTTTCACAACACACGCACACATGACCCAAACCCCCGACTTTAAGGTTGGAGGGGAAGTGTCTTATCAACTGAGCTGTCTTTCGCTTTCAACTATCCTTAAAATTTAATCTCGATACCATTATGCAACTCAGGTCACATACCAAAAGAACTTGGGAATCTTACTGCACTGGGAATGTTAGACCTTTCTAATAACAAGTTGGCAGGTATGTCTATAATCTTGTAAATATAATATATCACCATGAAATTGTTATAAATATATTTAGTGCAGAATACAAACCAATTTTCATAACATATTACATGAATTTCCTACATTAGTAAAATTTAAATTTTTAGTAAAGATTTTGGTCAATTGCTTTACTACATTGCTCTATGGTAGGTGAATTGCCAGAAGAGCTAGGCAATCTTGTTTATCTTGAGGAATTTGCAGCATCCTTCAATGATTTCTTATCTGGTCCAATCCCCTCTTCCATTTTCAATATATCAACTTTGGAAACCTTATCTCTTCAACAGAATCAGTTTTCTGGTACACTTCCTTCAAACATGGGGCTCTCACTTCCAAATCTTGAAAAGCTTTATTTATTTTTCAACAGACTTAGTGGTGAAATTCCAACCTCCATCACCAATGCTTCTAATCTTATTACGTTAGAATTGAACAGAAACTCATTCACTGGCTCCATCCCCGACTTTGGTAGTTTAAGACTCCTTCAAACGCTTCGACTTTGGGAAAATAATCTGACCGGAGCAGAATCTCTGGATCAGGAACTGAGATTTCTCTCTTCCTTAACCAACTGTCGAGATTTGGAGAACTTGGAAATATCAGACAATCCATTGATGAATGGAATCCTCCCACCTTCCATAGGGAATCTATCTACTTCTCTCGTCACCTTTTTAGCATCTAACTGCAGCATTCAAGGCGTTATTCCTTCAGATATTGGAAAATTAACCAATTTGCAAATGTTGGACTTATCCATGAATCAACTAGAGGGAATCATCCCGACAACAATGGGGAATCTGAAGCAACTCGGAGTGTTATATTTGTATGATAACCAGCTGCACGGCTATATTCCTCGTGATCTTTGCCATATGAGTAAATTGATGAACTTGAATTTGAGTGGTAATATGCTGACAGGTTCCGTACCTGAATGCTTCGGTGAACTTACTTCGTTAAGAGAAGTCTCATTTGGATCAAACAAACTCAGTTCCACACTTCCGGCAAACTTCTTCAATCTGAAGGACCTCATAACTCTAGACTTGTCGTCAAACTATTTGAGCGGTCATCTTTCAGATCAGATTGGAAGATTGAAGGCTGTGAACTGGCTAAGTTTATCCTCTAACAAGTTTTCTGGGAATATTCCGACCTCAATTGATGGATGCATATCATTGGAATTCTTGTATTTATCGAATAACATGTTCAATGGCTCCATTCCACAGACACTTGGGGAAGTCAGAGGCTTGGCGAAATTGGATCTTTCCAATAATAATCTTTCTGGCTTAATACCAACGTCGTTGGAAAAGCTCGATCTTCAACTGTTGAATGCTTCTTACAACAAATTGGAAGGGAAGATTCCGGAGGAGGGCTGCTTTGCTAGACTGGATGCTCTGTCATTTCTTAACAACTCTGCTCTCTGCGGCACAACAAGGTTTCAAGTGCCGCCCTGCCCGCATACTCATGGAACATCGAGTGCAATCCGCGTTGCTGCAATGATGAAATATGTTGTGCCTGCCTTCATTGCAGTTATGGTTGTTGTAGTTGGCATTATTTTCTTCATGAGGAGACGTAAGCCCAAAGAGCTACTTCCTAAAACTGATTACTCATCAGTTGGTGTTGGTTGGAAGATAATTTCAGAGAGAGAACTCAAGCAAGGCGCGAATTCTTTTAGTGAGACAAATCTTCTTGGAAGAGGAGGCATCGGTTCAGTGTTCAAAGCAACGCTGGCTGATGGAATGGATGTTGCGGTGAAAGTGTTTGATTTGCAATTGGAAGGAGCCACCAAGAGCTTTGAGACTGAGAGTCATATTTTGAGTACTATTCGACATAGGAACTTAGTCAAGATTATTGGCTGTTGCAGTAACCCTGAATTCAAAGCCTTGATTCTTGCATACATGCCGAATGGGAGCTTGGAAAAATGGTTGCACTCGGATAAATATTTTTTGGATTTAGTGCAGAGAGTGAAGATAGCAACAGATGTGGCGTTAGCATTGGAATATCTTCATCATGGCCATACATTTACAGTTGTTCATTGCGATATAAAGCCAAACAATGTGTTGCTCGATGCAGATATGACTGCTCATGTTGGCGATTTTGGTGTTTCAAAGCTCTTCGACAATGGTGAGGCTGCAGTTCATACTAGAAACATGGCAACTATCGGTTACGCAGCACCAGGTAATGCTCAATTCTCATTCTCACTATATTAGAGCAATTTAAAACCGGGCTGGTTGGACCGGTTTAACTGAAAACCGGGGCTACAACCGGACTAGGTTTAGCTGGTTCAACCATATAAGAGTCTGATCTTTAAAACATTGGTTTTGAGTAATTGACTGTTTATTAAATGATCAATCATGAACATGTGTGCTACAAGCAGAGTTTGGATCGGAAGGGAAGATATCGACAAGTGGGGATGTATATAGTTTCGGGATATTGTTGTTGGAGATGTTTACAAGCAAGAAGCCAACGGATGAAATGTTCGATGGTGAAATGAGTATAAAGGAGTGGGTGGAAAAAGCACTACGAAAAAATGCCATAACAAAAATTGTGGCTTCTGGTTTACTATCTGGAGAAGATCCAAATTTCTCTGCAAATTTAGATTGTGTCACGTCTATTTTTGATTTGGCAATGAAATGTTTAGCCTTTTCGCTTGACGAAAGAAAAAACATGATGCAAGTTGTAGCTACTCTGCAGAAGATCAAAGCCAAAATTCCTGCAGTTGAAGAGATGAAGAAGAAGCTAAGATCGAAGTAATGGATTAGATGATACTTATAGTGGTAAATAATATTTAGTGAGATTATAATTTGTCATTTCAATACTCTGTTTTTTCACTTGCAGCATTCTTTTCCCATTTGGAAAGAGGTGTTTTTTTAGGCTGCGTTTACTTTGATGGAAAATTTTCCATTAAATGATGGATAAAAAAAGATAGAAAATATTAACATTTCCATCATTTTCTTATTACATGCTTATTAGGATGGAAAAGAAAATTATCAAATGGCTCCCTCACCCCTTCCCAATTTTTATGTCTTTTATTCATTGGAAAATATTTTCACATCAAAAGCTAAGGATAATATTATCCAACATTGAGAGAAAAATTGTGAAAAATTGCTGCCCGAGAAAAATTTCCAACATGCCCGGAGAAAATTTTTCATTATAGAAAATATGTGAAAAGGATGGAAAAGGGGTGAAAATTTTCCTTTTCCACCCTTTTCCATCAAAATAAATGCACCTTTAGAGAAGAATTCTTCTACTAAATCGCATTTCTTACCACAAGTATCGTAGTTTAGTTGGTATTTTTGAGATCCAAGTACGATGTGTTGCATTTTGCAGATAAATAATCATATTGCACAGAGAAAAAAATATAAATTATATATGTTACTATGTTGTTTATAGTTTATGTTGGAAAAGACACATTCTTTGAGACTCATTGAAATTGTCATGTTATTGTTCGATACGAAGATTAAGAATAAGAGTAAAAGATACAAAGTGGGTAGGTCCCATCACTTTTGAAGAATTTTGAATAGTTAAAATCATATAATTAGTTTATTATAATAATTTTGATAAAGTGTTAATATTATTTTAATTTTGATAAAGTGTAAACATTAATAAACGTAAATGAATTAACAAAATTACCATACAACATGGTTCAATCTAAAATAATACGCCTATATAACATAAGTTGTAAATACGACGAATTTTAGTTATAAGGCACCAAATTGAGAATTTAAATGAACTTTTACATAAGAAAAAAAGAAAAAAGAAAACATATTCAAAGATAGAATAAAATATATAAATAATATACATACATATCCGAAAGAAAACAAGTATGATAAAAAAGTAGTCTTGTTATGATAGGCCCCATTTGAATAGTATCATGAAATAAAAATTGGTGACTAAGCCACTAATTCATCCACTATACAAATGGGCCACTGCCAGATAATAAAGATGCGCATAATATTATCGCGCTTAATTTGGTTAGAGTAATTTTAAACGCAGCCTCCAAATTACTCAACACAGCCTCCTAATTAAAATTAAAATTAAAAATAAAATAAATAGTAAATATACTATTAAGCCTTCACAGCTCCCAATTTAAAGATTTTAAAAGTGTGTTTATTTGGAGGTAAAAGGAGGTAAAAAAAAATATAATATTATTTTACTCCCTTATATCTTGTTTGGTTGCAATTTAAGAAAAACTCAGACAGGAGTATAAATTTTCGGCCAACCCCTTTTATCTTGCCCGGAGTATAAATTTATACCTCCTATGTGTTCTAGATATTTCCTCCATTATCCATCAATTTCATCTCAAGTGAACAAGATATAAACATTGTGCCCCCCTTGAGAGTATAAATAAGTATATTATCTCTCAAACCAAACAAGATATAAAACTTGTGGTCCCCACAATAAAGTATAAATTAATAATATTATTCCTCCATTTAGAGGTATAAATTTATATTCCCAAGTGAACACAACCTAATTATATAAATATTTTACTCTTCTTCCGTAATTCCAATATGCAACGAAGAAATAGTCCATTGAGTGTTCATCGTGTGGATCCCTCACCGACACCTCTCCCTCTCCCTCTTTTCTTCTTCTTCCCCCTCTCTCTCTCTCTCTCTCTCTCTCTCTCTCTCTCTCTCAAGTGTCCCGATTTTCCCATCTTCTTCCTCACCTCTGTGATTTCGGGGTGATTGCGGCTACTGTCCATATTCCCCAATTGATTAATTTAGAGTTATTTTGTAAGAGAGAGGTGAATGGATTAGGCGTGCTACTACACCTTCATTATTATATAGCGACATAGAATAACCAGTAGGAAATCCATTCCCCATTACACCAAAGCAATCACATCCCTTCAAAGGTGGAAAAGAAGATGGGGAAATCCGGATGACTAGAGAGAGAGAAGAAGATAGGCGCGAGGGGAGTCACGATGAACACTCAACGGAGGGTTTTGCCGAAATTAAAAGAAAATAAAAATTATGGAGACTGGTTCTACGTATGAAAGGCTATGGTTATAATAGTAAATTTATAAATTTTTATTATTATTTTAAAATTAGGGGCTATATGGAGTAATTTGGGAGTTGTATTTAAAATTACCCATTTGGTTATTCTTGTTGCACTTGTTGCACGTCCCCCATACAGTGGCTATCCCAGATTTTAAATTTGTGACTGCGAAATGTTGAAGTATGAAACCTCTAGAATTAGTTAGAGGGCTTTTTTTAGGTTGAGAATTAAGAAGAAAATAATTAAGGGAAAAAGGTGTGTTTAGTGAAGTTATTAAAGTGAAATAAAGTAGGTAGAGAGAGTATGAACAGTAAAATAAAGTAGATAAAATAGTAAAATAAAGTGGGAAAAAGAGAGAGTGAATAGGAAATGACACAGAAAATGAGTTGAATAATAGAATGAAAGATGTAAATTGGACTTGGTTAACATTTTAATTGCATCCTAACTCACCGATGAAAGGTACCTTTAATTATTTCCGGAAAATTAAACAGGATAAGAATAACGGATTAGAAAAAAAAAATACTACTACATGATAAGAGTAACGGAACAGAGGAAGTACCATTTTTAGGCTCCCTTTTAGTTTTAGTCTCAATTTTTTAAAAAAAGTTAGGCTTATGCATGTTTTTATTGGATTTTATCTATGTTGAGCTTATTTGTTTGGTATACAATAATTAATATTTGATAAATCCTTTTTAATTATTAATACTACTACTTCTTTTTAATTTTTAATTTTTTTTTTATTTTGTATTATTTTAATTTTGGGGGTTCAGCTGGACCCCCTTGCTCCATGCACGCTAGTGGACCCGCTACCGTGAAGGGTTTTTCACCGACACCCCCTTAGTCTTTTCATATTAGTTCGTAGATAGTAACATATCAGCAGATAAATATTATCCAAATTATGCAAAAATTGTATTCGTACATGATAAAGCAAATTCACATAAAGGAAAAGCTAATATAATGGGAAACAAAAGCTACGCACTAAATAAAGGCAAATACTGCTCGATTATAACAAAAAAATAATTGCTCTCTCTCAACAAAATACGTCATACCTTAATTCAACAACTAATTACATATTATTCATTATATATTTATAGGGAATAATCAACGTGAGAGTATCACACTGTCAATTAATGAATATTTTAGAAGAAAAAATAAATTCAAGAACATATAAAATAATCAGGGTTAGGGCGTAAACGTCATCTTGATCAGAGCTGCTAATGCTAGCACAATGGTTCTTAAATCTTAAAAAAATAAAATAAAATGCAGCATCTAACAACCGTGATAAGGACTCTTTCGCCTCTCGAAATAGAATAATGCTAACTTTGGAGAAAGCAATGTGTAGGACACCCTCCCTCCTCACTCATTTCTCTCCCTCCACACACACACAAACATAGTTGAGTTCAAATATAATTTAAAGGAAGTTATATAGTTCGTCTAAATGGTTAATTAGAGTTCTAGAATTTAGAGTCAGCGTATACTTCCATTCATCTTGACAAGGTACTGTTTGGTACGCTAATTAAGCAAAAATATTAAAAAATATATGTCTTATCACTTTTGAAAAGTTAACTATTTCTTTAAAAAAAAAGGTGCCAAGATAAATAGGACAATCTAATAATTAATAAAATGGTATCAAAATGGTAGATATAAGATAAAAACTTTACTACCAAGAGGATGGAAAAAGAAAGAGTCAGTCGGATCACAATTAATATATAAAAGCAAAACTTGAATAACACCATGAAGTTGGACGTAATGAGGGGATAATTAGAGGTAATACTTAAAGAATAATTAAAATTAAAATTTAATTTATTTATATCTAGAATTTATTAATCTTCATAAAAAGTAAGTTTGTTTCCACTTTATTAAAAAACATTTTAATTATAAGTAATACTCCTAACCAACAAGATAATTAGAGGTAATACTTAAAGAATAATTAAAATTAAAATTTAATTTATTTATATCTAGAATTTATTAATCTTCATAAAAAGTAAGTTTGTTTCCACTTTATTAAAAAACATTTTAATTATAAATAATACTCCTAACCAACAACCATAACCATTTTTTTTAATATTTTATTCTCAATTCATTTCATTTAATTAAACCTCCTTATTACACATAAACTATTTCCTTATTTGAAACCAAGACCCTACTATTGAAACATCTATTAACAAAAAGCGAGACTTTACAATCTGAACGGAGAGAGTACTTTATATGTTTTTGTGAATGCGCACCTCGTATCAATTAGGATCAATAATTTGTTAATGATATGATTAAATAAGAAGGTATGATTTGTAAAACAAAAGGTGTGAGAACATCCAAATAGGACGCACCACCGACACTGTTGCGATTGGCGACGGTAACTATCGATATGAAAAGCATGCATATTATATCATTATATTGGATTGTACGAGACCGGTCTTCAAATGATTACCTACACTCATATATAGTTCCAATGAAAATATTTTCACATGCAATGAAAAGTATCTTTTAATTGTCATATCGTCTATATCCCTTATCCAAAACGAATGTTCTAATATTGTGGGGCTCGTTTGGCAAGCGTGATTAAGGTGTATAATATGTCTGTAATATTTTAATATGTTGCTTGGTATGAAGTATACTGTACATTATAAAATTTAGGCCTGTATGAATTATATTCATTTTTGTTGTTGCATATATTAATACTGCAATTAATTATAACACTAATTTACCATAATTGTTATTTTATTGCAGAGAATTTAATACTTCATACCAAACGGAATATTAATTTTTTACATGTATAAGACATTTGAATCAAACATATCACGTTTTATCCTATACTCCATAACAAACGAGCCACATATCCTATCCCTTCATTTCTTTTGTTCTTACGGTAAAAAATACTTATTAATAAAAACAATTATAGCAACTTTCGGTAATATTTGGTTAATTCACTAGATATAATACTCCCTCCGTCCCGCTCATTTTGTCTCCTTACTATTGGGCACGGAGATTAAGGAAAGTTATTTGTTTAATAAATTAGTGGATGAGATTGGAAAGAGATGAGGGAGAAACTCTTATAACCACTCATTATGTCTATATTTGGATGTAGACAAAATGAGTGGGACGTCCATTTAAGGAAAGGGAGACAAAATGAGCGCGACAGAGGGAGTATTAAATAAGAAAAAAGTAATTCAAATAAAATTTGTCGTTGATTAGATTTTACTAAGGGAGGTCAAGAGACTCATAAAGATATTACGATAAAATATCATGAAATTAAGAATCGTACTGAGTCTATTCAACCAAACACTTCTAAGAAACTATTTTAATCAAGTACAATTCAATTGCGCCAAACACCCCAAAACCTACTTTCCATGCGCAAAAAAAAAAAAAAAAAAAAAAAATCAAGTACACACACCTGCAACATCAATATGAGAAAACAATCATGGTTCCAAACACTTCTAATTCCACACATTATTGAATACTAGTAGTAATTAACTTACAAAAGAGCAAATAAAAGGCAGCTAGCGAAAACGGAGCGGGTATTTGGGTTGACCGTTGGCCGTGAAAATACCAAAATGCCTCTCATAGGCCGGGCCGGGCTTCAGATTCTCATCATACATAGCAAATATGTATGTCTCTATGGGCTGGCCCGGATTTCTCGGCGTCCCTGTCTTTACAATCCTCATCAAATTATTGTTATAAATCCTCGCGTTTTCAACTGTGTTAACGGGCCCATCGTTAAGCCCGTTTGGATCCTTCCCTCCTCCTTTCGACGGCTGACCGGTCTCCGACACCACCTTCTTCGGCGGCGGCTTGGTGCCGCGGCCGGTGGCTGTTATTGATAACAACGGCGACGATGCGGCGAGGATCCTTTCAATGGCGACGTCGACGGCGTCGAGCATCGCGTAGAAGAGGTTATCGTAGTAGACGCCGCCGACGACGATGCCGCTGTTGGGTTGGAGCAGCGCGTAGGAGAGGTTGATATTCTTCATATCGTTAATGTAAGCAAAATAAGGATAAATATTTACTAAAATCGGCGCGTTTGTGTCGCTCAGAAACTCGAGAATTGGCCTAATGTACCAATTTACGCTGCATTTGAATTCTCCCGATTGCGGCGGGTACGAGGTGTTGAGGAGATCGGTTTTGATGGAGGTGGAGATTTTGATCTGGCCGGCGCGGCCGGCGGCGCGGACGGCGCGGTAGAGGTTCTGCATGGCGGGGAGGACGTAGGGCCCGAACTGCGACGCCGGATCGATCTCGTTGCCGACGGAGATGTAGCGGAATGTCACATTGGGGAAGCGGAGGACGTTGCGGCGGAGCCAGGCGGTGGCGGCCTCGGGGCAGTTGGCGAGATCGAGGAGGTCGTCCGGCGGGACGCCGAGCATGAGGCGGATGCCGGTGTTGGCGAGGGACCGGAGAGTCGGGGGATGGGGTTCGTAGAGACGCATCCGATGGATGTTGGTTTGTTGGTAGAGAGCTACGGTTCGAGATGCGCTTGGTATATTGTTCGCTACTCTTCCGAAGCAAACACCGACTTGAGCAACTGTATAATTTAAGAACAATAGTGTAATATTAGTACGAGAAATCGTTAAATCTCATGTATTTTACTATATAAATAAGGACACTAGTGAAATATTAGTATGAGAAATTGTTATATCTCACATTTTACTACTATGAGTGCATGAAAATGTTTGATGTATTGGATGATCTTGTATAAATGCATTCATGCAATATAAATTCCTAAAAGAATTTGCCGAATTTTCTCCGACATTCTATTGAAGTGCACAATCATGTGTAAAATTGACCACCGAATAGATTAAAATTAAAAGATTGAGAGTTTCCGCCATTTTTTTTTTGGAATAACTCAATGATGTCATTTAATTTAATATTATAAATTTTACACCTGTGTTGTTTAAAGTGCGCGTAAACATGAAAATTTGATTGGACACGTCAAAATTTGCCTCATTCTTTAGTGTTACTACTTTAAAAGTTGTGTTGTCATCAAAACGTATAAAATAATGTTGCAATTGTAAAATGACTTAAATATATATTATGGTTTTTTTTAAATATAAGTGGTTGATATAAACTAATGTGAGGAAACAGCACAAAATATGTGATGAAATAAATAAATAGAGAGAGAAAGAGCATATGAACCTGTGAAATGAAGAGAGGTGATAATGAGAAGGCCAAATAGAAGCATTGTAAGTTTGAAGTGATTTGCGGTTGTAGCCATAGTGAAGAGAAATAATATAAACTACACAATTAATCTATCAAAAAACTTCATTTTATAGTGATCCTTCGACTTTCGAGAGGACATAACGGTAAAATATCAGTGTATTTTGAATATAAATAGATTATCTGCATTTCCTTTAAAAAAGATAAAGATAAAGAAATTCTGATACTGGCCCGCTAATTATTCCTCTCCGACGTGAGAAAAATTGGAAGAAGTTCATTCAATTAACAAACTTTGTACATCTTTAGCACTTCCCAAACTTTGTCAAAAAAGCAATGCCAATTATTACTCTGTCCATCTTATTTAATATGATTCTCATATAGAGATATGGTGATTATGTTCATAAATCCTACTCACTTCGTCCACGATAAATATGGACCAGAATGAGTGAGACAAGTTTAAGAATGATGGAGAGTGGTGAAAGTAGATATGTTAATTTTAGTGGAATGAAGGAGTGTGGGTGGGAATGGGGAAGGTAAATGTATTAACTTTAATGGTTTTTTGGTAAATAAAGAGATATTGAAGGAACAAAGAGTAATATATTAAGTGGGGTCATATCCATTTACGGCCACCCTTATCGTTGACAACCAAAAAAGGAAATCGGACAACAGTTATCGTAGATGGATGGAGTAATTGTTTACCTAATAGTTTCATTGTTGAAAAATCATATACTTCAAAATTACTCCATTCGTATACCTAAATTTCTTTCTTGGCCCATCCTTTATAAACATGTCTTTTTCTGCTTCTTTTTTTTTAATTAATAAAATTCTTTCTCAACTAACAAATCATGAGACTCCTTTTCTATTTATAATAATTTTTTATTACAATTAATTTTTAAAATCTGTGCCATTATAGGGTCGGCATATTTATGGGATACAAAGGGAGTACGTAATTTGTAAAGCATATTCGAGATGCTAGCTTTTTTTTTAATAATTGTTAGAAGGAATCTTTATTGTGTACAGTACTGATGCAAATAATTTTAGGTGGTTTAGTCTATGTGAAGTCCATTAAGATTTGTCAATTGCGAAAAAGAGAATTAGTTATTCAATTAGTGCACACTATACTGCTGGAAATGTGTGCTCAGGTTGGCAACTTGGTATATGTGTAAAGTCTTTCTGTATTAATTATTATGAGCTTTTCTTTATCTTTAATTAATCTATCCAGAACTTAAAAGCAAACACATGATGCTCGTTGAGATTATTTTAATAGCAGAAGTCTTAAATAAAGAAAAATAAAGAAAAGGTTTATTTTTGAATTAAAATAAAGAAAAAGTTACAAATAATATATGTTAAAAGTCATGGTCTTTGTATAGATATTGTTACAATTGTACGTTCTTTTAGGAAATTACTTGATGTGTACTATAATATTAAATAAATCGCTACACCATCATATATGTGAGACTTCTATATTATAAAAAAATGTGACTACTACACCATCATACAAGATAGACTACTACACCGTATGTACGCGAAATTGAATCCAAAATCTTTCACTAAGGAAAGACTTGTGATGTATTAGCTAACCACTTAACTAGGTTTTATCGGCGTTTTTTAGGAAATAACAATTGTTCGTAAATTTGGGTTTTACTCTTATCAATCTTTCTCTTATGATTTGGATTGTAGGTCGAAAAGAAGGAAAGAGAGGACTCAATGGTGGTTGTGGGTCTGCATAACAACAATTTGGATAAATTTCCATTTTGCTAACCCATGTAGTTGTTGTAGATAAAATTTGTACAAGTTTTATTTGAGATTTTCTAGTAACCTTCTTTATTTTTTCGCTAGGTAACCCTGAATTTAGATTAATTGAATATTTCCCCCATCCTTTAAACCATTCTCAGAATATGAGCATTGAACGGTGTTGATGGGTTCGTGTGTTCTTTTTTTTTTTTTTTTTTTTTTGGAAAAGGATCTGTTTGATTAAAATAATCCAAAAAAAAAAAATAGTGGGTCAGTATCAAAATTTCATTTTTTTAAAGGAAGTGGAGATAATCTATTATATTCAAAATACACTGATTTTTTTTCCCGTTGTGTGTCCTCTCCAGAGTCAAATAATCACTATAAAAAGAAGTACTATTTGACAGCTAAACTCTGTAGCGAGCGTATTATTATTGTCTCTCTTCTCGATGGCTACCACCGCAAATCACTTCAAACTTACAATACTTCTATTCGGCCTGCTCATTATCACCTCTCTTCATTTCACAGGTCCATGTGCTCTCTCTCTCTCTCTCTCTCTCTCTCTCTCTCTCTCTCTCTCTATATATATATATATATATATATATATATATAATTTCATTACATATTTTGTGCTGTTTCCTCTATTATCTTTTCATATTACATTATATATTCAATTTAACCACAATTTGTAAGTCATTTTACAATTACAACATGATTTTATAGTCATTTTAATGACATAATTTAGGTATTCCAAAAAAATTTGGCGGAAACTCTCAATCTTCTCACAGTCTAGTTGTGCACGTAGAATGTACACGTTGAACTATTTCAATAGGACGTCGGAGAAAATCCACCAAATTCTTTGAATTAGAAATAATCTTTTTTCTCAACTTGAAATTTAAACGTATAGACTGAATCCACGCCACATAAGATCTAATTACTATACATTGCATAATTGCAAATTGAGAAGATGTTGCAACTTTTAAGACAATTAATCCTATATTTACTCTATAATATATACACAAATCATGTATATATATATATATATATATATATATATATATATATATCATCCAATACACCCAACGTTTATTAATTGGCACGCACTATTAATAATAAAATAGAGTAGAGCGTTTTTTTTAGAACTGTAACTTTTGCCGTTTTCCAATATCAGGGCAAAATTTTGTCAAAATTAAAAGCCTGCAAAAATTTAGCCTATTATTAAAAAATTGTACTCCTCCCGGATGTCCTGTTTCATCTCTTATTTGTGTTCATCAAATGATGTCCTGTTTCGTTACTTTTACCAATATACCCTCGTTAATTTATTAAAATCATTATTCCTTGTCATTGATGACCCCACCCCACATCAACTTTAATTCTACTTTTTTTTGTTATCCCAACAACTTTAATCCTACTTTTTGATCAATTCCACATCTTTTTTGTCATTACTACTATTTTTTTGTCAATATTTCACTACCCCTACTGCCCACTCAAAATAACTTTATCAACTTTCTTAATCTTCGTGTCGGACACCAAATGGAGCATCATTTCGTGAACCGTTGAAATAAAAGTTACAATGCTAAAACAACTCTCTACTCTGGTAAAATAGAAGATGTAACGACGCGATACATTCTCATAATGACATTACACTATTGTACTTAAATTATGCAGCTGGTCAAGTAGGTGTTTGCTTCGGAAGGGTAGCAAACAACCTACCAAGCGCAGCTCGAACTGTAGCTCTCTACCAACAAACCAACATCCGTCGGATGCGTCTCTACGAACCCCACCCCCCGACTCTCCGGTCCCTCGCCAACACCGGCATCCGCCTCATGCTCGGCGTTCCGCCCGAAGACCTCCCCGATCTCGCCAACTGCCCCGACGCCGCCACCGCCTGGCTCCGCGTCAACGTCCTCCGCTTCCCCAACGTCACATTCCGCTACATCTCCGTCGGCAACGAGATCGAGCCGGCGTCGCCGTCCGGGCCCTACGTCCTCCCCGCCATGCAGAACCTCTACCGCGCCGTCCGCGCCGCCGGCCGTTCCGCCCAGATTAAAATCTCCACCTCCATCAAAACTGATCTCCTCAACACCTCGTACCCGCCGCAATCGGGAGAATTCAAATGCAGCGTAAATTGGTATATTAGGCCAATTCTCGAGTTTCTGAGCGACACAAACGCGCCGATTTTAGTAAATATTTATCCTTATTTTGCTTACATTAACGATATGAAGAATATCAACCTCTCCTTCGCGCTGCTCCAACCCAACAGCGGCGTCGTCGCCGGCGGCGTCTACTACGACAACCTCTTCTACGCGATGCTCGACGCCGTCGACGCCGCTACTGAAAGGATCCTCGCCGCATCGTCGCCGTTGTTATCAATAACAGCCACCGGCGGAGGCGGCAAAAAGCCGCCGCCGAAGAAGGTGGTGTCGGAGACCGGACATCCGTCAAAAGGAGGAGGGAGGGATCCAAACGGGATTAACGATGGGCCCGTTAACACAGTTGAAAACGCGAGGATTTATAACAATAATTTGGTGAGAGTTGTGAAGACGGGGACGCCGAGAAATCCGGGCCAGCCCATAGAGACATACATATTTGCTATGTATGATGAGAATCTGAAGCCCGGCCCGGCCTATGAGAGGCATTTTGGGATTTTTACCCCCAATGGGCAGCCCAAATACCGGCTCCGTTTCCGCTAACTGCCTTAGTTTTCTTAAATTGTTGCTCTTTTGTAAGTTATTACTTTTTGATTATGTGTGGAAATAATTTTTAGGAATGTTTGAAAGCATGGTTGTGTCGATGTGTTGGAACAAGATTGTTATCTCATATTTGATGTTGCAAGTGTGTACTAGATTATTTGTTTTGAAAGCCAAATATATGCATTTTATAATTTTTATACACTTGTTTCTGTGTATTCCCTCCGGTCACGATAAGTATGATTCGGAGGGAATTACACATGTTTTAAGAAATAAAAAAGAGTGGACGAGAGCGGGGAAAACACATATGTTAATTTTAACGGAATAAAGGAGAATAGCGTGATCCCATATTTATATAGGAGTTAGTCTCTTGTGCAACCGGTCTCACACTGTGAGATCGGCGCGTGGCGCGTGCACTGCACGCGCCCAATTTTTTTTTTTTTACAATAAGCCATATGCACATCACCATATATTTATATGCACTACACTTTATGTTGATATGCACACTGAAGAGTATCGATATGCACTGGAAAAAGTCGGTGCATATCGATACTCTCCAAAAGAAAAGTCAACGGTTGACCGGATCAACCCGAATCTGGACCGGGTCAACCCAATGTCACAGTGTGAGTCTGTGAGACCGGTTGCACAAGAGAATTTGCCTTTATATAGTGTGAAGGTCAAACTCTTATAGTAATATAATGATTTATTTGACATTATATATACCGCATTGTAATAAGAAAAAACATTTGTACGTGGATTTTGATTTTATCCTTATCCCTTTTATGGTGGAAAGAGAAATCACTTCGAGTCTTCAATCTAACGGACATAGGTTTGCATGGATACCAACAATTTTGGATTAAAATCTATTTTACTAACTATTATAGTTGTTGTGGGTAAAATTTATAATGACAAACAGACAACTGTTGTTCAGACAACAACCGGTTTTAGGCTTGAATTTTTTGTCTAATTTTTTAAAATAAAAATAAAATTGAATTTCATTACAAAATATGGAATATAAATTCATTTTATTAATAATTCAAATTTTAAGTATGTTAAATATATTAATTGAGAATATTATATTTTAAATTATAATAATTAATCAACTTAAATTTTAGTTTAATTATTTTCATTAAACTATAGTAGAAATAAATTCCAATTGATATAATATTTATATTTAAAAAGTAAATATACTAAAATCCATTAAAATATAATTTATGATCAATTAATAGATTAACATAAAATTTATAATCAATTAATAAAATTATCTACAAAAAAGAAAATGTGTAATTGCGGGGGTACTTTGACGAGGGAGGGGGATTAATAAGGTTTAAGAAATACAATAGTAAAACAAGAAAAAAAAAACCAACTGTTTTAAATAATATTGGTTAGACCGGTTTTCAAACCTAAACCGGTAGTTGTCCGGACAACAGTTGTCTATTTATCATTACCCATTTATTTAAACTTGTTTAGTAAACCTATTTTTTGGGGGCTAGGTAACCCTGAATTTAAGTATTTGAATATTCCCCATCCCTTAACCGTTTGCTTTGCAGAATATGGACATTAGTTTTTTTAATTTTTTAACTTATAGAAGAAAAGCATCCGTTTGATGTTAACATAAATAAAAAATAATTGATATTAATAACAATAGTAATTAATGAATAAATTAATTCCCTTAATGGACTTCGGCTTCATTAACGGCTCCACCGACATAAATAACACTAGTAATGAGTCGACAAACTATTTTAATGGACAATTAATTTTGGGCTATATAATTTTGATTGGGCCAAGATTGAGTCCAGTACTCCAGGTCAGTTGGCCAGCCCAATATTCAGAGTCCTAGAAAATTCGATATATCATTGTAATATGAAATTATTGTGCCACACCATCAAATTTAAGATATTAATAATAGCTAACATTTTTTTTGTAAAATAATCAATCATAGTTTAAGTTATTACAAAACTATAATCCAAACTGAAAATAATAAGGCTTAATATCATGAAAATACATGAACTTTGGATCAACTTTCATTTTTCCCACAAACTTTCAATTTTTTGTGACAATACACAAACTTTTAATTAAGTTTCATTTTTCCCACGAACTTATGATTTTTTGTGACAATACACGAACTTTGAATTAACTTTCATTTTTACCATGAACTTTCAATTTTCTTTGAGAGTACATGAACTTTGGTCCAATCAACGATCCTTAATTTTGCCCAAATTCAAGTTGACACGTCTTATCTAGCAATCGAGATGGTGCGGTCTTTTCACGTCGGCTAACTTAAATAACTCATTTTTTGTAATCTCCATAAGTCATCGTTAGATTCAAACATTACCAAACCTAGCTTTTTAATTATCTTGCTAGAGTTTAAGGTCATATAGATATTGCAGCAAAGAATTCTTCATATTTCTCCTATAAAGATAGGCGTATCGCCTCCCCTTTAAAATTTCTTCATATCTTTTCTTAATTTTTCAATTTCGTCACTAATCATCGTATCCAAACCAAATTCATACACTAATGTCTTATTCTTCCCTATCATCTTGATATGAGTAATATGTAGAATTTTAGCTCAATATCACTCTAAACCGTTTGGTATGTTAATTTTGAGATTAAACGACGATGTATGAAGATCAAAAGATGGGATCATTTAACGTAATAGCCCGACAGGAGGATTGCATACTCTCAATTGCCACACAAAGTTCATGTATTGTCATAGAAAATTGAAAGTTAATTAGAAAAATGAAAGTTGACTTAAAGATTGTCTATTGTCACAAAACATTGAAAGTTCGTGGGAATAATGAAAGTTGACCGAAAGTTTGTGAAAAAAGTGAAAGTTCATGGGAAAAATGAAAGTTAATTGAAAGTTCGTGTATTGTCTTAAAAAATTGAAAGTTCATGGGAAAAATGAAAGTTGATCTAAAGTTCGTGTATTTTCGTGATAATAACCCAAATAATTATGCTTAGTAATCGTTTATAAACTAAAAGTTGAAAGGGTAATGATATTCGGCCACACTGTGGCCAACCACACGAGCTAAAAATGGTAATATAGGTTTTTAAAATGGAAATATACCTAATTGGGAAGCATAAACCCTAAAGAGGAAATGTGATTATTTTCATTTTTATAGTCAACTTTCCTTTTTTTTTTTATGTGTGCGGCTGGCCACAGTAGTGTGGCCGGATATCTTTATTCAAATTGAAAATGACATATTAAATAAAAAATGTGAATTCTGAAATGGGAATGATTAATCAACCGTTATAACTACATACTTCTTCCGCCGTGTTCAACTTGTCTCGCTTTTCTTTTTGAGCCCCCCACTCAACTTGGCCTGTTTTCTTTTTTTGACAAAGATTAGACAACATATTATTGTTTAAATGCTATGTGTTGATGGTCCCGGTAACAGTTATTTAGTGTGGGGGAGGGGGAGAAATCTTCATTGTGCTAAAGTCATTTCACTGAGTTATACTGTTCAGGTCAGTTTGCTCTACAACTGAAAAAGTCAGTTGGAGCGCCTCAACGACTGAGTTGCTCAGTTGGAGCCAATCAGACAGTTGGGCACACAGCTGGCTCCTATGCCTGAAGTTCAGCTGTATCTATCAACTGAGGTTTTACAACAATTTTGCAATGCGGAAGATGGTCGAGTTTAGACTCGTTACAAAAATAGAAACTTTTGTGAAAAAATGGGGAGTTCCCAAATTAGTGCATATTGATAAAAGTGTTGTGCAATATGTAGCTCAGCTGGTTAGAAAAACTGAATCTTAAAATACTGAATGTAAAGTGCAGAAAGTAAGTACACAGTATTTTAACGTGGTTCGGAGATCAATCTCCTACGCCTACGACTTCGTTTTTGGGGAAGTAATACATTAGATAAACTTAAGCGTGCTTACCAAAAGCCCCACTTGGATTACGGGTTCCAAGAAAACCTAACCACTTCGATTTCGGGTTCGAACAAGACCTTACAACACTTTTCCGGTCAAGTGCACAGTCTGGGTCTTAGATTCCGGGTTTTAAGGGACATGTTATTAGATTCCGGGGACCTGGTATTGGATTACGGGTTCCAAGAGACCTGCTGACTTTGATTACGGGTTCAAAGTCAAATCTAAGGTTTGGATTTGGGGGGGGGGGGGGGGGATATCCAACAAGGAAACCTTCAACACTTTAGAGAAGTGGAGGCCTCAACCAAAGGTTCTGAACTCGATCTTTTAAAAAAGAGTCCAGTGAGATACAAAATAAGCAAAGACAAGATCTCAAGACTCAATCGGGGATGAGGGATTCCTGAGAGGCAAGAAGGACAAACAGGAGGAGAACTCACTCTCTTTTTACTGGACTTCCGGTGAGGTCTTCTTGCTTGGAGAGATAGAGAGGTGATGGGTTGCTGCCACTGCTACCGCTTCACTCTTGATGGTGAGGCCCCCACTCACTCTTGATGTTGTGTCTCGGCACTTCTGCTTGTGTCTCTCTTTTTAGCAGTGGTATGGAGACCTCTATTTATAGAGGGAGATCAAACTAGCTGTTGGAAAGAGCCGTTTGAACTCTTCCAAAAGTATGACACTCTACCTGCTTTTCTAGAAATTTTCTTAAAATGGTAACTGCGACTTTGCTTTTTGCACGGTGCTGTTGTCGGCCCATTTATAGTAAGTTCTCCAATTGACTTGTGCTTCTGAAGAGATTCAAATTAGGACTGTAACTCCTTCGTCTTCAGCGTCTTCAAACTATTCTCTTCTTTGCTTCTCGATGTCTGACTGAAACACAACTTCTCTTCACGCTTAAACTGTATGCCTTCAGTAGCGTAGGTCAGTTGGGGAGTCAACTGAGTTGTTGTTCAATTGAGTTTGTGCTTCAGTCGAGGTTGATGTCTCAACTAAACTTGGGGATCAATTGAGTCTGGACCTCAACTGATTCATGGTCTCAACTGAGTTCGACCCTCGGTTGAGTTCTTCACAAACATCTAGAGGTGAGCATCGGTCGGTCGGTTTGACCGACCGACCCAAAATACGAAAACTGATAAATCGACCGAACCCATATACTGCCAACCGACCCGACCAATTTTGGTCTTATGGACCCAAGTTTCGGTCGGTTGCCCGCTGGAAAGCACTGGGTTGCGGGAGAGGGATTTCAGCGTCGGACGACGTGTGGCTTCCGCCGTCGTCGTCATCGTCGTCGCGGAAGAGGTCGATTTGGGGAGGAAGAAGGCATCGTCGTCGATTGAGGGCTGCTATTGAGAGTGGTGGGAGTCCATGAAGTGGCTGTGGTGGTGCGGCGATGGGCGGAGGCGGTGGGCCGGTGGCTGAGCGGCGGTGGCGTTGAAGGGTAGAACTTAGAAGGTGGAATTGGAGTGGAGAATGCCGTTATCGTCATCGTCGTCGCGGAAGAGGTGGATTGGGCGAGAGAGAAGGCATCGTCGTCGATTGAGGGCTGCTATTGTGAGTGGTGGGAGTCCATGAAGTGGTTGTGGTGGTGCGGCGATGGGCGGAGGCGGTGGGCCGGTGACTGAGCGGTGGTGGCGTTGAAGGGTAGAACTTAGAAGGTGGAAATGGAGTGGAGACTGAGAAGTGAAAACTGAGAAAAGGAATTGGGAGTGGAGAGCGGCGAGGGATAAGGCCATATGGGAAAACTAGGTTAAAGTATATATATATATTATATTAAATAATAAATATTAGTATTATTAGAAGTTTCGGTCGGTTCGGTTCGCCGACCGACCCAAATGTCCAAAACCGCGAGCCGACTGAACTCCTTTCGGTTTTCGAACCGACCGACCGAACCCTATTCAGTTTTTGAACCGACCCGACCAAAACTCATAGGTTCGATCGGTTTTTTTGGTCCGGTTTACATCTTGCACACCCCTACGAACATCTTTCTTTAATCCGGCTGACTTCTTCTGCTTGACTCTTGTAAAGATAAAATCCCTACACTCAAACAGTGAGCTCTAGCTAACTACGGACTAAAGGCAAACATCTACTCGGTTGGGGTTAGTTGGGGTTTTGGTATCTTTAGAAACCTTTACTAATTTTTCCAACATGTGTACAGTATTCTGCTTTTATGAACAGTAAAAATACACTTAGAACTACTTTACCATCAACAATTAAATATTCTACACAAAATACATTAAACACACCCTTTACATTTAATCTCCTTATTCTTAATTTCCGTGCCGAAACGAAATGAGTCAAGTTGAACGAGACTGAGGAAGTAATAATCTATATATCTATATAAAAACAAAAGTTAAGAAAGAGAATCCAATCGCAATTCAATTTGAGTGACAATTTTGTAAATCCTATCAAATTTAAGGTAAAAATAGATGTTTTTAAAGTATAAACAAAAAGAAAGTACAGGGAAGATATAGAAAACAAAAAATCGTGTTACTAAAATATAGAGAGTGGAAAGAGAAAAAATTATATATTTTAAAAATTAAAACTAACTTTTTTGTTAGAAATTCATAAAGTACAATTTTTACATCAAATTAAGTATCTCATCTCCGTCAGAATTTAGAGTGCTTTATACAAAATAATCAATTCATTGTTGCTAAGTTGAAGAAGGAATCTTGCTACATACGTTCGACTTGGATATCTAGACTTGAAAGAGTCTTTATTGACCCCCTTAAGTTGAACAAAGACGTATTGATAGATATATATATGTGCAACTTGAATATGAAATAGTTAAAAGGTTTGGTGATAAGAGACTATAGGCCGGCATGCAAATGTGGGGATGGCTTTTCTTTGTTTACTTCAGTCTTCAGTCTTGATAAAGAAAAATAAACAATCTTGGTATATTGGATACAAAATATATATCGTCATATTATATATGCTTAATAATTAATCATAATTTAAATTATTACAAAAGTATAATCCAAACTGAAAATAATTATGCTTAATAATTGTTATAAACTAAAAATTGAAAATGATGACATATTCAATGAAAAATGTGAATTCTAAAATGGGAATGATTAATCAGACGTTATAAATACATAATAGTTACCATATAAAAAAAGTAAAACATAATTTACATGATATGTTCCATTTATGTTGTGGCAATAAACACATTCAATGATTCTATGCATAGCCCTTGTTTTACTTTTCATAATCAATTTCTAATTGATGAACTCAACTAATAATCGATTTTTCTACTTGAATGGAATTTATAAATTAAGGAGTAACCAATTCCGCACCCATTCATTCAATTTTACTACATTATAATGTGATATTATTTCAGATAGTGTGACACGTCATCCGTCAGAATTTAGAGTGGTTTATACAAAATAATCAACTCTTTGTTGTTAAGTTGAAGAAGGAATCTTGCTATACGTTCGACTTGGAAATCTAGACTTAAAAGAGTCTTTAATTTATTGATTCCCTTAAGTTGAACAAAGAGGTATTGATAGATATATGTGCAACTTGAATATGAATATATAAGTTAAAAGATTTCGTGATAAGAGACTATAGGCATGCAAATGTGTGGATGGCTTTTCTCTGTTTACTTCAGTCTTCAGTCTTGATAAAGAAAAATAAACAATCATATATAAAATCTTGGTATATTGGATACAAAATATCTTCATATTATCATATATATAACAGACTTAAATTGCAACCACCACCATTCAATTTCTATGGAGACTTCTTTCTTCTTTTATTTTGCTCTTCTGCTTTTTGTTTTAAACATCTTCACACTCACCTCCTCCACATCATTTTTCGATTCAACCACTGATGAAGAAGCTCTACTCGCCTTCAAAGATGCCATAACTTCCGACCCAAATGGTGTTTTGAGGAACAATTGGTCCAGTAACACGTCCGTGTGTTACTGGACCCGCGTCTCCTGCGGCCTCAAACACCAGAGGGTCACCGCCCTCAATCCCTCGGGTTTAGCCCTAGAGGGAAACCTCGCTCCTCATCTCGGAAACTTAACGTTTCTTCAATCTCTCGACATTAGCTCCAACAATCTACAAGGTAAATAAATCTATGAACTAATTTACAATCTAATTCAAGAGAGATTTATGTTAAGCAATATATATTCTTATTTTCCGAATTAATTACTGGTGTGGTGTGTAAAACATAGGAAATATTCCGCCTTCAATCTTCAACATTTCCACGTTGGAATATATTGACCTCAGCTACAACAATCTGTTTGGAAGCATCCCCATAAATTTGAACAATTTACCCAACCTTGAAGAGCTGTATCTTTCCAACAACAACTTAACAGGTGCATTCATTCAACTACTTGGAAGTATTTAAACTGTAAAACTTAAATTTAAATTAATTTTATTTGTGTAAAAACTGTAAAAGTAGGTATAATTACTGATGCAGTGCTATCCTATCACAAACTGACAGGTGGCATACCAAAGCAAGTGGGGAACCTCACTTCACTAATAGAGCTTAATCTTGGTTCGAATAAATTGACAGGTATGCTTATCTATAAACTTGGTTGCAAACATTACATCTTCAACTTGTCACATTACAAAATTTCTCATATTTTGATATAACACAAAAACTTGTATGCGATCGGTGTATTGTTTTCACACGCGACATGCATGCGCCGTTTTTTTTTTTTTTTTTTTTTTTTTAATTCGACGAGTGTTTTACACACGCTTTTTTTTTGGGGCATGTAACACACCCGCCTGCCAATTTTTTGAAACTTGGCTATCACACGGGCAAATTTCTTTGTTGTATTATATTTAAGCTGCATTCTTTTTCCACTTTTATATACATAATTATAAGTGCACTAGTCTAAAGATATCTCTAAGTACGTACATAAATGTAATCTCACTTGTCCGAATTCAAATTCTTAACTCCATCCTTGAATGTGGGGTACAAATTTTTTTTAGATAGTCTAAAGCCTGCGTTTGATTATTTGAATATTTTTAATAAATTGAAAATAAGGCAATCTTGGGAATTCTTACAGTATAATTTCCTAAAGTTTACAACCAAATTTCTAGGAAAATAAATTAGATAAATTTAATTATTTTTTAAAAAATATTACAAGGAAATTTAAATTAGATGATTTTTTTTAACTGAATTATGATACATAATTGAAAAGAAAAAAAAAATTATAGTCTTTCATGATGACTTTTTTCTATGGTGCGTTTGATTTAAGTGATTAGAACTTTAGAAGTGATTGATAAATAATGATGCATAACCATATGTTTGGCTTGTATGATTGAGCCCGCGATGGATAACTAGGCCTTTGACTATATCAATCAAGTGAGTGATAAACTGTCTTTCTTATTTTGGGTGATTATTAATCAATCATCCAAATCATTTAGAAATTTCCAACTTTGCTCTCAATTTTCCCCTAATTTTTAATATCAATGTTCAAACTCTTATCTCTCTCTCTCTCTCTCTCTCTCTCTCTCTCTCTCTCTTCTTCAACTCGGTGGTGCATCTCTCTCTATTTACCTAGGATAATTAAAATGATAATCAATCTAACCAAACGTATGATAAATAATTCAAATACTATAACCATATCCTATTTATCAATCTTATCTATCATATCTTTGAAACCAAACATGCCCTAAGAGAAATGCATCAATTTGTTTGTTGTTTAAGTTTAAAGAGGTATATTCAAAAATTTAAAAATTATGGTCAACACTTTTTAATTTCACTCAAATATTTAGAATAAAAAAAATAAAATTCTAATACAAAACAAATTGACACTTAATTATTAACTAAATCAAAATTTTCAATAAAAATAAAACTATTTATTTGGTGAGTTAATTAGTTGATCAAATTAAATTGATTATGCAAAACTAATTGTTGGATGAAAAATACACATTAATCTTCATTATTTTTATAGTACGTTTCTCCAAGAGTTGAGTTTTATTGGAAAACGATATGGAATGTAAATTTTTATATTAGACTTTACTTGTGATGATGTGTGTGATCGATTCTATATCAACGTCTTTTCTTATTTATGCTTGTGAATTATTGCACAATCAATCTATCTTTAGGAATTAGTCGTAGCGCTCAATTTCTTTGTTACTTGTTGGAACATATTTTTAGATGTTATGTAGATTTTAATTTCATATTTAATTCATTATAAAAGTTTTAATAGTATTAAATATCAAATATTTTAGATTATATGAATTAAAAATGGTCACCTGGTATGAATAATATTTATAGATCAATTATAGATAGATGTTTTATATAATCAATTTTTTTCAATTAGAAGTCCCCTTGGGAATGATCTAGTGGTAAAAGTGGTTTGAACCCCATGTCACGCCTATAGGTCGAGCCTATCAGATGTGTACTTGGAATGTGTGGTTTGCACGCTACTGCACAATGGATGGAAGTTTACCTAGTGCGCATAGAAGGTAGCGGCTGCAGGTTCCCACGACATAAAAAAAAAAATTAGAAAAGAGTTGGCAACTGGCATGCTATACTTCGGAAGTTTTAGTTATTCTTAACCTGTTATTCAAAATTCTATTTTTTTTTTCAATGTTATAACAAAAAAATTTATTCACCTCATGAATAAATTGTAATTGCAATCACAACATAGTTATTTATTATGATTTTAATCACATGCATGGTTCAAAGAAAGTTAAACCAATATATTTGAATATATTGAATATTATAACATCATGCATGCATGCTTAATTACATATGATATGGCAGGTGAATTACCACAAGCGATTGACAATCTACCTAACCTCGTCAATTTCTCTGTGTACAACAATTTCTTATCTGGCTCCATCCCTCCTTCCATATTCAATATTTCAACCTTGAAGATATTAGAACTTCAAGAGAATGAGTTTTCAGGTAGTCTTCCTTCTGACTTGGGGCGTTCACTTTTCAATCTTGAATGGCTTTATTTGAGTTGGAACAAACTGAATGGCCCAATTCCAACCTCCATCACCAATGCTTCTAAACTTACATTCTTGGTCATAAATTCCAACTCCTTCAGTGGCTCCATACCAGACTTTGGTAATTTGAGACTTCTAGAAGGACTTTACATTTGGGGAAATAATTTGAGTGGAGCGGATTTCCCAACCCAGGAGTTGACATTTCTCTCTTCTTTAACTAATTGTCGACATCTGAAGCGCTTGGTAGTAGCAGATAATCCACTGAATGGTATCCTACCCTCTTCTTTTGGGAATTTTTCCTCTTCTCTCATCATGTTTTCAGCATCTAACTGCAGCATTAGAGGTGTAATACCTTCTGGAATTGGAAGTCTGACCAGTTTGGTAGGTTTGGATTTATCTGGGAATCAACTCACAGGATCCATCCCCACAACGATGGGGAAATTGAATCAACTTCAAAGGTTAAATCTCTCGGAGAACCAGCTGCAAGGATCCATCCCAAATAATCTTTGCCAAATGCGTCATTTGGGGGAGTTGTACCTGTCTGGTAATATGCTGATAGGTCCAATACCTGAATGTTTCGGTGAAGTTGCATATCTAAGAGCAATCTCATTTGCCTCAAACAATCTCAATTCCACAATTCCTTCCAACCTCTTCAATCTTAATGGCCTCGTATTATTAGACTTGTCTTCAAACTATTTGAGTGGTCAACTTCCAGATAAGATTGGAACACTGAAGTCTTTAAATTTGCTAGACTTATCCTCTAACAAGTTTTCCGGAAATATCCCCATCTCAATTGGTGGCTGTCTATCACTGGAAATGCTAATGTTGTCAAATAACATGTTTAATGGATCCATCCCGACAACAATAAGAAACTTGTTGGGACTCACGAGCTTATCTCTATCAAACAACAGTTTAGAAGGATCGATTCCACAGTTAGACTTGAGATTTCTTGCGTCTCTAAACTTAAACGGCAATAAATTGGAAGGAGCATTGCCCTCGCTGGCCAATTTTAAAGGCCTGCAGATTCTTGACATCGGAAACAACAGAATACAAGGCACCTTCCCATTTTGGACGGAAGGTCTTACCGATCTCCGCGTCCTCGTATTGAGGTCCAACAATTTTAGTGGCACCATTCCTTCCCTCACTTCCACGACCAGTCGTCCATTCCTCAAACTGCAAGTTTTCGATATATCTCACAATTCATTCACTGGCAATTTTCCCAATGGATATCTCATCAATTTCAGAGCCATGATAGATATTGAGCAAAATCATACGAAAAAACAGGATTGGTTTTCCTTTTACAGTGACTCGTTGACATTTACTGTGAAAGACAAAAATGTGTCATATAAGAGAATTCTGACATCCTTTACCTCCATCGACTTGTCATCCAACAGATTTTCGGGAAGCATTACAAATTCTATTGGAAATTTGAATTCCATAAGATACTTGAATTTGTCTCACAATTGCCTCACAGGACAAATACCTGCATCTCTCGGAAATGTGACTTCGCTCGAGTCTTTGGATCTATCTTCAAACCGACTGACTGGAGAAATCCCATTTGAGCTAACAAAGCTGACGTTTCTTTCTGTGATGAACCTTTCCATGAATCAGCTTTCTGGGCAAATACCTCAATCCAGTGGCCAGTTATCCACATTTGAAAATTCCTCATATGCTGGGAACTTGGGATTATGTGGATTTCCATTAACACAAACATGTGAAGGGTTGATGGCGCAAAAAGGTGGTAATTCTGATTTTATTAAGGGATTCTGTTGGGTGGCTGTTGCTTCCGGTTATGGATCTGGTTTTGTATTGGCTGTTACTATTAGTTATTTCATTTTTCGATATGAAAGGCCTAAAGGGTTGGTGGAGTGGCTTTACGGCATTTACAGGATAAAGAGAAGAACTAGAGGAAATGTGGCTCGAAGGAGAAGGGGAGATCGAGGGCGAACTAGTTGAGACTCTTGTTTCCAGAGATATATTAATCGTATAATGTATTGTTGTTTTCTTACATGTATTGTTGAAATCGATCTCCTAGTTATGTTCTGCATTCAAGAGAGACTTTAGAATTGTGGCAATATGATTTTCTTGTAATAAAAAATAATAATAAAAAGTTAAGTAAAACTTCTTGTGTAGAGTGAATCTATAGCTAAGGTTTTCTAAGCAGAGTCCGCATAAACTCATAAATAGCAAATGCAGTATACGTCATTTTTCTATAAACAAAACGATATGCATTCAGCCAAAGCATCGGAATACAACTTTTGTAGTACATTAACTTTACAGATATGCATGTAGTTATATATATTGATGATATTGTATTCAACGAAAGATAATTTGCATGTTGGAAATATTCAACGAAAATTATTGACGAGACTATTTTCGTTGTGGCCCATGCATTTACGTTTTTCTGCGGTACAAACTTGTGGAATTATTTGTGATAACGTGCGTCTTATTATTATTGTTATCAGAAAAAATAATTTCTTACTACAAATTTATTTTTATGAATATAAGATTGATTATTATATTCAATTATAATTTATATTTTTTTTTTCAGTATTCAATTTTGAAATATCTAGTGAATAAATGATTATTAATTGAATATTATTTATTTCATTAATTCGGCCATGTTCATAATTACTTACTAAAACTAAACAACAAATTATTATGAAGAAGTCCAGTTCAGCATGCTTTCGATATGCTTCATCGAAGAAAATCAACTAATTAATTAGTCAACACCAGTCAATGTATTAAATAATGTCGTTGTCACTTTACCTACTTAAGACAAGACATACTTTTCCGATATTTTGTTGTGCAATATAAACCAATCCACTGCTCCTATATTCTATTCTTAACGTGTAGAATTAATCTAATGCAAGGAAAAAACCAACAAAAAAACGAATAAACGAAACAGTGAGTTTGAGCATTTAATATGACTGGAAATTTTATGATTTTCCACAACGACTTGTAAAATTTATTTTGGCGTTTGGTTGGAAGTTGTGTGCGTATGCTAGCCTAGAGATAGAGTGGTTAATGTACGGATCAAAGATGACGGGTTCTAATCCATCATCACTCGGTCTTTAAAACTTCTTGTACTAATGTTGTTCTTAAAAGAAAAAAAAAAGAAAAAAAAAAGAAAATAAAAAGGGAGTTTGCCGGTCTAACATGGCAACTGCTCGAGTGGAGATTGGGCCAATTTTGAGGGAAGATAATTGGCAACACGTGTATAGATGAAAAAAAATAGTACTCCCTTCGTTCACAATATCATTGTCACATTGTGGACGATACGAGTTTTAAAAAAGTGATGGTAGTAGT
Source organism: Schizonepeta tenuifolia (assembly GCA_029490685.1). Lineage (NCBI taxonomy): Eukaryota > Viridiplantae > Streptophyta > Magnoliopsida > Lamiales > Lamiaceae > Schizonepeta > Schizonepeta tenuifolia. Next base: position 123,199,185 of record CM055956.1, read on the forward strand.
GAATAGTAGTGGGTATTGTTGTAAGTTGAGTAAGAGTTCCACTATATAAGTGAATGAAGAACTAAAAAATATAAAATTAATATAACGTATTATGTGGAACATACTACTATAAATAAAAGTGACAATCATATCGTGGATGGATCTAAATGATAAAAGTGGTAACGATATCGAGAACCAAGAGAGTATTTGTTCTGTCCCATTTCATAATACTCATTTGGCCAAATACGGATCTTAAGAAGATATATTGTTTCTAGTAAGGTTGGAATGATAAATTAACTTTTGGCAAATTCTAGCGTGAGACCTGTCTCACATTGTGAGATCGGGGTTGGAAGCCAGCGACCACTTGAATTCGGCACATCCACCAATCCCAGCCGGTGCTTTTTTTTTTTTCTTTTTCCAATTCTCAGCTCATATGCACTGCAACATGTATTCATATGCACAACTAAGTATATTGAGATGCACCAATTTTTTATTTTTATTACTAATATTTTTTCCCCAATTTTTTTAGAGGGACCACATAGTGTATCCATATACACAATCATGTTTACCGAAATGCACCACGCTGTGTTTCCATATGCACAACCTTTTTTTTTTTTTTAAACTTTTCAGATTTATTTTTCCCTCGTTTTTTTTTGTTTGTCTCTTCATTTTTTGTATGCCGCTTCTTCTTTGGTCAACATTTGAGCGAGGGAAGCTAAAGTCCTCGGAGCGAGCCAAAAAAGTCCAAATTGTTGCCCGACGATTATTCTTATATTAGTAAGCGGAGCAAAGGCGGAGCCGTAAAATCGGAACCGAAGGCTCAGCCGAAAAAATAATAATAATAATAATAATATCTGTTGCATCTCAATAGTTTTAGTTGTGCATATCAGTATATAGTGTAGTGCATATGAATACATGTTGCAGTGCATATGAGCTGACTGTAAAGTATAAAAAAAAAAAAAAATTACTGCCAGCTGGGATTTCTGGACGTGCCGAATTCCAAAGGTCGCTGGCTTCCAACGCCGGATTAGGACCGGTCTCAAAATCTGAGACCGGTTGCACAGGAGAATAACTTTTAACTTTTATAGAGTATATATGCCAAATTAAAGAGGAGAAAGAGGAGTAAGAAAATAGTTTTTTGTATCTTATGTATTCCTTTGTCTCGTTATTATTGGTCTGTATTCCTTTTTGGTTGTCCGTTATTCTTGTCATGTTTCCTTTTTTGGAAATAATTAGGAGATGATTAGGGTCAAATTAATTTGTTAAGCAATGCACTTTACACGTTTCATCCTATTTTTCTACCTCATTTTCTGTGTCATTCACTATTCCCCTTCTTTCTATCCACTTTATTTCATTATTCACTCTCTCTACTCACTTCATTTCACTTTAAAAACTCCACTAAACATACCTTTTACTATTAATTACTTTTTTCTTAAACCCCGTGCCCAAAAGAAACAGGTCAATCATAGTGGAACCGAGGGAGTAGTAATTTATAAATTATAACAACGTATTATTTATTATCTGATGTGTTTTTATTTAGGAAATGGGTATGATAGAATGGCACGTTAAAATAAGAAAATGATCAGTTTTCCTCAAAATAAAAAAAAAAGAAAAAAGTAAAATGAGTATTCAAATGGGGACGATGGGTGTATAATATTTGAAAATTTTGATGGATAATTTTATCTTAACTTGATTATAAAAATCTTATTGAAGGGATTATTAGGCTAAGATGATTATTCGTTTTCATGTACACTATTTTTGGCTTGGACGGTACAGATCATATTCTGAAAAAAAGAGAATTAGTAATATATATAATGAAATTAAAGGTCAAAGTACACTTAAACTACACTACACTGGCATTAAAATCAAAAGAAAAGTGACGAACATAATCCAATATGTATAATTTTCTAATTCAAAATGGCAAAACACTTACTCCACCTTTTACAATCGGTTCTTATTTTTAAAATTCTTTTTAATCTTGACATTCGAATGTAGCTTAAGTGGTAAGATGCTTCCCCTCCAATCAAAAAGTTGGGGTTCTATATGTGCGTGTGTAAATTCAAAAAAAAAAAAATCTTAAATTTATCATAAGTAAAAAGATATAACAAAAATTTATCACATAATAGTGCCCCACATTTTTTTATCTCACGTTCTCTATGATGGAAAATCGAATTCTATATCGCACAGGCCCTCCATTTTCATCACATGTATCACATGGTCCATCCCTCTATATAACTTTTATTTCATGAAAAAATATTATCACACATCCGTCCCATGACAATATTATTCACAATTGAAAAAAGAGAAGAAATAATCGCTATAGAAAAATATATGGTAGATGTTTGTAAGGAGTTGCATGGGTGATAGATCTAGGGTTTGTAAGGGTGACAGAAAATAATAACAACACGATGACACAAGGATTTACGTGGTTCGATCAATGTGATCTACGTCCACGCGAGAGAATATCTAGTCTTTATTGCTTGAGAGTACAATGAGTATTTGAACGTATTTACACCTCTAATCTAGCATCTATATATAGGCCTTGAATTGAGCCCTAATCCTACTAGCATTCCTCATACATATCCGAATTTCCTTCATAATAAGATTCCTTCTTCTCCAGGGTAAGGCTTCCTTACTTGGTCTTCAAGGCAATTGGTAATTCGTCTGGGCCGAGCTCTTTGGGCCGAGCTCAACGTACAGGCCTAATTAGGTTGGGTCTCGGATCAGGCCCAAGAAGAGGCCGGTACTATCACATCCCCCCCCAAAAAAGAGGAAAGAAGACATGGTTGGTACAGCCAGGTCGATGTTCCGAGCTAAACAATCGTGCGCATCAGCTTGTCCCGGCCTGATTCAGCGGGTTCATCATCCGAGCTCGAGCTGGAGGCGGCTAAATTCCAAAAGTTAAGCTATTTGAGTGCTCCCTCGGATCCGGGTCACGATGTAGTCGGATTGATCCGGGTCCCGCTGCAGTTGGATTCGAATGGAGGGAAAGTTTGGGGGACTTTTGAAAATATTTTCGAGCGGCGGTTCACATTCCGAAAAAGCTGCCACGTTACACGTGTGTGACGTTCAGCGGCGGGATTCAAGTAGTCATTACGGGATTCCACACGACCCTTCACTCTATATTCACCATTACAGCAAAAAGATTTATTTTCCACAAAATCCGCTTCTCCCCCAATTTCCGCTCCAGAGATTGCCGACGAGCCGTACCGCCGTGCCGCCAGTTTCACATCTGTTCCTTTCTTACATCTGTGAACCATTTGTCCGACCGACCATCCTAATTAACAAGTAAGTATGGCTTCCCATTCTCGCGACTCTCAATCTAGTAGCGATAGCGAATGTCTTCCAGCCGATTCCACCGGCGGAAGGGTTAATTTTAGAATTTTTTCGTTAGGATCCCCCACCCCGACCGTCGCGGCTTTATCTGTGCCCCACTGTGTAGAGAGGAAGGTAGCTGAATATTCATCCATCCTAGACGAATCTAGGATAAAATTTCTTGCCCAATCCTATAATTTTCCCTCAGACGCTGACCTTATAGAGCCTCGCCCGGAGGATAGGGCGTGTTCGCCACCTATGGGGTTTGTCACGATTTATGAGGATAGCCTGCACTCCGGCCTTCGCCTACCCCTTCCTGCCCCTTTTGCCGAGCTTCAAAGGAAGTTCGGGTTAGCCTTGGGGCAGATAACACCAAACGCTTTCAGACAGTTTGCCGACCTAGGCGTAGTAGCTATCCGGCACAATTACCCCTTATCTGCCGAGCTCTTTGCCTTCAAAGCATCTGCGGGCTGGTACTATGCCACTGCTCGCACTGAGTTTAAAGGGAGAACTCTGAACAAGGTGGAGAAGTGGCATAGGAAATTCTTTTTTTGTCGGCATGAGAGCTTAGTCGAGTTGGTGTGGAGGTTGGGCAAGCCTCGCGCTTGGGTGACAGACGAGGTGGATGAGGGTTTGGAGAGTGTCGCGAGGGCGATAGCGAGTTGTGGCTCGTTCGAAGAGAGCTACAACGAAGACTCGCTAGCTGAAGCGGGGTTAAGCCCGTTTGACCCCAAAGTATGGTGGATCCCGCAACGGGTGAGGCCCCGCTAGTGCTGTTAGGATTGTTTTGATGATATTTTGCCTAACCCCTTTATTACCTTGCGTTTGCAGTGAAGTTCGGGAAGCAGGGACCTGATGCCAAGGCCGGAGCTCGCGGGGGAAAGAGGCCGAGGTCGTCAGGGCGATCTGCGTCGTCTTACCAAGGCCAGCCCGGAAGATCTTCCAACTCGGGTCGGCGAACCGAGGTGGCGGGCGTTCTCTCTCCTACCGGCAGTCCATCCTTGAAAAAGTCTAGGGTCGACTTGGCGATTGTCGACGTCTCCGGCAGCGACGCGAGCCCGTCTGCTCCTCCAGTTCAACTGGGGAATTTGCCTTTTCCCGAGGTGAAGATTTTTACTTAATTTTCTGTAATTCTTGCTTTTGTGTAGCTAACTGCAGTTCTTCTCGCAGGGTATTGATATGTTCATGGCCTGGTTCAAGAGTGGCGTTGGGGAGATGTCAGCGAAGCACGGGGACGAAAAAAGTCAGTACTCGGAAAAGCTGATGTCAACCGTGGCCAAGTTGAAGAAGGCTGAGGGGGAGTTGGCCAAGTTCCGGGAGGAAGCAAAGGCCATCAAATCCGAGCTGGCCGAAGAAGCTCGGAAAAGGTTTGAGGCCGAGCTGGGTGCCGAGGAGGCTCGGAAGAGGTTCGAGGCCGAGCTGAGTGCGGCCAAGGAGAGGGAGTCCAAGCTGGCAGCTGCCTGTTTTGGACGCCCTTGCCAGCTTGTCTGTGCTCCTATCTGCCGAGTAGATTGCTGCCTGCTCGGCAGATCGGGACCCCGCCCTCGACGCAGCCTTCGATGCTCTTCCCGACGAGGAAGGAGAAGACAAGGAGGAAGAGGAGCGCGAGGCTTCGGCTGATGAAGAGGATCCCAAGGATGCAGGCGCTGATGGCTCTTCTCAGGCCCCCCCCTCCGGGCAGCCACCTCTTCAAGACAAGGAGGTGGACGCTCCTTAGATTTTTTTTTTTTTTTTTTTTTTTGTAACTATGTACTTGGACCCTCCTGAATAAACGAATTTTGCACTTTCTCTGTGTGTAGACTTCTGATTTTCCTGACATACCTTCTCTACTCAAGCAAATAAGTCTTCTTTCTCAAGATCTATCTGAACAATGATCCCTAGCTCGGTTATGGATGGAGAAATGTCGCCGGGCTGTGCTCTTTTGAAGTTAAAAGAATCCGAGTTGGAGGAATGGCAGGGGAAGTTCGAGTCGCTCTGCGCCGAGGCTGAGGTCAAGAAGGTCGCTTGTCAAGAGAGCGCCGATTTACTTCAGGCCAAGCTTCTTCAGGCGGAGGAAGAGTTGGAAGTAGCCCGAGGTAGGGCTGGGCGTGTGCTGGAAGACCATGAGAAGATCGTCGAGGAGCATGCTGAGTATGAGGATATCATCCGTCGCAATGGCGGTATTACCATCTCCGAGGCGGAACTGAAGACGAAGGAGCTGTTGGAACAGTACCTCGATTTGAAAACAGCATGCGGTCCCGATTCTTTTGAGCTTCAAGGGGCTCTTGAGATGCTCAAGGAAAGCGCGAACTTGTATAAATGCGTGCTATCCCGTCGTCCAAAACTTCGTGCATTCCTGTTCAACAGTGCGGATGGGTCTGCTCCATCGTCTTCTCGGACTATGCCTGCTCGCGAGGCGAGAGCTGCTTCTCGGGGACGTCAGGCCGGACCGAGCCAAGGTGACCGGGCCGCGGGGCGGAGTTCGGCTACGTCGCGAGGTCAGGGTTTTTCTTCTGGAAGGAATCGAGGTCGGGACGAGGTCGAATTTTCATCGATGACCTTCTGGGATCTACTTCCTTCGAAGAGCGATGGCTCAACTTTAGTAGGCCAAATCCCCCTCCGTAGAGTAGCTCGCTTCTTCCTGTAATTTATGTACATACAATGTTGTAATTATTCAAATACGAAGTAATATATATTGTCTATTATGAACTTCCTGTGTTTCGGGAAGAATGATTCCTTGCGTTCGTGCTTTGCTTTTTTTTTTTTTTGGAGGGAGTCTAACTCGGACCTCTTTGTGTGACAAGGGAACCTTAGTTCAGACCTCTTGTTATGATTCTCTTGGGGGAACTTGGTTCTGACCCCAGCTGAGAAAATTTTATCCTTTGGAGGGAGTTTAACTCGGACCTCGTCGGATCTTCCCTTTTCCCTTTTGAGGGAGACGAGCTCGGACCTAAAAAAGGGTTTCCTTTGCGCATTTCTTAGGATATAATTACCCCATGTCGGATCATTATTGACCTCGGAAGGGAACTTTAGTTCGTCCTTATGAGGGGATTTGTTTTTGGATACTTCGTATAAGCAAACTAAAAGATACAAAAATATGCAAAAAGAAGAGAAACTTCATTTAAAGAAAGATCAAAACAAATAAAGGTTTTGACGAGCTCATTAAAAACAAAACATTAGGACTCGAAAAGAAAGAAAAAAGAACAGAAAAAAAAACTTAAGACTCTATATGCAAGACTCGATGCTTATACGAAGAATATCTTTAAGTGGGCGACGTGCCACGTTCTGGGTATCAGCTTGCCCGAAAGGTAGGCGATTTTGTAGGCTCCTTTGCCGAGAACTTCGTGCACTCTGTAGGGCCCTTCCCATGTGGCGTCAAGTTTGCCGAGCTTCTCCGAATGACTTACTTCATTGTTTCTAAGCACAAGATCACCGACCTGGAACTGCTGGGGTTTGACCCTTTGATTGTATTATCGGGTCATCTACTGTTTATACCGAGCTTCTTTTATGCTGGCTAATTCCCGCTTTTCCTCGAGTAAATCCAGGTCGGTTCGGCGTTGCTTTTCATTGGCTCTAGCTGAGAAATTGATGGTGCGGGGGCTTGGCACCCCGATCTCTACGGGTATGATCGCTTCTGTTCCGTATACTAAACGGTACGGGGTTTCTCGCGTTGGAGTTCTGGGTGTAGTCCTGTATGACCACAGGACGTTTTGGAGGTTGTAGATCCATTCCGTTTTGTCCTTCTCTAGGCGGGCCTTGAGTCCGTTCACTATTATTCTGTTGGTGACTTCGGTCTGGCCATTAGTTTGAGGTCGGTTGACCGAGGTGAAATTTTGCTGGATATTGAGTCATTCACAAAATTCTTGGAATGCTCTGCTCGTGAATTGCGTCCCGTTGTTCGAGATGAGGACTCTTGGCACTTCAAACCGGCACACGATATTCTTCCAAACGAAGTCGACGGCTTTCTCACTTGTGACTTTTGTGGAGGGTTCGGCTTCGACCCACTTGGTAAAGTAGTCGACTGCAATTATTAGGAACCGTTTTTGTTTAGGGGCCGGGTAGAAGGGTCCCATGATGTCAATGCCCCATTCCACAAATGGCCACGGGCTCTGTATAGTAGAGAGGTCGGTCTGGGGTACCCTTGTCACCTTGGCATGCAGCTGGCATTTCAAGCATTTTTTCACGAACTCTTCCGCATCTTTTGCCATTGTTGGCCAATAGTACCCCCACCGCATGATTTTCTGTGCTAGCATCCGAGCTCCAATGTGACTGCCGCATGATCCAGTGTGCACTTCATTTAGTGCGTAGTCCGCTTCCCTTGGTCCCACACACTTTAGCAGAGGCTGTAAATATGACTTCCGATATAGGACTCCTCCTTCGAGTACGTACTGTGTGGATCTAGCTAGGATTTTTCTGGCTTCCTCTTTGTCCTCAGGACTTTCCCCGCTCTCCAAATATCTTTTTAGGGGGGTCATCCAATTCGAGTCGTCCTCTTCGATTGCATTGACTTCCGCCTCTTCTATACTTCGATTCCGGACTTCTTCTACTAGAGTTGAGCCGGTTGAGTTCGCCAGCTTACTTAGCTCGTCAGCTCGGGTATTTTGGCTTCGGGGAATGCGAACTATTCTGAAAAACTGGAAGGATTGTTCTAGGAGCTTGACTTTCTCCAGGTATTTCTTCAGCTTCTCACTCCTCGCTTCATACTTTCCTAGCACGTGGTTGACCACTACTTGGGAATCACAGTAGGTTTGGATAGCTCGTACCTGGAGGGTTTGGGCGAGACGTAATCCGGCAATGAGAGCTTCATATTCCACTTCGTTGTTCGTGGTGGGGAACTCGAATCGCAGCGAGTATGTCAATTCCTTTTTCTCCGGGCTGATTAGGAGTATGCCAGCTCCGCTTCCTTTCTTTCCCAAGGCTCCATCCACGTACATCTCCCAGCAGTCTGGGGGTGTCTTCTCTGGGATTTCTTGGAGTTAGGCTTTGATTCCAGACTTTTTTGGCTCGTTGATGACGTCGTATTGAGCTTCTGCGAGGAAGTCTGCTAAAGCTTGCCCTTTTATAGCTCGGCGGGGACCGAATGATATGGAGTGCTCTCCGAGCTTGATTGCCCATTTTGCGATCCTTCCTGAAGCTTCTGGTTTAGTAAGGACTTGCCGGAGTGGCAGGTCGGTCAAAACTTGTATTGGGTGAGCTTGGAAATAGGGTTTTAGGCGCTGAGCTGCATTTACTAGGGCAAGAGCGACCTTCTCGAGAGGTTGATACCTTGTCTCCGGGTCTTTTAGGACTTTGCTAACGAAGTACACAGGAAGCTGTCGATCTCCTTCATCTCGGACCAACACCGCGCTTACTGCTTCCTCCGATGCTGCGAGGTATAGGGAGAGGGATTCTTCCTTTTTGGGGACTGACAAAGTCGGTAAGTCACTCAGGTGGCGCTTGAGCTCCTCAAAGGCTATCTCGTGCTCTGGTCCCCATCCAAATTCCGGTGCCTTCTTTAGAATTTTGAAGAACGGAAGTTGTTTCTCGGCAGCTTTTGAGAGGAAGCGGCTTAGCGCGGTTATGCAGCCTGTCAGCCTATGAACGTCGCGAATAGTTCGGGGTACTTTCATCTCCTGTACAGCTCTGATTTTCAACGGGTTGGCTTTGAGACCTTCTGGCGAGATCCAACACCCTAGGAATTTCCCAGATTGCACGTTGAAAGTGCACTTCTTGGGGTTCAGCTTGAGGTTCGCCTGCCTTAGCACGTTGAGCGTCGCTCGTAGGTCGTCCACTGCTGAAGCCTTTTCCTTGCTTTTGACGACAATGTCATCTACATACACTTCGACAATCTTGCCGATGTGATCTCGGAAGAGGAAGTCAACCATCCGTTGGTAAGTCGCTCCGACATTCTTTAATCCAAAGGGCATGTATTTGAATGCGAAGACACCGAAGCTCGTGGCGAAAGCTGTCATGATCGCATCTCCCTCATCCATTAGGACTTGATAGTACCCCTTGTAAAGGTCAAGAAAGCTGAATACCTCATATCCCACTAAGAATTCAATCTTCTCGTCGATGTTGGGGAGAGGGTAGCAGTCCTTTGGGCAAGCTTTATTGAGGTCGGTATAATCCACACACATCCTCCATTCCCCTCCTTCTTTCTTGACTACCACCGGGTTAGATAGCCAAATTGGTTGACCTCAAATAGTAGTCCTGCTTTCAGCCATTGTTGCACCTCATCGTAGATAACTTGATTCCGCTCGGCAGCAAATGTTCTTCTCTTCTGCTTTACTGGGGTGGAGCTCGGGTCGATGTTGAGTTTGTGCGTAATGATGTCCGAGGACACCCCCGTCATATCCGTTGGCGACCAAGCAAAGACGTCTTGATATTCCCTAAGGAGCTGGATTACCTGCAGGCGGGTCTGGGTTCCCCCTGCAAAGCCGACCTTGACAACTTTTGCAGGGTCGTCTTCGGATAAGGGTACTTGTTCCGCCGAGGTGTCTGAAATCGGCGTCGTCTCTTCCAACTCCTCGGGATACTTTGATTGCTATGCTTGCGGTTGACCTCGAAGGGCAACTTGCATGCACTCCTTGGCCTTTTTCTGGTCGCCTCGGACAGTTAGGATTCCGCCCGAGGTCGGGATCTTCAGTAACAAGTGGTATGGCGAGATGATGGCTCAGACCGCATTCAGCCAATCCCGACCTAATATGATGTTGTACGGGGAGTTCGCTTTGACCACGTAGAAGTGGATTAGTTTGTTAACGCTGGTTGGCGGGCTACCAATGACGACGTCTAGCGCGATTATCCCTTCAGGTCGCGTCTCGTGCTGTGTAAAGCTCATGAGGGGCAGGGGTGCGGCGTTAACCCGAGCTGAGTCTAGTCCCATCCTATCCAAGCAATGTTGGAAGATGATACTGACACTAGCCCCACCATCAACAAATACGCGGTGGACCAACTTATTGGCTACTCCGACCTGTATTACCAATGCATCATTATGGGGCGTAGCTGTAGGTACAGGAACCTCTTTTTTGTCTGTTCCTCTTCCGACGGAATTGGTGGTGTGCGAACTTCTGACCTCAACTTAGTTTTTGTCGTGCCTGGGGTCAGCTTGGAGATGGTCGACACCACCCCGTCGTATTGTGGCACGTCGCACTGAGGGTCGTCATCCTCCTCATCATGATTGGTTTTAGCGCGCTTATTATCGGGAGCGCAGCGACCCTGTCCGCCTTTTCGCTTCCCCCTTTTGTTTTTCCTTCCCTCGGCCTCGTACTTCTTCAGAGCTACTTCCTGGGCTAACCTCTCTATCTCTTCTGCGAGGTTGCGGCAGTCTTCCGTGTGGTGCCCGTGGTCGTCGTGGAAGAAGCAGTGCTTGTTTTTATCTCGAGGTTTTGACCCCGACATAGGGCGTGGTCTGGTGAACCAGTCCTCATGAAGTGCGAAGATCTCGGCATTTGTTTTCACAAAAGGAGGTCGCTGAGAGTGCTCTGATCCCGGCCGAGGTCCGAGCCGGGACTGGATAGGTCCAGGTCCGAGCCGGAATTGGATGGGTCCTCGCTGAAGTCGTTCGTGAGAACTTCTCCGATCACGATCATTCCGGCCCCGATCACCTTCAGCCCTCTTCTTCTTGGTTTCCTCTCGCTTCAACCGGTCCACATCTTGGCCATCCGCGAACTGGTATACGATTTTCCACATCTCCTGGGCCGTCTCGGGCTTCTGTTTAGCAAGCTCCTGGTTCAGGGACCCAGGAGCGACCCCATTTCGAAAAGCCGAGATGAGGAAAACGTCGTCGATTTTATCGACTTTCAAGCTTTCTTGCATAAATCGGGAGACGTACTCCCTTATAGTCTCTCTGTCTTTTTGCTTTACGGACAGGAGATAGGCCGTGTCTCGGCAAGCCTGGACCTTCATAAGGAATCTTTAAGATTCCTTCGAGGTAGACCCAGGACCCTATACTGCCAGTCGGCAGGCCGTCGAACCAAGCTCGGGCGTAGTCGACCAGCATCTCAGGGAACAGCTTGCACATGTGTTCTTCTGTAAGGCCCTGGTTGTACATGCTGTACTTGAAACGCGTCAGGAAATTGAGGGGGTCCTCCAACCCATTGTAGGGTGGTATGTTGGGCAATTTGTATGCCGCAGGAAGCTTGGCATCAAGTAGCTCGTCGGTGAACGGGCTGATGAGTCGGGCTGATCTTCCTTCGCGTCGGTGTCGGTCTGCCTCGAGGCTATAACTCCTGGAATAGCTCGGACTCCGGCCCCTGCTTGGGCTCCGATGTCGCTTTGAGAGATGGCGTCGCTTAGGACTCCGACGTGGGCTGGAGCTCCGGCGGCGGAGTGGGCTTCGCCGGGTGTCGTACTTTCTCCTCAGCTCGGGCTCCTGCGTCTTAGAGTGGTGAGGAGTTTTGGGTATAGACTTCCGCGTGGAACTCTCCCTAGCTTCGGATATTGAGGGCATCCGAGCTGTTGTGAGGAAGCGCTTGAAGCTCTCCTTATTCGCTCTAGCGAATTCAGTCGCGGCATAGGTGGTAGCGAGGTCGAAGTCATCGAGAAAATCCTCTTCCTTCGACCCTGATTTCTGTGGACCCTTCTGAGGGATGTCTTCCAGCTCGGGCATCCCTTTGAACGGATCCTCTTCTATAGGGTTATTGTCGTGCCCCTCCTTTGGGACCGAATTGCCTTTCTGGCGATTGCCCCTATTTGTGGGGCGACTTTCTGCTTCGTTGGGATTCCCACGTTCGCTTTGGTCCCCCCGCACGTTTTGTGATCGCGTTACCATCATTGTTCTGCTACCAAAGAACCGTCGATCGAGTTCCCATAGACGGCGCCAATGATAGATCTAGGGTTTGTAAGGGTGACAGAAAATAATAACAACACGATGACACAAGGATTTACGTGGTTCGATCAATGTGATCTACGTCCACGGGAGAGAATATCTAGTCTTTATTGCTTGAGAGTACAATGAGTATTTGAACGTATTTACACCTCTAATCTAGCATCTATATATAGGCCTTGAATTGAGCCCTAATCCTACTAGGATTCCTCATACATATCCGAATTTCCTTCATAATAGGATTCCTTCTTCTCCAGGGTAAGGCTTCATTACTTCGTCTTCAAGGCAATTGGTAATTCGTCTGGGCCGAGCTCTTTGGGCCTAGCTCAACGTACAGGCCCAATTAGGTTGGGTCTCGGATCAGGCCCAAGAAGAGGCCGGTACTATCAATGGGTCATGTCTTGAAATGAGAATGATACACTAGACAAATTGAATTAACGATACACTTTTCAGGGATGAAGTATAAGTTATTACGATAACTCATTATCTAGTTTGGATATGTTCAACGAGTACGTATATGTTAAACTTGTTTGAATATTTGAACACTACAAGAAAATCGACCTTTTGCGACATATTTTTCAAACAATGAATTTTATGTCGCACAAGGTAATGTTGCACTCCCTCCCATCCTTTGATATTGTCATGTTACTGTTCAACACGGAAATTAAGAATAAGGGTAAAAAGATAGTTTTTAAATTGTTCAAACTTTCCTTATTTAGAAGATGCCAATATTAGTGAACACCTATTTATGGAAATGATGATAATATGCATGTGTGGGTCGAAGGGAGTATTTTTTACGACATTTTTTTAATAATGACGCAACATATACGACACTTTGTGCTTAACTTAATTAGTTGTCACGCAAAACTCACGACACATTACACATTATTAATTTAAGTGACGCATGTCTAGCTTGCGACATTACAATTAATATGATGCAATTTTATATAATCAATTTTTTTTTTTCAATTAGAAGACCCCTTGGGGATGGTTTAGTGGGAAAAGTCGTTTGAACCCCATGACACGCCTATAGGTCGAGCCTGTCACACATGTACTTAGAAACTATGGTTTGCAGGTTACTGCACAAGGGACGGGGCTGCGCACCGAAGGTAGCGGCTGCGGATTTCCACGAAATTAAATAAAAAACAATTAGAAAAGAGTTGGCAACTGGCACGGTTTACTTCGGAATTTTAGTTATTCTTAACCTGTTATTCAAAATTTTGTTCTTTTTCAAAATGTTATAACAATACACCTCTTGAATAAATTCTAATTGCAATCAAATTATATATATATATATATATATATATATATATATATGTCACGGGTCAAATGTAAGTGACATTATTAGTCAGTTAAATTGAATAACTATGTCTGTTAATACATATTATATCTAATCTTTAATATAGGTTCCCCAGTCGTTAAACAGTACTGAAGGTTCAATGTGAGATTCAAGCTTTTAAGATATTCAATAATTAAATAAATGAATAAAAATACACAAGATAGTTATTAATTATGATTTTAATCACTTGCATGAGTTAAACCAATATTGAATATTATCAGATCATGCATGCTTAATGACATATGATATGGCAGGTGAATTACCACAAGAGATTGGCACTCTACCAAACCTCCAACTTTTCTCTGTGTACAACAATTCCTTATCTGGCTCCATCCCATCTTCCATTTCCAACATATCAACCTTGAAGGGATTACGACTTTTGTTCAATGAGTTTTCAGGTACTCTTCCTTCAGATTTGGGGCATTCACTTTTCAATCTTGAACAACTTCTTTTGAGTTACAACAACCTTAATGGCCCAATTCCAACCTCAATCACCAATGCTTCTAAACTTACCGGATTGGACCTGGACACCAACTACTTCATTGGCTCCATACCAGACTTTGGTAATTTGAGACTTCTAGAAGGACTTTCCATTTGGGGAAATAATTTGAGTGGAGCGGATTTCCCAACCCATGAGTTGACATTTCTCTCTTCTTTAACTAATTGTCGGTATCTGAAGTACTTGGTAGTAGCAGATAATCCACTTAGGGGGCGTTTACTAACTAGGATAGGATTAACTAATCTTATCCCATGATTCATTTAATCTCACATGTGTAGTTTCAAATATGAAGAATGATCATGTGTGATGAGATATCCTTGAATTTAATTCTTAAAAGTAAATGCTTGATTAGCTTATATTATTTTTATCTATCCAGCTTATCGTGTTTAGTAAACGCCCCCTTAATGGTATCCTACCCTCTTCCATTGGGAATTTATCCTCTTCTCTTGAGTATTTTGATGCATCAAACAGCAGTATCATGGGTCTCATTCCCTCTGACATGGAAATCTTAGCAGTTTGCAAGTTTTGGATTTATCCAATAATCAACTCACAGGATCCATCCCGACTACAATGGGGAAATTGAGGCGACTCCACAGTTTAGAAGGATCTATTCCGCAGTTAGACTTGAGATTTCTCGTGTCTCTAAATTTAAACGGCAATAAATTGGAAGGAGCATTGCCCTCAACAAGCCTGCAGATTCTTAACATTGGAAACAACAGAATACAAGGCACCTTCCCATTTTGGACGGAAGCTATTACCGATCTCCGTGTCCTCATATTGAGGTCCAACAATTTTAGTGGTACCATTCCTTCCCTTACTTCCAAGACTAGCCTTCCATTCCTCAAACTGCAAGTTTTCGACATATCCCATAATTCATTCACTGGCAACTTTCCCAATGGATATCTGATGAATTTCAGAGCAATGATGGATGTGCAGCAAAATCACACAAAAATACAGGATTGGTTTTTCTTTTATACTTCGTTGACATTTACTGTGAAAGGGAAAGACGTTCAATATAAGACAATTTGGACATCCTTCACCGCCATCGATTTGTCATCCAACAGATTTTCAGGAAGCATTACAACTTTTCTATGAATAATCACATTTCTTTCCATGTTGAACCTTTCTATGAATAATCTTTCCGGCCTGATACCTCAGTTCACCGGTAAGTTTATCACATTTGAAAATACATCGTATGCAGGGAACTCGGGATTATGTGGATTTCCATTAACACAAACATGTGAAGGGCCTTCGCCTTCAGTTGTGATGATGGAACCAGAAGGTGGTGATTCTGATTTTCTTGAGGGATTCTGTTGGGAGGCTGTTGTTTCCGGTTATGTATCCGGTTTTGCATTGGCTGTTATTATAAGTTATTTCATTTTTCGATATGAAAGGCCTAAAGGGTTGGTGGAATGGCTTTACAGCATTTACAGGATAAAGAGAAGAACACGTAGAGGAAATGTGGGTCGAAGGAGAAGGAGATCGAGGGCCAACTAAATAAACATGTTGAGGCTCTGGTTTCTAGAGCTAGAATGTAATAATGGGTATATATTGTTGTTTTCTTACATGTATTGTTGTATAATAAAGATCTCATAGTTATGTTCTGCATTCTAGAGACTTTAGAATTGAGGCAATATGATTTTCTTGTGATCCTTTAAAGTAACACTTCATGTGTAGAGTAAATCTATAGCTAAGGTTTCCTAAGCATTAACTCATAAAAAGCAAATACAGTATTAGTAATTTTTCAATAAACAAAAAGATATGCATTTGAACAAAATCCTTTTTGGTTATCAATATACAATTTATTTAGTAACATGGGAATCCGCAGGTGCTAACTTGACAAGAATAAGTGAAGATTAGCGCAATGATAAGTGAGGAGAAGTTTTCAAATAGTTTGTGTCTTGCTCGAGTAGAAATACAATCTAGGACAAAGTTCATTGGCTAAAATTTTAGTTTCATTGTTCAATATAGCTATATCAAAAGTTGACTCAAAAATTAATGTGTAATGAGCGTACCCTATTAATGTTAATTATGAAATAATGAAGGAAGAAGTGCAAATATAACCACTCCTCAAAACAAAAGTGCACACATAACAAATAATACTACCAAATAATTCTCTCTCCTCTCTATTTAGTCGCATGTTCTCCTTCTCTCTTCCTCCCTCTTTTCTCCAACACCATACAGATCTCCAGCCCCATCTCACCCATTTCAATGTATATGCTGTGGCTATTGATCGGCGGTTGCCGTCCGATTCCGGAGCCCTCGCACAATCGGTGGCTTCATCTCCAGTCTCTCACGAGACCTCTCTCTAGGTTCTAATTGTTGGAAATAATGGTTTGAAAATCATTATTCGTGTCGGTTGATTATTTAATTATCCAGAATTAAATAATGGAGGATTATTTTTGTAATACCCCAGATATTTTCTTCCGTCGTAAAATAAAAATTTAATGATTAATAATGACTTTGCACGCTTAAAATAAAGAATTTCGATTCTAAGACTAACGGTGAACTCCGTTTCTGAAAATAAATTCGAGAAGTTGGTTGAACGACTACTGTATTAGGGTTTTCGCGTCCGAGAAATTTTTCGTTAGAAAACTCAGATCGAAAAAGTGTCTCGTTACATTCACTTATTTCACGATACGAGTAAGTTAGGAAAAGTCAGTTTTATTTATTTTTCCGGGCGAATTTTGGACTGTCATGTCCAAAACTTTTTAAAGATTTCGGAAGTCGAGTCATCCTTTCCGACTAAGAAAAATATTTCGGAACTAATGGTCGAATTAGTTTTCGCCGGAAATGTACCCGTCTAAGAATTTATTTCTCGATTTTTAATACGTAGTATTAGACCCGGAAAAGGAGATATTTTTGAATTAATACTCCCTCCAAACCGCCACCACCACCATGACTCATCTTCCATTTTCTTCCACTACTTTACACCTCTACTATAAATATCCCCCAACATCTTATTTTCTCTCCTTTCTTCCCTCTCTCAACCTCCATATACCCTCTCTCTCTCATTTCTCTCTCTTGTTCTTCATTTCACCATTGTTGTTCTTCAATTTCTTCAAGGTTTCAATCACCATAGTTGTCCATCATCCATTTAATCTCAAATCTAAGTTTATATTCAACAAGGTAATGATCTTAGCTTCATTTCCATCCAAGCAAAATTCATTTCTTTCAATTTTGTCATGACCGAAAATTGTAAAGAGATGTAGAATGATGTTCTTAGTTTAATTCATGTATAATTAATACTTAGGAGTGGATTTCTATGGTTGGATTCAAGTAGAAATTAATCCTCCTATTTAATTGGTGTGGACCGAAAATTATGAAGTCATGTGGGATGATGTTCTAAGTTTAGTTTCTTGGATAATTATGCATAAGATTGAATTCCTATGGTTGAAATCAAGTAGAAAATTCACCCTCCCTAATCTAATGCTAATACCGAAAATTTAGGGGCTAGGGTTTGAGATTTTAGAATTTTAATTCATGATTCTAGGAGTGTTAGATTATGATATAACTTAGTATTGAATGAATTGGTGATTAATTATGAAGTTTGAAATCAAGAATGAAAGAATTAGAACAAGTATGTGTGTAAATGGAAATTTTAGTAAGTAGTAGATGAATTTAAAATGATGTAATTGATTAATTAAGATGATCATTATTAAGTGTAAGTTAAAAGATTGAAGTAAGTTGAAAATGAAATAAAATTGGTTTAGTAATTGGTTAATTAAAACGAGGAGGAAGTGTTTGTCGTATTATTAAATCGGGAAAGGAGAAAGTATTCTCGATTAATGATATTCATGAGTGAAGCTAAGGATGATGATGATGATGTGAAATGAAATATGAAATATAAGTTAGAAATTAATATAAGTTTGAAATTGAAATGAAATTGATAGGTTAATTGGTTAGTTAAAAGACGAGGAAATATACGTCGTAATTTAAACCGAGAAACGTGAAGGTGTTCACGTTAAATGGTTGTGTGTCTCGACTGCCTTGAGACTGAGATTTCATGAGTATAAGGGTTGTATAGTATTGATCGAACATAGGGTTTTGTACGTCGAGTTAACGAGCACCTAGGGTTACACTCGGACAGTTTTGCGACCTTTCACGGAAACTGTCATAACTCTTAGCTCGCTTAAAGAAATCGAGATCCGTAAATTGGGCAGTAAATTAGACATCCGTAGCTTTCTTTTGGTACTAAGCACTTCCCATGTTTCATAATACTCTCTTCTCTATGAACTCCAGAACTACTGTCTTGTGCAGAAAAGTTCAATACCTAATTTCTTAAGTTGAATTCTTTATAATTCTTTAAGAACTAATAAGTCGTTATGAGTTTTCGACTCCCGTGATTAACTAAGCTAAATGTCGAGTAAGAAATCGAGTTAATTCTAATCGAGATGTGTTCGAATCTCGTTTCATCGTAACTCAAAAGAAACTAGTTTAGCGTGCAAAGGCCTAAAAGACTAAAACCGATTTCGATTTCCTGTTTTTTTTATCGTTGCGACCAAGATTTAAAGTTTGTTTGTTTGCGATAAAAGGAGGAAGCCAGAGTTAAGGATAGGACGGAAGATCAAAGACGGAAGCTCGTGTTTAGTTCTGTAATCACAAACGGTGGGCTTTCCTTATATATCAAACAAAATGAGCGATGCTCGAAAATGTTTACTTACAGCTTTGATAACTGTATTTTCAAATGATTATCAGGGCATGAAATGATTTGTTTTTATGTGAGTTCTTTTGTGCCTTTCTAAGTTAACCAAATGGGGTTAACTAAATCGATCGGACTCTGAGTTAACCGGAAGGGGTTTTTCAGAGTTAGTGTACATGGTAGCCGGTGTGTGTGGTACCCTGTTGAGGGGTAGCCAGCCGCGGTGAATTGAACTTGCGCGGAAGAAGTTAACTCTTCCCCGGCGTTGAAATAGAAGTTGGGCAAGTTGAACGTAACATGTATAAAATGCTTGGCCAAGTGTATTGTGAAAAGATAAAATGTTTAGTAAGCTCGGGTCTTTGATGAAAAACCCCGATGCGTTACTGTTTGAAATAGCTGATAAATCAATACTCTTATGATATGTTTTTGGCAATGTGCCCACTAAGTGCTTTATGTACTTAGCCCTGCATATATTTCTAAATGTGCAGGTTGAGTGACGAGCGCGGCGGAGGTTGAGTAAATGATGTAAATAAAGAAGAATAGTAGTGTTCTAGTTACGTTTTTCCGCTGCCAGACAGTTTCTTTTGATGTATAACTTAAAAGTCTATGTTCCGTACTTTGAACTTAGTTTATTTTTTAGAACAAATTTATCGAGCGATCCTTCGAGGTCGACTCTTTTTTAATATAATGGAGTTAAATTCATAGTAATTAAGCTGTTATAAATGTCTGTTTATTTATTTATTTCCCTTTCTTCCCCGCTTCTTTAATCTAACCCCTAGTCGCACCCCGGCTTTTCCGTCCCTCAGGATTTGGGGTTGTGACAATTTTACTTGTCGAGTAAATAATCAGAATATATTTATGTTCTCAAGACCATTATTTGGTGAGTGAGAAAGAATATATCGTTGTGTATTGGAAGTGTGGGAAATGAATTTTTTGTAGACCAATTCGTTAATTAAACGAGTTCAGACTTTAAACGGGCTTTGGATTTTATTGTCTAAAGAATTGGGCTCGGCCCATTTTCCTAAGTTACAAATTAATTGGACATTGGAATTGCCTAATTAAATTTGGCCCAATTTACTTTCAATACATATAATCAAGAGATTGATTATAAAGTTTGGTGACTTTTCCGCCAGTGATAGAAAAACGGCAAATTGAATTGGATGATTCAATTCTTTCAGTAACAACTATTTCATTTGAATAGCAATGAAACCGATAAAACAACCATTAGAGGTTGTAATTGCACTTTAAGTGTATTAATCTCCCATATGTGTGTTAAGCCTATATATAGGTCTCATTTGCTTTGTTTCGGGACATGGAAAAAACTGCATTCTCTTAGTTCATACAAAAATTCCATAGCATCTCATTTGTAAGTTCAGTTCTCCTCCTCGTCTAGTTCGCCGGAGCTCTACAGTTTGTGGTGCTGCTACTGTAGAGACGTGAAGTCGTTTACCTTTGGGGACGAGCCGCCAATCCGAGAGCACTACCGGGGCATTTCTCGTCTTGCGGGCAGAAGGCATCTTCGGGCAACTTCTACAACAATCTGGTTTTATTTCTAGTTTGTTGATTTCGTTTATTTCCTTGTATTATTGATATTGTTATTTGTTAGTTCAGTTTTGCATTGCTTCTTCATTGTAATTTCCACGAGCGAGTAACCCGGTTCTAACACTAATGCGGGCCCCGCCACCGATGGAATGTGGCCTTCCTCTGCTGCTTAGACTCGCCCCCACCCAAATGTGGCCTTCCTCTACTGCTTAGACTCGCCCCCACCCAATTTTGGCTCCAAGAATGGTAAAATGTGGGTCTGGAGACCCAAAGTTGCCTGCACTGAGACCTGCAGAGTTGTCTTCACTGCAGCCATTTCAAATGATGATGGGTCTTGGTACTTTGATAGTGGCTGTTCACGACATATGACTGGAACTAGAAGATACCTAGCAAACTACAAAAAGATTAATGGAAGTGAGGTTACCTTTGGAGGTGGCTCAAACGGCAAGATTATTGGGCGAGGTGTACTCAACATGCCCGAACTTCCTAAGCTCACCGATGTATCACACGTTGACGGAACTGCTGCAAATCTGATCAGCATCAGTCAACTATGTGATGATGACTGCAAGGTCATCTTCGATGAGCATAGCTATCTGGTAGTGAATGATGATGATGATGTCGTCATCTCTGGGGTAAGGTCTCATAAAATGATCTACAATTGTGGCATCAAAAGTTAGGTCACACAAACTTTCGCAACATGGAGAACCTCCAAAGATACAATGCATCCCAGGGTGTACCAAAGCTGAATATCTCCAATCCAATCTAGGAGTTTGTGGAGACTGCCAAATTGAAAAGCAAGTGAAAGTTTCCCACCCTGTTGTCACAACTTCAGAGAGACCTTTTAGTACGCAGAAATGCTTTGAACTTCTGCACATGGACTTGATGGGTCCAGCTGAAGTTGATAGTCTGGGAGGTAAGAAGTTCTTGTTTGTGATTGTTGATGACCTTTCCAGGTATGCATGGGTAAAATTCCTTAGTGATAAAACTGAAACTTATGATGCTTTCATGGAGTTGTATGCTAAAGTTAGGAATTTTTATCAATCCGGTGTTAAAAGATTAAGATCTGACCATGGAAAGGAGTTTGAAAATACTCAAATTCTAGATTTTTGTGTGAAGGAAGGAATTCATCATGAGTACTCCGCACCCAAAACGCCTCAACAAAACGGGATAGCCGAAAGAAAAAATAGAACTTTGCAAGATATGTCTAGGGTAATGTTGCATTCTAAACACCTCTCTAAACGGTTTTGGGCCGAAGCCATGAACACTGCATGCCATATTAGTAATCGTGTAAACTTGAGAACCGGTACTACCATGACTTCCTATGAAATTCTAAATGGCAAGAAACCCAACTTAAAATACTTGCATGTTTTTGGTTGTGTTTGCTATGTATTGAATGATAGGGATTATCGCCTAAAGTTTGATACAAAAAGTGATAAGGGAGTTTTCTTAGGTTACTCACTCAATAGTCATGCATATCGTGTTTACAATCTTAGAACCAAAACTGTTATGAAGAGTGTCAATGTAAAATTTGATGATCTTGCAAGTTTATATACTCCTGAGGAAAGTACTGATGGTTTGATTGAGATACAGGGAAGAACAGAAAAGCCCACGGTGGAGGAAGAAAAAGTGGACAATGAAGTCCACACAACGGTTGAGGCAACTTGTAACGATTCTGCAGGACAATCTGGAACTGACTCCAGCACTAATGAAGCAGAAAATGTTGATGAAGTTATTGAAATCGTGAGGAGGGATCCACCCAGCAAAGTCAGAAAAGATCACCCTCTTGATCTGGTTATTAAAGATGTTCGTGAAGGGGTCAGAACAAAGGACAAGACTCCAGTAAATTACAGGGAGATGGTAAGAATGGTATGATTTTCATGTATAATCACCAAGGTAGGTGTAATTGCCTTCTTATCAACTCTAGAGCCTAAGAATGTTGCAGAAGCTTTGAAAGATGAATTTTGGATAAGTGCCATGCAAGCTGAACTTTTTGAATTTATTAGGAATAAAGTTTTGACACTTGTGCCTCGACCCATAGGAGTTAACATAATAGGAACTAAGTGGATCTTTAGGAATAAAACTCATGAGTATGAAAATATCATTAGGAATAAAGCCCGCCTAGTTGCTCAAGGTTATACTCAAGTTGAGGGAATTGACTATGATGAGACTTTTGCCCCCGTTGCTAGGATTGAGTCCATTAGGTTGTTGTTCGCAATTGCATATTATCTTAACATAACTCTTCATCAAATGGATGTCAAAGCCGCATTTTTGAATGGTGTTCTAGAAGAGGAAGCTTATGTAGAACAACCTAAGGGTTTTGAAGACCCAACCAAACCCGATCATGTTTACAAATTGCACAAGGCTCTTTACGGACTAAAGCAAGCTCCGAGAGCTTGGTATAGTCGTCTAACTGAATTTTTGCTTGAGTTTGGTTTCTTTAGGGGTCATGCAGATAGGACTCTTTTCCTCAAGAAAGAGAAATGTGTGCTCACAATTGCCCAAATCTACGTTGATGACATAGTGTTTGGATCCACCAATGAAGCAGCCCTGAAAGAATTTATGGAGGCAAACATTTGAGATGAGCATGGTTGGAGAGTTAAGCAACTTTCTTGGGTTGCAAGTCAAACAAAAAGAGGATGGGATTTTCGTCTCTCAGTCAATGTATGCAAGGAATTTGGTGAAAAAGTTTGGACTGGAGAATGCAAAGAACATGAGGACACCGATGAGTACCACAGAAAAACTGTCAAAAGATGCAGTTGGCCCCGACATTGAGCCAACTTTTTACAGGTCTATGATCAGAAGTCTTGTGTACTTAACAGCTAGGTGGCCTGATATCATGTACAGTGTATGTGCATGTGCTCGCTTTCAGTCATGTCCAAAAGAAGAACACCTCAAAGCTGTGAAGAGAATTATCCGCTATGTTGCCGGGACTTGTAAATTGGGTTTGTGGTTTACGAAAGATATCTCCACAAACTTAGTGGGGTATAATGATGGTGACTGGGCCGGAGAAATTGATGATAGAAGGAGCACAAGTGGGGGTTGTTGCTATCTTGGGAACAACCTCATCTCATGGCATAGCAAGAAGCTAAACTGCATCTCTTTGTCAACCGCCGAGTCTGAATATGTAGCTGCCGGGAGCTGTTCAACTCAATTGGTGTGGCTTCAATCGATGCTTGATGACCACGGGCTGGAGAGCAACCCTTTAGTAATGCTCTATGATAACACAAGTGCCATTAACCTTGCCAAGAACCCTGTCCATCATTCCAAGTCCAAGCACATCCACTTAAGGTATCATTTTATTAGAGATTTAGTAGAAAAGAAGATATTAAAATTAGAGTATATCAGTACGGAAAATCAACTGGCTGACATCTTTACTAAAGCTCTAAGTTATGAGAGATTCTCAAATTTGAGAAAAAAATCTCTCGGTTTGTGTTCTATTTAAGGAGAAGTGGCCATGACAGTTGTCACATTTCTGGCATATCATGGGTAATAATCTTTATAGAAGTTAAGCAGATTTGAGGATGTAAAAACCTTACTTTGTAAGGTGAAACCGAGATCGTTCTTAGAAAACCATATAACTAGATCAAAGATCTTAGATAAGTGGTGACTACAAGATTCTCTTGGTTATACATCTATTCGCCATCTGTCTACTTCACCTATCTTTATAAAATTGCCCATGATGTTTCGGAAATGGTGTTGTGATCAAAGTTGTCATTAGAGTTTGGACGACTGTCAAACCAATTTCTGCTTGTAAATAAAAAAAAAAAAAAAAAAAAATAAAAAAATAAAAAAATTGCAGCCATGTCTTTCAGATAAAGATGTCAGTTTAAGTTGCGATATTCCTGGAACGTATCTATCTCGAAATTTTAATATTTGATTTTTTAACTTATCTCTAATGATTTGATATCTCGTTTATTGGATTTGTTTGTTTTCTGCCTCCCGCGTAAAAATAGCAGACGGTTCATATTCCAAAAACCCTAGGATCTATAAAGTCTCTTTATATCTGTTATTTATCATCCTTATTTCTATCTCTCTTAAATCACGCCGTAACCCACTTCCTCTTCCAAACCAAAATCTGCTTCTTCCTCTCCAGAAAATTTCTGCCATGGATGATGAGAAACTCAAGCAACTTCAAGAACTCCTCCAAAATCCAGGTGCTCTTGACCTTCTTCGTCATCTATCATCGTTTCCCCCTCAAAATCCAACCCCTCGTTTTCTAACTTCAAAACCCCTAAATCCTGCCCCTCTTCATTTTATTTCTCCTGAGCACAATCCTTTGTTCAATCCATCGATGCTCTCACCCCTACGTGGTCAAGTCCCGATGGAAATCTCGCCGGAGTTTGGAAAGTTCTCCGAACCATCTCTCCAGGGGTTTGCCCCTTTTGCTCGGGTCGATACATCTGCCGCTGGTCAAACTGCCGTCAACCAGCTGCTCTAAAATCTGCCGCCGATCCAAAGCTCCAGCGGCATTCCTCTTTTTCTCCAGTCGGTGCGTCGAGCAACCCGACGTCTGTCGCCGGTCCAACTACTTCTACTCTGATTCATGAGGAAGAAAATCTTGACCCTCTCTTTCACTACCGTGATGGGTCTCCAAAATCGATGAATATCGATGTTACTGATGCTCCTCCGAATCTCGATGCCAAAGATACTGCTACAAAGACCTCCCCAAAGCGCAAAAGGTACACCAAAACATGTGTGAGGAAGATCAAAAATCTGCCGAAGGCACCTGCCCGTCGCTCGAACCGGCTACGATCTTTCTTCAAGCCAGTGCCGTCTAAACCTTTTCATCCTTCCGATGTCATCGATGTCAAAGAAGATGAAGAGTCTCACACTCAAGTTTCTAGAGAAAATTCTGATGATGGTGAGTTTGAGGATGAAGAACCGCCTGTCACGACCTCACAAAAGGGAAAAGAGAAGATAATTGATGAAGCTGGTGTGAAGCAAAAACGAGGAGGCAAGAAGACAGCTTCGATGGATCTTGATGCCGAAGCAGATTATGCTAGTGACTCCGATTATGAGGTAACGAAAGCTGATTCACTGCACTTTTATTCAGAGTCTTTGAAAAAGAGTTGGGGAAATTTCAAGAAAAGAGAGATTCTAAGTGATAGGGCAGTAGATGAGAAGGATTTTAATTTTTATAATGTGGCTGCGTATCTTAAGAAGAAGAATCTGTGGGGCAGTGTTAGGTATGCTAAGAAATATGCTCCTGAGATAGTTAGGTTGTTTTATGCTAACCTAACTCATGATTTTAGGGACTTGGCATCTAAGAAATATGGAAAAGTTTATGTGCGCGGAAAGATTTTTTCGATTACTCCTTCAGGTATCAATGACTTTCTTGGGACTCCTAATGTCGAAGTAGACGATGAAGCTGTTGATGAGGTTGAGATTGCTAATGTGCTTACTGAGGGTCATGCTGAGAGTTGGTTTGCAAGTGGACAGACAAATAGAACTGCCTCCAGTCTTACTTCTTTATTCTCTACGCTTCATAGGATCTCAACTCGAAATTGGATTCCCACATCCAATACTACTTCAGTTCCATTTGCACATGTTGTTCTTCTCTACAAGATTCATGTTGGTGCAACTTTCAATATTGGGCAGCTAGTTTTCAACTCAATTGCTAAGGTTGCAATGACTACATCCACCAAGAACCTAGTGGTTCCTTCTCTCATCTACAACATGCTAGTTGCTCAAGGTCTGACACCTCTGGCTAAGGAAGCTACTGCAAAAGCTACTCTTCAGACTGTACAGAAAGCCTTTCTCTCGGGTAGGGTCAATAATTTGCCGTGGTTTGATGCGGATCATCCTGCTCCTATTCCTCCTGTTCATTGTTTTGTTCCAGTTTCTATTTTACAGGATCACATCAAGTTTTGCACCGGTCAAATTCAAATGTTCGAGCAGCAGCGTCGCCTATATCAACAACTCCTTTCTTCCACAAAAGGGGGAGATAAAGAAGATGGTGTTGATGGATCTGATGATACAAGGAAAATCGAAGATGGAGGGAGCAGTAAGGTGAACATAGAGGATGCTCGCACTATGGCAGGATGTGATGAAGAACTGGAGTAGATGAAATCTGAAGTACAAGCACTGCTTTCGGATGTTTATGGAGTGATATGTTATTCAGTCTTAACTGTTTTGTGGATTACATATGAACACTCTTTTTCTTTTGTTTATTTTGGCCTGTGGATACTGTGTGGATGACTATGATCTGACTTTATTGGTTAAGTTCTTGTTTTTACTCTCATGGTCTTGATAGGGGAAGAATCTGCTTTGCTTATGTGTCTTTGTGTTGGTTATTCTGTGTTGAGTTTTCTGGTTGTGTTTTAGGGGGAGTATGAATATGACAGGGGGAGTATTTCTGTGTTGTTTTTTGGGTAACTGTTCTTTGAAGCTTGTGTATATGTGTCTCAGGGGAGCATACAATCTTGCTCTATATATACTTGTTTACACAGGTTTTGGGAAGAAAGACAAAAAGAGGGAGATTGTTGAAGTCAAATTCTGACTTCAATAATATCTAATTGTTTTAGTATTATATTGTTTTGTCTTTCTTTTGTTTGTTGGCAGGAGAGAAAATAAAGGATGGGAGCAGCCTACGTGGAGAAGATAAAGTCAAAGAAAGTGGTTAGTTGGTGGAGTATAATATGGGGCTGCACATGTGGAAAGTGGATCAGTCTTTCTGTTGCAATAATAGTGGAGATATGGGCTGCATTTCATAGGACGTGCAGTTTTTTGGTGGAGTGCAGCTCAAGCCTTCAAGTTCACTTTAAATAGAGATCAAACTTATGTAGTTATGTACACTTCCAGAGATAGATTCTTAGAGCATTTAGAGTTCTAAATCAGCTTTTAGTTTTACCTTCGAGGATAGTAGTAGAAGCTTTAATCTTGTGATAACGCTTTACTCGTTTTAGTGACCCTCTTTACTCGAAGTTTGTTTTTGTAATTCACATTTTTATAGTGAAGTTTTTGCCCTGAGGCACTTCATGAGATTATCAATAATCTCGTGAAAAGTTTATTTCCATTGTGTTCTTATATTTCCGCTGCGTTTTATTTTCAAGGTTGTGTGCTCTTTAAGCACAACTTTGTCCATAACTCTGTCTATTCGAGCGAATCTGGTACCATCAAAATCTATGAAATATAATCCATTATATACTCCCTCTGTTCGTGAAAAAGAGTCCTACTTACCCCATTTTTTTTGTTCGTGAAAAAGAGTCCTACTCCAGTTTTTACAATCACATCAAGTGAGACCTTATTCAATTTACCACAATTTCCACTCTCATTTTACATTTTCCACTCAAAAAAATAGTTGAGACCCTTATTCCACTCACAACAATTTTAACTTTATTTTAACTTTTTCACTCACAACAAGTGGGACCCTTATTCCACTCACAATAATTTTATTTTCAATCCACTTCTACCACTCCCACTAAGTGGGACCCCTATTCCACTAACAACAACTTTACCAACTTTCTTAATCCCCGTGCCCAGCACACAATGAGACTCTTTTTGACGAACGGAGGGAGTATAAACTAGGAGTTTTAAATCCTCAATTGATTGCAAATTTGTTTGAAATCAATTTCAATGGTGGTTTTGTAATTAAAATGTTAAATAAGGGGTAAAAATTTAATGCTGTTAGATTTAATGAAATTTATGTTAGTTAATTTTATGACAAATTATATCTTCAAAAAAAAAAAGTTATGACAAATTATAATGCCAAATGTGTGCCACTACTTTTTATTATCGTCTTGAACTAAATCTTCAAACTTGTCATAATACTATATTACTCTGTCTCTTAAATTAATATATCCTCCTGACCATAGATACTCATAAACTTTGTGTTCCTTCATGCGGATATATATTCTTATTTTTCAAATTAATTACTGGAGAATGTGGTGTGCAATATATAGGAAATATTCAGCCTTCAATCTTCAACATTTCCACATTGGAATTTATTTACCTCAACATCAACAATCGGTATGGAAGCATCCCGAATTTGAACAATTTACCCAACCTCCTAGAGTTGTATCTTTCCAGCAACAGCTTAACAACAGGTGCGTCCATTTTTTTTTTTAGCTTAGCAACTTTCAAGTGCGTCCATTTTTAGGAGGGAATGACATGGGGATTTAAAAAAAATTGAATTGGATGTGAATGGAGAAAAGGTGATTGTATTTGTTGTGAATGAAGAAATGATCCCACATAAAGGGTAGTGATATATTAATTAATTGATAATGGTGGACCATAGGTGGTATTGTAGGTAAAATAAGTTAATAAAATAAAAGTAAGGAAGTATAATTTGTTGTGGAGTAGTGTCCAAAAATAGCTAAGAGGAAACTTGTGGACCATCTCACAAAGAAAATATAGGAAGAAACTTGGAAACCAAATGTAGTAATAATTAATTAGCGTTGATTATATTCAACTAATAAGTATCCGGTCAATTTCATTATTTAATAAATTTCTTACAATTTCAGATGCAATTTTTTTAAATATTCCTTAATTAAATACTCTTTAGTTGAATATAATCATTACGGAAAGTTCGATGTGAGATTCAAAATTTTTAAATATTCCATAATTAAATAGTAAATGAATAAAAATGCCCAAAATAGTTTTTTAAGATATACTCCTTCCGACCCCCATATTTATGCATAGTTTTGGTGGGCACAGGTTTTAAGAAAATTCTGAAAAGTGAGATGTAAGTGGAGAAAAAGTAGATGTAAGTGGATGGGGTCCCACATTATAAGGGTAATAAGTGAAAAAATTATTTCGTAAAATGGACTATGCATAATTTTGGGGGACAAACAAAAAAGGAAAACTATGCATAATTTTGGGGGTCGGAGGGAGTATAAGAATAATGGGTGTAGGACTTTGAATCAACTATTTGGAATTTTTGTAATAAATATAGTTCAGACAAATTTCAATTTTCGAATAACTATACTCATAATCATTAATTAAATGTTGTTGATGCTAAAAACTCTCAGTATAATAAAGTTGAATCGTATAACTTTATGCATGGAATCAACTTGAAGGGCAAATTCCACCAAATATATGGAAATGCAAACATCTTGAGGTGCTGGAATTATCCAAGAACAATTTGAATGGCAGCATACCCCGCGAAATTGGAAATTTGACCATGCTGACACAGTTATATCTGGATTATAGTGATTTCGAAGGTATATATATTATACTTGATGTTAGTTTTCTTCAATTTATTACGATTTTACATGCATGAGTTAAACGAGCTAGAGGCTTTTTCAGGACACTAACTTAGGGGTATTAGATTTAGAACACATTATTCGTGGGCTTTAATTTGAGGATAATAATGAATTAGTTAGATCTCCGTAACACTATTTTTGGCTAGAATGGGCTAAATCGCACGTGCCTCGCACATGATTGAAAGGCTGAGCTCGAATGCCTACATGGCTGCCACTTCACCCTCCACTCAGCTGCCCCTCTGATCAGCCCTACCTCCGCCGGATTGTTTCATACTCCGGTGGTTATCGGGTAAGATTTCCATCTTCCCGACAATTGTACATCCTATCTCAAATCAGTCAAGGCCTTATTCAACATCCCATTCCAAGTTTGAATCACCTTGAGCTGTTTCTTGAACCTCCAAACACACCCTTGCTACTTTGTCATACTCCGCCGCCGCATCACCACCTATCCAAATTCCCCCTCCCTTTCTCTTTCACCCCTAAAGCCTCCCATTTTCTGCAACTTTACCGCACACTCACATGTTCGCTTCCCTCCTCCGACCTTCCCATTCCCACCTTATTCTCCCAACACCAGCCTCCATTCCCACAAACCTCATTCACCACTCTGCAACACTATCTCCTTCATCTTCATCTTCTCCAAACATGTCTCCACATTCCTCCACTCACCCCTTTTCATAGGCTGAAAACAGGCTCCCTCTTTTCTGAGGGTGACGTGGCGGGGATGTGGCTGGACACGTAGGCGATCGGGCTGAAAGAATCGATCACGTGTGAGGCACATGAGTTTCAGCCCGATCGGGCCAAAAATATCCTACAGGGCATGTACTAATCCACAAACTGTCCTCAAACTAAATCCCGCAAAATTTATGTCCTGAATCCCCACTACCCCATAAGTTATTGTCCTTAAAAAGTCTCTAGCTCTGAGTTAAACTAATATATTTGAATATATTGAATATTATAACATTATGCATGCATGCTTAATTACATATGATATGGCAGGTGAATTACCACAAGGGATTGGCACTCTACCGAACCTCCAATTTTTCAGTGTGTTGACCAATTACTTATGTGGTTCCATCACTCCGTCCATATTCAACATTTCATCCTTGAAGGTATTAGAACTTGCATTCAATGAGTTTTCGGGTACTCTTCCTTCATACTTGGGGCATTCACTTTCCAATCTTGAAGTGCTTTATTTAGAATCCAACAAACTCAGCGGCCCAATTCCAACCTCTATCACCAATGCTTCTAAACTTGCACTCTTGGACATGAGTTTCAACTCCTTCAGTGGCTCCATACCAGACTTTGGTAATTTGAAACTCCTACAAACACTTTCCATTGTAGGAAACAATTTAAGTTGAACGGAAGCCCCCACTCAGGAGTTGGCATTTCTGTCTTCGTTGACTAATTGTCGATATTTGGAGCGCTTGGAAGTATCACGTAATCCCCTCAATGGTATCTTACCCGCTTCTATTGGGAATTTTTCCTCTTCTCTTAAGTATATTGATGCATTAATATGCAACATCACCGGTCTCATTCCCTCTGAAATTGGAAATCTCATCGGTTTGCAAGTTTTGGATTTATCCAAGAATCAACTCACAGGATCCATCCCGACAACAATGGGTAAATTGAAGCTTCTTCAATGGGCAAATCTCTCGGAGAACCAGCTGCAAGGATATATCCCACATCACCTTTGCCAAATCATTAAATTGGGAAACTTATTTA
This sequence comes from Schizonepeta tenuifolia, assembly GCA_029490685.1. Taxonomy (NCBI): domain Eukaryota; kingdom Viridiplantae; phylum Streptophyta; class Magnoliopsida; order Lamiales; family Lamiaceae; genus Schizonepeta; species Schizonepeta tenuifolia. Next base: position 123,230,208 of record CM055956.1, read on the forward strand.
AGGACACGTGTGTAAAATCTTTCTGTAATCTGTCCAGTATAGTATGTGCTTCCCTTTTCCCTTAATTAATCTGTCTTTCAAAGGAAACACATGATGCTCGTTGAGATTTTTATAATTGCAAAACAGTTCTAATGAAATTCTAAAAGAAAAAAGGTTACAAATAATATAGTCCCTTGGTCCACAATAAGTTTGGTACGGAGAGACATGTTTTAAAGAACGGAGAGTGAATGAGGGTGGAGAATAATAAAGTACTGTGAGTGGAGGATTAAACCTACAGTTATTTGTTATGTGTGGTGGAAAATCAATTAATTAATGTTATTTGGTAAATAACGATATTTTTAAAGATAGGATCCGGACCAGGTCAACCCGGTCTCACAGTGGGAGACCGGTTGCATACAAGAATTTGCCATATATTTGAGATAGGAAACCCTAAAGGCCTATAAACGTAGTATATATAAATCACTATAAATTATCTTCCTTCTTTCGTCTTCTTCTCTTCATGCATATTTTCAGATAGTAATCGCAAGACAAAGAAGATTCGGCCAGGTATCGTTACTGTTACAGTGTTTTAGACTTAAATTAATCTAATTTAGATTTTAGTATATTTATTCAAAAATACACTACAACCAACAGATTCTCAAATTTCTAGAACAAACATATTAGTAGATGAGTTATTTCTTTTATTTTCCTTTTCTTTGATATTGAACAGTCGTTGCTCATCAGCCGTCATGTCCGTCATAGCACCGCCACCACCCGCCGACAACCAACTCCAGTCAAACATAGACACATCATCAATTGATTTGCCAGACGAAATAATCGAATTGATCTTGTCAAAATGTCCTATTAAGTCCGTTGTTAGGTTCAAACTCGTCTCAAAATCATGGCTATCCGTCATCTCGGATCCTCGTTTTCTTCGATCCAAACTATCGAAGAATCACAACAAGTTCTACACGGCCTTTAAGCCCGACGACTCCTATGCATCTCCTCGTCACCATCTCTACCATGAATCTCCTCATCACCGCCATCTCTACCACGATTCAATAAGTGTCGATTATAGGATTGTCTATTCCTTTAGAAGATTCGACACGGCCTATTCCTTTAGAAGATTCTACGCGATCTATTCCTTTAAGAACGGAAGCTGGGGGGAGATGAAAGGTATTCCTGACGACCTATACCTACGTTGGGCAGTCTTTGTTGATGGACGTATCTACTGCAGGAGCAATGGCGAAATTAAGTGTTTTGATGTTGGAGACGGAAAACTGCACAACTTCCCGCAGCCTGAGGAAGTAGAATGCCTATATAATGTTGAACTAAAGGCGGTGTCGGGGCGGCTGTGGTTGTACGGCTCAAGTGATAAGCGTCAAATGAAGCTTCAGTTGTGGATGATGGAACAAAATGGAAGCTCCGACAAGTGTTGGAGGAAGTTAATTAGCATGACGAGGAAAGATAATGTTTTCTGGGGCTATGTGCCGCTTTGTTTAACCGGGGAAGATGATGTTTTATGGGCTCGTACTGACAGATATGGTGACTACTTGATATATAATTCCAACACAATCTGCAGCTTTCAAAAAATTGACTGTGACTCTACATTGGATTCAACGAATTACGGCCATTTCCCATATTCGGAGAATCTCTACATGCCTTCTTCAAATATTGTTAGTATAGATCGAGTTTAGAATTTTTAGCGCGTCTTGTGTTGATGCATCGACTTTTGTCTCTTAATCAACTTTTGTAATGATTTCTCAACTTTAGACGTATTTAAACTTGGTGTGCCAACTTTGTGTGCCTAATGGTATATTTTTTTTTGTAAAAAAAAAAAAAAAAAAAAAATTACAAGGAGGACTTAGACCTGTGACCTTTATTCCGGCCATTAACCACACTACCACTAAACTAACACACACACCCATTAAATGGGTGTTTTGACTCCTTTTGTCCTTCCATGGGATAGATTGTATTAGACTTTAAATTTTATTGTTTAGTTGTTTATTTATACTCCCTCCGACCCACTCAAATTGTCATATTACTGTTCGGTACGGAGATGAAGAATAAGGGTAAAAACATAGAAAATGGGTAAAAATTGTCATGTTACTGTTCGGCACGGAGATGGAGAATAAGGGTAAAAACATAGAAAATGGGTAAAAATTGTCATGTTACTGTTCCGCACGGAGATGGAGAATAAGGGTAAAAACATAGAAAATGGGTAGGCCCCATTACTCATGGAGGATTTTGAAGAGTTAAATTTTTTCTTATTTGGAAAATGACAATATGAGTTTGACACTAAATAAGGAAAAGATGACAATATGAGCGGATCGGAGGGACTTAATTTTTGAAAATTTTAATAAGTTTTTAAACATCTCGCCGAAATGTAGTAGGGCTTCAATTTTATATATTGTTTAGTTTTTTTTTTTTTTTTTGTTGAGTGATTAATTTATTTTTGGAATTGCCTATAATATTTAAGATCTTTTTAAGAGCACATTTTGTGATCACACCCTCTCAGTTTTCAGAAGACATTATTTTATAAACAATTTAATTTCAGAAGTACAATATAATATCAACATTATTATTTTGGACAAAGATGCATGGAAGATCCAATCCCAAACGGTGAAATTAAGAGTTGTGTTTCATTAGAGAATTCAAGCATCTTTACCTAAATCTTAAATGTCCTACAATCTAGGTAATGGCATGCAAGATCCTACTGTACCTCAAATGTGTTTTTATCTGCAATACATTTACATGCTTAAAAATATTTTCCTATGTACATGCTTAATAGGCATTTCACACATACATGCCCGCGCACAGAGAGAGAGAGAGAGAATGAAGGGGAAAAAGCATTACCCAGCAAGGCTAATCACCCAATACTCCAGTTATACTTGTAAATCTTGCAACAAATTAGTAGAAATGTAGCATCTTACCAATTTCCAATTTGAAAGAAAAAACTTGAATTAAACTAGCAGCAATCAAGTCATGTATGGCCTTGTGAAAGAATAGGCCGGTTACTACAACACGATCGAGATGCAAAGAATATAGATCCCTTTGGTGACGCACATAAGAATGTGGACTGCTTCTCACAGCGTCAAAGCTTTCTGAAATTTCAAAAGCCAAACTGCAAACTGCAATCCAAACAACCGAGCCTCGGAGAGTATCCCCTGAAACCAAACTTGAAGTCGAGTTAAGACAGACTAGCTCTGCAACAATCTTGACTCGACAACCGCTTCAGATGAAACTCTTCCCACAATCAGAAATGTCTCAAGAGAAGATCCTTGAATCTGTTAATTAAGCAAAGCATAGTGGTATTTATAAGGATCGTGAAAGAAGAGTGACAATCAAAATCTAAGAATTCTTTGGAAATTTTAGGAAGCATTACAACTTCTATTGGAAATTTGAATTCCATAATATACTTGAATTTGTCACACAATTTCCTCACAGAATATATACCTGCATCTCTCGGAAATGTGACTTCACTTGAGTCTTTGGATCTATCTTCAAACCATTGGCCGGACAAATTCCAGTTGAGCTAACATTTCTTTCCATGTTGAACCTTTCGATGAATAATTTCACTGGTCAGTTTAATTTTATCCCATTTGAAAATACATCGTATGCAGGGAACTCGGGATTATGTGGATTTCCATTAACACAACAATGTGAAGGGACTTTGCGTTCAGTAGTGATGATGGAACAAGAAGGTGGTGATACTGATTTTCTTATGGATCTGGTTTTGTATTGGTGTTATTATTAGTTATTTCATTTTTCGATATGAAAGGCCTAAAAGGTTGGCGGATCGGCTTTACGGCATTTACAGGATAAAAAGTCGAAGCAGAGGAAGTGTGGCTCGAAGGAGAAGGAGATCGAGGGCGAACTAAATAAACCTGTTGAGGCTCTTGTTTCCAGAGATTAATACATTGTATAATGGGCATTGTTGTTTTCTTACATTTACTATTGAAATATCTCAGTTATGTTATGCTTTCAAGATATGCTTTAGAATTAATGAGGCATAATATTTTCCTTGTGATTCCTACAAAGTAACACTTCTTGTATAGAGTAAATCTGTAGCCAAGCATAACAAAAGTACTTTTATTGTAGAACAGTACTCTCACAATTTCGTTATCTTTTAAAAAATTTAAGCTCGAATACGAATATAATTACACTATAAAATGCTTGAACCATCAACATGCAGCCTGCATCTTCTGTCCAACATTTTCTGTCCCACATAAGGAATTGAAAAATAAAGATATTGAAACCCCAGCAACAATCTGAAGAAATCAAAGACACCTCACATTCTCCAGCATCAAGGTTTTGAGCGCAGGAAGAAAGCTTGGTTTATAAGCGACTATGTTGGTATAATGATTTAATCCAGCAAGCTTAATCTTTCGAATAGTGTTCTTCGACGAGAAGAGAAGTAGGTCGACGCCATATTGGCTTGCGATCACTATGCCATCTTTGAAAGCTCTGACAACTGCCGCGCAGAAATAATTCACTGGGTTATTGATGCAAAATTTCCTAATCATCCAAGATTTATCATCACCATATTCTTTCATTGATGAAAGATGAAATAGGAGGAAAGATGAAAAGCATTACACAGAACAACGTTGGATAAAACGTAGAGTAGAAACTCTATGGAGATATATTATATCACTGGAATTATTCAAGTCTCCCTGTAATTACAATAGATAGGCAATTTATAGCAGCAAAACATAAAAAGCTCATAAATGAAATAAATGGAAAAAAGACTCATCATCTTAGAATGACTCTCCAATTTATGATCTGACTCTTCACGTCCATAACTTCTTGAATACTTGGAATCTGAAAGTCCACCACAACTCGTTGGAAAGACAATCGATCTGGCTTCCCAATGCCACCAACCACGTACCAATCAAACAACTGTGTAAATAGTTATGATCAAAATACGAGAGACTACCTATGCTGCATCATTCTCCTTGGGTAGAAAAAAACTCGTCCGCGAGTTTATCATCATTATCCCCAAAATACTCTGTCAAATCTTTAACATTGAAAGTAGGATGGGTCTGAATATTCGGAGGAAGGTCTATCTTGTAAACATTGTCATTGATTTTCTGCAAAACCTGACATGGCCCAATCTTCTTTTCCTTCAACTTGTTGTATGAACCTTGAGGAAATCGTTCTTTCTTTAGAAAAACCTAAACAAGATCTCCTTCGCTAAAAACCTTGTGACGACGAAGTAAATTGGCAGCCTTTTGGTATTTATCATTACTTTCGTCAAGCTTCTTTTTCACATCTGCATGAATTTTTACCAAGGAAGTGGTAAAATCCTCCACCTTCTTGTTGGTCAAGTCCGTTATTGGTGAAATATCAAGATAATGTTGAGGAGACTTGCCATAAATTATTTCAAAAGGACTTCTTCCAGTAGAACGATTCACCACAGAATTATAGGCAAATTCTGCTTGAGGTAAAGTCATATCCCATTACTTTGGCTTCTTCGCCGACATACTTCGAAGTAAATTTCCCAAAGTTCGATTCACAACTTCGGTTTGCCCATCAGTTTGTGGGTGATATGTGCTACTGTAAAGAAGCTTGGTACCAATTCTTTTCCACAAACACCGCCAGAAATGACTCAAGAATTTGGTATCTCTGTCCCAAACAATAGACTTAGGAACGCCATGGAGCTTAACCACCTCTTTATAGTAAAGTTCAGCCACATATGATGCATCCATAGTCTTCTTGCAAAGAATAAAAATTGCCATTTTCGAGAAGCGAACAACAACGACCAAAATTGAATCATTACCTCTTTGAGTTCTCGGCAGGCCAACAACAAAATTCATGCTGACATCTTCCCATGGAGCTTGAGGAATTGAAAGAGGAGTATACAAACCCGTGTTTTGAGTTTGTCCCTTGCAAGTTTGGCAAATTCGACACCTCTTCACAAATTGATTCACATCCCGATGAATGGAAGGCCAATAATATCGTTCTTTCACCAACAATATGGTCTTGTCTCTCCCAAAGTGACCGCCTAAACCACCAGAATGCAGCTCCTTAATAAAATACTCTCGAAGAGAGCATTTAGGAATACACAAGCGATTTTCTTTAAAAAGAAAGCCTTCTTGAAGCAGAAAATCATCGATACCTTTACCTTGGCACAATTGCCAAATTTCACCAAAATCTTGATCATCACAATATATATCTTTGATGGAATCAAATCCTTCAAGTTGAACTTTTATTGAATTCAAAAGTATGACTCTCCTGCTCAATGCATCAGCCACCTTATTAGAAATCCCACTTTTATGCTTCAACACAAAAGTATACTCCTGCAAAAACGAAATCCACTTTGCATGTCGTCGATTCAAATTCCCTTGATTGTTGATATATTTAAGGGCTTTGTGATCAGAATGTAGGACGAACCCCCTGTGAATCAAATACGATCTCCAAGTTCGAAGAGATTGGACAATGGCATAGAATTCCAGATCATAAGTGGAATATTTTTTCTTCGAGTCATTAAGCTTCTCGCTGTAAAAGGCAATAGGATGACCTTCCTGGCTAAGTACTCCACCAATGCCAACATGAGAGGCATCACAATCCACCTCAAAGATTTTCTCAAAATCGGTCAGGCTAAGAACCGAGCATTAGACAACTTTTCTTTCACTATGTCAAAACTTTTCTCAGCCTCTTTATTCCACTTGAACTCTCCTTTCTTCATACAATCTGTCAAAGGTAATGATATAGTGCTGAAGTTTCTAATAAACCGACGATAAAATGACGCCAATCCATAAAAACTTCTGACTTCTTGCAAGCTTTTTGGTACAGACCACTCCCGGATAGCTTTAATCTTTTCTTCATCAACTTTGATTCCTGTGGAAGTCAAGACAAAGCCTAGAAAACATAGGCTCTTGGTCATGAAAGAACACTTCTTGAGGTTTACATAGAGCGCTTCGCCTCTCAAGGTCATGAAAACATCCCTTAAATGTTGGAGATGCTATTGCAACTATACACAAAAATGTCATCAAAGTAGACAACAACAAATTTACCAATGAAAGGACGGAGAATTTGATTCATTACCCTCATGAAAAACTCGGGGCATCGCTGAGACTGAATGGCATCACAAGCCACTCATACAAGCCTTCACGTATCTTGAAAGCGGTTTTTCATTCGTCTCGTGGCTTGATGCGGATTTGGTGGTAGCCACTTCTAAGATCAATTTTGGAGAATATTTTAGCACCAGAAAGCATATCAAACATATCATCAATTCGATGAATGGGAAAACGGTATTTAATAGTAATGCGATTTATAGCACAACTATCAATACACATTCTCCACGAACCGTCATTCTTCGCTGTTAAGAGAGCTGGAACTGCGCAAGGACTCATGCTTTCCCTGATGCGGCCTTTAGCAAGCAACTCCATAACTTGTCTTTTCAGTTCTTCATGTTCTTTTGGACTCATCCGATAATGTGCTTTATTCGGAAGAGTTGAGCCTGGCACTAAATCAATTTGATGTTGAATGTTTCTCAAAGGAGGCAATCCACTTGGCAATTCTTCAGGGACAACATCTTTAAATTCCTCTAAAAGAGTAAGCACCTCATTGGGAACATTCATTTGATTTTCCTGCCCTTTACGGCGTGCAAATGGATTGACATCAGATTCATCACTAGAATCACTATGAAGCGATTCGTCAGGCTCACGTTGAGCCTCTTGTCGCTCAAGCCGCAACGTAAGTTGCTCAACTTGTCTGCGAAGTGCTTGCATTTCATCATCTCGTTCATCTCCCATTCGGTTGTTATGTCTTCCTCGACCTCTTCCTGCCATGATATGAGGTAGGATATCCAAGAACGTAACCAAGGCTCTGATTACCAAATGATGAAAGATGAAATAGGAGGAAAGATGAAAAGCGTTGGATAAAACGTAGAGTACAAACTCTATGGAGATATATTATATCACTGGAATTATTCAAGTCTGCCTGTAATTACAATAGATAGGCAATTTATAGCAGCAAAACATAAAAAGCTCATAAATGAAATAAATGGAAAAAAGACTCATCATCTTAGAATGACTCTCCAATTTCTGATCTGACTCTTCACGTCCATAACTTCTTGAATACTCTGAAAGTCCACCACAACTCGTTGGAAAGACAATCGATCTGGCTTCCCAATGCCACCAACCACGTACCAATCAAACAACCGTGTAAATAGTTATGATCAAAATACAACAGAGTGCCTATGCTGCATCATTCATCAACCAGATGCAAACTTCTTCCTAGTCTAGTTTAAAACATAGGCAGAGGTGATCTTCCAGAACTGTTAGATTCGTAAGATAATGACTACGTCCAACACGAGGAAGAGAAAATGTGCTAAAAAGCTCGGTTTCCAGATCAAAGCAAGAAATCCGCAGGCATCTATTTAAATCATCAGCCAACCCATGAAGATTTCCATTTAGAAGCACGCCTTTTTCATACAGTTTATACTTGAAAATACTGCCATCAGCTGCAATGTTTCTCCAAGATCCAGTTCCGAGAGTGTATACTTCACACTTTGGAGGTTCAATCAAAACCAGCTTATATAGGCCAGATATTTTGCTCGCTCCAAATCCAAAAATGCTAGAATATGAGGGTTTCTTACGGAGAGCATGGAGCTCGATATATTCGCGATTGATTGGATTACATATAAAAAGAGGCTGCTCAACACTGCTAAACAGAAAGAGCAGACCGTCCACGGAACTATGGATATTAAATTTTGGAAAGGGGAAGTTGAATTTGAAACAAAATGGAGATTGGTCTATAGATTCGAAAACTTTGTACGGCTCCTCTCCAAAAACTTGATGACAAACGAGGCTCGGGACTGATTTAGAATGATGGGAATTGGCAAACTCTAGAGATTCGATGAAATCAAGCCATGACATACAAACACACTTGCAACTTAAAATGGTTGGAATTGGCAATCTTGAGAGGCTATCAATGGTGATTTCCGGTGGAACATTTGTGAACGAGTCTTCCTTCATATTTTCTTCAATTTTGATGTTTGATGATCTGTTTTTTTTGGAAGTTTTTCTGGCAAATCTCTATTGACTCATGGATTCTTCACCTACCTAATCAAAGAAAATAATACATATATAAATCACTTGGTAAGAAGATTTTTCTCCGACCTAAAGGTGAGAGATTCAAGTGTTAGAAACTAAAAAAAAAACCAGAAAATTTATATATGAGACTTGGGCAAGGTAAAAGGGGTTGCCTGAAAATTTATGCCTCCTTCCCAGGTTTTTCTTAATGCTTGTAAATTCCAAACATTTCAGCGAATTCTGATATTGCACCACTTCTTAAGATTTTAGTATTAAAAACCAAAACATTTCAATTTAAATAAGACGTGGCACTCACCGTTGCCACGTTGTACACCCCGGCGGCGAATCGAGAATGACGTCGTTCTAAATAATTTGCAAATAACACAATTTACCCTAATAAAATGGGTGAAAGAGGGAAATCGATTAAATGAAGAGAAACGACGTGATTTTAATTTTTGGAAACGACGTCGTTCTCGATTCGCCGCTGAGGTGTACAGCGTGGCAACAGTGAGTGCCACGTCTTTTTTTTGATTGGGGGAAATTAATCGGCTTGGTTAAATTAAATCAAATCGAAACATTTTTGTTTTTAATACTAAAATCTTAAAAACTGGTGTAATACTAAATTTGGTGAAACATTTGGTATTTACATACAATTAACCCAAAATAATATTATACCTCCTTTTACCTCTTTTACCTCCAAGTGAACACACCCTAAAGGTCAGAGATTCGAGTGTTAAATAATTATATGACACTTATTCTTATGTAAATGAATTCAATCACAACAATCCAAAATCAATAGATCAACTAATATGTTCTAAAAAAAGTGATTCTAGTTAGGCTTGAATCTCAACTACTCGTTTCTTTTTGACACCATAACAATAACGACTAAACAGATATAAAAAGTAAAAGGAATTGAAAAAGAGAATAAAGCTTATCTAACCTGATGTCACCCTTCGAAGTTCAGTGTTGTTGTGGTGGAGGAGCAAGCGACACCGTTTTAAATTTGCAAACCCTAGGCAAGGAATACGACCCTATTTATGCGAAGAAAAAGGCGATCAACTGGGCCAGGGCCGGCTTAATATGGGCCAAGCTTGTGGTGCACCTATCCCTATCCGTGATCGATTTTTTTTATAGATTAATTTTATATTTTCTCTTTAAAGTTATTGTATTTTATGCTAAAATATCCATAGAAGTTCAATTAACAACTCTAAGGGCACTCCTAGTAGAATTCTAAAAATTTGGTAAATAAATTTGATTTAAAATTTTTTCCCTATACTATTTCTAGGCTTCTAGCCCCTATTTTACAAATGCATACAACTTTCTTATCTTTCGTCTTGTGCCCTATGAAACTCATAGCCGTCGCCGGGGTGAGCTCTCTATCATTGAGAACGAAATTACTGGGTTTGAATCGACACACAAATTTCTCGATTTTTCGGAATTTGAGTCCAAAATTATGGATTTTGAATTGAATTGGGGGGATTGTAAAAATTTTTTCTCTTGGATTGCAATTGTTGGAATTGAAGAATCTTTAATGGAGTTTAAAGAGATTACAAAATTTCTGAATAATTTTTATTTCCCCCACATTTTAAAGGCGTTGGTGATTATATTCTCCTTAACTTCCATCGTTCTCCAATGTTATTGGACAGCGGAAAAATAAAAAATAGGTTAGTCAATATAATGCGGAAAAAACATTCAAATACTAGGTTTGGAGGTTTTGTTGTTAATAATAACCATCACGTTTTTTATGTGGTTATGTAAATTCATTCACATTATTTATGATTAATATTTTTTTGGGGCTATAGGGTAAAATAGTAAAATTAACATAGTTTAAATTATTTATTTAATTTGCTATGAAGAGTAAGATGGGGGTTACATTTATAAATACCCTTAATTTTATTATTTTCTCTTAATATTAACCCTTTAATTAGGAAACAATAACTCTATCCGGCAACTATGACTGGACACGCGCGTATAAAAAAAGAAATTTAATTACAAAAATAGAAATAATCACATTTTCTTAAGAGTTTAAATTCCCAATTAAGGTATATTTTTAAAACCTATGTAAATGTATCCAAATTGCACTTCCCTATTAAAACATCCTAACAAAAATAAGTCTTTGTGTTAAATTCATACATGTTTTTTAAATAACAACATTTCAGCTCCATAGAGTTTAGTGTACTTTTTATGTTAACTAGCATGTGTAACGTGCGTTGCACGTGTGACTAATTGTATTAAAATATGTTTATATTTTTGGGAATTCAATAAAAATATTACTAAAATAAATTACTATGTTCACAATTTGTACTCAAATTCTAAAAAAAGAGATAATATTGGAATATAGAATCACATTAATGTTTTTCTTGTTTGATCTTCTTGAGTGGAGGACTTTTATTCTTCCTCATTTTGCTTCCAATAACTAATTTGGCCAACGGAACTTCATCCTCTTAACATCTCAATGCAATCTTCTTCAATCTTCTTTGTGTATCTTCTTTTTTTCTTATGTCGCACTTCATGAAACTTCACCTCATTCATTGTCTGTTTCTTTCTTCCAACTTTAGCACATTCTGGCTTTTCAATTGATGCTTCATCTTGTATCTCTTGATTTGGCTTAAGTTGATTCTTCAATAGTTGCACTCATCAATTTAATATTTGCAACCATGTCTTGTCCATGGATTGCATCTTTTGGACTACATTAACTATGATATTCAGATTCCCATTTGCATCAGTGCTCATAGACTTGAGCATGGTCACACAACGTATTTCAGTCAATGTTTGTATGCTGAGACCTTGATAGTATGCAGAATTATTTTCACCCTGAGAAAATCCAATTCTTAATTTGTATAAAGTTTCAATTTTTAATTAAGATTTTTAAGTAGTAAATATTAAAGAAAATTGGTTAATATTTGTTTACCTCACTGATTGACAAAATATATTCATTTACAGGGCATCCCACATATATTGCTGGAACCTCATCGAACATTGTCACAAATGCGTTGTACTCATCTTCTATAATTGTCATTGTTATTCTATATCTGGATTGTTATAAATAATGATTAGTATATGTATCTTGCAAAAATAATTAATGTACTTGAGTATTGTTTATTACCTTGGTGTTGTCTCAATAAGCTCTTCATTGCACTTTTCGCATGTTGTAATTCCTCCATTCTTGTGGCACGATTTATTGCACTTTTACATGCATCGTACCATATTGACAATTTATTTACAATCTTATCAATAATACCCCTGAAACAATATGAAACAACCTGCAATACAACAACCAATTTTTTTAATAACACGTATTATTCTTATAATAATACACAATAAAAATGAAGAACAAAAAAACAAAATAAAATAGTTCATTCAAATATTGATGTTGATTTTCTTTGAGAGCATACCACAATTTTCCAAATAATATAGAGCAACTGCTAATTGAATATTGAGTAAATCAAATATTGTTTAAAAAAAAAAACACAATGTCATTCAAATCATATACAAACATTAAATAAAGAAAAAAAAAGAGAGATAAAATTGTGATAAACCATTCCTTGTGCCCGAAAAGAATAAACTCCTCTTCTAGCAGATGCAAGCTCTTTATCCAATTTTACTCCAAATAAGTAAATGAGAATATGGAATTATATGAACGAATGTTTCTTCAAAAATCAATAGCTTCTTGTGATTCTGATGTAAACAACTCATACAACTCATTTGGAACTTCAGAAAATGAAAGTACAATTTTCCCATTATTACAACAAAAGGTAGGAGGTTTGTACTCAAATCTTGTTGCACCGCAATGACTACAATTAGACACTTTATTTAGTTCATGTAGCATCGAACCTAGAAGAAAAAACAACATAGTTAAATGTAGTAAAATATGTTCAAGGTTCTTATGTACAATGAAACGTTGTATTACTTACTATTAAAATCACATGTTTTTCATTGTTTTGAATCGGAACGTTTCCTTTTCATTTGGAGAAGTCTTTGTTGTCGATAAACCTCTGTATCTGACTTCACAAGAAGTGCATTAAGTATCAATAATTAGAGTTAGTTGATCAAGTGCATTTATATTTATAACAATAAAAAAATTATTCATGCGGTTGTAGAATCGGTTCAAGCTCTTCACGTGTTGGTGTGATGTGTAATACAAATCTAATTGTGCTATGTAAAGTAGAGATTTTCCTTCATCTCTTACACGAATACTCAAGGTAGAAGTTTGCTTGGTTCCCAAATCTTTAGATTGTAATATTATATACATTAAGTTCAAGAACAAAGGACATCTCTTTGTTTATTTGCATTTATTAATTTAAATTTGACGATTTTAATTCAAATAGATAGTTTGACAATATTAACAATTTATATCTCCATATCTAATTTCTTATTTAGAAATAAAAAATTGTCCAACAGATTTTATTAATTCCTATTTCAATTTGTAGATTTATATATTAATTCTTATTTTCAGGTTAGCTTATGGTCAAACTGGATATTTTGTTGGGTTCAGTGCATTAATGAGTTAGAAGTAATTCTTTGGACATGTGTTTTTTCCTATTATACAAATGCAGATAAGGTGTGTGTTCATAACTTTGATCTTTACTTGACTTGATTATGTTTCTTAGTAATATAAAAGAAGACATATTTAAAGATGTTTTGGTGTTTCGATGTCTACATTTCGGCTAAACAAAAAATGCATATAACTAAAGAGTTATACTCTGTACAAACTCGATCCAAGTAAGTTATGTGAATGTGATATATTGGATCTATGGTTAAACTTAAGACTCGTAAGAAATGCACACACAACTATTAATTTTATCCTAAAAAACACTATATTTATAGAACAGATATACAAAGTATATGCATGTAATTAAGATAAACAATGAAGTACATACCTTGTTGTTCTCTGGAGATGACATCATTTGCAGTAATAATACTTGATATTGTATCCCTGATATTTTTGCCACTATTTTTTTTAATGTTTTGATGCCACCAGTTTCGCCCTTTGGAAAAAGAATTGGATATTGCAATGGATCATAACATCCATAATAATGCATTATTCTATGTCTCTCACTTGAATGAGAATGAACTATAATATCTCGCTCCAAAGGTATGTTGTCATTATTTCACTCAACCCATATAGCTGCAACATGATCTACTCGTGGAGAATTATACACGCGTTGATCTAAGTTCACATCTGTAGAGATACGAAGTTGAACATATGCCACTATTTTTTTTAATGTTTTGATGCCACCAGTTTCGCCCTTTGGAAAAAGAATTGGATATTGCAATGGATCATAACATCCATAATAATGCATTATTCTATGTCTCTCACTTGAATGAGAATGAACTATAATATCTCGCTCCAAAGGTATGTTGTCATTATTTCCCTCAACCCATATAGTTGCAACTTGATCTACTCGTGGAGAATTATACACGCGTTGATCTAAGTTCACATCTGTAGAGATACGAAGTTGAACATTATCCAACGAAGGATAGTCCTTCAGTCTTCGAAAGATTTTTGCATATGGATTATCTTCCAAAATTTTGATGAGCTTCTTCATGACTACTTTTGTACTTTGATTTTGCAATATGTTCATTCTATTCTCAATCTCAGCCCCTGTCTCATAAAAGTACAACTGAAAAAAATTGGGAGTTGTATTTTGTGGAATCAATCCTGAAAGATTGTGATAAATCATTCCTTGTGCTCAAAAAGAATAAACTCCTCTTGTAACCGATGCAAGCTCTTTATTGACTTTTACTCCAGATGAAGTAAATCAGAATATGGAATTATATGAATGAATGTTTCTTTGAAAATCAATAGTTTATTATGATTCTGATGTAAACAACTCATACAACTCATTTGGAACTTCAACAAAATGAAAGTACAATTTTCCATTATCACAACAAAAGGTGGGAGGTTCGTACTCAAATCTTGCCGCACTGCAATGACTACAATTGGACACTTTTTTTAGTTCGTGTAGCATTGAGCCTAGAAGAAAAAACAACATAGTTAAATCTAGTAAAATTTGTTCAAGGTATTTATTTACAAATGAAACGTTGTATTACTTACTATTCTAATCACATGTTTTTCATTGTTTTGAATCGGAACATTTCCTTTTCATTTGGAGAAGTCTTTGTTGTCGATAAACCTCTTTAGGTGTGATATTACAAATACGTAAATATTTAAATTAGATTGTAACAAATATTTATAACTTTAATTAATAAATATTCTTATAATATAAAATTACCTGAAGGTGGGTTGGACTTAGGTAAAGCATCGTCTATGGCCATACTTTCTATTTAAAAAGTAAAGTGTCAACGAATCCTGCAATGAACATGCTTTTTCTATTCAATATTTAAAGATATGGTACTCATTATGAAATTGGAAAAGGTAAACATGTGTTGCAATCTTTATATATAATATCATCATAAATAAAAAATAATAAAAAATTGGTTGGTGCATATAACAATTTATTTTTCAAAACAAAAGTTATAAAATCAAAGAATTCGAACGAAGCAAAAATAAAATAAAAAAATTGCTCAGCAAATAAGAATTTGTGAGTATGAAAAGGTAATTGATTATTTTTTTATGCTAGTGATTTCATTTATCAAGTCCAAGAGTGTGGGGAAAACATAAAGAGGTTGTTGAAGGGGTACTTAATGAATTAGTTCCGTCAAACAAAAGTGCCTCAAGTTTAATTTAAAAGAAAAGAAAAAAAAAACCACTAACAAATACGGCAATTAAAATCTATAAGCAACCAACCCTAAAAAAAAATCTATAACCAACCAACATATACATACATAGTTGAGAAATTCAATTCCATTTAGCTACTCCAAAATAGAAGTAAAAAATTAACAAATTATGTAAAAGCAATAACAAAAATACCTCGAACATGATAATCTTGGACACTTAGACCACAAACTATATCCTTATATTTAAATGGAAGACCAAAGTATAAAATAATTAATTCCATCTATATATTTTAGCAAAAAATATACTCATACAATTGTTTTGTGATAAGAAAATTATAATTATCTACAAACTGTATCCTTATATTTAAATGAAAGACTAAAGTATAAAATAATAAATTCCATCAATATATTTTAGCAAAAGAATACTCATACAATTGTTTGGTAATGAGAAAATTACAATTATCTCGTCAACTAGAACATCAAATATATGATGATCACATAATCATGTAGTGTCGACATAACACATAAAAAAAAACTTTGTAAGCGATAGGGTAAATAATCGTTCATCATATTGTTATTCTTCAGTTATGATTTACAGTGTGGGATTTACTCTTTTCAGGCATTTCTTCCCACTTCGATCATTTTTTATGCAAACATGGACATAATTACTTAATTTATTGACTACTAATACGAATAAGAAGAACATAATTACTAACATTGAAAAAGATAACACAGAATTGAACAGATGTGTTGTCTTAGTGTTGAGGCAAAGTTATTCTGCCACGTTTGTGTGAAAGAAAAGCACTTCTTATCCTTTTCAGTTCATTGACAACTTCTGCCATCGACTTTCAATCTCTGGCAAGTTCCTCCGAGCATCTCACTCCGATCTTCAAAATCGAAACAATGCAATCCCAATACATTTTACCTTGGTTAAGTTGTTGATGCAAAAAATTATTAATGGATCTACTAATTCCATTACGTGGTTTGTTAAGGCGCTGCTAACGAAATCTTGGAAGTTTACGTACCCATTGAATGCATCACTAGTGGGTCTTCTGTTTGTGAACATCTCAAGCAGGAGAATCCCAAAACTGTATGCATCCCCTTGTATTGATACAACATTGTTCATCCCATATTGTGTACAAAGACAATTAATTACATCTAAAATGCAAAATAAAGTAAAATTGGCAAGTGATAAATTGTTTGAAGTGATCACCAGGAGATATGTAGCCTATGGTACCCTTGATTGCAATTGAACTGCTTCCCTCTGTTGATGACAAGTTTTGTGAAATGCTTGAAATTATTTTGGCTAATTTGAAATCCCCGACGTGCACAAGAAATAGAGAATATTAATTTATCTAAGCTTCATAGGATGCCATTGTATTTAACTCCTTGTTCACAAAGCCAAATTATATACAAAGAGACAATGAAATAAAATAGAAGAAACCCCTTCCACCAAAACTAAATTGACCATCACAGTATTTCAATATTGTTATGCTTCTTTCTCTTTTTAGCTTTAGGGGTTATGGGATAAGAAGTTAACATCAACAGTTTTCAGTAAATGAAAATGCTCCATTCTTCAAATAAACTGAGCTACAAAAGTTTATCATGTACAAATGAGAAAAGCTTCTATGCCTCATTCATCAGTTAAGCACCAAAATCTAACCAAATAATATGTCTACCACATGTCATCATGTCATACAAGTAACAATAGTATGAGGCATTACTGCAATATGATTTCTGAGGGAGAAGAGATGGTACCTTGACCAGGGGATCTTGAGGTAACTATCGACACTGCTTCTCTGCAAGTTAAAAAACAGATATTAATTAAGGTCAACCACGCTGAGAAATAAACAAGTCAGCAATTAATAAGTTTTTTATTAGGGATGAAACTTAGTTTAGGAATGCTGATTAAGGTTAACTGTGATCTGATCCACATAAATAACTCCACAATACATTTTGATGACCCCTAGAAGGACTAAATTTTTCACAAAAAAATGTTGGAAGTATTTAGATGTGACATGGGGCTGCTGAATTAATCATTAATCCTTTCCTAACCTAGCTTCTTTAAGAGCTATTGTGCCTCATCTCCCTCCCTTGAGCATAAAACGCAGCAGATGAGATTTAAAAAAGTAGAGTAAAAACCGTTATACTGGTGGGTCTTTGAAACGCTCACATCGAGACATCTTCAGAAATTTACTCACTATGCGATTGACACCCTTCTCCTTCGGCTGTTCGAGAAAGATGAAGATGACAAAGTGAATTGGTAATGAAAAAAGAAAACTGTGTGATAAGCACGAAATTCTTTGAAACCTTTGTCTCCAATAATATTTAATATAGAATAAGATAACCATATTATGGAACTTACCATATAGTAGAAGATTTCTTGCTGTACATATATGTTATACGTGTGTATAGGGAAATTTAATTCTCAATAAACTAACCATATTATGGAACTTACCATATAATAGAAGATTTCTTGTTGTACATATATGTTATACGTGTGTGTAGGAAATTTAATTCTCAATAAACTATTATTATATTTTGTATGCATATAGCATATTAATTAAATTACAAAATTGACCATAAATTAAATTATATATTAAGGATATTTTAGGCAAAACATATTTTGTAAAACAAGGCTCTTTTTATATTAGTATAGATATAGATAATTAGTTAGGTTGATCATATTCAATTAATGAGTAGCCTATTGAAAATCGATGAGATTCATTATTTAATAAATTTCTTAAAATTATTAGATGCAGTATGCTTGTTAGTTATAATTATTTATTCACAATTTTTTAAATTTTTAATTAAACTAAAGAATATCATGAGTTCTTTTATTATTTATTCGAAACAACGAGGATACACCTTGAATCATTTATTGTAGTAGATGATGATGATGAACCAAGATGATGAAGCTTGAGTTCACCCATAAAAACTTGTTTCTTATATATAATCGTGCATGTTTCAAATCGGATCACTAATTAATATTCGTTCCCATCTCAAACTTGCATAGTAATACTCGCTAATTATCCAAACTCTTTAAAAACTATCGCAATTGTCAATTACACTCTCTGTCACCCAAAAGTGTATCACAAGTTGACCGACATGAGTTTTAAGAAAATATTTGGAATTTGGTAGAAAGTGTGTTGAGTGGAGAAGGAGACCATCACTTTAAGAAAGTATGGTAGATGTTTTTTGAGTGAAAATTATGAAACATCATTTAAAAAATACGTTTGTAAGGAGTTGTGTGGATCATGACCTCAAATTAAAGTGATACACTAGACGAATCGAATTAATGATACACTTTTTTTACGGACGGAGCGAGTATATGTTATTACAATAAATCATTATTAGCCGCAATATTTATTGTTAGTGTAGACGAATAAAATTTATTGGAAAATAATAAATATTAATTTTTATTTATATTTTAGGAATTTTCTTAAAGATAAATCCTAAATTAAATGTATAAATTGAAATTTAAAAGATGTATATTTTCGACCAATCAGAAATTGACAAGTGTCATTTTCTTGGTCATTAAGTCAAAGATTTGATGGAGATAACTACCAAAATTGAGAAGCCAATAGAATTGTGCCACCTCAGCCCTAAAGACCGTCTTGGAGTCCAAAAGCCCACCAAGCCCACTACATTTTCACCTATAAATAGGGGTGATTGGAGAGGTCAACGGACACACCACAAAATCATATTGAAGAGCTCAAGAGTTGTAGGAGAATTCTCTATAATATTCAAGGCGTTCTTCGCGGCATTCGAGGCGTTCTTCGTGCAGTTCAAGGAGTTCTTCACCAAAAGCGTCCCAAATCAGCGTTTGATCTAGAAACAAGGTGTCGGCCCTCCAGATTATCGTTATAAGTCCAAACTTCAAATCCGATCAAGATTAAGGAGGCTAAATCTCCGAAAATCTAAGAAGTTGTTTGAAGATCTTCAAGAACAAGTTGAAGAGGCGAATCAGAGGAGAAATATAGAGAACGCAACCTAAATTTTACTTCAAATCCGCAAATACTTACTTGTACACGAATTATTGTGTTTGTTAGCAACCCATTAAAATTTGTGTTTACAAATTTTGGCACGCCCGGTGGGACCTCTCTACCTCTCATCTCAACTCTTCCCCAAATCTTGAAGAATGTCTCCGAAAGCTAAGGATGTTAGTGACTTTACTTTGAAGAAACCTTTGGAAGATGCAAATGACTTCACTTCAAAGAACCTTATAGAAGGGGGTGGCATGATGACGCGAATGAAAGCTAAGATGTTGCAAGAAGCTGCAGAAGCTGCCAAAGCTGCCAAGTCAACTTTCGCCACGAAGAAGGAGCCACACGTCGAGGAAGATGGCGACAACGTAAGTGATGGTTCTGAATCACCCAAAAACCGTTCAACGAATAATTACTCATCCAAGGTGTCTGTTATGACAACCAGTACTACGAATTTAGAGGAGCAAATAGCAAATCTAATGACAATGATGGAGGTTATGGACAAGCGTATGATCAAATAAGATGCCATGATCTTAAAGCTTGCAATAGGAAAAGGGGTATCCAAGTATGATGATGAAGATGAAGAGGAAGATGAAGACGAGGATGATGATGATGATGATGCGTCCAAAAGACGTGAAGAGAAGCAGTCGGATGATAAATAGTCTAAATCCGCTTCAAGCACTCTCATCTCAATTGAACAAGTCAAGCAGCTCATTGAAGGAACCATAAAAAACAAATTCAATGGGAGTTCCAAGTCTTCATTGGTTTACTGAAAACCATATACTCAAAGAATCGATAACTTAATGATGCCCCTCGGCTATCAGCCTCCCAAATTTCAGCAATTCGATGGAAAGGATAATCCGAAGCAGCACATAGCTCACTTCATCGATACTTGCAATAATGTCGGCACCTTTGGAGATTATTTGGTCAAACAGTTTGTTCGCTCACTTAAAGAGAATGCTTTTGATTGGTACACGGATTTAGAGCTGAACTCAATCAATCATTGGGAGCAGCTTGAGCACCAGTTTCTCAATCGATTCTATAGCACTAGAAGAACGGTCACCATGGTGGAGCTCACAAGTTCCCGACAATTCAAAGATGAGCCAGTAGTTGATTACATCAATAGATGGAGAAACCTTTGTCTTAACTGCAAAGTCAATTATCCGAGTTGTCTGCCATTGAAATGTGTATTCAAGGGATGCATTGGGGCATGCAATATATTCTGCGTGGATTTCAACCTAAAACGTTCGAGGAGTTAGCCACAAGAGCACATGATATGGAGTTGTGCATGGCATCAAATGGGGTTGGAGGACCGCCTGTTCAAGAACCTCATCGGTTTAAGGAGAAGCAAGAGTTCAAGAAAGGAAGCAACACTTTTGATAAAGCCTCGAGAAAAGAATCAATGGCGGTGAAAGCAACTTCTGTTAAGTTCTCAAGGAAAGAAGTCAATAAGGAGGATAAGCCGAATGCCTTTCAAGACATGGGGCAAAGGAGGGCGACTCTGAAAGAGCAACAACAAAAGAAGTATCCTTTCTCGGATTCGGATGTCTGGCATATTTGACAACTTAATCAAGGAGGGACTTATTGAACTGCCTGAAATGAAGCGACCGAATGAAGCGGAGCAAACTAATGATCCAAAATATTGCAAGTACCATCGGCTAGTGGGTCATCCCATACAAGACTGCTTCATCTTTAAGGACAAGGTTATGCAATTGGCTAGACAAGGAAAGATAGCGCTTGAAGAAGAAAATGTCGGGGCAAACCTCATCCCTGCAGAAATCATAGAAGAAGATAACGAAGCTTTTTGCGGAGTAGTAAATCAAGAAAGTGAAGATGTGTTGATGGTGGCATTTTCCAATGAAGATTTGCAGCTTGGATCCGAGCCTCATAACCGACCTCTCTTCGTGAGTTGTTATACTAATGAGCAAAGGGTAAATAGAGTACTCATAGATGGAGGATCTGCGGTAAACATATTGCCGTTGAGAACTTTGAAGGAGTTAGGAATCCAAGTTGAGGAGCTAGCGAGCAGTCGGTTGCTGATTCATGGTTTCAATTACAAAGGACAAAGAGCTCTTGGCACAATAAGGTTGGACTTGCTAATTGATGATATGAGATCAACCGCATTATTCCAAGTAATTGATGCTAAAATCTCGTACAACATGCTCCTTGGTAGACCATGGTTGCATGAATATGGTGTCATCCCCTCAACATGGCATCAATGCTTCAAGTATTACCTAGATGGTGCGGTAAAGACAGTGATTGGTGATCATACGCCCTTTGCAGAAATCGAATCATACTTCGCCAAAGCAAAGTATTACATGGTTAAGCCAAAGTCACCAAAAGAAGCACAAGTTGAATCCTAAGAGGGACTTGAAAGAAAGAGGAAGGAAGTGTCGCTCACTAAGGAGGAGTCTTTGGACGGGCTCACTGTGCCTTTAACAAAGATTGATGCTACGAAACACACTCAACAATCATTTGGAGGATTCGTTCGGCCAAAACAAGGTAGTGCTACGGAGCATGGCGAACTTACAAGCTCTGAAGTTGCTAAGTGCTTTGGATCAAAGGCATTTGAGCCACTTGTGAAAGCCGGATATGATCCCAAGGAGAATTCGAAGGTTACGAGCCAGCATGATCCTGAACGTAAGGCAAGCTCGAAAGTATCAAAGAAAGATGGTCCTATGGTCCAAGGAACTAAGGCAGGCTTGGGATTTGTCTCACGAGGTCCAATTCATATTGCAATTAAAAAGGAAACTGCCAACCATATCTTTGAAGTAGAGGTGTCATCTACATCAAGTCTCTCTAAAAAGAAGAAAGTTGAAAGGGTGTCAACATTCAAGAGGTTAGGAGAAGGATGGTCAAAACGAATGTCTGTTTTCAAGAGACTCGGCAAGGACAAGAGACCCAAGCAAGGAGCAACTCAAAAGCTGAGAAGTATTTTCCTGTCTCGCATAAAAAGAAGTACTATATTAACTGTGTCGTGTTAAAAGGTGTTGAAGGCCAAAATGAAGACAGTCATTCATACACAAGTCCCCGAAAAGGATGATGAAGAAGATAGAGAAAGTGTGGCATCATCTTACTACACTATCGAGAGTGCTCAAAGTCAATCTGCTCAAAATCAAGCTGCTCAAATCAATTTACATCAAGAGATCACTCGTCTACTTAGAAGCGGCGCTGTTAGAGTAAGTGAAAAAGAGGTCGTTATAACGAGGCAAAGAGATGGAACATTGAGGCTGCACATAGATTTTCAAAGCCCTGTGCGAAGGAATGAAGAGATTACTGAAGAGGTCGCTTCATCACATCACATTACTCTTTGTGAAGAAGGGAGCGTTGAAGAAAAAGATGAGGACATAGCACCCCCACAATTTGAAGATGGTGTGAAGTCCACCATCGATGAGTTGAAAGAAGTTAACTTGAGTACTGTTGATGATCCATGACCTACCTAAATCAGCGCTTCATTGATGCCGGATGAGGAGCATGCATATGTTGAGCTCTTGAAAGAATTCAAAGTATATTCGTATGGACATATAAGGAAATGCCAGGATTGAATCCAAAGATAGTTGTTCATCACTTAGCTATTAAGAAGGAGGCACGACCTGTCAAGCAATTCCAATGTCGATTTTGACCCGAGTTGAACCCGTTGATTGAAGTTGAAGTAAACAAACTCATTGAGGTTGGATTCATTAGGGAAGTAAAATACCCAACATGGATCTCCAGCATCGTGTCAGTAAGGAAGAAGAATGGGCAGATCCGTGTTTGTGTCGACTTTAGCGATCTTAACAAAGCATGCCTTAAAGATGACTTTCCACTACACATTGCCGAACTGATGATTGATGCAACAACGAGACATGAAGCATTATCTTTTATGGATGGATCTTCAGATTACAATCAAATTCGCATGTCATCGGCTGACGAAGAAATGACGGCATTTCGCACTCCAAAAGGAATATTTTGCTACACTGTTATGCCGTTTGGATTAAAGAATGCTAAGGCTACCTATCAAAGAGCCATACAAAAGATATTTGATGACATGCTCCACAAGAACATTCAGTGTTACGTCGACGATGTGGTCGTAAAAGCAAAGGCAAGAAAGGATCATCTCCAAGACTTAAGGATAGTCTTCGAAAGACTAAGAAAATATGAGCTAAGGATGAATTCGTTAAAGTGTGCATTTGGAGTGAAGTGTGGGAAGTTTCTTAATTTCATCGTCTACCATCGAGGTATTGAGATAGAGCAAGCCAAGATTGATGGTATTATGAAGATGCCTGAACCTGGGAATTCATGAGTTAAAAAGTTTGCAAGGGAAATTGGCGTACCTAAGAAGGTTCATCTCGAACCTAGCCGGAAGGTGTCAATCTTTTAGCCGGATTATGAAGAAGGGCATACCATTTGAATGGGATGAGTCATGCCGAAATGCCTTCAAAAGTATCAAAGCTTACTTGATGAAACCTCATGTTCTGGCTGCACCAATTGCGGGTCGTCCGTTGATCTTATACCTTTCCGCTCAAGAACATTCTATGGGGGCATTACTTGCGCAAACAAATGAAGAAGGAAAAGAGAATGCCCTATATATACTACTTGAGTAGGATGATGACGCCCAACGAGCTGAATTATTCCCCGGTCGAGAAGTTATGTCTGGCTTTGATATTCTCTATCCAAAAGTTGAAGCATTATTTTCAAGCTCATATGGTGCGTCTTATCTCCAAGGCAAATCCATTGAAGTATATGATTTCTAAGCCTGTCTTATTTGATAGACTTGCACGGTGGTACTTACAGTTGTAACAATTCGAGATTGTGTATGTTCTCCAAAAAGCAGTGAAAGGACAAGTGTCAGCAGACTTCTTGGCTGATCATCCAATCCCTGCCGAATGGGAGTTGACCAATGATCTCCCCGATGAGGATGCACTTTTACTTGATGTTTGCCCTCCCTGGGTGATGTATTTTGATGGAGCATCTCATAGAGAAGGAGCTGGTGCCGGAATGGTGTTTGTCACACCCGAAAGAGAAGTGTTGCTATATTCTTTTACTTCGACTGAAAATTGCTCCAATAATGTTGCAGAATATCAAGCGCTCATCCTTGGTTTGGAGATGGCGGTGGATGCAAAAAGACTGCACATGAAGGTGTATGGTGCTTCCAAGTTGGTGATAAACCAAATACTTGGATTGTACGAAGTGAAGAAGCCAGAGTTGCTTCCATATGTCAAGTACGCCCAAACAATCCTCGCATGGCTTGGAGACGTGGAGATTGGACATGTACCAAGAAGTGAAAACAAGCAAGCAGACGCATTAGCTAAACTTGCTTCTACAATTGCTATGTCGGAAGATAAAATTTCTGTGTGCCAGTCTGCCAAAGTTAGGTTGTTCTGCCTATCTTTGAAGAAGAAAATAATGAAAGTAATGTTGTCGAGGTCTTCGAGATAGAAGAAAAAGATTAGCGCCAAGTATTAGTTGATTACTTAAAGTATGAGAAGTTGCCAAATGATCCACATAGAAGAGTAGGTGTTCGCCGTTGTGCTGCTCTCTTTATCTACTTTAAAGGCACACTTTATAGGCGCTCATTCGATGGAATCTTCTTAAGATGTTTGGGTAAGGAAGAAGCTGAAAAAGCTATGGAGAAAGAGCATTCTGGAATTTGCGGTGCTCATCAGTCGGTCCAAGATTGCACTTTCGAATCAAGAAGATGGGTTACTATTGGCCAACCATGGTGAATGACTGCATGGAGTATGCTCGAAGATGTTAACCTTGTCAGTTTCATGCAAATCTCATTCATCAACCGCCCGAACCACTACACCCTACGGTTGCGTCTTGGCCTTTTGATGCTTAGGGCTTGGATGTCGTTGGACCTTTGACAAAATCATCAAGGGGGCGTCTATATATCTTGGCTGCAACAGATTACTTCTCCAAGTGGACTGAAGCGATCCCTTTGAAAGAAGTGAAGAAGGAGAATATTGCTGATTTCATCAAAGGTCATATCATCTATCGCCATGAGATTCCTCGTTACATCATCACTGATAATGGATGGAATTTCAGCAATTCCATCAATGATAAGCTTTGTGAGAAGTTTGGATTTAAGCAAAGGAAGTAATCTATGTACAACACGCCAGCTAATGGATTGGCCGAAGCTTTCAATAAGACTTTGTGCAATTTGTTGAAGAAAGTTGTTGCAAAGACGAAGCGCGATTGGCATGAGAAGAATGGAGAAGCATTGTGGGCATATAGAACGACATATAGAACTCCAACACAAACGACCTCTTATTCCTTGGTGTATGGTGTGGAAGCTGTGAATCCCCTAGAGCAACAAATTTCTTCGTTGCGAATTGCTATCCAAGAGGGTTTGACTGAAGAAGATAATGCTCGCCTACGGCTTGAGGAGTTGGAAGTCTTGGATGAAAAACGATTGGAAGCTAAACAAAGGTTGGAATGTTATCAAGCTCGCCTCTCAAAGTCTTTCAATAAGAATGTGCGGTTGCGCTCTTTTCAAGTTGGAGACTTAGTGCTAGCTGTGAGGAGACCAATTATCACCACTCATCGTGTTGGAAACAAGTTTGTGTCGAGATGGGATGTCCTTATGTTGTCAAAGAAGTCTATACCAATGACGCCTACAAGTTGATTGATGAAGACAATGTTAACGTTGGCCCGATCCATGGGAAGTTCTTGAAGCGCTACTATCCTTGAAAAGTGTACCTGTACAAAAAAAAATCATAAAAAAGAAGACCAAAAGAAAGAGAAAGAAGTCCGCTCCATGACGCACGAGCTTAAACTGCATGTTACTCCTGGCCCGCATGAGTATAAACTGTGTAAAGGCACCCACTAATGAAAGTGTACATGGTTAAACTGCTAACTTCTCCACCAAGAGTTAAGTTAATGTAGCTAAACTTAATTATCCCATCAAAAGGTAAAGTTATGTGGTTAAACTGTTATTTACTCCACTTTGTCTATATAGTGGTTAAATAAACAGTCACTCCTGGCCCGCATGAGTATAAACTGTGTATGGCTCTCCATCCTTAAAACTCAAGTTAGTTTTACTTCTTGAACTACGTTTTGACTTGATTCTTTTTATATAAAGAGGTAGCTTGGATAGATTCTAAGTTCAGTCATGCTTTTAAGTCAATCATGCTTTGTGTCTTCCTTCAAATGGGATGATTGCAAGTAATTAAAATTCAAATTGGAGCAAGTATTCAAGATAAAAGGACGACATCCATGAATGACGAGAAGCAAGAGGAAAAAAAGAAATAAACAAGTACTTCATTGCATAAAGTGTTCATCAAAAGTGCAACAAAAAGCGAAAATAAGTAAAACAAAGTACAAAAAAAGGGAAAACTATGTTTAAGCAAAGGGCTTTTGATCATTCAATGATTGTTGAGCAGCCTCCAAAAGTTCCTTCGAGTCCTTCAAGTTCTTCAACACTTCATCATTCACTAGAGGTGCATCCATAAGTTTGTCAAGTTCTTCTTTGAATCTAAGCACTTTGTTTTGAGTAATTTGGAGTGTGTCTTGGAGTTGCTTCATCTTTGATGATAGTTTAACAATCTCTTCCTTCATGGAGTCGACTTGAGCAGCTTGTTCCTTTGCCTCTTTACTTGCATCATGGAACTTTTTTTGGACTTCTTTCAAGCGTTGTGCAGCAGATCCTTCAAAGTCATGAGAAGTCGATCGGGCTTTGTCATAGTCACCAGCCTTATCAAAAAGCGTGTTCAAGCTCTCTTCAAGATGAGATATGTCAAAGCCATAAGAATACTTCTGCATGCATGACATTCCCTTGCGAATTTCATCCTCAATTGATAACAAGTCATCAACCGAAGTCCTTACTATCTTGGCTTGAAGATCACCCCAAAACTCTTGCAAAAGTCTCTTACATCGATCGGAAAAGAGAGTGGTACTGTTGAACTCGGATTTAGCTCCGAATGGTGGTGTTTGCTTTCCTATTGCGTACCTGTTGGAATGGTGTGTCCCAAGTGACTGACTTGACCCACAAGATTGATGGTAGTTTTGAGAGTCTTCAAGATCATCAATGTCAAGGACTTTCTCTAACTACAAAATAGATAAAACAAAAGTTTGTTAGAAATAACTACTAACATGAAAAAGAGGAAAGTAAAAATGAAGAAGTGAAACCTCAAGAGTAGCTTTGCGTTTACGATAGACAATATCTTCGCAAGAAGCTTCCTTAGGTGGACTAGCATGACTTTGCCGATGAGGATTTGAATTATTGCTAAGAGAACCATCCAAGTGATTTGAAGATGATCTTCGCTTTCCATTAGAGGATTCATCCAAGGATGTTTTTCTTTTTCTTGAACCTTTCAACGGAGCCGAAGTCGCTTTCTCATTAACACCATGGGATTTGACTTGTATGTTCTTTTCATAGTCTTTGGGGGCATCATGTCCTTGAGGCTGTTTTAAGATTGTAAAATGCTTTCCTATGGACTCTTCATAGACTTTTTGCCACCAATTCTTGTACGCAAGCGAGTGGAGCTTTCTGAAGCTTTGAAGTGAGCTTGGAATTATGGCCTTGCTATAAGATTTTTGGAGCAAACAGGCACGCCAGTATTGAATGTCTTCATCTAGGTTAGCTTGACGGACATCTTTATTAAGAATGCCTGGAGAAGTTTGGTATAACCCGAATTGACGACTAAAGTGATGTGGACTATAGGGCTCGACGACAAACTCATCACCAAGCCTCCAAGTTAAGTAGTTGGAGCGAATGGCCATGAAGAAAGCACGATCGACTTCATTCGCATTCCCATCATCCCTGTATAAAGTACTCTCATTGTTGGTGATCATGGTAGCATTCCAACAAATTTGATCCCACTTGTAGATTCGTTTGCGAGCATCTTCAGCGTTGTAATATCGTGCTCCTCCTTCGCCAGAGTATTGAATCATTTGGGGTATGCGCGGCATGTGATCAAGAGGGAAGTGAGTCTTGAAGTAATATGCTAGCCAGCCATAAATAAAGTGAATAGGGAACACTGCATGAACTCGGGTGAGATCGCGAAGTTTGGAGATCTTATTTAGACCTCTATAAATGCTCGTCAAGACAGGGACAGTAATAGCAACATTCTTTTGGCTCACCATGGTGCTAGCCATCTTGAATGTGCTTGGTCGAATTACGTCTACTTCATCTTCGGGAAGAACAAAGGTGCCCAACCAACAAGCAAGGAATGCAGCCAGATACATTTCGTGCCAATATCTTTCTCTAACACTTGTCTCCGTTAATGGAACTTTTTGGGAAGAAGTCCATGACACGTGACTCGCAAGCTTTCCATTGGGGTTGTAAGTTGGCTTTGGACGCACTGATTTCTTCGTTTCTCTGCAGGCAGAAGGTCTTTGATACTTCAAATTACCCTTGTACCAAAACCGGATCCACTCTTCGACTGAGACTGAAGTGTTGGAAGTATTAGAAGTATAAGAAGTATTGTAAGTTTTCACCTTGCTCTGAAGTATATGATAGCTATGAAGTAAGTGCTTACAACTTGCTGGGATACGAGATCTTATCGGCACCAAGCAAACTCTTCCGCGGACGGAACCATCTCATCGTAAAGCATGCCATTCATAGGAAGTCCGGATAAAGTATGTAAGTCCCAAAGTGAGATTGAAAGCTCGCCGGAAGAAGTAAGTAAAGTATTGGTGGAAGGGCACCAAGACTCGCAAAAAGCCTTGATGACTTCCGTGTTTCAATCATAAGTAAAAAGTGAAGTAAATACAACATCGTAAAGCTCGGTTGTGAGAAGGTCATCTCTGCAACGACTAAGTACATCCTCGGTCCACTCCCAATAGCGTTTGAAGTAATGAGCTTCTCCAACGAACTCCGTGCTTCTTCCCCACGAAAGCTTTTCATCAATCATACGTCTCTCCAAAGTAGGCAGTGGGTGTGAATTGGCCGGCCCGTGATATGAGTGGATTGAAGGATCCAAGTCATAGCTCCTTTTAACTCATTGTGTTTGCACCATGCGTTAGTATGAAGTGGATTGACAAAGTTGGGCCAATCATCGCTAAGTACCGACTTGTAAGTCCTCAAGCGTATCCCTTTCTCCACATGCTGCCGCTCGTTGTCCAAGGTAAGTAAGTAAGTCTTCTTGGTTTCGGTGATATCCTTGAAGTAAACCAATGATGATCTTCACAAAACAACAACAAAAGAAGGGAGAAGATAAATCATCAAACAACTTGTATGCATGAATGCATGCAAGGAAAAGAAGAAGAAAAATTGTTCATTCAGGAATTTTATCAAACATGTAGTGTACAAATATATATCTACAAAGAAGAACAAAGGGATAGAGTGCAAACAAGATTGCGGAATTTGCTTTGTGATCTTCAGACTTATTCTTGCTGCTACTTTCGTACAAAAATACAAGGTTTAGTGCAAAGTTTCGAAAAAAAACAAAGAAGAAGATCTGCCCCTTTCAATTAGGCGTTTCGTCGAACAGGTAGTGTGCAGCGTGTAGAAAGGCATAATTTGATGAACTCAAAGCTTGAAGCTTAAAAAAAAAATTAATCAATACAGCAGGAGGTGAAACGAGAATATCTCTGATACTGATCTATGCAAGAATTAAAAACAAAGGGAGAAGGAATCAGTTGCGAATTAAGGAAAACACGAACATGAATTTGTTCCTTTCATTCAAGAAATTAATCGAACAGTTTGTGTGGAGAGAATATAAGTGCTTGTATCTTGAATTATGATGGATGATACTCACCAAGAAAAGAGAGAAACTCTCGATGGGATCAGCAGAAATGAAAAAAAAAAGAATGTAGAAGAATTTTGGATGAGGGAAGAGCTACTGAAGGATGATGTATTTATAGGGCTAATGTGAGGTTTAGACCTACGCTGAGAAGGAAAAGAATCTTTGTTTGAGTAGGAAACAACTTCAAGAGTTGGTAAAATTCTAGAAGAAATCGAGACTTGGTGCTCAAGAAAGAGGAATGGCGTCTTTATTTTCTGGTGTAATTTGACAAATTTCCATTATTTGTATGTAATGCGGAATTTGCTGAAATACGTGAGAGAGGAGAATTGCAAAGTTACGTTCGGCACATTGGGCTTGAAAAGGAAAATGGGCAAGTCCCAAATCATATTGAAATTCTCCTAACGAGTCTGATCAGTGGTTTGTCACATTGGGCTTGAAAAATTACATTCGGCACATTGGCCTTGAATATTGCGAAAATATGATTTGTGGTGTGGTTTGTCATTAAGTCCATATTATCATGTCTTGTTCAATAAAAAACGTACAGTACAAAACAAGAGTAATGAAAGTTCAAAAACCTTGTTATCTTGTGGGCCCGTGTGTTAAAACAATCAAGTTGTTTCTAAGCAATTTGGCCGATTAATTCTACTTTGGGCCATTCAAAATTAAACTTGTAAAGTTGTCAAGTTTAGATTTGAAATTCAACTTCTAAATATGATACGAAGAACTCTATCAAATACGAAGAACTCCCAAATACGAGTATAAATTATTTATAAATTTAAATCTCAAATTATAAAACTCTATGAAACGAGTATAATTTTTCGTACTTCAAAGCCAAAGAACTCCTAAATACGAGTCTAAACTGTTTACAAATTCAAGTCTCGAATTCAAGAACTACTAAGTACGAGTCTAAACTATTTACTTAAATTCAAGAACTCCTTGATACTAGTTTAAACTATCTAATGAATTTCAAAAGTCTTGAGATTTATTCGTTTCCAAGACAAATTGTCCACAAACAAGTTTCAAGGGGGCATTCGTAGACGAATAAAATTTATTGAAAAATAATAAATATTAATTTTATTTATATTTTAGGAATTTTCTTAAAGATAAATACTAAATTAAATAAATATAAATTGATATTTAAAAGATGGAGATTTTCGACCAATCAGAAATTGACAAGTGTCATTTTCTTGGTCATTGAGTCAAATATTTGATGGAGATAACTACCAGAATTGAGAAGCCAATAGAATTGTGCCACCTCAGCCCTAAAGCCCGTCTTGGAGTCCAAAAGCCTACTAACCCCACTACATTTTCACCTATAAATAGGGGTGATTGGAGATGTCAAATGACACATTACAAAATCATATTGAAGAGCTCAAGAGTTGTAGGAGAATTCTCTACAATATTCAAGGCGTTCTTCGCGGCATTGAAGACGTTCTTCGTGTAGTTCAAAGAGTTCTTCACCAGAAGCATCCCAAATCAGCGTTTGATCTAGAAAAAAGGCGTCGGCCCTCCGGAATAACGTTATAAGTCCAAACTTCAAATCCGATCAAGATCAAGGAGGCTAAATCTCCGAAAATCCCGGAAGTTGTTTGAAGATCTTCGAGAACAAGTTGAAGAGGCGAATCAGAGGAGAAATATAGATAACGCAACCCAAATTTTACTTCAAATCTGCAAATACTTATTTGTATAATCCATTAAAATTTGTGTTTACAGTTAGAAAATACAATAAAGCTATTCATTTGATCAACTCAATAATAATTAGTCAAATTAAATTAATGGTGCAAAATATTGATTTAAGTATTTAGGCTCCAGTCTCTACGGAGTGAGGTCTCGGATTCGAACCCTACCGCTCTCTCCTTCCCCATGCCAAAAAAAATAAAAAATATTTAGGTTGTTTAACAAATGAAATCTTATTAAAAATAATATGAGATATGATATATACATACTTATTTAGGTTCTTCAATGAGTGAAGTATCATTGAAAGGTGATGTAGACAGTGGCAGATCTAAGGTCGCACGAACCTAGCTATCGCACGGGCAAATTTCTTTGTTGTACTATATTTATGTTGTATTTTTCTCCACATTTATATCAATAATTATAAGTGCACCAGCCTAAACATAAAGTATATAAACATAATCTCACTTGTCTGAATTTAAATTCTTAACTCGTTTCCTGAATGTGGGATACAAAATTTTGTTAGATGAGAATAAATAAATTAGATAATATCATACATAATAGAGATTAATGTGAATCCATTACAAGATCTGCGTTTGATTATTTGAATATTTTTACAATGAGCTTGGGAATTCTTACAGTGTTTCCTAAAGTTTACAACCAAATTGCTAAGAAAATAAATGAAATAAATTTTAATTATTTTTGACTGAATTATGATGCAGAATTAAGAGAGATATTTGTATACTCTTCCATGATGACTTTTTTCTAAGACAAATGCATCAATTTATCTTCTTGTTTAAGTTTAAAGAGGTATATTCAAAATTTCAAAAATCATCGTAAACAGTTTTTATTTTGCTCAAACATTTAGAATCCAAAAATAAAATCTATACAAAAATTGACAACTTAATTATTAACTAACTTATTTTTTTAATAAAAATAAAACTATTTATTTCTTCAGTTAATTAGTTGATCAAATTTAATTTTATTATATATGCGAAACAAATTGTTGGTTGAAAAATACACATTGATCATCATTATTTTTAATTTTATTATGCGAAACAAATTGTTGGTTCAAATTCTTGCAAATTCTTCACTAGAATTGGATTAAAAGTGGTTCAATAAATCAATAGCCTAATTCCTTCTTTCATTGTTTATTGCTTTAATCCTTCTTTTATGCTCTCTAATTGTTGTTTCTTATTTCTTTAAGTTGAATTACCTTCAATCATGACTAAACTTAGAGCTTGAATACTAGGAGAGTGTACGAACATTGTTTTCACCGTATTTTCGCTTACTAGTTCCTGTGGAGACGATACTCGATTGCTATTGCTATAATTACTCCGTTTGAATTGTGGATTATTAGCTAATTAATTTAGTGATTAGTCTCCTCCGTTAGGGAATAGTAGTTGCGTTCAATAATAAATGAAATATAATTTTTAAATAAACGTAAGACTCTGATACCAATTTGACCGCCCCGCTCCCTTGCAGGAGTTTCCCATCAAAAAGTCCTATCAGCTTGCTAATCCAACCAATTTTAACTCCTAATGGAGTGTCCACACAAGAGGGAATTGGGTTACCCCTTAAGGAGAGCCGTGCTTCGGGACCATATGTCACACGGTAGAGGCTTGAGGTTTTTTATAAGCTTTGATACCAATTTTCGAAGCGCGACGCATACAATATTTTGGTATAAATCACATGTCATTTGGCTAATTAATTATATTTTTTCCAAATATAACAATAAAATTAATGCGCTATTGAGAATTTTAAAGTGTCACAAAGATTAATGACTATGAAAATACATATTATAAGGCGTGGGTATATAAAGTATACCTTATTTGCAAAGTGGGTAGAAAAAGATTCATTGTCTCATTATCTTATTATTATCAAGATGAAAATGCCCAACTACTGTTGGTCTAGAAAGAATTTTGCTTTCAAACCTCTTTTTGTCGGGTGTTCCCACTACCACCCCCAATTAAAATAAATAAAGAAATCATATATAAATCAGCTATGTATTTCAAATTTAAAATACTTTTCTTGTAGTCATATCTAAACAAGTCGACACCCACGATCACAATTAAATACTCCCTCCATAATTGAAAAAGTGTAATGTCTACCCAAAAACACTGTAATTGAAATAATGTAATATTTTACTTTATGGACTTTTATACCTCAAATATTCCTCTCTATTTACAGCAATATGTCATTTAGGATGCCACCTCACATCAACTTTATTTCTACCTTTTTTATCATCCCAACAACTTTATTCTTACTTTTTGGTTAGTACCATCTCTTTTCTGTCATTATCACTATTTTTTTGTCATTATCTTAATACCCCTACATCCTAACTTTTACCCCACTAACTTTCACTTTACCAGCTTTTCTTAAACTCCGCGTAAACAGTAGACATTACGTTTTTTCAATTACGGAGGGAGTACCTTTTTCCTTTCCTTTGTTTACATAAGTGTCTTATTCATATTGTTATTTTCAAATAATTTTTTTTTTAACTCTTTAAAATCCTTCAAAAATGACCACACCTATCAACTTTCTACCTTTTTTATATCATTATTCTTAATCATCGTGCCAAACACTAATATGACAATTTTAGTAAATAATAAGAAGTTGGATATAAGTTAAAATGTATTCCGATTGTAAAATCCTCCCTTTGCTAGACACAAACACTAGAAAACATGAGTAAAAAGATAAAAGTGGTAGGTCCCGTAGCTTACAGAGTTAACTGTTTTCACTTTTTGATTGGGACCTTGCTATAAGGACAAACGAAAAACGAATGAGGGACCTTTATAGTCTTTCTATTCACGATTGATTGCCTCTTTTGCTATTTGAGTCCGTCCACTTCTGTTTAGAATAGTATGGTCCACGTAATATATTATAATTTAATTTTATATTCTCAATGCTCCACTTACATTTAAAGTCGAGACCCTTTTTCGACTCATAATAATACCCACTAGTACCAACCAATCTCATAAAACTCGTGCCGTATACAAATATACAATCGTACTGTGGACATAGGGAATATATGTTAGCTAGTGTGAAAAAATACTTTCTCCATCCTAATCATATTGTCATCCTTTCTTTATTTAGGTGTACCACTTATATTATCATGTTCTAAATAAGAAAAGTTTTAACCCTTCAATAATATGAGACATATCCACTTTTTACTTCTTACTTTTATTTTTGATTTTTTGTGCCGAATAGTAACATGACAATATGAGCGGGACGGAGGGAGTACGTACATGTTTAAAGTAAAGTAAACATGGTCACAGAAGCATATACTAATATATATGTAATGGAATATAGATCCTTTACATAAGTCTTGGCTCTCTTAGGTTGAACAAGGAGATCTTTATAGATAGGTTCAACATGGAAATTGATAAATTGTTAAAGACTCATGATTAATGATTATTATAGGCACATGTGTTTTTCGTTGTTTACTTCAGACTTCTGATTATTAAAGGCACATGTCTCGACAAAGAAAAACAAAGTCATGAACACAAAAATTTCTTCGTATATTTAGCCTTTAATTAATACACCATAGAGTATAATATATACATATATATATATATATATATATATATATTCTCTACTTGTTCAACTTACAAATCTCATCATCATTTACAGACTTAGAATATACACCACCATTTTTATGGAGACCTCTTTGTTCTTCTCTTTTACTCTTCTGCTTTTTATTTTAAACATCTTCACTCTCACCTCCACCACATCACTTTTCGATTCAACCACTGATAAAGAAGCTCTACTCGCCTTCAAAGATGCCATAACTTCCGACCCAAATGGTGTTTTGAGCAACAACTGGTCCAGTAACACTTCCATCTGTTACTGGACCCACGTCTCCTGCGACCTCAAACACCATAGGGTCACCGCCCTCAATCTCTCGGGCTTAGCCCTCGAGGGAAGCCTCCCTCCTCATCTCGGAAACTTAACGTTTCTTCAATCTCTCGACATCAGCTCCAACTGTTTCACGGGTACCATAACCTCCGAGCTCTCTAACCTGCGCCGGCTGAAGGTGATGAACACAGCAGCTAACAACCTCACTGGAGAAATACCGTCGTGGTTGGGAGCCTTATTTCAACTTCAACATATCCATCTCAATAACAACAGCTTCTCAGGAAGGATACCCAGTGGGATCTTCACCAACATATCTGAGTTGGTAGAGATTGACATGAGCTTTAACAAGCTATCTGGCCAATTACCAAATGACACGTGTCGTAATACGCCAAAACTCAGAAGAATCTATCTCAGGGGTAATCAACTTAATGGGGAAGTTCCAACTAGTATTTCCCGATGCACAGAACTGGAGGAGCTGAGTTTGTCGATGAACCAGTTCGATGGCAATATACCAACTGAAATTGGGAATTTGACCATGCTTACGCTTTTATCGATATATGAAAACAATCTACACGGTAAATAAATCTATATATCGTAATTTATTATTTAATTCGAGGGAGATTTATATTAAGCATTAATCTTATTTTCTGTATTAATTACTGCTATGGTGTGTAATATATAGGAAATATTCCGCCTTCAATCTCCAACATTTCCACATTGGAATATATTTACCTCGACAGCAACATTCTGTCTGGAAGCATCCCCATGAATTTGAACAATTTACCCAACCTTCAAGAGCTGGATCTTTCCAGAAACAGCTTAACAGGTGCGTCCATTTTTTTTTATTTTTTATTTTTTATTTTTTTTATTTTAGCTTTCAAGTATTCCCTTTCATTTCATCATTTCCTTTTCATTTTTAATTAATAATTAGTTAGGATTGATCATATTCAACTAACGATTAGCATGTCGAAAATCGACGAGATTAATTATTTAATAAATTTCTTAAAATTATTAAATGCAATATGCTTGGTAGTTATTATTATCTATTCAACTTTTTTTTTTAATTACAAGAATATCATGAGTTCCTTTATTTCTTATTCGAAACAACGAGGATACACCTTGAATCATTAACTGCAGTAGAGGATGATGATGAAACATGAGTTCACCCATATAAATTAAAACTTGTTTCTTATATATAATCGTGCATGTTTCAAATTGGATCATGAATTAATATTAGTTCCCATCTCAAACTTGTATAGTAATACTTGCTAATTATTCAAACTCTTTAAAAACTATCTCAATTGTCAATTACTCTCTCTCTCCCCCGAAAGTGTATCGCTAGTTGAGTGGAGAAAAGAGACAATCACGCTAAGAAATGTATGATAGATGTTTGTTGAGTGAAAAATATGAAACATCATTTCAAAAATACGTTTGTAAGGAGTTGTGTGGGTCATGTCCTCAAATTTAAAGTGATACACTAGACGAATCGAATTAATGATACACTTTTTAGGGACAGAGCGAGTATATGTTATTACAATAAATCATTATTAGCCGCAATATTTATTGTTAGAAAATACAATAAAGTTATTCATTTTATCTACTCAATAATAAGTAGTCAAATTAAATTAATGGTGCAAAATATTGACTTTAATTGTTTATTTAGGTGTCCTTAAGGGGATTGGTGCAGTTTTAATCTGTACGCAGTGAGTTCTCAAGTTCGAATCCCATCGCTCTCTCCTTCTCCATGTAAAAAAAATATTTAGGTTGTTTAACTGATGAAAACTTATTAAAAATAATAAGAGATAAGATATATACGTACTTATTTAGGTCTTAATTTGATGGTCTCGGTAACAAGTAATTGGTGTACGGGGGGAGAGAATACACCAGTAGGGATTTTTTTACATAATTGATTAAACTCTTCAAGAACTTGACAGTTCAATTAGCTCGACAACCGTAAAGGATAGTTAGAGCGAATCGCTTAGTTAGGAGCACATATGGCTTCTTTGACTGAGGGTCAGGTGTGTATCACTGAGGGGATTAAGCCTCGTTACATTGTGGAAGTTGATGGGATTAAGCCTCGTTACATAAACTGAAATCCTTTTGAGGTAAGGTCAACTTCCCTAAAACCTTTTAGTGCAGATTAAAAGATTGTTTTCATGCCATGTTCAGTTTGTTAGATAACGGAATATAAATACTAAAAATAAAAGGACACAATATATTTATGTAGTTCGAAGATTGACCTCTTACGTCCACGACTTCTTTTTCCAGGAAGTAATCCACTATGTAAGCTAACGCGTACTTATCAAACGTTCCGTTTGGTTTACGGGTACCAAATAACCTAACCAGTTCGATTACGGGTTCGAACCAAACCTTACAATACTTTAGCGGGCAAGTTTATAGCGTAGCCTTAGATTGCGGGTTTAAGGGACCTAAGGTTCTAAGTGGATGCTCTTTTCTAAGGTTTAGAGACTCAATCATTACAAGAGAATCTGCTTAGAGATAAGCAAGAAACTTCTAATCTAAAATCAATCAAAAAATGGGATTCTGAGAGACTAGGATGAGGATCAAGAGGAGGAATTAATACTCTATTGCAACTGTTCCTTCAGCACTTCTTGTTCTTACTTTGGTGAGAAATAATCTACTTGAAATCTCATTCTGCTACTTTACGCGTAAGTGTCGACTCTATCTTG
Organism: Schizonepeta tenuifolia; assembly: GCA_029490685.1. Classification (NCBI taxonomy): domain Eukaryota; kingdom Viridiplantae; phylum Streptophyta; class Magnoliopsida; order Lamiales; family Lamiaceae; genus Schizonepeta; species Schizonepeta tenuifolia. The sequence continues at coordinate 123,268,784 of CM055956.1, forward strand.
TAATGGGGAGACCTCTATTTATAGAGAGAGAGATAAACTAGTTGTTGGAAAGAGTCGTTTAACCTCTACTAAAAGTATGGCACTCCACCTTCTCTGCAACATTTCCTAAAATGGTATCTTCAACCCTTGCTTTATGCAAGTCCTCTTGGTCGGTCCATTTATGGAAAGTTACAGGCTATCTTAAGCTTATGAGTAGATTTGAATTTTGAACTACAATTCATGTAGTTTTTCCATCTTTAAGGTATTCTCTTCTTGACTTTATGATGTCTGATTTCCTCACAACTTCTCGACATGCATGAATTGCATGGATGAGTTATGGAGTCAATGGAGTTATGGTCCGACTGACCAACTTGCCTCTTCAATCTGGCTGACTTCTTCTGCTTAAAACCTATAAAGATAAAAATCCCTAAGCTCAAACAATGAGTTTTATCTAAGATTTGACCGATGGCTTCATCTACTCAGTTGGGGTTAGTTGGGTTTTGGATAAATTAAAACCTTTACTAATTTTCCAAACAATTTCCCTATTTTTGATGATACCAAAACCTTAAATTGACATCACCTAACTTACAAACGAATTGAGTTCTAGTCTATAAGAATTAGAGGGTTAGTACAAGACATAGATAATAATTTAACTCTGAACTTGGACTACATTTTGAATTGCTAACTCTTCAATATGCATCAGCCATGCCTCATTGGCTTTGTAATTTCTGTATTGGAACTCGTAGTAATATTCTTGGTAGAACTTCACCTTCAGAAATTGCCAATAGTCATTCAGTTCCTCAGGCATTCATTTATCAAGATGAGACATCAAGGTGTTTTGGTTCCTGCTCTGTTTATTCATTGCTTCACGAGCTTGTTTTCTTTCATCGACCTGATGTAGTCATCTATGATAGACATTATTCTTCATCTCCGAGAAACTTGGTTCCATTTTCTTTTGTAACTCCAGCTTAATCTTTTGAAGTTGAGCAACCTACTTTTTCAAAAAGCCTTTCAGCCACTTGGTATTGACATATTGCGACTCAGTTGCTCGAGACATTCTAGATCAATGATTTCCTCAGCTGTTAGAGAGGCAACCTTGTCCACTTCTTCAACACCATCCTCGTCATCTAACTCGACAACAAAATCGGCAGCGAAGAGTGCAACTTCAATATCAAAGAGATCAGGACAATCTGCTTTGAAATGTCCTAGTTTACCACATTCAAAACAAGCATCTACTTGATACATGGAGGAATTTTCTGAAGAGCTCTGTATGCTCTTGTTAACCCTTCGGTATCTATCTAGCTAGCTTGGCATTCATGTCTTCAAGCTGCTTTGACATTTTTTCGATCTTCTTCTATAGACCAACTCGGCTTGGTTGATATCTGGTTGAAGAGTCATTTAACCTATATGGTCTGGCGAACTTTGATCGACCTGATTCAGCTCGAAGCACCACCGGCTTGGTCGCTGAGCTTTGCTCCATCAAGTCAGTCTTCTGAAGCTTGGCTTGCTTTAGTCAAAGGATGTTATACTCATTCGCATTGAGCATGGAAAATAGCTTCTCAGTCTTCATCGAACTGAGATCTCTCTCATTTTGATGAACTACTCAGTAAACTGCCCAATGTTCACCGAGTGTATAAAAAACTTTCAAGTTTATCTTGCATTGAAAGTATTTCCCTTTCCTAATACTATCGATGTCCATTACGATCTCTGTGAATCTCAACTCCATTTTGTCAATGGACTCGTTGACGAGCTAAGGGAAGTTCTCGTACTTCTGACAAGCTAAGGTGAACTTGTTCTCCTTGATTTCGTCAGATCCTTGATCTCGGCTTCAACTTTCCTTTGACACCAAACCGGTGCACTTCTCTTGAAGGGTATACTTTCAAAAAAACTTTATCTCCTACTGCGAACTCCAACTCTGATCTTCTGTTGTCAGCATATGACTTCTGGCAGCTCTGGGCTTCTTTTATCTTCTCACGGATCTGACGAACAGTATCCACCATCTTCTCAATTGCTTCAGGCCCAATTATTTTTCTCTTGCCCACCTCATCCAAGTAGAGCGGAGATCTAGACTTTTTTCCATACAAAGCTTCATATGGCGTCATTCCAATCGTATTCTGGTAACTATTGTTGGTAAATTCAACAAGAGGTAAAATTTGCTTCCAATTATCTCCTTTGTCTAAGGGTGATACGTAGTGCTGAACTGCAACTGCGTTCCCAACTTTTCTTGAAAAATTCTCCAAAAATGGGCAGTAAACTTAGAGTCTCGATATGACGTGATCGATCTCGGAACTCCATGTAAACGCACAATCTCATTCACATAAATTTGTGCCAACTTATCCAATCCATAAGCGAGAGGGATAGGTATGAAATGAGTAGACTTCGTTCTATCCACGATCACCCAAATAACGGTATTCTCTCTTTTCGTCTTTTGCAAATCAATCATAAAATCCATTTTAATGTCATCCCATTTCCATGTTGGGATTGGCAACGGTTGCAAAGGACCATAGGGGCTCTCGTGAAAAGACTTCACTTGATGGCACGCTAAACATCTTTCAACATACATCGCTACATCCTTCTTCATTCCTTCCTACCAGAATAAATGCTTCAAATCCTGGTACATCATCGTACTTCCTGGATGTGCGGTGTATGGGGCGTTAAACTTCTTTCTCAATTCTTTATGTTTAGGCACGCAAATTCTGCTGCGGGACAACAAAGTGTTGTCTCGTGACTCACTGAAATTTTCTGATTTTGAGCCTCAAATTCTCCAACTTATCATCTTTCCTCTGACCTTCTATGACTTGAGATCTCAAGTCTGGTGCAACTACTAGAGATGCAATTACTTGCTCCATCGACATCGGAGGTTGAACAACTTCTATTTTCATTCTTCCAAATTCTTCCATCAACTTTTCTTCTTTTGAGAGAAGAAATCCTAACTCAGACTTTCCTTTTCTACTCAAGGCATTGGCCACAACATTAGCTTTTCCGGGGTGATAAAATTTTTTGCAATCATAATCTTTCACCAACTTAAGCCATCTTCTGCCTCATATTCAACTCCTTTTGCTCAAAGAAATACTTCAAACTTTTGTGATATGAAAAATTTCACACTCGTCTCTATAAAGATGATGTCTCCATATCTTTAAAGCATGCACTACGAGTGCTACCTCCAAATCATGCTTTGGATACTTCTGCTCATGTGGCTTAAGTTGTTTTTAAGTTGTCTTCAATTAATCGATTTCACAATCAATTTCATCAAACATGCAAGCTTCAACATCAAAAATCCCAAATTATAAGCTCATTTCTTCGAAATTTTCGGGTTTTTCGAATAGGAATCCAAATTCATCGATTTAACGTACTATAATGCATCAAATAATTTATGTTTCAATAATCTATCATCGATTCATCGAACCAAGCTGAAGAATTTCAAAAATCATACTTCTCAAGAAAAAATGGTTCGAATATTTTGGGAATTTCAACAAATAAATTCATCTCTTTGATTCATCCTCAAATCATGCTCAATATATACCCAATTTCATAAATCCTTCATCAATTTAACAAATAGAACTAAAGATCATCAATCACAATTTCTCACATATATATATTTTATAAAATTTCAAAAATTAAGGAAAATAACTCATGCTCTCAAATTGATCATTTAATCATGCATCATACTACTCAAGTCATCCTCAAACATCATCAAATTGATCATCAAGATGACAACACAAAAATCCCTATTTCTCGTACTAAAACTTTCGAAATATTTAATAAAAATAGGATTAGGAATCGATTTCTCAAATTGATCTCATACAACCTCTTAGATGATTTTATAGGACTCAAATCAACAATCACAATCAAGATCTAATGCAAGGTATGAAAACCCCTAATTTTAACTAAAACTTTCATTACTCTTCAAAGAAAAATGATCATGGTTTTTCTCCTTCAATCTCATGCATAGATTCATACAAGAACAAGGAATTAAACTAAAAAAATATAAGGATCAAGCTTCCCCCAATACTCATTTTGATCGATCAAGAAGGAATGAAAAGAAATGGATTTTTCTTGATCTTAATTCGATCATCATCGAGAAAACAACAAAGATTCTTACTTGCTTCGGGAAGGTAGATGATCTAGGCTCAGTTTCTTGCAACTCTTGCTTCCTTAAGCTTTTTCATCAATGGAGGACAATGGATGTGTAAGTAAGTGTGTGTGTTGTTCGAACAAGAGAGAGAAGAGAGAGAAAGAGAGAGAGACGCGAGGCAGAGAGGAGAGTGAGAGTGGGATAGGAAATTAAATAGGAATATTCAAGATTCTGGCCAGATACAAATCACCAGAATGAGAGATTTTTCCAGTGGAAAATATCCCACTTTTTCGACTAACTCTCAAAAAGGTACAAAACTTACCACAACTCTTTATCAACGTTCAAAATCTCTCTAATTAGTCTCATATCTCACCAAATAAATTGCGGATGCTAAAAATCCAGTTTTCAGAATAAAATTTCAAACGATAAAAAATATTCTCGAAAACACTATTCATATTAAGATTTTTGAAATCTAAACTCAAATCTTTCTCAAACAGTCTCAAACGACTCTCAAACATATCTCAAAGGGTTTAAAGAATTTTTACCCTAAACAAGACACTAATTAGATGAAATTCAAAAAAACTTGATGAATAATGAAAAGCTAGAAAATATGCTATTCATCGAAAAAGTAAAACTTCTTAGAATTCTCCGAAAGTTGAACTCAAACTCAAACTCAAACTCATATAATCATATTCAAATAATTCATCACATCTTATGTTCAGATAACCGAAATAAGAAATATCACATTAGCGCACTCAAGGGCATTTTAGTAATTTCAAAAAAAAAATTCTTTTCTCGAAAATTTTTATCACACAAAAACACATTAACATAATTCAAGGCACGTAAATGAGGGGAAGATCGGGGTATTACACTTTTGAACCGCTGCTCTAATACCACTTGATGGTCACGGTAACGAGTAAATGCTGTATCGGGAGGGAGTGGGGGGAGGGGGAATACACGAGTAGATATTTTTTTACAAAATTGATTTAACTCTTCAAGAACTTGACAATTCAATTAGCTCGACAATCGTAAAGGACAGTTGGAGCGAATCGCTCAATTATGAGCACAACTAACTTCTTTGACACATGTTCAGCTGTGTATCACTAACTAAGGTTTTAAACAGAGTTATTTACTTTGCGGAAGTTGGTGGGATTAATCCTTGTTACATAAACTGAAAATATTTTGATGGAAGGTCAAGTTCCCTAAAATCTTTTTGTGCAGATTAAAAGATTGTTTTCATGCAAGGGTCACTTTGTTAGATAATTGAATATAAATACTGAAAATAAAAAGGCATAATATTTTTACATGGTTCGGAGATTGACCTTCTACGTTCAAGACTTTATTTTCGGCTAAGTAATCCACTAGATAAGGTTACACGTGCTTATTAAATATTTCATTTGGTTTACGGGTACCAAATAACCTAACCAGTTCGATTGCGGGTTCAAATCAAAATTCACAACACTTTTGCGGGCAAGTGTACAGCCTAGCTTAGATTGCAAGTTCTAAGGACTTAAGGTTCTTTGATTACGGGTTCAAAGAAAAAACTTAAAGGGTGGGTTGGGGGGGTTTTCCAACTATGAAGCCTACTACACTGTGAAGAGTGGATGCTGATTTCTAAGGCTTAAAGACTCAATCTATACAAGAGAGTCTGTTTAGAGATAAGCAAGAAACTTCAAATATAGACTCGATCAAGCAATTAGATTATGAAAGACTAGAATGAGGATCATAAAGAGGAATTAACACTCTATTGCAACTATTCCTTCAACACTTTTTGTTCTTGCGCAAGAGAGACTCTGCTTGAAATCTCGTTTTGCTTCTTTGCGCATGAGTGCTCCTTCTATCTTGTAATGGGGAGACCTCTATTTATAGAGAGGGAGGTAAACTAGCCTTTGGAAAGAGAGTTAGATCTCTGCCAAAGAGTATGGCACTCCACATGCTCCTCTACAACATTTCCTAAAATGGTAACTGCGGCCTTTGCTTTATGCAAGTCCCCTCAGTCCATTTATAAAAAGTTATAGGCTGTCTTTGAGTAGATTTGAATTTTGAACTTCGACTCATCTACTTTCTCCGTCTTGAAGGTATTCTCTTCTCGACTTTGTGACGTCTGACTTCCACACAACTTCTCGACATGCTGCATGGATCAGTTGTAAAGTCAACTGAGTTGTGGTCCGACTAACCAACTTGCCTCTTCAATGTGGTTGACTTCTCATGCTTGAAACCTATAAAGATAAAAATCTCTATGCTCAAACAATGAGCTCGATCTAAGTTCAAACTGGTGGCTTCATCTACTCGGTTGGAGTCAGTTGGGTTTTGGAATAAATCAAAACACTTTTTTAAATAGAGTCTATTTTACTCTAAAGTCATAACATGCGGCAGTGAAAAGGGAGGTTCGAAAAGCTTTAGCTTAGTTCATAGCTTTCAAGTTGGTTCTATGATGGATTGGTCCCCGAAAGAGACTAGTAGGCAGGCCTAAAGCCAAGTGGCTAGGAGCTGGGTCCATATTGGTTTAACGAATTCCCGCCACTCATTGGTGTTCTAATAAGATTTCCAGAGATAAAATTGAAAGAGAGAAGCAATGCGTTTAAATTTGTGCATTTACCAATCTCCGGTGCTTCCGTTTATCCTTTACTAATTTTTCCAACAACATGTGAACTGGAATATAGGATACACACTGCAAAATAACCGAGAGGGGACGAGCTTTGTGTGAAGGTTTTAAACTTAAGATCTTTTTGGTGTTGCTTGCTTATGATGTTTATTGAACATGAAATCAGCAGTGAGTAATCCACGGTTTAGGCACTACGAAAGTAGGTTTTTATTTTGATGTTTATTTTGATTTTCTCTTGATAAAATTTTTATTTTGCTCAAATATTTAGAATCAAAAAATAAAATCTATACAAAAACAATTGACAACTCAATTATTAAGTAAATTAATTTTTTAATAAAAATAAAACTATTTATTTCTTCAGTTAATTAATTAGTTGATAAAATTTAAGTTTATTATGCGAAACAAATTGTTGGATAAAATTTAAGTTTATTAGTGAAGTTTTATTGGAAATTGATATGGAATATAAATTTTTATATTAAAGATTTCTTGGGATATGTGCGATCAATTCTTTGTGTTATCAACGTGTTTTCTTATTTATGCTTGTGATTATTGCACAATCAATCTATCTTTAGGAATTGGTAGCGCTTAATTTCTTTGTTACTTGTTGGAATATATTTTATATTTTATGTAGATTATCATTTCATATATAATTTATTATGAAAGTCGAATCGTATTACTTTATGCATGTAATCAACTTGAAGGAAAAATTCCAGCAAATATATGGAAATGCAAACATCTTGAGGTGCTGGAATTATCCGACAACTATTTGAATGGCAGCATCCCCCGCGAAATTGGAAATTTGACCATGCTGACAGAGTTTAGTCTGGATTATAATGATTTCAAAGGTATATATATCATACGTGATGTTAATTTTCCTCAATTTATTATGATTTTAATCACATGAATGCATGCCTACATATGATATTGCAGGTGAATTACCACAAGAGATTGGCACTCTATCAAACCTCAACTATTTCTCTGTGTTCAAGAATTCCTTATTTGGCTCCATCCCTCCTTCCATATTCAACATTTCAACCTTGAAGATATTAGATCTTTCATTGAATGAGTTGTCAGGTACTATTCCTTCTGACTTGGGGCGTTCACTTTTCAATCTTGAACGGCTTTATTTGAGTTGGAACAAACTGAATGGCCCAATTCCAACCTCTATCACCAATGCTTCTAAACTTACATTCTTGGACATTAATTTCAATTCCTTCAGTGGCTCCATACCAAACTTTGGTAATTTGAGGCTCCTTCAAACACTTCTCATTGAGGGAAACAATTTCGGGGAAACCGAGGACTTGACATTTCTCTCTTCTTTAACTAATTGTCCAAATTTGAAGCACTTGAGAGTATCAGATATTCCACTGAATGGTATACCCTCTTCCATTGGGAATTTATCCTCTTCTCTTGAGTATTTTCATGCATCAAACAGCAGTATCATGGGTGTCATTCCCTCTGAAATTGGAAATCTTAGCAGTTTGGTAGTTTTGGATTTATCTGGAAATCAACTCACAGGATCCATCCCGACAACAATGGGGAAATTGCATCAACTTATAAGGTTAAATCTCTCGGAGAACCAGCTGCAAGGATCCATCCCACCTCATCTTTGCCAAATGCGTAATTTGGGGGAGTTGTACCTGTTTCATAATATGCTGACAGGTCCAATACCTGAATGTTTGGGGGACGTTGCATCGCTAAGAACAGTCACATTTGCCTCAAACATGCTCGATTCCACACTTCCTTCCAACTTCTTCAATCTTAAGGACCTCATAACTCTAGACTTGTCTTCAAACTATTTGAGTGGTCACCTTCCTGATCAAATCGGACGCTTGAGGGCTATCAGTTTGTTAGACTTATCCTCTAACAAGTTTTCTGGAAATATCCCTAGCTCAATTGATGGCTGTCAATCACTGGAAATCCTAATGTTATCAAATAACATGTTTAATGGATCCATTCCGACAACAATGGGAAACATGATGGGACTCATTAGCTTATCTCTATCAAACAACAGTTTAGAAGGATCGATTCCACATGAGTTAGGAAACTTGAGATCGCTCGTGTCACTAAACTTAAACGGCAATAAATTGGAAGGAGCATTGCCCTCGCTGGCCAATTTTAAAAGCCTGCAGATTCTTGACATCGGAAACAACAGAATACAAGGCACCTTCCCATTTTGGACCGAAGCTCTTACCGATCTCCGCGTCCTCGTATTGAGGTCCAACAATTTAAGTGGTACCATTCCTTCTCTTACTTCCAAGACTAGCCCTCCATTCCTCACACTGCAAGTTTTCGACATATCTCACAATTCATTCACTGGCAACTTTCCCAATGGATATCTCATCAATTTCAGAGCCATGATAGATGTGAAGGGGAAAAATCATACGAAAAAACAGGATTGGTTTTCCTTCTACAGTGACTCGTTGACATTGACTGTGAAGGGGAAAAATGTGACATATAAGAGAATCTTGACATCCTTCACCGCCGTCGACTTGTCATCCAACAGATTTTCAGGAAGCATTACAACTTCTATTGGAAATTTGAATTCCATAATATACTTGAATTTGTCTCACAATTGCCTCACGGGACAAATACCTGCATCTCTTGGAAATGTGACTTCGCTCGAGTCTTTGGATCTATCTTCAAACCGATTGGCCGGACAACTTCCAGTTGAGCTAACCAAGCTCACATTTCTTTCCATGTTGAACCTTTCGATGAATAATCTTTCCGGCCAGATACCACAGTTGACCGGTCAGTTTCATACATTTGAAAATACATCATATGCTGGGAACTCGGGATTATGTGGATTTCCATTAACACAACAATGTGAAGGGCGTTTCCCTGTAGTAGTGATGATGGAACAAGAAGGTGGTGATTCTGATTTTCTTGAGGGATTCAGTTGGGAGGCTGTTGTTTCAGGGTATGGATCTGGTTTTGTATTGGCTGTTACTATTAGTTATTTCATTTTTCGATATGAAAGGCCTAAAGGGTTGGTGGAGTGGCTTTCCGGCATTTACAGGATAAAGAGAAGAACACGTAGACGAAATGTGGGTCGAAGGAGGAGGAGATCGAGGGCGAACTAGATAAGCAGGTTGAGACTCTTGCTTCCAGAGCCAAATGTATAATGAGAATATATTGTTGTTTTCTTACATGTATTGTTGAAATCTCTTAGTTATGTTCTGCATTCAACAGACTTTAGAATTGAGGCAAAATGATTTTCTTCTAATTCCTTTAAAGTAACACTTCTTGTGATTCCAATATACGTAATTTTCAATTAATAAACAAAAAGATATGCATTTCAACCCAATCATTTTTGGTTAACAGAATACAATTTCTTAGTATTGTTTTGCCGCTCATTTTTTTGACAAAAAATTGTGTATTTTTCAACTTAATATACTTGGCTCTATATTTGGAATTATGTTAGTGAAGAGAACAACACTATTGAAATATTTGTATATAAAACGCAAGCGATGTCATTATACAGAATTAGCTTCTTTCTTAGGTTTACAAATATACAACATTGCTATCAAATCCTGTAGCATTACTTCATGAAAGAATATACTGTAATTGACATCCATTAATTCTATACTCCTCATATGAAAAATTTAAGTACAAAAAAACTTTCTTCAGGAAATAAGGAATGATTTGATTGTAAACCAATTTTTATGCAATAAGGTACCTATAAAATTGTAGTATAGGTAAGGTCTTTTTTATTTTTGGACATGGGGGAGGGAGCGCGGTTGGGTTTATACCCGAGACGCCACTGCCTATTTCCTGTATCTCAAATGAGTATATTTCCGGTTGCAAATCTATTAAACATTCATCACATTAAGTAGACTCAGAAACAAAATCAAACAGTTAAGTTCAATACAAATTTTTGCATAATGCAGAGATCATTGTCATTTGAACATAGAGATAAAGCTCAATCCAAAACAAAAACTCAATTACATAAGGATACTCTAAAAAGTTTGATAATCAGAATGAGATCACATTCTCCATTGAGAAGGTTTTGAGTGTAAGAAAGCTAGGAGTTTAAATGCTTGGTTTGATACCAAAACTGGCGAAACGTTTAGTAAGATCAACTTTTCGAATAATTTGAATCTTGCTCGAGTAGTAATACAGTCTAGGACAAAGTTTATTGGCAAAAAAGATATCGCCATTTTTGAACATCTTTATGGGTACAACAGAAGCTCCGAGAAGCATAGCAAAACTACCCCTGATGACACATACCTTTCTCCAAGATTTATCGTCGCCATACTTGTTCATCAACCATATGTCAGCCACATAACCTGAAGCATGATCACACAAACATAAACTGTCCTCCAATATACATAGGCCTCTTGTAATTAGAGAATATTGGTAACCATGATGAGGAATAGAAAACGTGCTAAAACCTGAATTCAAGAATTTTGCATGGCTTCGACCTTCTCTTGCGTGGAAACTGATCCAGAATGAGGGGGGCGGCTTCAAGTAAACCCTGGTGTGTTATTCCTTAATTAGGCCATGCTCTTAAATAGGGCTGGTTAAGTACTAGGGTCTCACATCTAGCTGGTAACCGATTAATGATTTAATGTTTTAATAATAATATATATTATATAAAAATTAGTACTATATTAATTATATAAAGAGGAAAAAGTTAAAATAGCCATTTTGAAAAGTAAAAGATGAATTCTAGCCATTAAAAAAAAAAGTGTTGTAATAGCCTTTTAGTTTATTTCATGACTTTTATGCCCTTAGGCTATTAGTTTAAGACTTTTCTACCCTTTAGTGTTTCTACTCTCTACTCTTGTATGAGATACGCATTCGTGTATGTTTTTTCCAGCCAAAATTTTCCGGTCAAAAATTTTCCGGTCAAAAATTTTCCGGTTAATAATTTCCGGCCAAAAATTTCTGGCGAAAATTTACGGCGACGTAGGTCTTCTTCTCCGGCAACGACGATCTTCTTGTATGAGATTGTTCTTGTATGTGTGTATGCATTCGTGTATGCGTGAATGCATTCATGTATAAGATCGTTCTTCTATCGCTTTTTTCTTGTATGAGATGTGCATTCGTTTATGTTTTTTTCTTCATGTATGATGCATACACGAAGATTAATCTTCATGTATGATTTAAATTTGAAATTTTTAGCTGCCAAAAGTTTCGTGTATGATGCATACATGAATGTTAGTCTTTGTGTACGATACATACACGAAGATTAGTTTTCATATATGATGCATACATGAAGTTAGGCTTCGTGTATGATTCAAATTTTCGCCGGAAATTGTTAGCGGAAATTTTTTGGCCGGAAAATTTGCCGGAAATTCATAGATGAAAGTTAGTCTTCTTGTATAATGCATACATGAATGTTACTCTTCGTGTATGATGCATACATGAAGTTAGGCTTTGTGTATGATTCGAATTTTTCGCCGGAATTATCTTCATGTATGTTGTTTCTTCCATATATGTGACTCTTCTTGTAAATGAAATATCTTCATGTATGTTGCTTCTTCTATATACGTGACTCTTCTTGTATGTCTTGTTTCTTGTATGTCAGAATTCATGTATGTTACTCTTCCTGCCATGAACACTTCTTGTATGTTAAGTTTCTTGTATGTAAATATGATGCATGTATGTTATCTTTATGTATGTTACTTTTCTTATATGTGAAATATTCTTGTATGTGGATTCTTCTTGTATGTGAAATTCCTCCGCCGGAAATTTTTGGCCGGAAAATTTCGTAGAGAATTTTTGACCGGAAAACTTTCGCCGAAATTTTTTGGCCGGAAATTGTCACCGGAAATTCATACATAAAGTTAGTGTTCTTGTATGATTCAAATTAAAGTAAGCTTTCTTGTATACTCATTAAGGGTATTTAGGTCATTTAAAAAACTAAAAGGCTATTTTGCAACTTTTAAAATGTGGGTGACATTTTAACATTTTTCTTTAGAAAAGGGTTATTTTACCACATTACCTCTTATATAAATTGGGCCTAAGTGACGTTTATTACAAAAAGATAACGTTTTAATGACAAAGTGATATGCTCTAATTACGAAATAATGAATCATAATATTTATATAAAAGAAAACATTAGGTCGTTGAAATTATTATTCCGGAATTACAATACAATAAAAGTGAGACTACAACATAAAAAGGAAGGAGAAGTATAATATACCACCGTACGAAAGAGAGATTTGTGTTACCTTAGCTAACCATTTGAACATACATGCTAAATTTATCAGTTATCCTCTTATATGGACACAAAACATGAAAGATATACTATCTCTAGTCCCAAATTTTATCCATATCTTTCCTTTTTGAGATGGTCCCCAAGTTTTTTCATAACTATTTTTGGACACTACCCCACAACAAATTATTATCTCTTACCCTTACTTTATCAACTTATTTACCTAAAATACCACTATCTCAATTAATTAATATATCATTACCCTCACCGTGGGACCCTTTCTCCACTCACAACAAATTCAATCACTTTTTCTCTACTTACAACTAACTTAACAACTTTTTCTTTAATACCCGTGTCACTTCCTCCTAGGAAGAGACTTGGGGACCGGAGGTAGTAGCATTGTACATAAGATTTGTACTATTTGAAAAAGCTGTGTCTAACAAGTCGCAAAATAAGATTTTTACATAATTTCTTTATTAATAATTTAATTGCTTAATTTCGGTAATTTAGTTATTGACAAATATACCCTTTTGAAATCCTAATTAAGTTTTATCCAAATTCAAATTCAAAAGTTTAAGATTTGAGTGTGGATAAGAGTGAAATTTGGGAAGGGGTATGCATGAGATCGAATTTCGAAGAGCGATTTTGGTGGGAGGAAATTTTTGGAGGCAAATCGAAGTAGGGAGATTTAGGCTGGATAGATAATTAGCGTCAAACCTCATTACATTAGAGACAAAATCGACGAGGGGAAATTAGTAAAATAATTTTGGGTTTAATTCAAAAATTGATTATTGTTGGAAGCTACCCATTTTTTTATGGTTTAACCACGTGTGTCGTGATAGAATTATTGTATACATAAATAGATGTTAACTATGGTCAAGATTAGACATAAATTTAATTCTGATTCTCCCTCCATTTCATCCATTTTGTCTGCATTTCCTTAACTTAATGACCACTTAATTTGTCTACTTCTCAATGAGAAAAAAGAACTAACCCTTCATACTCTTTAAAAGTAATACTCCATCCGTTCGGCGAAAGATGACATGTTTCATTTTGGTATGAAAATTAAGAATAAATGAATTAAGGGTAGTGAATCGATGTATTTAGTGGAGTATTTTATTGATAAAGAATGTAAAAGTAGCGTGAATAAATAATAAAAAATGTAAAAGTACTGTAAATGTAAATAATTATTTCCTGATATAGAAACATCATCTTTCGCGCGAAGTTCCAAAAAGAAAAATATCTTATCTTTTGCGGAATGGAGGGAGTAATACCTATCCATTTTTTATTTTAATTTTTATCCTTATCCTTAATTTCTGTAATTGGACATTTTCTCCGCGCGTCACACAATGCGTAATAGGACGCATATGCGTTGTATTCTGGGATGCTTTGAGAATCTTATGTTAGGACACGTGTGTAAAATGTTTCTGTATTAATCGTTCCAGTATGTACTTTTCTTTTTGTTTAATTAACCCGTTCTTCAAAGGATACACATGATGGTCGTTCAAATTATTACAATTACGAAAATATTTTAATTGGAATTCTAAACGGAAAAAAGAATAATATATGTTAAAGGTGTTGTCTTTGTTCATATAATAATAACAATTCAAAACTAAAGGCAATCAAGATTCTCCTTGATAAGAGGTATTAGGTCCAAATTTTATCTACGTGTGATATAAATTTTTCACTTTATATGATTATTGTAGTGATGTTATATTTATAAGGTGTACGGGTTACGTCTTTGTGATAGTTTAGTGATTTGTTTTTATATATATATATATATATATATATATATATATATATTTCATTGTAATTCTGGTCGATTTGGGTTCTTTCCTCATCCCTTTTACGGTGCAAAGAGAAATAATTTCGAGTCTTCATTCAAATGGAGATCAGGAGATAGATTTTTGTTGATATATGCTTGTATACATGCATCAGGGGGTTGAATCAGAACTCGCATGGCGAAGGGATTGGATTGCAAATAACTAAGTGTCGTGGTTATCAATTTAACCTAGTTTCCTAGTTGGATTTGGATCTTATCACAGCCGTTGGATTGGATGATCACGATTGCTCAATTGCTTGTATATAAGTTGTATTCTGTGTGAGTTTTACATTCCATGTTGAGAGTTGTAAAACCCTAGAATATTGTGAGAGATAGAGAGAGTTAAGTGTAGCTACGGTTCCTGAGCTCGAAGATCCTCGTTGTAATCTATGTGATATCTCTGGCGGCGAGGTAATAGTGAAGCTCCGATCATCTTCTCCGTAGGCGTACACAACTTTTGCCAAACTACATATATTGTGTGTCGTTTATTTTCTTGCATGTGTGCGTGAGTTATTTTTCTACAATTTGCATCGATAACAACAACTATGGATAGTATTTTTTTAACAACATTACAAGAAAATTTAAATACCGCGTGACATGGACTCGAACCCGTGACCTAGTTTACTCTGATTTATATATTTGAATATTTACCATCCCTGAACCATTTGCAGAATATGAACATAAGTTTTTTTGATGTTTTAACTTTTGGAAGAAAGGCATCCGTTTGATGTTAACATAAATAAATAATAATTGATAATAATAACAATAATAATTAATGAATAAATTAATT
This sequence comes from Schizonepeta tenuifolia, assembly GCA_029490685.1. Taxonomy (NCBI): domain Eukaryota; kingdom Viridiplantae; phylum Streptophyta; class Magnoliopsida; order Lamiales; family Lamiaceae; genus Schizonepeta; species Schizonepeta tenuifolia. The sequence continues at coordinate 123,284,218 of CM055956.1, forward strand.
CCCTTAATGGAATTAGGCTTCAATTAACGGATCCACCACCACAAATAATACGAGTATGAGTCGACAAACTGTTTTGATGGACAAATAATTTTGGGCTAGAACCTAGATTGGGCTGAAATGAGTCCTGGACTCCAGGTCAGAATCTTGGGCTAGAATCTTGATTGGCCTGCCCAATATTGTCGAAACAGTCCTAGAATATTCGATATATCATTGTAATATTAAATTATTGTGCTACACCATAAAATTTAGTATATTAATAATAGCTAAACAATTTTTTTTTTGTAGAATAATCAATCATAGTTTAAATAATTACAAAAGTATAATCAATCATAGTTTAAATGATGAAATATTAAATGAAAAATGTGAACTCTAAAATGGGAATGATTAATCAACCGTCATAACTACATAATAATTACCAAATAAAAAAAGTAAAACATAATTTACATGATATGTTCCATTTATGTTGTGGCAATAAACACATTCAGTGATTCTATGCATAGCCCTTGTTTTAATTTTCATAATTAATTTCGAATTGAGGAACTCAACTAATGATAGATCTAGGGTTTGCAAAGATAGCAGAAAATAACAATAACACGACGATACAAAGATTTACGTGGTTCGATCGATGTGATCTACGTCCACGGGAGAGAATATAGAGAGCTTTTATTATACTTGAGAGTACAAAGAGTATTCCATCCCCTAAACCTCTAATCTAGCATCTATTTATAGGCCTTGAGTTGAGCCCTAATCTCTCTAGGATTTGGATTCCTTATACATATCTTGTTTCCTAGTACATGCATATCCGATTCCCATTCATAATAGGATTCTATCCTCCCCCAAAGTAGGGCTTCGTGACTTGGTCTTCAAGGTAGGCGTCGACTGTAATTGGGCTGAGCTCTTGGGCCGATCTTGGATGTATAGGCCCACCTAGATTGGGCCTTAGGTCGGGCCCAAGACGAGGCCGGTACCATCACATCCCCCCCCCAAAAAAGAGGAAAGAAGACGTGTAGACGCAGACTACGAGGTTGAATTTCCCGAGGTGATTGATCGCGCAAATCACCTGTACGAACTGGATTGCCGAGCTTACCGCCCGAGCTAAGGGGGCCAAGGAGGAGGTGAAGGCTGCGAGATCCGAGCTGGTAGCTTAGCTCGCGAAGGCCGAGGCTAAGAGAGCTCGGACTGAGGCCGAGAGAGCTCGGAAGCTGGAGTCCGAGCTGAACGCGGCGAAGGACCGGGAGGCCCAGCTCGCGGCTAGCCAAGGTGAGGTTCCCCGGGCCTACACGAAGAGGCTTCTGCTGTCGGAGAGCTTCTCCAGCCTAGCGAATGACTTGGTTGTACTCATCAATGGGAACTTCGCCGTGGCCGCCGAACTGAAGGAGTGGCAGTTGAAGTTCGAGGCGCTTTGTGAGGAGTCCGTGTTGAAGCGGCTCGTTGCTCAGGAGGGTGCTGATTTACTTCAGGCTAAGCTCCTTCAGGCTGAGGAAGAATTGAAAGTTGGTTGAGCCCAAGCTGTGTTGGTCGAGCCTGAGCTGTGTTGGTTGAGCCCGAGCTGGGCCCTATCCTATCACAGCCCCCCCCCCCCCAAAAAAGATGTAGAAGCGAGGTGGGGTGTGACTTAAGGAAGCCGAAGTTGGAGAAAAATGGGTTGCCCCTTCGGAAACTTGGCGTTAACGAAGTTTGGCTTTATTAGCTCACTTCGGAAATTGAATTTCAACGAAGTTTGGCTTTATTAGCCCACTTCGGAAATTGAATTTCAACGAAGTTTGGCTTTATTAGCCCTACCTCGTCCTAAGACGAGGTTTTGGCTTCGAACAGCATGACTTCGTCATCGGACAAAGTTTAGGCTCTGCTCCACTTTAAGCGAAGGCCGTATCTTGGCTTTTAATGGAGGTAGGGCTCCCTTGTTTTAAACGAATGCAGTCCGGCCTCGCTTTTAACGAAGTGCCTTCGTTTCAAACAGAGGCGGCTCATACATGTTTTTAACGAAGGTCCCTTTACGCGCGTTTAGAATTTACTCCAAGTATGGAGTTTATTACCCTCGTCAGGGTTTGAAAAAAAAAAGAGATAATAAGCATAAGCGAAAGACGAGCAAGGTAAGATACGCAAGGACTTGAACAAATGATAAAAGAAAAACTGAACTTACTAATGAAAGCCGAAGTTTGAAAAAGAGACAACTAAAAAAATCTGAACCACATAACTGAAAAACTGACTGAACTTTACCGATGATAAGAGATACTTTATGTGACGACCCCGTCGAACTGGGGTCGGGCTTCGTCCTCGTCTTCATCATCTCGTCTTGGCCTTTTATCAGCATGGGGGGCGCAGTGATTCTCCCTTCGGTTCGGCCTTCTTTTTCCCTTGCCATGACGTCGGGTTGCATGTTTGCCGCGATTTTGGTATTTTCCTAAGGTACCATCGTGTACGAGGTTCTCGATTTCCACAGCTAAATCTCTGCAGTCCTCGATGTCGTGGCCATGATCCTCGTGGAATTGGCAATACTGCTCTTTAGATTGTCGCTTGGATCCTCCACGTGACATTGGCTGAGGTTTCTCGAACATGTCGGTATGCAGCTCGTAGATTTCCGTCCTCGGCTTTGTCAGCGATGTGAACTGGCTCTTTTCGGGATTCTTGCGAAGTTCCAGCCGGGATTCAATAGGTGCCCGTTGTAGTCTATCGAGGGCGCTTTGGCGGCCTTGACCTCGGTCTCTACGCTCTTCCTTCCTCCGGTCTGCGGGGTCGGCCTTGTCCACTTCGCGCTTGCGCCTATCGGCTTCGTCAGCTTTCGCGAACTGGTCGGTGATACTCCAAAGCTGCCTTGTGGTGCGGGGCTCGTTTCGTACGAGCTCTCTGAATAAGGCTCCGGGCTGGATAGCATTTTGGAAGGCCGAGATGAGGACTTCGTCAGTCAAACGATCGACTTTCAGACTCTCCTTGTTGAATCTGGTCATGAAGTCGCTAATGGACTCTCCTCGACCTTGCCTAATGGTGAGCAAATGTGCCGCGGTTGTTTTCGGTTCGGCCTTTTGGAAAAACCTACGTTCGAAGGCTTGCATCAGCTCGTCGTAGGAGTTAATACTTCGAGAAGGTAGGCTGTCAAACCACATCCGGGCATTATCAACCAGTAGCTCAGGGAACACTCTGCACATGTAGATATCATCACTGAGCCCTTGGTTGAGCATGTTGTACTGGAATTGGGATAGAAAATTCTGCGGATCACACAATCCATTGTATGGCTTCACCGGTGGCACCTTGTAGGATAATGGGAGAGGTGTGTAGAGTATCTGGTGGGTGAAGGGAGTTGAGATCCTGCCGTAGACCTCGAACCCGCCGCCTCGGTGAGTGTCATCGTCTCGCCGAGGTGACTCAGCGTTGCGACGAGATGGGGCGGTATCACGCCGAGGTGAATGACGACTGCGGCTTCCTCGGCGTTCATCATCACGTCCTTTGCGGCGTGGTGCAGTGTCCCGTGCGTCCACGATTTGGACGCTTTGGGACTTTTGCTGTGGTTGTGACCGAGACGCAGCTTCATGCTCTTCACCTCGGTTTGTGATCTTCTGCCGGTGAGCGAACTGAAGGAATTCGTGTTGATTGTGTGTAATAAAATCTTTGACTGCGTTCTCCAGATCGCGAGGTTGGAGACCTAAGGCTCCTCCCTTCTGGCTGCTGCCACGGCTTTCTTGGTGAATTGGATTGCCGAACTGATCCACCGAGATGTTTCTCACGTCTCCTTCTGGGGTAGGACCTCGCGCGTGTCCCTTCCCCGGCCTTTGGCCACGATTAGCACTCGGGGCTTGACTGGGATTGGTTTGGTCGGCGTCGGCGTCTGTCTCGCCGTCAGTGTCGGTCTCGCCGGCTTCCGGGATTTGCAGATTTGCGAGAAGGGTGTTTTTCTGGCGGTTCTCCTTCTCCTTAGCGGCGGCAGCAGCAGCGTCGATAGCAGATTTGCTTGTGGTAGATCGTGTGTTTTTCCCTGCCATCGTCGATAGCAGATTGTGATTTGCAAAATTTGATCGGAATGCACGGATTTAAGTTTCTCACAGACGGCGCCAATGATAGATCTAGGGTTTGCAGAGATAGCAGAAAATAACAATAACACGACGACACAAGGATTTACGTGGTTCGATCGATGTGATCTACGTCCACGGGAGAGAATATAGAGAGCTTTTATTATACTTGAGAGTACAAAGAGTATTCCATCCCCTACACCTCTAATCTAGCATCTAGGCCTTGAGTTAAGCCCTAATCTCTCTAGGATTTGGATTCCTTATACATATCTTGTTTCCTAGTACATGCATATCCGATTCCCATTCATAATAGGATTCTATCCTCCCCCAAAGTAGGGCTTCGTGACTTGGTCTTCAAGGTAGGCGTCGACTGAATTGGGCTGAGCTCTTGGGCCGATCTTGGATGTATAGGCCCGCCTAGATTGGGCCTTAGGTCGGGCCCAAGACGAGGCCGGTACCATCAACTAACAATCGATTTTTCTACTTAAATGGAATTTATAAATTAAGGAGTAACCAATTCTGCACCCATTCAATCAATTTTACTACATTATAATCTGATGTTATTTCATATAGTGTGACACGTCATCCGTCAGAATTTAGAGTGGTTTATACGAAATAATCAATTCTTTGTTGTTAAGTTGAACAAGGAATCTTGCTACATACGTTCGACTTGGAAATCAAGACTTAAAAGAGTCTTTATTGACTCCCTTAAGTTGAACAAAGAGGTATTGATAGATATATGAATAAGTTAAAAGGTTTGGTGATAAGAGAGAGACTATAGGCATGCAAATGTGTGGATGGCTTTTCTACGTTTACTTCAGTCTTCAGTCTTGATAAAGAAAAACCAAACAATCTTGGTATGTATATTGGATACAAAATATCTTCATATTATCATATATATAACCTCATCATAACAGACTTAAATTGCAACCACCACCATTTAATTTCTTTGGAGACTTCTTTCTTCTTTTATTTTGCTCTTGTGCTTCTTAATTTAAACATCTTCACTCTCACCTCCTCCACATCATTTTTCGATTCCGCCATTGATGAAGAAGCTCTACTCGCCTTCAAAGATGCCATAACTTCCGACCCAATTGGTGTTTTGAGGAATAACTGGTCCAGTAACACCTCCGTCTGTTACTGGACCGGTGTCTCGTGCGGCCTCAAACACCATAGGGTCACCGCCCTCAATCTTTCGGGCTTAGCCCTAGAGGGAAGCCTTCCTCCTCATCTCGGAAACTTAACGTTTCTTCAATCTCTTGACATTAGCTCCAACAATTTTACTGGCTCCATACCCAGTGGGATCTTCACCAACATGTCTATATTGGTGGAAATTAATCTCAGCTCTAATAAGCTATCTGCCCAACTACCAAACGACACGTGTCGTGATATGCCGAAACTGGAAAGAATCTCTCTCGACGGAAATCGACTCAGTGGGGAAGTTCCAACGAGTATATACCGATGCACAGAACTGGAGGAGCTGAGCTTATCGATGAACCAGTTCGATGGCAATATACCAACTGAAATTGGGAATTACCATGCTTAGGAATCTATCCTTAAATGAAAACAATCTACAAGGTAAAAATAAATCTATGAAATATAATTTATAATTTCATCCCAGGGACAAGGGAGATTTATGTTAAGCAATATATTATTTTCCGAATTAATTACTGGTGTGGTGTGTAATGTATAGGAAATTCCGCCTTCAATCTTCAACATTTCTACGTTGGAATATATTGATCTCGACAGCAACAACCTGTAATGGAAGCATCCCCACGAATTTGAACAATTTTCCCAACCTCCGAGAGCTGTATCTTTCCAGCAACAACTTAACAGGTGCGTCCCTTTTTTTTTCATTTTAGCTTTCAAGTTTTTTTTTTTTGGTCATCATTTCCTTTTTATTTCTAATTTATATAATAATTAGATAGGGTTGACTATATTCAACTAACGAGTAGCCAGATGAAAATCGATGAGAGTCATTATTTAATAAATTTCTTAAAATGTGCCCTAGTGCTTGTCTAGCACGATTTTTAAAAAAAGAGTTAGTCTCTCGTTCGGCAGGTCTCTTTTTGTGAGACGCGCGTGTGGCACGTGAACTACATGCTGGCACCTCTCACGCTCGGCGCGTGTTGTGCACGTGCCTATATATATATATATATATATATATATATATATAGGGATAGGTCATATAGGATCTACATTTTATAATTAGCTGGTCAAACGCGCTTTTTTTAGTCAATCCCGTGTCTTTTACTTAAGTAGGCTTAGAATAGTAATTTTCGCCATTTATGCAGTGCAAAATCGTAATGCATTAAATAGTAAAAAGTGATGCATAAACGAGTTCGTAGTGATGCATAAATGCATATGGTTTATAAAGAACAAATAAAATTTATAAAAGTGTGTACTTATACAATTAATGCATTACGTATATCGTTATTTGTATTCATTCGTATATGATATCGTAATTAATGCATTATGTACATTATTTTCGTATTTATTATTTGATGTTCTGGGAACAATTTTATAATGCATTAACACGATTTATGTGATACATTAATATGATTCTGTAAATGCACAAAATAGGAAAGGATTGATTACCATAATTAATGGATTACATATAATATTTATGCATCGGATTGTATAAATTTATGCATTATGTTGTGTATTTTTTCGATACTTCAGTGCATTGACTTATAATGCAAAAATAATATTAATGTAATGCATTAATATTAATAACGTGATGCATATATACCACACTTATGCTCAAACAACTTAATAAATTTTGCAATAGATACAGATTTAATGAATTTCGTTCTACACTCTATTTCTTTCCCACAACCATCTCCCAACAATCCCCCAAATGTGTCAGCAGACCACCACTATTGTTGGATTTGATTATCAACAAAAAACTCATATAAAAAAAACTTCAAATTGAGCCATCAAACAATTCGAATATCTGCGCACTTCAAATATAGCAAGATTTTTTCAGCGAATTCGAATTTAATCTGCTCCGTAAATCCAACCAGCGGAGTAACAACTAGCGGCGGTGGATAAGTAAGTAAAATTGAAAGGAGAAGTGGGTAACAAAAATATGAAAAAAAAAATAGATTGAGAGAGAAGAAGAAGAAGAAGAAGACCATGGCGATGGTATAGACGACAATGGGGGTAGGTAATGGTGGTAGTTCTTCTACAATTTTCTACAGTAGCGCGAGAGAGAGAGGGGGAAGAGAAGAATAAAAATGAGGAGGAGGAAAATAGAGCAGCAGCGGTGGTGTCGATAACGGCGGTGGTGTCGATGGCAGTGTCCAGCGACAGTGATGGTAGATGGTGGTGGCGATGCCGGTGTTCGGCGATGGTGATGGCGGGTGATGGTGGTGGTGGTGAAGAGAGATGGAGAGAAATCAATTGAACCGGAGAGAGAGAGAGAGAGAGAGATCGCCGACAACGACGACAGCGGTGGTGGTGGTGGTAGCAACGACGAAGTGTGGCGGTAAAGAGAGAAAGAGAAAGGGGAGAGAAAGAAAGATTGAGTAGGTTGAAATGGGTATTAAATTTTATATTTTCTAAATCCATGTCAATTTTTGAGATTTAAATCTAGCCACAAATTCTTTTTTTTTTTAATTTTTTTTCGGCACCAATTTTACGGGTCCGCCTTCACTCCGATTACTAATATAAGAGTAATTGTCGGACAATAATTTGGATTTTTTGGCTCGCTCCGAGGCCTTCGGCTCTATCGCTCGAATCTTGACCAAAGAAGAGTGGCAAACATAAAAATGAATAGACAAACAAAAAAAGGGAAAATTAAATATGGAAATTAAAAAAGAAAATCGAAAAAAAGTCAACGGTTTGACCTAATCAACCCGCATCCGACCCGGATCTGGACCGGGTCGACCCGGCCGCACAATGTGAAAGTGGTCTCACACAAGAATTTGCCTTATAAAAGTACATAAAGTTATTGTGAGTGTGATAATGGATACTAGTGTAATAAAGTTGTTGTGGATGAGATAAATATATAATTTGGTAATTAATGGAAATAATGAAGGGTATGATGGTACATAAAGTGTAGTAGGACACATTTTTATGGACAAAGAAGAAGGGTAAATAAGGCACATTTTTATGGATGAAAGGAGTACTATTTTTAGATGAATTTTCTAAATTTCTAATTAAATTTAAGAATATCATGAATTTCTTTTATTATTTATTCGAAACAATGAGGATACACCTCGAATTGTTGACTACAATAGAAGATGACGATGAACCAAGATGATTAAGCTTGAGTTCAACCATATAAACTTGTTTCTATATATAATCATACGTATTTCAAATCCGATAACTAATTAATATTCGTTCCCATCTCAAACTTGCATTGTAATACTCGCTTAATATCCAAACTCGTTTAAATTTTAAAAACTATCTCAATTTTCAATTACTCTCTTCGTTCCCCAAAAGTGTATCACAAGTTCACCGGCATGGGTTTTAAGAAAATATTTAGCAGAAAGTGTGTTGAGTTGAGAAAGGGACCCATCACTTTAAGAAATGTGAGGTAGATGTTTATTGAGTGAAAATTATGACCCATCATTTGAGAAATATATGGTAGATTTTTGTAAGGAGTTGTGTGGGTTATGTCCTAAAATGAAATTGATACACTAGACAAATTGAATTAACGATACACTTTTCAGAGACGAAGGGAGTACGCATATGTTATTACAATAACTCATTATCTGCTGTAATATTTATTGTTAGAAAATATAATAAAGCAATTTATTTGATCAACAATAATAATTGATCAAATTAAATTTATGGTTTAAAATATTGATTTTAAATATTTATTTAGGTTGTTTAATAGATGAAATCTCATTAAAAACGATATGAGATAAGATACATACTTATTTCGATTCTTCAATGAGTGAAGTCTCATTGAAAGACGATGTGGACAATGGCGGATGCCGCGGATCTAAGGCCGCATAAACTTGTCCGAATTACGCTGTATTCTTTTCAATGTAATTATAAGTATATAAATGTAATCTCACTTGTCCGAATTTAAATTCTTAACTCCATCCTTGAATGCGGGATACAAATTTTTTTTAGATAGTTTAAAGATATTTACGCTCTATCCTTGAATAGAGATTAATGTGAATCCTTTAGAAGATCTGCCTGCGTTTGTTTATTTGAAAATTTAATAAATTGAAAATAAGACAGTGACCTTGGGAATTCTTACAGTATTTCCTAAAGCTTACAACAAATTTCTAAGAAAATAAATTAGATAAATTTAATTATTTTTGACTGAATTATGATACAGAATTGAAAAGAAAAATTGTGTAGTCTTTCATGATGACTTTTTTCTAAGAGAAATGCATCAATTTGTTTTCTTGTTTAAGTTAATACAAAACAAATTGACACTTAATTATTAACTAAATTAAAGTTATCAATAAAAATAAAATTATTTATTTGGTGAGTTAATTAGTTGATTAAATTAAATTGATTATGCAAAACTAATTGTTGGATGAAAAATACACATTGATCTTCATTATTTTTAAAGTTCCTCCAATGGTAGAGTTTTATTGGAAAACGATATGGTATGTAAATTTTTATATTAAACTTTACATGTGATGATGTGTGTGATCGATTCTTTGTCTTATGAACGTGTTGTTTTATTTATGTTTGTGAATTATTGCAAAATCAATCTATCTCTAGGAATTAGTAGCGCTCAATTTCTTTGTTACTTGTTGGAACATATTTTTAGATTTTATGTAGATTTTCATTTCATATTTAATTCATTATGAAAGTTTCAATAATATTAAATATCAAATATTTAGATTATATGAATTAAAAATGTTCAACTCGTATGAATAATATATATAGATAGATGTTTTATATAATCAATTTTTTTCAATTAGAAGTCTGCCTGGGTATGGCCTAGTGTCGCACTTGTACTTGAAACATTTTAAAGTCACACTTCATGCTGGACACGAAAACTAAGAAAGCTGAAAAAGGTGAAGTGAGTGGAAGAATAGTGTAGTGCTAATGACATTGGGTTACTTTTGTTAATTATTGCATTAGGAAAAAAGTGAAGTGAGTGGGAGAAAAAAGGTAGGTTAATGATATTTGGGTGGGCATTTTAGTGGTAAGGGGTAATAAATAAGAAAAAAAGGGAGGGTAGTAGTGTCCAAAAAGCAGAATGAGACTTTAAATTAGGGACACTTTTTAAAGAGCAAATGAGACTTTAAAACAGGAATGGAGGGAGTATGATTTTAATCACATGCATGAGTTAAACCAATATATTTGAATATTGAATATTAGATCATGCACGCATGCTTAATTACATATGATATGGCAGGTGAATTACCACAAGGGATTGGCACTCTAACAAACCTCCAAGTTTTCAATGTGGGAGAGTGTAGGTATCAGATTCACACACAGAACAGAGTTGTGAACAAAGTTGTGAATGAAGTGCTCACAACTTCGAACAGAAGGCAGCGGAAACAGATGAAAGAACACAATGGAAATAAACTTTTCACGAGATTATGAATTGATAATCTCGTGAAGTGCCTCAGGGCAAAAACTTCACTATGAAAACGTGAATTACAAAAACAATCTTCGAGTAAAGAGGGTCACGAAAACGAGTAAAGCTTTATCACAAGATTAAAGCTTTTACTACTATCCTCGAAGGTAAAACTATGAGCTGAAAAAAGATTCTAACTGCTCTAAAGTGTCTATCTCTGGAAGCGTAAGTATCTACATAAATCAGATCTCTATTTATAATGAACTTGAAAACTTGAGCTGCACTCCATCAACCGTACACATCCCACGTTCTGCAACCATATCTCTACTACTCTCTTTGCTGCTTCATATTAACTGATAACTACTCCCACTCCACACGTGCAGCTCCTTATTCTCTCTCTACCAACTAGTCACTCTCCTTTTCAACCACTTTGACCTTTTCAACGCCATGTCAGCAGTCCCACTTCCTTTATGTACGCACCTGCCAAAACAATTGAGGAAAGACAACACAAACTATACACAAACAATTAACTAATAATAAAGTCAGAATTTGACTTCAACAAACTCCCCCCTTTTGTCTTTCTTCCCAAAACCTGTGCATGCATAATATGATAACACCAAAAGCAACAACTACTCCCTCTGAAGCACACAACAAGATAAACCAATTCTCCCCCTGTCACAACAACTACTCCAATTCTTTATCAGATCCTGCCGCAGTATGAGTATCATCCATGTTCGCCTTACTGTTGCCTCCATCTTCATCTTTCTTTCTGTCATCTTCTCCATCAACACCATCCTGGACATCTCCCCCTTTTTGGAAAGAAAGAAGTTGTTGATATAGACGACACTGCTGCTCGAACTTCTGAATTTGATCAGTGTAAAAACGGATGTGATCCTGCAAGATAGAAACTGGAACAGGACACTGAACAACATGAGGAATAGAAGCAGGACGAGCCGCATCAAACCAAGGTAAATCATTGACCCTGTCGAGAGAAAAGCTTTCTGAACAGTTTGAAGAGGAGCTTTTGTAGTAGCATCCTTAGACAGTGGCATTAGACCTTGAGCAACCAACATGTTGAAGATGAGGGAGGGTACCACAAGCTTCTTGGTAGAAACAGTCAATGCAACCTCAACAATGGAGTTGAAAATTAGCTGACCAATATTGAAGGCTGCACCCACATGAATCTTGTAGAGGAGAATAACATGCTCAAGCGGAACTGAAGTAGTATTGGATGTGGGAATCCAATTCCGAATTGAAATCCTATGAAGCGTAGAGAAAAGTGAAGTAAGACTGGAAGCAGTTCGATTTGTTTTTCCACTTGCAAACCATTTCAAAGCATGACCCCCAGTAAGCACATTTGCCATCTCAAACTCATCAATAGCTTCATCTTCTACTTCAACATCAGGAGTCCCAAGCATGTCATTTATACCTAAAGGAGTAATCGAAAACACCTTGCCACGCACAAATAGTTTTCCATATTTCTTAGAAGATGGGTTGCTAAAATCATGAGTGAGATTTTCATAAAAATAACCTAACAACCTCAGGAGCATACTTCTTAGCATAACTAACACTTCCCCACAGCTTCTTCTCCTTAAGATAAGCAAACACATTATAAAATTTAAAGTCCTTTTCATCAACTGCCCTATCATTCATAATTTCCCTCCTTTTAAAATTTTCCCAATTCTTCTTTGCTGATTCTGTGTAAAAAAGTAGGGATTCAGCCTTAGTTACCTCATAGTCAGAGTCACTATCACAGTTAGCTTCTGCGTTTGGATCCATAGAGCCTTTCTTTTTCCCTCATCTTTTCTCCTTTAGAGCTGCTTCCTCATCCATCTTCTCTTTTCCTTTACGTGAATCTGTAACAGGGGACTGCTCATCCTCAAACTCTCCATCATCGTTAGTATTTTTTTTTTCAGAAATATGAGTTTGAGACTCTTCATCTGCTTTGATATTGATGACATTGGAGGGACCAAACGGTTTAGACGGCACTTGCTTGAAGGAACACCGCAGGCGATTCGAGCGACGGGCAGGTTCCTTCGGCGGATCTTTAATCTTCTTTACACATGTTTTTGTATACCTTTTGCGCTTTGGGGAGGATTTTGTAGCAGTATCTTTGACATCATTCATTGGAGCAGCAACAGTAGCATCGAAATCCATATCCATCTTCTTCGGAAATTCCCTATTATAGTTAAACAGGGGATCGAGGTCTTCTTCTTCGTGAGACGGATTAGTGAGACCCGAACTAGACAATGGATTATTCGGAGTCGTGTTGGCAGCAGCTTGACCGGCGACAGTCGAAAGATGACTAGAAGAACCAACACGAGCAAAAGGGGAAAACCCTTGGAGAGTTGGTTCGGAGGTTTTTCTGAGCTCTGGCGAGATTTCCATCGGTGCTTGACCACGTAGGGGAGAGAGCAACGACGGATTAAACATAAGATTGTGCTCAGGAGAAATAAAATGAAAAGGGGCTGGATTTAGGGGTTTTGACGGTAGAAATCGAGGGATTGAATTTTGAAGGGGAAACGTTGATAGATGACGAAGAAGGTCAAGAGCACCTGGATTTTAGAGAAGTTCTTGAAGATGTCAGCCAGTTGATTTTCCGTACTGATATACTCTAATTTTAATATCTTCTTTTCTACTAAATCTCTAATAAAATAATACCTCAAGTGGATGTGCTTGGACTTGGAGTGATGGACAGGGTTCTTTGCAAGGTTTATGGCACTTGTATTATCGCACAACATTACTAAAGGATTGCTCTCCAACCCGTAGTCATTAAGCATCGATTGAAGCCACACCAAATGAGTAGAACAACTCCCCGCAGCTACGTATTCGGACTCGGCGGTTGATAAAGAGAAGCAATTTTGCTTCTTACTATGCCACGAGCTGAGGTTGTTCCCAATATAGCAACAACCCCCACTTGTGCTCCTTCTATCATCAATTTCTCTGGCCCAGTCAGCATCGCTATACCCTACTAAGTTTGTGGAGGTGTCTTTTATGAACCATAAACCCAGTTCACAAGTCCCGGCAACGTAGCGAATAATCCTCTTCACAACTTTGAGGTGTTCTTCTTTAGGACAGGATTGAAAGCGAGCACAAGCACATACACTGTACGTACAGAAGACTTCCGATCATAGACTTGTACAAAGTTGGCTCAACGTCGGGGCCAACTGCATCTTTCGACAGTTTTTCTGTGGTGCTCATCGGCGTCCTCATGTGTTTTGCATTCTCCAGTCCAAACTTTTTCACCAAATTCCTTGCATACTTTGACTGTAAGACGAAAATCCCATACTCCCTTTGCTTAACTTGCAACCCAAGAAAGTTGCTCAGCTCTCCAACCATGCTCATCTCAAATGTGGCTGACATTTCATCCACAAATTCTTTCAAGGCTGCTTCATTGGTGGATCCAAACACTATGTCATCAACATAGATTTGAACAATTGTGAGCACACCTTTTTCTTTCTTGAGGAAAAGAGTCTCATTCGCATGACCCCTAAAGAAACCAAACTCAAGCAAAAAATCAGTTAGGCGACTATACTAAGCTCTCGGAGCTTGCTTTAGTCCATACAGAGCCTTATGTAATTTATAAACATGATCGGGTTTGGTTGGGTCTTCAACTCCCTTGGGTTGTTCTATATATGCTTCCTCTTCTAGAACACCATTCAAAAAGGCGGCTTTAACATCCATTTGATGAAGAGTTATGTTAAGATAACATGCAATTGCAAACAACAACCTAATGGACTCAATCCTAGCAACGGGAGCAAAGGTCTCATCACAGTCAATTCCCTCAACTTGAGTATAACCTTGAGCAACTAAGCGGGCTTTATTCCTAATTATATTTTCATACTCATCAGTTTTATTCCTAAAGATCTACTTAGTTCCAATTATGTTAACTCCTATGGGTCGAGGTACAAGTGTCCAAACATTATTCCTAATAAATTCAAGAAGTTCAGCTTGCATGGCACTTATCCAAAATTCATCTTTCAAAGCTTCGGCTATAGTTTTAGGTTCGAGATTTGATAAGAAGGCAATTACACCTACCTTGGTGATTATACATGAAAAGCATACCATCCTTACCATCACCCGGTAATTGACTGGAGTCTTGTCCCTAGTTCTGACCCCTTTACTAACATCTCCAATGACAAGATCAAGAGGATGATCTTTTCTGACTTTACTGAGTGGATCCCTCCTTACGATTTCAATAACTTCATCTATATTTTCAGCTTCATTAGTGTTGGAGTCAGTTCCAGATTGTCCTGCAGAATTGTTTGAAGTTGCCTCAATAGTTGCGGGAACTTCACTGTCCACTTTTTCTTCCTCCACCGTGGGCGTTTTTGTTCTTCCCTGAATCTCAATCAGACCATCAGTACTTTCCTCAGGTGTATATAAACTCGCAAGATCATCAAATGTTACATTGACACTCTCCATGACAGTTTTGGTTCTAAGGTTGTAAACACGATATGCATGACTATTGAGTGAGTAACCTAAGAAAACTCCCTTATCACTTTTTGTGTCAAACTTTAGGCGATAATCCCTATCATTCAACACATAACAAACACAACCAAAAACATGCAAGTATTTTAAATTGGGTTTCTTGCTATTTAGAATTTCATAGGAAGTCATGGTAGTACCGGTTCTCAAGTTTACAGGATTACTAACATGGCATGCAGTGTTCATGGCTTCGGCCCAAAACCGTTTAGAGAGGTGTTTAGAATGCAGCATTACCCTAGCCATTTCTTGCAGAGTTCTATTTTTTCTTTCAGCTATCCCGTTTTGTTGAGGCATTTTTGTTGCGGAATACTCGTGATGGATTCCTTCTTTTACACAAAAATCTAAAAGTTGAGTATTTTCAAACTCCTTTCCGTGATCAGATCTTAACCTCTTAACACGGGATTGATAAAAATTCCTAACTTTAGCATACAACTCCATCCACGTGTGATACATCGGTGAGCTTAGGAAGTTCGGGCATGTTGAGTACACCTCGTCCAATTATCTTGCCATTTGATCCATCTCCAAAGGTAACCTCACTTCCATTGATCTTTTTATAGTTAGCAAGGTATCTTCTAGATCCAGTCATATGTCGTGAACAGCCACTATCAAAATACCAAGACCCATCATCATTTGAGATGGCTGCAGTGAACACAACTCTGCAGGTTTCATTGCAGGCAACTTTGGGTCTCCACACCCAAATATTACCGTTCCTGGTGCCAAAAGCAAATCTCTTAGCATGATTTCTCATGTGAGATTCTTTCCTCTCCTGCAAAAACTTGTAGCAAAAAGGTTTAATATGACCTGGTGAGTGGCAATAGTGACATATGAATTTTCTACGTCTTCTAGAAGTGTTCTTGGGTGGCGGATTTTCCTTAGCCTTTACAAATGGTAAACCATGAGTTGACAAGATTTAAGGAAAAACTGTTTGGACGGTTTTATCAAAACCAAGTCCATGAGATGTTACGTGAGTTTGTGCTAAAACTTCATCAAGTTTAGACGTACTTGTATTCAACTTTTTGAATGTTTCATTTGCAAGATCAAGTTTAACATTCAGCTTCCCAATCTCAGCATCTTTTTGAGTTAACATCACCTCCAGCTTAACAAGTGATGATTTCTGAGCAGAATTCTCTTCATTCAGCATCTCGACCACCTTACACTGTTTGGACCACTTCACATACAATTCCTTATAAAGTTCTTGCATTTTCACCAGCATATCTAATGTTTCTTCCTCAGTGAGTTCCTCCTCTTCTTCTGCAGTGTTAATAACATTATTAAAACAAAAGAGAGTTTCATAGTAAGACTCATCATACCTGTCTGAAGTTATCTCAACATCACTGAGATCTGTCACGTCAGCTTCAAGTATATGAGCTATCAGTGCAGCATGCTCTATAGAAGTGACTTCAGGAGGTTCCTCAATGATGACTCCAGAAGTGTCGATCTCAGTATCATCCAGTGACAAGAAGGTGACGAGTTTTCCAAGCTTGCGAAAGGTGTTTGCTCACTCATTCGCAAAGTGTCCATAACCTTTGCACTCGAAGCATTGAATGCTGGAGAAATCTTTTACATCCTTTGCGTTGAAGTGATCGGATGCGGAGCGTTTGATTATCCTTGGATCTTTTTCCAGTGAACGTACTGGATTGTAGATGACCAAGGGACCTGATGCATCTTGTCGGGGTGGTCGTTGATCAACAATGGCCTTTCTATTTTGCAGCATTTAGCAGCAATGAGTTCAGCTTTGTGGTGATAAACGTAAAATCTGCATTTCCAGTGATCTCCTCAAGATCCTCATCCTTCTCTTCAATGTGTAAAGAGATGTCTGAAGTTGTCCCAGCTTTCATGGCAAAACCCTTTTTCTTTGGGCTTGTCCTTTCGTTGAGCTCGATCTCATAGGTCTTGAGATCATTCATCAACTTAGTGAACTCCAAGGTGCTCACAGTAGTTGACGTGTCAATGACCACAACCTTCATATCAAAATGGAAAGTCCAGGTTCTCAAAACTTTTGAGACTAACCTTTTGTTGCTAATGGGATCACCAAGATCTTGGCATTCGTTAGCAATCTCGAGTAGCTTGTTATAGTAGTCTCCAACACTTTCATCTTCCTCCGTCTTCATGCTTTCGAATTTGGAGATGAGAATGCGATGTCTTGACTCCTTAATGTCGGTGTCTCCCTCACAATGCTGTTGAAGGATATCCCATGCTTCTTTAGCAGCCTCACAATTTCTTATGAGTTTGAACATCTGAACATCAAGGGAGGATTGAATGGCATTGAGTGCTTTATCGTTGAAAGTTGCTTCTTCAATCTGAGTTCTTGTCCAGTTGTCTTCATGAACTCGAACTAGGTTACCATCATCATCCACGATTTTAGGATGTGACCACAATTTCTGGACAGCTCTCCATGCTCTAGCATCAATGGATTTGATGCATGATCTCATTCTAACCTTCCAAAAAGAATAGTTCATTCCATCAAAGATGGGAGGTTTGTTGAACAACGGGTTTGTCTGATCCATTGTGTCATGAAAATAGGATCAACACTTAGGGTATCAAGTGGTGGCTCTGATACCAATTGTAGGTACCAGATTCACACACAGAACAGAGTTGTGAACAAACTTGTGAATGAAGTGCTCACAACTTCGAATAGAAGGCAACGGAAACAGATGAAAGAACACAATGGAAATAAACTTTTCACGAGATTATAAATTGATAATCTCGTGAAGTGCCTCAGGGCAAAAACTTCACTATGAAAACGTGAATTACAAAAACAATCTTCGAATAAAGAGGGTCACGAAAACGAGTCAAGCTTTATCACAAGATTAAAGCTTTTACTGCTATCCTCGAAGGTAAAACTATGAGCTGAAAAAGGATTCTAAATGCTCTAAACTGTCTATCTATGGAAGCGTAAGTATCTACATAAATCAGATCTCTATTTATAATGAACTTGAAAACTTGAGCTGCACTCCATCAACCGTACACATCCCACGTTCTGCAACCATATCTCCACTACTCTCTTTGCTGCTTCATATTAACTGATAACTACTTCCACTCCACACGTGCAACTCCTTATTCTCTCTCCACCAACTAGTCACTCTCCTTGTCAACCACTTTGACCTTTTCAACGCCATGTCAGCAATCCCATTTCCTTTATGTACGCACCAGCCAAAACAATTGAAGAAAGACAAAACATAAACTATACACAAACAATTAATTAATAATGAAGTCAAAATTTGACTTCAACAGAGAGAATTCCTTATCTGGTTCCATCCCTCCTTCCATATTCAACATTTCAACCCTGAAGACATTACGACTTTCATTCAATGAGTTTTCAGGTAGTCTTCCTTCAGACTTGGGGCGTTCACTTTTCAATCTCGAATTTCTATCTTTGGCTTACAACAAACTCAGTGGCCCAATTCCAACCTCTATCACCAATGCTTCTAAACTTACCCAATTGATTTTGGTCGAAAATTTATTCACCGGCTCCATACCAGACTTGTGTAATTTGAGACTCCTAGAAAAACTTCTCATTTGGGGAACAATTTGAGAGGAGCGGATTCCCCAACCCACGAGTTGACATTTCTCTCTTCTTTAACTAATTGTCGGTATTTGAAGAACTTGGTAGTAGCAAATAATCCACTGAATGGTATCCTACCCTCTTCCATTGGGAATTTTTCCTCTTCTCTTGAGTCTTTTATAGTATCAAACACTAGTATCATGGGTTTCATTCCTTATGAAATTGGAAACTTAGGCAGTTTGATAACTTTAGCTTTGGATATGAATCAGCAAAGTGGACCCATTCCCTCTCGAATTTGAAATCTTAGCAATTTGCGGGAATTATATTTGTCTTCGAATCAGCTGAGTGGACCCCTTCCACCAACAATTGGGAAACTGAATCAACTTCAAAGCTTATATGTTTTAGATAACCAGTTGCAAGGATCCATCCCAACAACAATGGGGAAACTGAATCAACTTCAACAGTTATATCTTTTTGATAACCAGTTGCAAGGATACATCCCGCATCATCTTTGCCAAATGATTAATTTGAGGGAGTTGTACTTGTTTCGTAATATGCTGACGGGTCCAATACCTGAATGTTTAGGGGAAGTTAAATCTCTGACTGTTGAAGTCAAATTTTGACTTCATTAGTAATTAATTAGTTGTGTATAGTTTGTGTTTTGTCTTTCTTCAATTGTTTTGGCAGATGCGTACATGAAAGAAGATGGATGGCTGATGTGGCTTTGATCAAGTCAAAGAAAGTGGCTGCACATGGAAGAAAGTGGTTAGTTGTTGGAGGAAAAATAGGAGCAACACGTATGGAAGAGAGAGCAGTTTTTCTATTGCAAGAAAGGAGCTGACTAATGCTATAAATCAGCAAAGCAAGTAGTGGAGTGATGGTGAACGTGGGACAAGTGTTGATTGGTGGAGTGCATCTCAAGTATCCAAGTTCACTTTAAATAGAGATCAAACTTATGTAGATATGTAACATTTTGGAGAGATAAATATATAGAGCAGTTAGAATTCTTTAGCTCTTTGATTTTACCTTCAAGGATAGTAGTAGAAGCTTTTCACGTTTTCATAGTGAAGTTTTTGCCCTGAGGCACCTCACGAGATTATACATTTATAATCTCGTGAAAAGTTTATTTCCATTGTGTTTCTTCATTTCCGCTGCATTTTAGTTTCAAAGTTGTGTGCTCTTTGAACACAACTTTGTTCACAACTCTGTCTGTTCGAATGAATCTGGTACCTTCAATTGGTATCAGAGCCACCACTTGATACACTAAGTGTTGATCCTTTCTAGTGACACAATGGATCAGACAAACCCGTTGTTCAACAAGCCTCCCATCCTTGATGGAATGAACTACTCCTTTTGGAAGGTTCGAATGAGATCATGCATCAAATCCATTGATGCTAGAGCATGGAGAGCTGTCCAGAAATTGTGGTCCCATCCTAAAATCGTGGATGATGATGGTGACCTAGTTCGAGTTCATGAAGACAACTGGACAAGAACTCAGATTGAAGAAGCAACTTACAACGATAAAGCTCTCAATGCCATTCAAACCTCCCTTGATGTTCAGATGTTCAAACTCATAAGAAATTGTGAGGCTGCCAAGGAAGCATGGGATATCCTACAACAACATTGTGAGGGAGATACCGGCATTAAGGAGTCAAGACATCGCATTCTCATCTCCAAATTTGAAAGCATGAAGATGGAGGAAGATGAAAGTGTTGGAGACTACTGCAACAAATTACTCGAGATTGCTAACGAATGCCAAGACCTTGGTGACCCCATTAGCAACAAAAGGTTAGTCTCAAAAGTTTTGAGAACCTTGACATCCCGTTTTGATATGAAGGTTGTGGCCATTGACACATCAACCACCGTGAGCACCTTAGAGTTCACCAAGTTGATGAATGATCTCAAGACCTATGAGATCGAACTCAACGAAAGGACAAGCCCAAAGAAAAAGGGTTTTGCCATGAAAGCTGAGACAACTTCAGGCAGCTCTTCACACATCGAAGAGGAGGATGCGGATCTTGAGGAGATCACTGGAAATGCAGATTTTGCACTTATCACCAGGAAGCTGAACTCGTTGCTGCGAAATGCTGCAAATAAATCAAAATTCCAACAAAAAGGAAAGGCCATTGTTGATCAACGACCACCCCGACAAGATGCATCAGGTCCCTTGGTCATCTACGATCAAGTACGCTCACCGGGAAAAGATCCAAGGATTATCAAATGCTCCGCATCCGATCACTTCAAGGCAAAGGATGTAAAAGATTTCTCCAACATTCAATGTTTCGAGTGCAAAGGTTATGGACACTTTGCAAATGAGTGTGCAAACACCTTTCACAAGCTTGGAAAACCCGTCACCTTCTTGTCACTAGGAGACACAGAGATCGACACTTCTGGAGTCATCATTGAGGAACCGCCAGAAGTCAGTTCTCAAGCTGAAGAGCATGCTGCATTGATAGCTCATATACCAGAAGATGACCTGACAGATTTCAGTGATGATGAGATAACTTCAGACAGGTATGATGAGTCTTACTATGAAACTCTCTTTTGTTTTAACACTGTTATTAACGATACAGAAGAAGAGGAGGAAGTCACTGAGGACGAAACATTAGATATGCTGGTGAAATTGCAAGAACTGTATAAGGAATTGTATGTGAAGTGGTCCAAACAGTGCAAGGTGGTCGAGGTGCTGAATGAAGAGAATTCTGCTCAGAAAAATTTACTGGTTAAGCTGGAGGTGATGTTAACTCAGAAAGATGCTGAGATTGGGAAACTGAAAGTTCAACTTGATCTTGCAAATGAAACATTCAAAAAGTTGAACACAGGTACGTCCAAACTTGATGAAGTGTTAGCACAAACTCACGTAACATCTCATGGACTTGGCTTTGATAAAACCATTCAAACAGTTTTTCCTCAAATTTTGTCAACTCATGGTTTACCTTTTGTAAAGGCTAGGGAAAATCCGCCACCCAAGCCCACTTCTAGAAGACGTAGAAAATTCATATGTCACTATTGCCACTCACCAGGTCATATTAGACCTTTTTGCTACAAGTTCTTGTAGGAATACAGGAAAGAGTCTTACTTGAGAAATCATGCTAAGAGATCTGCTTTTGGCACAAAGAATGGTAAAACTTTGGTGTGGAGACCCAAAGTTGCCTGCACTGAGACCTGCAGAGTTGTCTTCACTGCAGCCATTTCAAATGATGATGGGTCTTGGTACTTTGATAGTGGCTGTTCACGACATATGACTGGATCTAAAAGATATCTTGCTAATTACAAAAAAGATCAATGGAAGTGCAGTTACCTTTGAAGGTAGATCAAATGGCAAGATAATTGGGCGAGGTGTACTCAACATGCCCGAACTTCCTAAGCTCACCGATGTATCACACGTGGACGGACTTGCTGCAAATCTGATCAGTATAAGTCAACTATGTGACGATGACTACAAAGTCATCTTCGACAAGCATAGTTGTCTGGTAGTGAACGATGATGATGAAGTTGTCATCTTTGGGATCTCCTAACAACATTTATGAAATGAAAAGTAATAAGTGTTTTAATGCGCAGGTCAATGATCTACAATTGTGGCATCAAAAGTTGGATCACACCAACTATCGCAATATGGAGAACCTCCAGAGATACAATGCAGTCCAGGGTGTGCCAAAATTAAATATCTCCAATCCAGGTGTGGCAGGTAAGAGTCCTACATAAAGTGGTGACAACTTCTGGACAATCTTCTGATTCGACTCATTGTTTTGAATTATTACACATGAATCTGACGGGTCCCATGAAGACTGAAAGTTTAGGAGGCAATAAGTTTTCTTTGGTAATTGTTGATGATTTTTCTAGGTATACTTGGATCAAGTTTTTAAGTAAAAAATCTGAAACTCTTACTGTCTTTAAGGAAATTTATGATATGTTAATAGCCTCGTATGGTGTTTATGTGAGTCGTGTTAGGACATGTCTAGATGAAGAATTTGAACATAGTTCATTTTCTGATTTTTGTGTGAAGAATGGAATTATGTATGAGATTATTGTCTCCAAAACCCCTCAAGAAAGTGGGGTGGCTGAAAGAAAACATTGGAACCTTTATGAAATGGCTCGAGTAATGTTAAGTTCTAAAAGGCTCCATAAATGTTTTTGGGCTGAAGCATTTAATACCGCATGTCATATTTTGAATCGTGTTTACTTAAGACCGGGTACTTCTATGACTTCATATGAGATAGTGAATGGTAAGAAACCCGATCTTAAATATTTTCATGTATTTGGATGTGTGTGTTCTATTCTACTTGATGATGATCATCCGGCAAGATGTCTTTCAAAGAGTGATAGAGGAGTGTTTGTTGGTTATGCTCTAAATAGTCATGGATATAGAGTTTATAACTTGAGAACTAGGTGCATCCAAGAATCTGTACATGTTATTTTTTATGATCACACTGACATTATAGGAAGATCACTCGAAGAAGATATTGATAATCTTGTCCAGATACAGAAAGGTACAGATCTTGAACTCTTCAGAAGTGACTTGACCGATAATGGTGGCACCGCAGTGGAGCCAACAGTTGTGCCAACAGTTTCCAGAACTGAGGAACATGATAATCCAGAAACTTCAACTACAGTTCAAGTGGCTTTGAAATTCATGAGACTGGAAACTCAAGTTTAGGTCGTCAAGAAGTTCAACCTGCTATAAGTGGAGAACCACCTAAATGGATGAGAAATCATCCTATCACTCAAGTAATAGGAGACATGCATGAGGGTGTTAGAACAAGAAGAAAAGAACAAGTTGATCATCATGAAATGGTAAATCTTGTTTCTATGTATTCTGTATGTGATTATACTAACACCGTCAACCTATCTCAAAACTCCATCCATCACTTTAAGTCCAAACACGTCCACCTTAGACATCATTGCATTAGAGATCTAGTTGAGAAAAAGATATTGAATTTAGAGCATATTTGCATGGATAAACTCCGAACTGACATCATTATTAAAGCACTTGTTTTAGAGAGATTCTTAAATCTGAGAAAATCTCTCGTGTTATGTTCTGTTTAGATGAAAGTTGTCACAACAGTTGTCAGAACAGTAGCCACATTTCTAATCTATCATGTGCGATGCCCTTAGTATTTATGAAGATAAGCAGATTTGAGGATGTAAAAGCCTTATTATTTTAAGGTGAAACCGAGACTGTTCTTAGAAAGCCATATAACTAGATCAAAGATCTATGATAAGTGGTGAATACAAGATTCTCTTGGTTATACATCTATTCGCCATCTGCCTTCTTCAAATTAAAAAAAAAAAAGGAAGTTGCATATGATGTTTTAGAAATGATGATCTGAATTGCTTTAAAGTCTCAAGCGAAGTGATGATGACTGTTGTGAGACCGTTTGTACCAAATTCGAAATTAATAAATATCTGTTAATTTGGTTGTTGCTACTTTTAAGGATGTTAGTTGGTAGGAATATCTAATGCATATCTACTCTAAGTGATCTATTATTTTTCAATTCTATCTCTAATTTCTTGCCTTCCATGTTTCAAGGTCCTTATCTTCTCACCAATTTAAATACACTCGTTGTTTTCCCCTTCCAAAACTCTTTCATTTTTCAATTCTTCTTTCAAGTTTTTAAACTTCTGTAAATGTCACCCCTTCAAGACTCAACAGTGATGATAACAATGGTGAGGACTTTGATGCATATTTTGGGAATTATAACCTTGCTTCTTCTGGACACATGATGGAGTGTCTACTTTCTTCCCAAAAAAGGGGGAGATAGATTTTGAGAGGAAGTTGATTTGTTTGGTTTTGGGTTTATATCTAAAGATCCTCAAAGTTCTACAGGTTGTTGGTCGTGAAGTTTTGTCGACTGTAATCAAGACGCTGATCATTTGTGATAGGGGGAGATATTATATTTTTGTGACAGGGGGAGAATCTGTTTTTGTCTTCATAGTTTCGGTTGTGTGCTTCAGGGGGAGTAGTTGTTGCTTTTGGTGTTATCATATTATGCATGCACATGTTTTGGAAAGGAAGACAAAAAGGGGGAGTTTGTTGAAGTCAAATTTTGACTTCATTAGTAATTAATTAGTTGTGTATAGTTTGTGTTTTGTCTTTCTTCAATTGTTTTGGCAGATGCGTACATGAAGGAAGATGGATGGCTGATGTGGCTTTGATCAAGTCAAAGAAAGTGGCTGCACATGGAAGAAAGTGGTTAGTTGTTGGAGGAAAAATAGGAGCAACACGTATGGAAGAGAGAGCAGTTTTTCTGTTGCAAGAAAGGAGCTGACTAATGCTATAAATCAGCAAAGCAAGTAGTGGAGTGATGGTGAACGTGGGACAAGTGTTGATTGGTGTAGTGCATCTCAAGTATCCAAGTTCACTTTAAATAGAGATCAAACTTATGTAGATATGTAACGTTTTGGAGAGATAAATATATAGAGCAGTTAGAATTCTTTAGCTCTTTGATTTTACCTTCAAGGATAGTAGTAGAAGCTTTTCACGTTTTCATAGTGAAGTTTTTGCCCTGAGGCACCTCACGAGATTATACATTTATAATCTCGTGAAAAGTTTATTTCCATTGTGTTTCTTCATTTCCGCTGCATTTTAGTTTCAAGGTTGTGTGCTCTTTGAACACAACTTTGTTCACAACTCTGTCTGTTCGAGTGAATCTGGTACCTTCACTGACAAATGTCTCATTTGCCTCAAATAAGCTCAATGGATCCATCTCGACAACAATGGGAAAATTGGAGGGACTCACGATCTTATCTCTATCAAACAACAATTTACAAGGATGGATTCCACATGAGTTAGGAAACTCGACTTATCTCGTGTCCCTCAAGTTGAACAACAATAAATTGGTAGGAGCATTACCCCGATCTCTGGCCAATTGTGCAAGTTTGCATGTTCTTGACATCGGAAACAACAGAATACATGACACCTTCCCATTTTGGACGGATGCGCTTACCAATCTTCGCGTCCTCGTATTAAGGTCCAACAATTTTGGTGGTACCATTCCTTCCCTCACTTCCACGAGTTCAACACCTCCATTCCTGAACGTGCAAGTTTTCGACATATCTCACAATTCATTCACTGGCAATTTCCTAATGGATATGTGATGAATTTCAGAGCAATGATGGAGGTCAGGCAAAATCTCACAAGACAGCATAGTTGGTATTCATTTTATAGCGAGTCATTGACAATTACTGTGAAGGGGAAAGATGTTACATATGAGAGAATTTTGACATCCTTCACCGCCATTGACTTGTCATCCAACAGATTTTCAGGAAGCATTACAACTTCTATTGGAAATTTGAATTCCATAATATACTTGAATTTGTCACACAATTTCCTCACAGGACATATACCTGCATCTCTCGGAAATGTGACGTCGCTCGAATCTTTGGATCTATCTTCAAACCAATTGGCCGGACAAATTCCAGTTGAGCTAACCAAGCTCACATTTCTTTCCTTGTTGAAACTTTCGATGAATAATCTTTCCGGACAGATACCTCAGTTCACCGGTCAGTTTATCACATTTGAAAATACATCGTATGCAGGGAACTCGGGATTATGTGGATTTCCATTGACACAAAAGTGTGAATCGCCTTCACCTCCAGAAGTGATGATGGCGCAAGAAGGCGGTGATTCTGATTTTCTTGAGGGATTCTGTTGGGAGGCTGTTGTATCCGGTTATGGATCTGGTTTTATATTGGCTGTTACTATTAGTTATTTCATTTTTCGATATGAAAGGCCTAAAGGGTTGGTGGAGTGGCTTTACGGCATTTACAGGATAAAGAAAAGAACACGTAGAGGAAATGTGGGTCGAAGGAGAAGGAGATCGAGAGCGAACTAAATAAACCTGTTGAGGCTCTTGTTTGCAGAGCTAGAATGTAATAATGGCTATATATTGTTGTTTCTTACATGTATTGTTGTATAATAAAGATCTCATAGTTATGTTCTGCATTCAACAGATTTTAGAATTGAGGCAATATGATTTTTGTGTGCTTCCTTTAAAGTAACACTTCTTGTTTAGAGTAAATCTATAGCTAAGGTTTTCTAAGCATTAACTCATAAATAGCAAACAGCAGTATCCGTAATTTTTCAATAAACAAAAAGATATGCATTTCAACCAATTCATCTTTGGTTATCAAAATACAACTTATTTAGTAACACGCGGAATCCGCAGGTGCTAACTTGACAAGGATAAGTGAAGATTAGCGTAATGATAAGTGAAGAGAAGTTTTCGAATAGTTTGTGTCTTGCTCGAGTAGAAATACAATCTAGGACAAAGTTTATTGGCTAAAATTTGAGTTTCATTGTTCAATATAGCTATATCAAAAGTCTGAGACTAAAAAATTAATGTGTAATGAGCATACCATATTAATGTTAATTATGAAATAACAAAGGAACAAGCGTAAATATAGCCACTTCTGAAAAGAAAAGTGCAAATATAACTAATAAATAAAAATATTTCAACTCATCTTAATAAAACAACTATGTAGTCGCATGTTCTCCTTCTCTCTTCCTCCCTCTTTTCTCCAACATCACACAGATCTCCAGCCCCCTCTCACCCATTTCAATGTATATGCTGTGGCTATTGATCGGCGGCTGCCGTCCGATTCCGGCGCCCTCGCAGAATCGGTGGCTTCATCTTCAGCCACTCAGCTGGAGACCTCTCTCTAGGTTCTAATGCGGGCCCGGCCACCGCTGGAATGTGGCCTTCCTCTGCTGCTTAGACTCGCCCCCACCCAATTGTGGCCTTCCGCCGGAGTCCTTCTTCGCCGCGCCGGCTTCTTCTTTCCACCATCACCACTCAGATGCAATCGGTGTGGAGAAAGGGCGAGATGCCGTTCGCCTACGGAGTTGTTTCGGCACGTATTTGACGGCGTCAACCGTGCCGCTTCTGCCGGGGGTCACGAGGAGGAAGGCGGTGCAAACGTCATGGCCGTCACCATCGGCCTCGCCTCAGATCCGGCGATGCTGGAGTGGAAGTGAGTGTGTTTCCTTGAGACTTTATATATAAAGGCCAAATTAAAGAGAATGATGCCGAAATTAAAGCAAGAAATTAATATTCTACTTTGCTGTGCTCTTCAATTACATGTATATGATCAAAATGAGATTACAGAATCAGAGATGTAGATCATGTCTCCAGCAGGGGGTAAGGATCTGTGTGGTGGTGGTGGTGGCGGCGTTGGAGAAAAGAGGAATAGAGGAGAACAGGGGAGAGAGGGAGAGAGAATTTTTATTTTTTTCGTTAGAATATGATTTTCGTATTTTATTATTTTTAAATCAAAATTTAACAAAACATCCTTTGTATATTCGGGCGGCCAACGTGTGAGTTCTGACCTCCACGTAGGATTCAATTTGGAGGAAGTTGGTGATCGGAAGCAAAATTATAAGAAGATTAAAGATTATATAATCTGAGCAAAAAGATATCGCTTAGATAAAATTTAAAAATTCGATAAAAGGTTTTGAATTTAGAGGATATTACCCATTAATAGTTATAGATTGAGTAATGTGAGATAATTTTTTAATGCATGCTATAGAATATATGTTGGATAATGTCGGGTAATTGTCCTAATACCCGATCAGGATACGCGCTTGAGTATTTGGTTACCGGATTCCTAATCTAGGGTTTGACACAAAGAGTGTCGAGTTAACAATACTTTCCTCTTTCAGGTAAGGCACCTTACATGACCCGTTTGGATAGCCCTAGTTGTTGAGGTAAATTATATAATTTTTATTTAAATTGTTCAAGTATACCTTGTTTTGGCTAGGTGACGTGAATTTAAATATTTGAATATTTCCCATCCCTTAACCATTCGCATAATATGAACCCTGAACAGTATTAAAGGGATCGGTTCTGTTCGGTTCTATTATACTCCCTCCGTCCCTCGTTAGTATGGTGCGGGGGCAGTGCACGAGTTTTAAGAAAAAATAGATAAACGCATAGTTTAAGTGGAGGAAGAGATCCACTTATGATGTGTTGTTAATTTTTAGTGGATGAAGAAACTTTATTGGAATAAATATATTGAACTTTTAAGGGTAAAAAGGTAAAAGACATGTCTTAAATGGAAACACCATACTAATCAGGGACGACTAAAAAAAGGAAAATAACCATACTAACCTGGGACGGAAGGAGTATTTTTTTTTTAAGGAAAATGATACAATTGATGCATGTTACAACAACAACAACAACAACAACAACAACAACAACAACAACAATAATAATAATAATAATAATAATAATAATAATAATAATAATAATAATAATAATAATAATAAGTTTTCTTAATGGGCTCTGCTTGGGCTAGCTTCAATAATGGATCAACAAATATGAATAGTAATGATCCCACAAACTGTTTGGATGGACAATGAATTTGGGCTTCGAATCTTGATTTTGGATTGAGTCCAGGTCTGTTAGTTGGACCAATATTGTTGGGACAGTTTTGCAACACTCAAATATATCATTTGTAACACATGAGATTATTGTTCCTCTTAAAACATGATATTATTGCCCCATGAGTTCAATATATTACCCTTAAATCAATAATAACTTATATCAATGCCAAAAATATAATCAGAATTAAGAACAATAAATTGTGAGCTAAAAATTGAAAATAAAATACTAAAAAAATGTGAATTCTAATTGGAATAATTATCAACCATAACTAATCAAAATAAAATAAAGTTAAAACATAAGAAACTGAAGTTAACTATAAAAATTGAAGAAAAACTTGAATACCTACCTGATTGTGGGACAAGAAAAAAAATAAAAATAAAAAATTAAAGGAACTCATCCGACTATTTTGAAATGAGAAAATTCAAGCTATATACTAGTCCGTTCCTCGCGATATATCTTCCTATCGTACCTTTTTAGAGTTTCGCCCAAAAATCTTATTCGCTATATTTGGACACTACCCTACACTAAATTATTCTATGTCGTCTTGAAATGACACATATAAAGCTACTATTATCTCAATTTATTAATATATACTCAACCATTTTTTCCACACTCACAACCAAGTTAACAATATATTTCTTAATCTCAGTGCTACTCCCTTTAATGAAGATATATGGGGAACGGAAGGCGTATGTTTTATTATGCCGTGCAGGGTAATCAATTAGAAGATATGTTTATCAATTATAATGATAGTCCGCAAATTATTTAACCCCTAAAAACAAATTTACAATAATTTGTTTTTCGTTCCATCTTTCTCATTCTTGGGGTCCCCACAATAGTGGGAATCACCAAGTAATTTACATGATGCTGAAATATATAAGTTTATTATTGATATAATGGGTAGGCCCTATTAAGAGAAAATTCACTGAACAAATAAAGAATTTTGAGAATAGAAAGAAGATTGAGAATTTAAAGAAGATCCAGATGCATGGAATTATCTTATTCCCTCCGTCTCACAAAAAACGTCTCATTTCTTTTCGGCACGGAGATTAAAAGTAAATAATAAAAAATGTAAAAGTAGTGTGAATAAATAATAAAGAATGTAAAAGTAGTGTGAATAAATAATAAAGAATGTAAAAGCAGTGTGAATGCAAATGTAAAAGTAGTGTGAACGCAAATAATTATTTCTCAAAAAGGAATGAGACATTTTTCGTGAGACAGCCCAAAAAGAAAAATGAGACATATTTCGTAAGACGGAGGGAGTATTATTATCAAGATGAAAATGCCCAACTAAGGTCGTCTACGGAGAATTTTTCATTCAAACCTCTTTTTGTCGGGTGTTCCCACTACCACCCTCAATCAAAATAAATAAAGAAACCATAAATCAACTATTTATTTCAAATTTGAACAACTTTTCTTGTAGTCATATCTAAACAAGTCGCGACACCCACGACCACAATTAAATACATTTTTCCTTTTCTTTTCTTTCCTTCTCTTCTATTCTATTTATAGTATTCCTTCTCATCCACTCATATTATTATCATTTTTTTATATAAGTGTCATATTCATATTCTCATTTTCCAAATAAAGAAAAATTTTAATCATTTAAAATTCTGAACCCTGAACCCTGAACCCTGAAGATACCTATCCACTTTCTACCTTTTTATCACTTATTTTAATCTCCGTGTCAAACACTAAAGTGACAATTTCAGTAGGCAAGATGGACTAGGATATAAGTTAAAATGTATTTTTGATAGTAAAATCCTCCCTTTGCTAGACACAAACATTAAAAAACAAGAGTAAAAAGATAAAAAATGGAAGGTCCCAAAGTTTTTACAGAGTTAACTGTTTTCACTTTTTGATTGGAACCTTGCTATAAGGACACAAGAAAAATTAAAGGAAAGAGGGACCTTGCTAAAGTCTTTATATTCACGATATAGTTGCCTCTTTTGCTAGTTCGGTCCGTCCACTTCTGTTTAGAGTAGTATGGTCCAAGCAATATATATATATATATATATATATATATATATATATCTCAATTTTATATTCTCATCGCTCTATTCACATTTAGAGTGACACCCTTTTTCGACTCACAATAATACCTATTAGTACCAACTAATCTCGTAAAACCCATGCCGTATACAAATATGCAATCATATTGTGGACAAAGGGAGTATATGTTAGCTACTGTGAAAAAATACTCTCTCCATCTTGATCATATTGTCATGCTTTCTTTATTTAGGTGTCCCACTTTATTGTCATGTTTCAAATAAGAAAAGTTTTAACTTTTCAATAGTATGAGACCTATCCACTTTCTACTTTTTACTTTTATTTTTGATCTTTGTGCCGAGCATGACAATATAAGCGGGACGGAGGGAGTACGATGTTAAAAATAAACATGGTCACAGAAGCCCATAATGATATGTAATGGAATAAAGATCTTTACATAAGTCTTGACTCTCTCTCACGTTGAACAAACAGATCTTGATTGATACCCTGCAACTTAATTGGAAATTGATGAGACTTCTATTAATTGTTAAAGACTAATGGTTAAAGATTATTATAGGCAAATGTGCTTTTCGTTGTTTACTTCAGACTTCAGTCTCGATAAAGAGAAACCAAGTCATGAACACAGAAATTTCTTCGTATATTTAGCCTTGAATTAATACGCCGTAGAGTATAATATATACATATATATTCTCTACTTGTTCAACATAAAAATCTCATCCTCATTTACAGACTTAGAATATACACCACCATTTTTATGGAGACCTCTTTGTTCTTCTCTTTTACTCTTCTGCTTTTTATTTTAAACATCTTCACTCCCACCTCCTCCACATCACTTTTCGATTCAACTACGGATCAAGAAGCTCTACTCGCTTTCAAAAATGCCATAACTTCGGATCCAAATGGTGTTTTGAGGAACAACTGGTCCAGTAACACTTCCATCTGTTACTGGACCGGCGTCTCGTGCGGCCTCAAACACAATAGGGTCACCGCTATTAATCTCTCGGGCTTAGCCCTCGAGGGAAACCTCGCTCCTCATCTTGGAAACTTAACGTTTCTTCAATCTATCGACATTAGCTCCAACTATTTTACGGGTACTATACCCTCCGAGCTCTCTAACCTGCGCCGGCTGAAGGCGATTAACATGAGAGTTAACAACCTCGGTGGAGAAATACCGTTGTGGTTCGGAGCATTATCTCAACTTCAACGTATCCAACTCAATAACAACAGCTTCTCAGGAAGAATACCCAGTGGGATCTTCACCAACATGTCTGAGTTGGTAGTGATTGACATGAGGGTTAACAAGCTATCTGGCCAATTACCAAATGACACGTGTCGTAATACGCCAAAACTCCGAAGAATCCATCTGAGCGATAATCAACTTAGTGGGGAAGTTCCATCGAGTATTTACCGATGCACAGAACTGGAGGAGCTGAGCTTGTCG
This sequence comes from Schizonepeta tenuifolia, assembly GCA_029490685.1. Taxonomy (NCBI): domain Eukaryota; kingdom Viridiplantae; phylum Streptophyta; class Magnoliopsida; order Lamiales; family Lamiaceae; genus Schizonepeta; species Schizonepeta tenuifolia. The sequence continues at coordinate 123,316,553 of CM055956.1, forward strand.
ATGAACCAGTTCAATGGCAGTATACCAACTGAAATTGGGAAGTTGACCATGCTTACGCTTTTATCTTTATATGAAAACAATCTACAAGGTAAATGAATCTATATATGAACTAATTTATAATCTAGTTCAAGAGAGATTTATGTTAAGCAGTATATATTCTTATTTTTTTCCGAATTAATTAGTAGTGTGGAGCGTAATATATAGGAAATATTCCGCCTCCAATTTTCAACATTTCCACGTTGGAATATATTTACCTCTACAACAACATTCTGTCTGGAAGCATCCCCACTAATTTGAACAATTTACCCAACCTCCGACAGCTCTATCTTTCCGGAAACAAGTTAACAGGTGCGTCTATTTTTTTAATTTTAGCTTTCAAGTTTTTTTTTTTTTTCATTTTTAATTATATAATAATTAGTTAGGGTTAATTATATTCAACTAACGAGTAGCCAGTTAAAAATCGAAGAGAGTCATTATTTAATAAATTTCTTAAAATTATTAGATGCAATATACTTGGTAGTTATGTGTCAAAATGTATGTTTCTTTTGTCCTTCACTTTTGACTAATAGAACATGTAGGACTACATTATTAATTGAAATATCAAGTTGAGTTTAATAGGAGTAGGACTGTATTACTAAATAAAAAAAATAAAAAGAGTTATAATAGGAGTAGGACTATATTCTTTGACAAATACGTATACATTAATTTATTGCAGTATATTTGCCAATAAAAAAAGTTGTAATATATATTATTAATTTTGACTATTAGTAACTTCTATACTTATTAGCAAGTAGGTGCAAATACGAATGATAATGGGTCTACTATGTTCTATCAATTATTTTCACATTCAAATTTGTCTAAATTATTCAATAGTTACTTGTTAAAAGGAACACTACATAAAAAGTAAACAGTAATAAATATTAGATGTCATAGTTAACACGTAAAAATTAACATAATTTTTGTGACAATATAAATATGTACTAATAAAATTTAATATAAATCAAATTCTAACATTGTCATTTGATCATGCATGATGAATAAACCTTCATGTTTTAATCTTCTAAGTAAAATAATTAAAAGACGGAACCTATTCATTTCAATCCCTTTTGTCATTTCCTTCCAAATTATAACGTATTTTATTAGAAAACAAGTGGATGTTAATATTTCCACCTAGTATTAAAATTAAAAATAAAATTAAACGACCTGAGGCAGCGAGAACAATAGGAAATGTGTAAAAAGAAAAAAAAAATTATGTAGAATTTGATATAAGCAAATTCATCTATAATTTAAATATATCTTCTATTTTGTGTCCAATTTTAAAAAAAAATTATGACTGTTGTAAAGAAGATATAATTCAATTAATTTAATTAACGACCTTAGTACTTACTTAGAAGAATCAAAATGCCCATTATGGTATTCCAATCATATGTAGAAAAGATGTCCGAATTATTGTTTGTGAAAATAATTCTAAATCACGAACCATAATATATACATAAATCGTACTCTGAAAGTGAACGGGATTTTTATAATAGAATATCTTAGTTTGGATTTCCATTTACAATTAATCAACAAAATATTGAAATATTGAAATATTAACAATAAAGAAAAAAAATGCTAAATATTGAGTTCTTTGAATGACTGAATTAAAGTATTTTCTAAAATATATATGTTTAATCTCTTTAATGGTTCTTGTATCTATATAGTTAATTAATTTTATATTTCATAATGATAAGGGGTATAGCAATTTTTAAGTGTCCCAAGTTTCAAGTATTAATTTCTCACTCTTTTTTTCGTTACCTTTATTATATTTTTCAAGTCTAGTATATATGTATATATATTTAATCTCCATTATATTTACATATACTCATAACTATTTAAAATTCAACTTTAATTGTTTGTGTATTATAATTATAAGATGAAAAATCAAGTGTTATGTACTATTTCAACTTTAATTTGGTTGAGACTGTGTTTACCAATAAATATAGATTTAATTACATCAAAAATCACATTTTTACACCAAAAAAATCATTTTTATCATTTTTATGGATTGCTCTTAAATTTATGGAATTATTTATATACTTCGTTCATGAACCATAGTGGCTAAAAATACTTCATAATTTTAGTAAGAAAAATAATAAATAAGTAGATATTAGAGAAAAGAAAATATTTTCATTTGTGAAAATATTTATGACAAATTAATATGCTAGTGTTCATTTGTGAAGAGTTACGTAGATAACCTCTCCAATAATGAAAAGTGCTAACTGCTTACAAATCTCCAAGAACTCATTTTGAACTACGAGATCACCTCTTTCATTGTGGGGTGACAGAGGGATTGTAGCCAATATCTAAATTTTATTCTAAATTTATACTATTTTTTAATACTTGATAAATTATGATAAAGATATTCAATTTTTCAACTATGCAAAATCAAAGCGCAATTGTTGAAGTAAAATTACATCAATTATGATCGATATTTCATTCAATTTTTTGGGGAGTGTGATATTATGCTTTAAAGCTATGAAATTAATTATCAACCACTAATTGCTTGACTTTCATCATAATAACCATGGCTATAGACCTATAGGTACTTCATAATCAAATCATATAATAATTCTAAATTAAAAAATAAATTACACAGAAATTTCAATAAATGTGATCTGGAGCTGTCAAAATGTATGTGTTTTTTCACTTTCACTTTTGAGTGATAGATCATGTAGGACCACATTATTGATTAATGTATTAAGTTGAGTTATAATAGGAGTAAGACTACATTATTAAATTAAAAAAAAAAAGAGTAATAGTAGGAGTAGGACTTTTGAATGAACTATTTGAAATTTTTGTAATAAATATAAAGTTCAGACAAATTTTAATTTTCGAATAACTATACTCTAATCATTAAATGTTGTTGATACTAAAAACTCTCAGTATAATAAAGTTGAAGCGTATTACTTTATCTTTATGCATGGAATCAACTTGAAGGGCAAATTCCAGCAAATATATTGAAATGCAAACATCTTGAGGTGCTGGAATTATCCCACAACAATTTGAATGACAGCATCCCCCGCGGAATTGGAAATTTGACCATGCTGACGGAGTTTAATCTGGAATATAATGATTTCACAGGTATAATATATGATCTTAATTTTCTTCAATTCTTTACGAATTTAATCTCATGGTTGGAAGAAAGTTCAACCAATACATTTGAATGTATTGAATATTATTATAACATCATGCATGCATGCATGCATACATATAACAGGTGAATTACCACAAGAGATTGGCACTCTACCAAACCTCCAAATTTTGAGTGTGTTGGGCAATTCCTTATCTGGCTCCATCCCTCCTTCCATATTCAACATTTCAACCTTGAAGATATTAAAACTTTCACTCAATGAGTTTTCAGGTAGTCTTCCTTCAGACTTGGGGCGTTCACTTTTCAATCTTGATGAGCTTTATTTAGAATCCAACAAACTGAATGGCCCAATTCCAACCTCTATCACCAATGCTTCTAAACTTACACTCTTGGACATGAGTTTCAACTCCTTCATTGGCTCCATACCAGACTTCGGTAATTTGAGACTCCTACAAAGACTTTACATTGAAGGAAACAATTTAAGTGGAACGGAAGCCCCAACTCAGGAGTTGACATTTCTCTCTTCGTTGACTAATTGTCAATATTTGAAGTTCTTGGAAGTATCACGTAATCCCCTGAATGGTATCTTACCCTCTTTCATTGGGAATTTTTCCTCTTCTCTCATCATGTTTTCAGCATCTAACTGCAGCATTAGAGGTGTAATACCTTCTGGAATTGGAAGTCTGACTAGTTTGGTAGGTTTGGATTTATCCAAGAATCAACTCACAGGATCCATCCCGACAACAATGGGGAAATTGAATCTACTTCAAAGGTTAAATCTGTCGGAGAACCAGCTGCAAGGATATATCCCACATCATCTTTGCCAAATGATTAAATTGTGGGACTTGTACCTGTCTGCTAATATGCTGACAGGTCCAATACCTGAATGTTTGGGGGACATTGCCTCGCTAGGAAATGTCGCATTTGCCTCAAACATGCTCAATTCCACACTTCCTTCCAACTTCTTCAATCTTAATGGCCTCATAACTCTAGACTTGTCTTCAAACTATTTGAGTGGTCAGCTTCCTCATCAAATCGGAAGCTTGAGGAATCTCAATTTGTTAGACTTATCCTCTAACAAGTTTTCAGGAAATATCCCTAGCTCAATTGATGGCTGTCAAGTACTGGAAATCCTACTGTTATCAAATAACATGTTTAATGGATCCATCCCGAATCCAATGGGAAACTTGGGGGGACTCTCGAGCTTATCTCTATCAAACAACAGTTTAGAAGGATCGATTCCAGATGAGTTAGGAAACTTGAGATTTCTCGAGTCACTCAACTTGAACGGCAATAAACTGGAAGGAGAATTGCCCCCATCCCTGGCCAATTTTACAAGGCTGCAGATTCTTGACATCGGAAACAACAGAATACAAGGCACCTTCCCATTTTGGACCGAAGCTCTTACCGATCTCCGGGTCTTGGTATTGAGGTCCAACAATTTTAGTGGTATCATTCCTTCTCTTACTTCCAAGACTAACCTTCCATTTCTCAACTTGCAAGTTTTTGATATATCCCATAATTTATTCACTGGCGACTTTCCCAATGAATATCTCATCAATTTCAGAGCTATGATAGATGTGCAGCAAAATCATACAAAAAAACAGGATTGGTTTTCTTTTTACAGTGACTCATTGACATTTACTGTGAAAGGGAAAGAGGTTGAATATAAGAGAATTTTGACATCCTTCACCGCCATCGACTTGTCATCCAACAGATTTTCAGGAAGCATTACAACTTCTATTGGAAATTTGAATTCCATAAGATACTTGAATTTGTCTCACAATTGCCTCACGGGACAAATACCTGCATCTCTCGGAAATGTGACTTCGCTCGAGTCTTTGGATCTATCTTCAAACCGATTGGCCGGACAAATTCCAGTCCAGCTAACTAAGCTGACATTTCTTTCCATGTTGAACCTTTCGATGAATAATCTTTCCGGCCAGATACCTCAATTCACCGGTCAGTTTATCACATTTGAAAATACATCGTATGCAGGGAACTTGGGATTATGTGGATTTCCATTAACACAACAATGTGAAGGGACTTTGCCTCCAGTAGTGATGAGGGAACAAGAAGGTGGTGATTCTGATTTTCTTGAGGGTTTCTGTTGGGAGGCTGTTGTTTCGGGTTATGGATCTGGTTTTGTATTGGCTGTTACTATTAGTTATTTCATTTTTCGATATGAAAGGCCTAAAGGGTTGGTGGAGTGGCTTTACGGCATTTACAGGATAAAGAGAAGAACACGTAGAGGAAATGTGGGTCGAAGGAGAAGGAGATCGAGGGCGAACTAGTTGAGACTCTTATTTCTAGAGATATATTCATTGTATAATGTATTGCTGTTTTCTTACATGTATTGCTGAAATCTCTTTGTTATGTTATGTTCAGAGATATATTAGGATGGTGCAAATATACTTTGCAAGTCAAAAAGATATATTTTTTTCATGCATTTCATCGAACAGTTACCAGACATGAATAACTAACTGAATCATACACGTCTGATTGTCTAATTGTGTCATTCACAGTTTGTAGTGTTGTCGAGTTTTAATTACGGTACATTTTATTGAAAGGGTAAATTCTTACCTAACCGTGGCTCGCAAGTAAGCCCAGCCCATTTTGTCCCGCTTCCTATTTTTCTATATATTTGAGATAGGGAACCCTAAACGTAGTATATCTAAATCACAATAAATTATCTTCGTTCATTCGTCTTCTTCTCTTCATGCATATTTTCAGATAGTAATCACAAGACAAAGAAGATTCGGCCAGGTAGCTTTACTGTTATAGTTTTTTAGACTTAAATTAATCTAATTTAGATTTTAATATATTTATCCAGAAATACACTACAAGCAACTCAAATCTAGAACAAAACAATTCATATTAGTTGATGAGTTATTTCTTCTATTTTCCTTTTGTTTGATATTGAACAGTCGTTGTTCATCAGCCGTCATGTCCGTCATAGCAGCACCACCACCGGCTGACGACCAACCCCAGTCAAACGTGGACACATCATCAATTGATCTACCTGATGAAATAATCGAATTGATCCTATCAAAATGTCCTATTAGGTCCGTCGTTAGGTTTAAACTCGTCTCAAAATCATGGCTATCCATCATCTCGGATCCTCGTTTTCTTTGATCCAATCTATTGAAGAATCACAACAAGTTCTACATCTGGGCAAAGCCAAACTACAAGGGCCGATATGGCTTGTATGGCTTATATTTAGTCGCCTTTGAAGATGGAAAATTCAAAAGAGAAACAGCGCATGGATTCCGTCCTCCTTCTAGAAGGTTCTTCCCGTGCTGCTCTTGCGATGGCCTAATCCTCGTAAGCGAAAACACTAGAACACCAAAATACATGTTGTTGTGGAACCCAGTGAGCAGAAAACATATCATCATTCCGGCCTTTATGCCCGACAACTCCTATGCATCTCCTCGTCACCATCCCTACCATGAATCTCGTCATCACCGCCATCTCTATAAAGTGACGATTATAGGATTGTCTATTCCTTTAGAAGATTCTACACGGTCTATTCCTTTAGGTTATATGTATCGCGCCTCGATGGAGGCGTCTCGAGGGGAGCTCGAGACCCTCGAGACACCGGAGGAGGAAAAAAACGGCTACTTTCACAATTTTTTTTTCTTTATTCATATTTTATACCTATAAATACATCATTTCTTCTTACATTTCATTCATCCCTTTCATCCCCAACAACTCTTCATCTCATTCATTTCTCCAACAAATTCATCCAAAAAAAAAATTATAAATCCCAACAACCCATTTTCGTCGACGTGGTTTCCCGACATGTCCAGAAATGTCCCACGCCGTGTAGGAACCGGTTTTTGATAACCAATCCGTTCTTTACCCATGGATCAATTATGGATATCTAACAAACACATACAAAACCCATACCTAGCATGCTCCTATGAATTTAATTACAATCATAGGATGTTTATACGATATACCTGCAAATTTGATGCACAACGACTCCAGAGTTGATCTTCTGAACTGTTCCCGGCTAGAATACGACGATGGATGGGATCGACCTCGTACTCTCTTTCTCTCAGTGGGGGGCGGCGCCAGTTCTCTCTCTCTCTAGGGTTTTATTGCTTAGAATGCAAGTAAGTAATGAGTCTTATGAGCCTTGTATTTATAGATAAATAACTGCTCACATTCATTGAACCTAGACAACCCTCACGGGCCGTAGGAGACAGGCGCCTAGCCCACTAGAAACACAGGCCATTGGGCCAGTTCAGGGATCTACTAGCTTAAATAAGATTGGCCCGATAATATCTGATTTAATCCATTTAGCCCAGAAATATAAATCAGATATAAATATTAATTCATTCCACTAAAGAATTAATACTGACTTACCCTCTTATTTAATTAATTGAGTCGGGGCTAGTATTAGACTTAATTAATCTCCGTGTTTAAGATTCTCGAATATCCATTAATTAATTAAATACTTCTGACAGTAAATTAATTAATCAATTAATTATTCACTCATAAATAATTATCTCGAGTGCTACTACTTAAACTTATTATCGTATCGGAACTAATTCCACCTGCAGGGTTTAATACGACAAACTTATTAAGTTCCTCGAGAAGATATCATCATCCCATTATTCATAGGACACGGATCCTTATTGCAGCTCTATCAATATCAAATAAGAACTGCTACCGCCCAAAATACGAAATTTTGAACCACGATTAAGTTCTCATTTATAATAGATCAAAGCAATAGTCAGACACTTATTCATACTGATAAGCCCAATTAAGGTTAAGACTATTTAAGTCACCGAGATCTTTAATTCTCAATAATTCAGAACAGAGAATTAATCTCACTGTGATCCTTTCAATACGATTAACGTATTAGCATAAATAAATAGTCAAGATAAACTATTTAATACTATTATGCTACAATCTAAAACCAACAACTCGTCCAAGTTGTCTCGATTGTGAATATTAGTTTATATCTCATAAAATGCCGATTATATAATCTTCTGTGATCTACAACACACTATACAATCTATGATATTGAGATAATTGGACAAATAATAATTATGCAATAATAAACATTTCAGATAGGAGAATTATAGTGAAATAAATATCAATTGTATATAAACAAAAGTCTTGCTTTCGTATACAACCCTTCAATTCTCCCACTTATACTAAAGCAAACTTTTAGTATACAATGAGACTAATATTCATCTAGCCATCTATTACAACTTCTCCCACTTATACTCAAAGTTTAACTTAGTGTGGGAGGAAATGCAGCCCCATGCCTTCAACGTGCTTCTCAAAGACAACAGCTGGCAGACTTTTTGTAAATGGATCAGCCAGATTGTCAACTCCTGCAACCTTTTGCACATCCACATCACCATCTTGGACAAGCAGCCGAATGTAGTGATATCTTGCATCAATATGCTTAGTCGTCTGATGAAACCTTGACTACTTGCAATTTGCAATTGCTGCCTCATTATCAGAATAAATCGTGATACTTCTCGGCAAATCAGGAATCACATCAAGCTCCGCTAAGAAGTTCCTAAGCCAAACAGCCTCTTTAGCAGCCTCAGTAATAGCCACATATTCAGCTTCCATAGTAGATAATGCAATGCATTTCTGCTTCACACTTCTCCACACAATGGCTCCACCTCCTAGCTTGAACACATAGCCAGAAGTAGAAAACCGCTGATCTTTATCTTCTTGATAATCAGCATCTACATATGCTACCGGAAACAGATCACCGGATCGATATACCAGTCCATACTCTCTAGTCCGTTTAAGGTACTTAAGTATGCACTTTACAGCAATCCAATGACCCTGACCTGGATTAGCCTGATATCTAGACACCATGCCAACGGCCTGGCAGATATCGGGCCTAGTACACTGCATTGCATACATAAGACTTCCCACAGCCGAAGCATAAGAAACTGTCTTCATGTCAGCTACCTCCTTAGGCGACGTAGGACACATCGCCTTAGATAGATGAACGCCATGTCTGAAAGGCAAGAAACCTTTCTTAGCATTCTGCATGCTGAAACGCGACAATACAGTATCAATGTAGGCTGTTTGAGACAAACTCAACATTCTCTTAGATCGATCACGGCCGACCTTAATTCCAAGAATGTATGCTGCCTCTCCCAAATCCTTCATTTGAAACTGCTGGGAAAACCATGCCTTAATCTTAGCCAATACACTCACATTATCACTAATGAGCAGAATGTCATCGACATAAAGCACGAGAAATACTAAACTTCCATCAATACACACTCTGTAAACACAACTTTCATGTTCACATTGTACAAAGCCATAGCTCTGGACAACATCATTGAAACGTTTGTTCCAGGATCGTGAAGCCTGCTTAAGTCCATAAATGGACTTCTTTAGCTTCCACACGAGATGCTCTTCCCCTTTCTCAACGAATCCTTCAGGTTGTAGCATGTAGATGTCCCTATCTTGTTCAAGATACCCGTTCAGAAACGCGGTTTTGACATCCATTTGCCAGACCTCGAGATTCATGTGAGCGGCCATTGCCATAAGAATTCGAATGGATTTAAGCATGGCTACTGGCGAAAATGTTTCATCGTAATCGATTCCCTCTCTTTGGGTGAAACCTTTTGCCACTAGTCTTGCCTTAAAGGCCGTAACCTTTCCATCCGGTCCTCTCTTTATCTTGTACACCCACTTGCATCCTATGGCTTCACAGCCCTTAGGAAGTTCGCATTTCTGGTATACATCCATGGCAGTGATAGATTCCAATTCGGCAATCATACACGCCTCCCACTCAAGAGCATCCGGATCTGCTAACGCTTCGGAGTAAGTCCAGGGATCCTCTTCGATCACAACTAATTCCGATGAATCCGTAGATTCATTAAGTAGAGTGTATCGACTAAGCAACTTTCCCTGAGCTATCCTCCCACTACGACGAAGCTTTACAGCAGATTCAGTATTAACGGTTTGTGCAGGTTCCGACGATTTCTCGTCTTGCACAACTGGAGCACTAGTTACCTCCTCCCCTCTAACTTCCTGAAGCATGATATCGCTTCTCTTTTTATGCTCAATCATATAGTTCTCTTCCAAGAATCTCGCGTTAGTGCTAATAACGATTTTCTGATCCTTAGGACAATAGAAATAGCCACCTTTCGTTCCTTTAGGATAGCCTACAAACAGCATCACCTTGGTTCTCGGACTCAACTTGTCAGCATCTTTATTCAAGACGTGTGCAGGACTACCCCAAATCCGGATGTGGTTAAGACTAGGCTTGCGCCCAGACCACAACTCGGACGGGGTCTTAGGCACTGACTTTGAAGGAACCAAGTTTAGCGTGTGAGCCGCTGTTTCCAAAGCATATCCCCAAAATGATATAGGCAGAGATGCATAACTCATCATGGATCGAACCATCTCTAAAAGTGTTCGATTTCTTCTCTCCGACACACCATTCTGTTGGGGCGTTCCAGGTGTAGTCAATTGGGATGTAATCCCACTTTCCAACAAGTACTCTTTAAACTCATTGCTGAGGTATTCGCCGCCGCGGTCAGATTGCAACAACTTGATACTCTTACCATGTCGCTTCTCTACTTCCGCTTTGAATAGTTTGAACTTTTCAAAGCACTCGGACTTGTAGCGCAACAGGTAGATGTATCCGTACCTTGAGTAATCGTCAATGAAAGTGACAAAAATACTCGTACCCTCCACGAGCTTGAGTTGACATAGGTCTACACAAGTCGGAATGAACCAATTCCAACACTTCTTTGGCTCTATACCCCTTGGCCTTGAAAGGCCGAGTCGTCATCTTTCCCTCTATGCAGGATTCGCAGATTGGGATAGAATCAACTTGGAATGAATCCAAGACTCCATCGGAAACCAATCTTTGGATCCTCCTTAGACCAATGTGACCCAATCTTAAGTGCCAAAGAAGAGTTTGATTCATTTGAGAAGAATTCGATTTCTTCCTTTGGTTAACAGTTAAAGCATTACTTGAAGAACTCATAGCATGTGAACAGTAAATAGTATAAAGAGAATCAACAACATGTGCATAACCAATAATCTTATCATCCTTCATAAAAGTCGCAAAACCTTCAAAAAGAATAGAATATCCGTCTTTCCACAACTTAACCATAGAAATCAAGTTCCGCCGAAAGTCTGGCACATATAAAACATCTCGTAAAACTAAAATTGAATTCTCAAAAGATAAATGAACATCGCCTATGGCCGCAACGTCTGCTTTCGCTTCCGTTCCCATGGCAACGCTCAACTCCCCTCTACTCACTTCCCCTGTCCTTCTTGCCTTTTGCGGGGCCCTTCCATTTCTTTCCACCTTTCGGTAAAACATGGAAACCCCTTGAGGAAGAGGCAAGAGCTTGCGGACTCTTTCCCATAACCCCTTCCGCCGTAACAAGTTCATTGAGCAGTTCATTGAGAGTGAACATTTTCTTGCTCATTATTGCATTAAGGCGGAAGTTCTCATAGGACTTGGGAAGAGTGTGGAGTATCATGTCGACCTTAGCTTCATCCATGATACCTCCACCGAGCACGTCCAACTCGTTGAAATGATTAATCATTCCAAGCACGTGCTCGCGCACAGACGCGCCCTCCGTCATCTTCGAGCTCATGATTTGCCTCAGGATCTCGAATCGGGTAGAACGGTCACTCTCACCGAACAACTCTTCAAGATTTGTCATGATTGCAGCAGCCGTGTCCAAGGACTGATACTGCTGCTGCAACCCCGAGGTCATAGTGGTCATCATGTAGGCTTTCGCCATACAATTGGCCTTATGCCACCTCTTAGACTCCTCTTTCTGAATCTCGGTAGAGTCTGCAGTGAGAACTGCAGGCGCAGGGGTAGTAAGTACGAAGTGATAATCTTCGGCATCTAGGACATATCCCAAATTGCGCTTCCATTCCAAGAAATTTGGTCCGGTAAGCGGCTTAGCAGTAAGCACATTCAACAACGGAGTAACAGTCATATCTGAAAAATTAAACATACAAAACGCACATAAGCCACAATTATTGCATAAAACGTTCGTAACATTTATATTGTAACCTTTTGATAAAACAATATTAAATGAAACCTTCATTAGCTCAAGTGACTTACACGCAAGCCACGATAGTGTGGACGTTTACGTGCGCATCACTCAACCAAACACCCAGTTTTTAATTTTATCTCATGCCAAATTAACCTTATGACAAATAAAATTAATAAATGAACCTTACTAGACCATATCATCTCGAAAAGGGACTCCGACGGGGAGTTGTATTCGAGATAATATCTAAGCACAGACCACAATTTAACTAATCCAAAATTGTCCCACATATTGATGCAATTACTAGAACGACATCTCCTTGTAAACAATTTCATTAATTATCTTATTCTAATCTCTCCTAGAATAAACTGTGAGAATTAATACGTGCAAGCCACGATAGTGTGGACGTTTACACGCAGAACTCCCACTATTCACGAGACTAAAAGATACTTTTAGAAGTTTTACTCGACAAAATCTATAAGTCAATAGCACCCATGCAAGCCACGATCGTGTGGACGTTTACACGAGCCTTCTAACTTAATTCGTCTAAAACCAATTGTGGAGGTCTAATTTGATTATTAAAATCAAGTTAACATGCTTAGTCATTTTAATTCAAAAGGTTTTTCGCATGCAAATCACGTAAAACACGGAATTACTAAACATGCTTTTTCTAGAACTCACATAATAAATCATGCTCGCTTGAATTCATAACATGCTTAGAATAATACGATAAATTCCTAGCATGCAATTTCTAAACGCAAATAATTTCAAATAATTACAAATTATATCATGCTTTTAGAAATAATAACACCTTAACGGTGATTAAACCCCACGACATGCAATTTATAATAAAATAAATAAAAAAAGTCGTCTCGTCGTGGATAATTTGTACCTGCCTAAATTATTACAGAATAATAAAGGAAATAAAACAAACTATCTATTACAAGAGATCTTCGTCTTCAAGTCTTTCCATATTCGTCGCCTTGAAGCATCGCCCAAGAAGGAAACGAGATCTTCAAAATCCCGTCTTGCCAACACGACCCGACCCACGCGAGAGGCCTTACCGTGCGGCTGTCCATACGCCTAAACCCTAGGTTTTTAAACCTAGGGTTTCGCATGGAGCAACCCACGCCGGCAGCCCCTCCCACGTAGCCGGATCGCGATTCCGGCGAGGAGACCACGGCGTCACCACCGCTGCCCCCTCCTCCATTCACCCCCACTGTCGGAACAGCAAGCATGGAGGGAGGACAGCCGCGTCGCAGCCCCTCGCCGTCGTCGAAGTCGCGACACCTCCGCGACGAGTCGTACGGCACGAAGCAGTTCTAGCGCTCGTCGCCGTTGCCGACTCGACCGTCTGCCGCTGCTGTTGGATTGCTGGTGCTGCTCGTCGCTCGTTGTCTCCGCTGCTGCTGCTGCTGGTTCGCTTTCGCCGGAGAAGAAGACCATCGACGATGGCTTGAGACGTTGGCGTTTAAAACGCCTCCACCGTCCCGTTTGAACCGCCACCAGACACAGGGTTTAAACCCTCATGTCTTGCCGAGCACGACGAACTCAGCAGACCCACCATGAAAGCAGATCTGCCGCTGCGACGAGCCGCGCGTGCCCAGCACGCGCCGTCGCGATTTTGGTGCGCAACCGTCACGCTCCACCTCCGTTCGTGCGTGGGTCGAGATGGGCACCATAAACGTTGGAGCAGGAGCTCCAACGAGTCGGATTTCAGCCCGTCTCTCACCACGCACGGCGGAAACCTAGCGCGTGAAAGCAACGCGCCGCCAATCGCCGCCACGCGCCGTCGCTGGTCTTCCTCCTACTGTGAATTTTTCCGTTTCTTGACCCGTACAACAATTACAAATCGAAATAACAATTTACAATTGAAATCCTATTCTAACCACGGATTTTCTCGCGGTAAAAACGGCCAAAAACGGCAAACCAACAGAAAAATAAAACGAATCCACGACGAGACAACGGACATACATGCATAAACGTACATAAATAAAATCAGATTTTATTTAATTATGGATTTACTGTTCGTTAATCCGACAGAGCCATAATATACAGACCAGGGCTCTGATACCAACTGTAGGAACCGATTTTTGATAACCAATCCGTTCTTTACCCATGGATCAATTATGGATATCTAACAAACACATACAAAACCCATACCTAGCATGCTCTTATGAATTTAATTACAATCATAGGATGTTTATACGATATACCTGCAAATTTGATGCACAACGACTCCAGAGTTGATCTTCTGAACTGTTCCCGGCTAGAATACGACGATGGATGGGATCGACCTCGTACTCTCTTTCTCTCAGTGGGGGGCGGCGCCAGTTCTCTCTCTCTCTAGGGTTTTATTGCTTAGAATGCAAGTAAGTAATGAGTCTTATGAGCCTTGTATTTATAGATAAATAACTGCTCACATTCATTGAACCTAGACAACCCTCACGGGCCGTAGGAGACAGGCGCCTAGCCCACTAGAAACATAGGCCATTGGGCCAGTTCAGGAATCTACTAGCTTAAATAAGATTGGCCCGATAATATCTGATTTAATCCATTCAGCCCAGAAATATAAATCAGATATAAATATTAATTCATTCCACTAAAGAATTAATACTGACTTACCCTCTTATTTAATTAATTGAGTCGGGGCTAGTATTAGACTTAATTAATCTCCGTGTTTAAGATTCTCGAATATCCATTAATTAATTAAATACTTCTGACAGTAAATTAATTAATCAATTAATTATTCACTCATAAATAATTATCTCGAGTGCTACTACTTAAACTTATTATCGTATCGGAACTAATTCCACCTGCAGGGTTTAATACGACAAACTTATTAAGTTCCTCGAGAGGATATCATCATCCCATTATTCATAGGACACGGATCCTTATTGCAGCTCTATCAATATCAAATAAGAACTGCTACCGCCCAAAATACGAAATTTTGAACCACGATTAAGTTCTCATTTATAATAGATCAAAGCAATAGTCAGACACTTATTCATACTGATAAGCCCAATTAAGGTTAAGACTATTTAAGTCACCGAGATCTTTAATTCTCAATAATTCAGAACAGAGAATAAATAGTCAAGGTAAACTATTTAATACTATTATGCTACAATCTAAAACCAACAACTCGTCCAAGTTGTCTCGATTGTGAATATTAGTTTATATCTCATAAAATGCCAATTATATAATCTTCTGTGATCTACAACACACTATATAATCTATGATATTGAGATAATTGGACAAATAATAATTATGCAATAATAAACATTTCAGATAGGAGAATTATAGTGAAATAAATATCAATTGTATATAAACAAAAGTCTTGCTTTCGTATACAACCCTTCACGCCGTACGAGTAGCGGTAGTAAACCAATTTACCAATTGGAGCTACTAAGCCGAAGCGACCGACTGACGTCCGACGACATGTATGGTTTCACGGGGGTGGAGCTTCATCAAATCAACCTCAACACTCTGGCCTCCGCCGAATCCTACCCGTCCTACTCCCCCGACACCGACAGCCCGGCGACAAACACCGAGGATCGCCTCATTTTGGCACCGTCGTCCTAGCCCGCTACCAAATCAAGAAAGAATAAGGGCAAGGGCAAAGCCATCGCCACCTCTGCAGTTGCCGAGGAAGATGAACAGGAAGCCGTTAAAGGCTCCAAGCGGCTCAACTACACAACGAACAAGCCACCTTCTTGGCACAGATTTGAATGGAGGAGACCTGCAACTCTATCGTCGGATGCGACCAGTCCGGCGAAAGATACTGGGGTAAGGTCCAAGAGCATTTCAACTCGAGGTTCGACTTGCGCCTCAACAAGAAGCAGGTTAAGAGCTACCTCGGCCGCATCCAGACAGCAGTTAAAGCTTGGATGGTCGCTTACTAGAAAGCGACCACTCGCCGGCAAAGCGGTGCCGATGACGGAATGGTGCTCGCCGAAGCCCAATCCATCTACAAGACATCAACGGGCAGCCCTTCTTTCCACTGTTTCACAGCTTGGGTGATTTTCAAAGACTATCCCAAGTTCGTCCTCGCCAATTTCTCAGACGTACCCTCTATGAAGAGGACGAAGGCTACGACGGAGGGCAACTACACATTTTCTGCATCTCAGCCGTCAGCGGAGGAAGCCCAGTCCACCGAAGGAGAAAGCGCGTCTCCCCGACCGGAGGGTCGAGATGCAGCAAGGATCAGGACAAGGTCCAAAGGAAAAAAGCCGGTCGATGAGTCGTTCCAGTTTGAATCCGTCTTGGATCGATATAACTCCCGATTTAGCCAGTTCGCTGAGGCCAAGCATGAGATCGCGTTGGCGTTGTGGGAATCAGCTCAAGCGAAGCTGGAGGCTGCAAAGGTGAGGAGCCAAGTTGTTCGGCAGAGACAATATGTCACGGACTTGGAAACTGTCTCCAGGGATACGAGATTTATGACAACGGAACAACTCCATGTTGACAAGATGATGGTGGAGGAGGTGAAGCAACGTCGGGGATGGACATAGTTTTTTTCCGTAATTTTTAGTTTTATGTAATTTTTTTCAATTATGTAGTGTTTATTTTTATTGTGTGCGCATTTAATTTTCTAATTTTCAAATATTAATGGAAAATTCGTATTATATATTAATTTGTGTATTTTAATTTATTTACAAATACATGAATTAATTTAATAAATGAAAATGGAGATTTGTTTAATATTGTGCTGGATACCCCTTGGAGACTGTTGGGATGCAAGGGTAGGGATCTCTAAGGGATCTCAAGTGCTGGAGACCCCCTTGGAGACTATTGGGATGCAAGGGTAGGGGTCTCTAAAGGGTCTCTAGTGCTGGAGACCCCCTTGGAAACCACTAATGATCTCCAAGTGATGTAGATAGCCTTAAGAACGGAATTTGGGGGGAGATGAAAGGTATTCCTGACGACCTATACCTACGTTGGGCAGTCTTTATTGATGGACGTATATACTGCAGGAGCAACGGCGAAATTAAGTGTTTTG
This sequence comes from Schizonepeta tenuifolia, assembly GCA_029490685.1. NCBI lineage: Eukaryota > Viridiplantae > Streptophyta > Magnoliopsida > Lamiales > Lamiaceae > Schizonepeta > Schizonepeta tenuifolia. Next base: position 123,333,705 of record CM055956.1, read on the forward strand.
ATGTTAGAGACGGAAATGTGCGCAACTTCCCGCAGCCTGAGGAAGTAGAATGCCTATATAGCGTTGAACTAAAGGCGGTGTCGGGGCGGCTGTGTTATACGGCTCAAGTGATAAGCGTCAAATGAAGCTTCAGTTGTGGGTGATGGAACAAAATGGAAGCTCCGACAAGTATTGGAGGAAGTTAATTAGCATGACGAGTTTGACCGTGAAAGATGATGTTTTATGTGCCGCTTTGTTTGACCGTGACAGATATGGTGACTACTTGATGTATAATTCCAACACAAACTGCAGCTTTCGAAAAATTGACTGTGACTCTAAATTGAATTCAACGAATTACGGCCATTTCCCATATTCAACGAGTTTAGAATTTTTAGCGCGTCTTGTGTTGATGCATCGACTTTTGTCTCTTCATCAACTTTTGTAATGATTTCTCAACTTTGACCTATTTAACCATTTGCTTTGCAGGATATGGATATCACTTTTTTTAATTTTTTAACTTTTGGAAGAAACGCATCCATTTGATGTTAACATAAATAAATAATAATTGATAATAATAACAATAATAATTAATGAATAAATTAATTGCCTTAAATATCAAATTAATAAATATCAGCTTCAATGTTTCTCCAAGATCCAGTTCCGAGAGTGTATACTTCAACTTTGGAGGATCAATCATAACCACCTTATATTGGCCAGTTATTTTGCTCGCTCCAAATCCTCAAATAATCACTATAAAAAGAAGTACTATTTGACAGTTAAACTCTGTAGCGAGCGTATTATTATTGTCTCTCTTCTCGATGGCTACCACCGCAAATCACTTCAAACTTACAATACTTCTATTCGGCCTGCTCATTATCACCTCTCTTCATTTCACAGGTCCATGTGCTCTCTCTCTCTCTCTCTCTCTCTCTCTCTCTCTCTCTCTCTCTCTCTATTTATAATTTCATTACATATTTTGTGCTGTTTCCTCTATAATTAATATTTTCATATTACATCTTATATTCAATATAACCACATTTTTTAAGTCATTTTACAATTACAACATGATTTTATAGTCATTTTAATGACATATATAATTTAGGTATTCCAAAAAAAATTGGCGGAAACTCTCAATCTTCTCATCTCAGTCTAGTTGAACTATTAGCACGTGGAATGTACACGTTGAACTATTTCAATAAGACATTGGAGAAAATTCGCCAAATTATTTGAATTAGAAATAGATTTTTTTCTCAACTTCAAGTTTAAACCATTATCTCACTACGTACACACTAAATCCACACCACTGAAATGTCCTTTTAAGATCAAATTACTATGTATTGTATAATTGCAAATTGAGAAGAGGTTATAACTTTTAAGACAATTAATCCTGTATTTTATTCAATTATATATACACAAAGCATGTATATATAATATTATCCAATACACCCAACATTTAGTGATTGGCGCGCATTGATAATATTAAAATAGAAGATGTAATGACGGGATACATTCTCATACTGATATTACACTATTATCCTTAAATTATACAACTGGTCAAGTAGGTGTTTGCTTCGGAAGGGTAGCAAACAACCTACCAAGTGCAGCTCGAACCGTAGCTCTCTACCAACAAACCAACATTCATCGGATACGTCTCTACGAACCCCACCCCCCGACTCTCCGGTCCCTCGCCAACACTGGCATCCGCCTCATGCTCGGCGTCCCGCCCGAAGACCTCCCCGATCTCGCCAACTGCCCCGATGCCACCACGGCCTGGCTCCGCATCAACGTCCTCCGCTTTCCCAACATCACGTTCCGCTACATCTCCGTCGGCAACGAGATCGAGCCGTCGTCGCCGTCTGGGCCCTACGTCCTCTCGGACATGCATAAGCTCTACCGCGCCGTCCGCGCCGCCGGCCGTTCCGCCCAGATTAAAATTTCCACCTCCATCAAAACCGATCTCCTTAACACCTCGTATCCTCCACAATTGGGAGAATTCAAATGCAGCGTAAATTGGTAAATTAGGCCAGTTCTCGAATTTTTGAGCGACACAAACGCGCCGATTTTAGTAAATATTTATCCTTATTTTGCTTACATTAACGATATGAATAATATCAACCTCTCCTTCGCGCTGCTCCAACCCAACAGCGGCGTCGTCGCCGGCGGCGTCTACTACGACAACCTCTTCTACGCTATGCTCGACGCCGTCGAGGCCGCTATTGAAAGGATCCTCGCCGCATTGTCGCCGTTGTTATCAATAACAGCCACCGGCGGCATCGGCAAAAAGCCGCCGCCGAAGAAGGTGGTGTCGGAGACCGGTCATCCGTCGAAAGGAGGAGGGAGGGATCCAAACGGGCTTAACGATGGGCCCGTTAACACAGTTGAAAACGCTAGGATTTATAACAATAATTTGATGAGGATTGTGAAGAGGGGGACGCCGAGAAATCCGGGCCAGCCCATAGAGACATACATATTTGCTATGTATGATGAAAATCTGAAGCCCGGCCCGGCCTATGAGAGGCAGTTTGGTATTTTTACACCCAATGGGCAGCCCAAATACCCGCTCCGTTTTCGCTATAGCTGCCTTAGTTTTCTTAAATTGTTGCCCTTTTGTAAGTTATTACTATTTGATTATGTGTGGAAATAATATTTAGGAATGTTTGAAAGCATGGTTGTGTCATTGTGTTGGAACAAGATTGTTATCTGACATTTGGTGTTGCAAGTGTGTACTAGCTATTGTTATTTGTTTTGTAAAAAAGTTAAAAGCCAATATATATATTTTGTAATTTTTATACACTTGTTTCTATGTATTCCCACCGGTCATGAGAAGTGTGATTCGGAGGGAATTGCACATGTTTTAAGAAATAAAAAAGAGTGAGTGAGAGTGGGGAAAACAAATATGTTAATTTTAGTGGAATAGACGAGAGTGTGGAAGATAAAAGAGTAATATATTAAGTGATGTCATTTTCTTTTATGAAAAGGTCACACTTATTGTTATGGTCCAAAAAAAAAAAAGTTACATATATATATAAAAGTTTGGTCTTTGTTATATTAATAACAATTCATAACTGAGGCACCCAAAACTCTTTTTAGCAAGGGTTCTTTGATTCAAACTAGTCTACCTGCATTGTAGATTTCTCATTTTGTATAGGACGGTAACTTTTACCGTTTATCAATTATAGCCAAAATTTTGCGGGCTTTCAATTTTAGGACAAATTTGAGCCCGATCGGTCTAAGCCACACGTGATTCTCACGTGAACTCAAATCTTTGCCCCGATTTCCACTTGGATGCCAACTTGAACTCAAAGATTTGAGTTCACGTGAGAATCACGTGTGACTTAGCCCGATCGGGCTCAAATTTGTCCTAAAATTGATCAATATTTTAGATATTATCCTAAAATTAAAAGCCCGCAAAATTTTGGCCTATAATTGAAAAACGGTAAAAGTTATTGTCCTAAAAAACGCTCTTCTCTTTTATATGATAGTGTACTATGATGCCATATTTATATGGTGTAAAGGTCAAACCTTTATAGTGATGTAATAATTTATTTGACATTATATATACGGCATTGTAATTAAATAAACTTTTGTACGTGGATTTCGGTTCTATCCTTATCCCTTTTATGGTGGAAACAGAAATCACTTCGAGTCTTCAATCTAACGGAGATAGGTTTGCATGGATAACAACAATTTTGGATAAAATTCTATCTTACTAACTATAGTTGTTAGTGGATAAATTACATTTATACGACTTTTATTTAAACTTGTTTAATAAACATTTTCTTTGGGGGGATAGGTAACCCTGAATTTAAATATTTGAATATCTCCCATCCCTTAACAATTATCTTTGCAGAATATGGACATCAGCTTTTTTTAATTTTTAACTTTTGGAAGAAAAGCATTCGTTTGTGTTCACATAAATAAATAATAATTGATAATAATAACAATAATAATTAATAAAAAAAATTATTCTCTTAATGGGCTTAGGCTTCAATTAACGGATCCACCAACATAAATAATAGTACTAGTGATGAGTCGAAAAACTGTTTTGATGTACAGTTAATTTTGCGCTAGAATTTTGATTGGGCCGAGAATGAGTTTAGGACTCCAGGTCAGTTAACCTGCCCAATATTATTGGAACAGTCCTAGAATATTCGATATCTCGTTCGTAATATGAAATTATTGTCGCATAATTGTAATATGAAATTATTTAGCCACACCATCAAATTTAGTATATTAATAATAGCTAACAAATATTTTTGTAAATAATCAATCATAGTTTAAATTATTACAAAAGTATAATCCAAACTGAAAATAATTATGCTTAATAATCGTTTATAAACTAAAAATTGAAAATGACATATTAAATGAAAAATGTGAATTCTGAAATGGGAATGACTAATCAAACGTTATAACTACATACTCCCTCCGTCCTATTCAATTTGCCTCACTTTCATTTTAGGGCGTCCCACTCAACTTGGCTCGTTTTCTTTTATGAACATTAAAAATACACTCACAATCAGTTCACCATCAAGAATTAAATATTTTATATACAAAATACATTAAACACACTCTTTATATTTAATCCCCTTATTCTTAATCACCGTGTCGAAATGAAATAAGCCAAGTTGAATGAGACACAGGGAGTAATAATTACCATAAAGTAAAACATAATTACGTGATATGTTTTATTTATGTTGTGGCTATTGGCTAGCCGACAACCCCATATTATGTTTTTGCAATAAGCACATTCAATGATTCTATGCATAGCCCTTGTTTTACTTTTCATAATCCACTTCGAATTGAGGAACTCGATCAACTAATAATCGATTTTTCTACTTAAATGGAATTTATAAATTAAGGTGTAACCAATTCTGCACCCATTCAATCAATTTTACTACATTATAATGTGAAGCTAATTCACATAGTGTGACACGTCATCCGTCAGAATTTGGAGTGCTATATACAAAATAACCAATTCTTTGTTGTTAAATTGAAGAAGGAATCTTGCTAAATACGTTCGAATTGGAAATCTTGACTTAAAAGAGTCTTTATTGACTCCCTTTAGTTGAACAAATTAAGAGGTATTGAAAAAGTCTTTATTGACTCCCTTTAGTTGAACAAAGCCTTATTGATAGATATACATGCAACTTGGATATGAATAAGTCAAAGGTTTGTTGATAAGAGATAGACTATAGGCATGAAAATGTGTGGATGGCTTTTCTCTGTTTACTTCAGTTTTCTCTTCAGTCTTAATAAAGAAAAACTAAACAATCTTGGTATATATATTGGATACAAAATATCTTCATATTATCATATATAAAACCTTATCATAACAGACTTAAATTGCAACCACCACCATTTGATTTCTATGGAGACTTCTTTCTTCTTGTATTTTGCTCTTCTGCTTCTTGTTTTAAACATCTTCACTCTCACCTCCTCCAAATCATTTTTCGATTCAACCACTGATGAAGAAGCTTTAGTCGCCTTCAAAGATGCCATAACTTCCGACCCAAATGGTGTTTTGAGGAACAACTGGTCCAGTAACACCTCCATCTGTTACTGGACTGGCGTCTCGTGCGGCCTCAAACACCATAGGGTCACCGCCCTCAATCTCTCGGGCTTAGCCCTTGAGGGAAGCCTCCCTCCTCATCTCGGAAACTTAACATTTCTTCAATCTCTCGACATCAGCTCCAACTATTTCACGGGTACCATAACCTCCGAGCTTTCTAACCTGCGCCGGCTGAAGGTCATGAACACGGCAGCTAACAACCTCACCGGAGAAATACCATCGTGGTTGGGAGGCTTATCTCAACTTCAACATATCCATCTCAATAGCAACAGCTTCTCAGGAAGAATACCCAGTGGGATCTTCACCAACATGTCTGAGTTGGTAGAGATTGACATGAGGATTAACAAGCTCTCTGGCCAATTACCAAATGACACGTGTCGTAATACGCCAAAACTCCGACTAATCTATCTCGATGAAAATCGACTTAGTGGGGAAGTTCCAACGAGTATGTACCGATGCACAGAATTGGAGGAGCTGAGCTTATCGATGAACCAGTTCGATGGCAATATACCAACTGAAATTGGGAATTTGACCATGCTTACGCTTTTATCTTTATATGGAAACAATCTACAAGGTAAAAATAAATCTATGAAATATAATTTATAATTTAATTCAAGGGACTAGGGAGATTTATGTTAATCAATATATATTCTTATTTTCGGTATTAATTACTGGTGTGGTGTGTAATATATAGGAAATATTCCGCCTTCAATCTTCAACATTTCCACGTTGGAACGTATTTACCTCGACGGCACCAATCTGTCTGGAAGCATCCCCACGAATTTGAACAATTTACCCAACCTCCGAGTGCTCTATCTTTCCGGCAACAGCTTAACAGGTGCGCCCATTTTTTTTTTTCATTTTAGCTTTCAAGTGTTCTTTCTTTTTTTTTCCCTTTTTCATCATTTCCTTTTCATTTTTAATTAATAATTAGTTAGGTTGATCATATTCAACTAACGAGTAACCTGTCGAATATCGACAAGATTCATTATTTTATAAATTTCTTAAAATTATAAGATGCAATATGCTTGTTAGTTATTACTCCCTCCGTCCGCAATTGAGTGCCCTGTTTGCCGTACTCTGCTTTTTGGACATTATTACCCTTGATGGCCCCACCTCATAATAACTTAATTCCTACCTTTTTATCTTCCCAACAACTTTATTCTTACTTTTTGGTCAATACTACTACCTTTTTGTCATTACCACTATTTTTTTGTCAATACCACTACCTTACATTTTAAATTTATCAACTTTCTTAATATGTGTGAAAAACATGAAATGGGGCACTGAAATGGGAACGGAGGGAGTATTATTTATTAACAATTTTTTTTAATTTCTAATTTAATTCAAGAATATCATAAGTTCTTTTATTATTTATTCGAAACAACGAGGATACACCTTGAATCATTAACTGCTGTAGAGGATGATGATGAACCAAGATGATGAAGCTTGAGTTTAGCCATAAAAACTTGTTTTTTATATATAATCGTGCATGTTTCAAATCGGATCACTAATTAATATTCATTCCCATGTCAAACTTGCATAGCAATACTCGCTAATTAGCCAAACTCTTTAAAAACTATCTCAGTTGTCAAATACTATCTCTGTCCCCCAAAAGTGTATCACAAGTTGACTTAATGGGCGCTGCCAAAACCACCGATCTCATCCTCGATGCATTCAAGCTCAACACCTAACTAACTAATCTGATCCCGACCACATTCAATGAACTAATCACATCTTTGGTCCTTGCCACCACCGGCAAATTCGCCTACGCTGTCAACCGCCCCGCGCTCTTCTCCATTGCAAACATCTTCGTGCTGGTTTTGTGCTGCAGCGAGGCAGTGTTGCGGGTGGCTTTCTGGCTGGCGGTAAATGTTTTGGGGTATTCATGGGTTCCTTTGCGCATCAAAACCATGACTACCTCTTTACTTCAATCTTAGGTGGGATCCACAGTGGGTGTGGGATTTCATGCATTGCATGGCTAATTTATGCATCAGTCCTCACACTTAAAGACAAAGAAAACTCTACGCCGGAAATCATCGCCGTCGCCGCCGCGATTCTTGCCCTCCTCTGCCTCTCTTCCCTAGTGGTGTTCCCCCTTGTCCGCCACCTCCACCACAACGTCAACGCACCCACCGCTTCGCCGCCCTGAGCGCTCTGGCTCTACTTTGGGCTTTTATTATTCTCACCATTTCATTCAAATCCATTAACCGAAACCTACATCAACGATCTAGTTTTGAGATTGATAAGAAGGCAAGAATTCAATTAACTAATTACTGCCTTTCGTTCAATATCCTTTCGTTCATGAATGGTAGCAATAAATGCATCGGGGATGAGATCGGTGGTTTTGGCGGCGCCCATTGAGTCCCAGCATAATGCCCGCAAGATGTCTGCTAAAATGCCGCAGAGAAATCCGTGCGATCGGGCCATCATGTGCTCAACACGTGCGATTTAGCCCGTTCGGGCCAAAAAATATCCTATAGAGGGGTTACTAATTGTTTACTGTTCTCAAATCGACGGCCCGCAACGAAGTATCCTGAATGTGCACTACCCCTTATTTAAGTGTCCTAAAAAAACCTTTAGCTCGCAGATGTTTGTTGAGTGAAAAATATGAAATATCATTTAAAAATACGTTTGTAAGGAGTTGTGTGGGTCATGTCCTGAAAATTAAAGTGATACACTAGACGAGTTGAATTTATGATACACTTTTTAATGATGGAGCAAGCATATGTTATTACAATAAATCATTATTAGCCGCAATATTTATTGTTAGAAAATATAATAAAGCTATTCGTTTGATCAACTCAATAATAATTAGTCAAATTAAATTTATGGTGCAAAATATTGATTTTAAATAGAGAATTAGTCAAATATAGCCGCTCCTGAAAAGAAAAGTGCTAATATAGCCACGTTTTTAAAAAAGATCAAATATGGCCACGCATACACGACTTGCATACACGACCAGCATACACGACATGGTCGTGTATGCTGGTCGTGTATGCTGATATGGTCGTGTATGCAAGTCGTGTATTCAGGTCGTGTATGCTGATATAGTCGTGTATGCTAGTCGTGTGTGCATTATTGTGTATATTGCTATGGTCGTATATGCTAGTGGTGTATGCATGGTTAGCATACACGACCAGTTTAGGTCGTATATTTGATCGTTTTTAAAAAAGTGGCTATATTAGCACTTTTCTTCTCAGGGGTGGCTATATTTGCACTTCTCCCTTTTAAATATTTACTTAGGTGTCCCCAAGGGGACATCCAATTGGTGCGGCTTTAGTCTGCACGCAGTGAGATCTCGGGTTCGAATCCCACCGCTCTCTCCTTCCCCATGTCAACAAAAAAAAAAGAAAAATATTTAGGTTGTTTAACAGATGAAATCTCATTAAAAATAATATGATATAAGATATATACATACTTATTTAGGTTATTCAATGAATGAAGTATCATTGAAAGATGATGTGGACATTGGCGGATCTAAGGCCGCGCGAACCTAGCTATAGCACGGGCAAATTTCTTTGTTGTACAATATTTACGCTGTATTTTTCTCCATCACTTTTACATCCATAATTATAAGTGCTCCAATCTAAACATATCTCTAAGTATATGAACATAATCTTACTTGTCTGAATTTAAATTCTTAACTCGGTTCCTGAATGTGGGATACAAAATTTTGTTAGATGGGAATAAATAAATTAGATAATATCACATACAATAGAGATTAATGTGAATCCATTACAAGATCTGCGTTTGATTATTTGAATATTTTTACAATGAGCTTGGGGAATTATTACAGTGTTTCTAAAGTTTACAACCAAATTGCTAAGAAAATAAATGAGATAAATTTAATAATTTTTTACTGAATTATGATGCAGAATTAAGAGAAATATTTGTATAGTCTTCCATGACGACTTTTTTCTAAGAGAAATGCATCAATTTGTCTTCTTGTTTAAGTTTAAAGAGGTATATTCAAAATTTTAAAAATCAAGGTAAACAGTTTTTATTTTGCTCAAATATTTAGAATCCCAAAAATAAAATCTATACAAAAGAAATTGACACCTTAATTATTAACTAAATTAACTGTTTATTTCTTCAGTTAGTTAGTTGATCAAAATTAATTTTATTATGCGAAACAAATTGTTGGATGAAAAATACACATTGATCTTCATTATTTTATAGTTTCTATAGTGGAGTTTTATTAGAAGTTGTATTGTATGCAACTGGTTCACATGGATTCTGCATAAATAAATTGTATCGAAAATTATAAATAAAAATCCGTCCAGCCTAGTGGTAATTATCTTAGCCTTAAGTCTCTCTCTCTCTCTTCCCTGCCCCCACCCAGGTTCAATTCCTCCTCCATCCTATTTTTTCTTCTTTCTTTATTCGTGTTTTGAAATTCTTTCCTTCTTTATTTTCGTTTTTAAAATTTATTATATTAATTAGTTTTTTATTTATAAATAAGAATATTAGTTATTTATTATTTACTTTTGCTTTTCTTTTTTCTTTTTTTTTATTTCTTCTCTTTGTTTTTAGTTTCTTTTTCTTGTTTATTTTTCTTTATTTATTTTCTTAATTATTTTTTTCACGATAATATTTATTTTCTAATTAGGATTTAATAAAACTTGCTTAAACAAACATTTGTTATAAGAAAAATGTATAAAATAATTCAAGTAATTATTGTAGTTTACTTTTTGTTTTTGTTTCTTTCTTATTTCTTTATTTGTGTTTTGAGTTTCTTCCTTCTTTATTTTCGTTTTTAAAATTTATTATCTTAATTACTTTTTTTATTTATAAATAAGAATATTGGTTATGTATTATTTACTTTTGCTTTTCTTTTTTCTTTTTTTATTTCTTCTCTTTGTTTTTGGTTTCTTTTTCTTATTTATTTTTATTTATTTTTTTAAATTATTTTCTTCATGATAATGTTTATTTTCTAATTTGGATTTAATAAAACTTGTTTAAACAACATTTGTCATAAAAAAACGTATAAAATAATTCAAGAAATTATTGTCATAATAAAAAGTAATTATTGAGACAAACAAAATATTGTTTCAAAAATATTATTTTTCTTCACGGTAATGTTTATTTTTGTTAACGAGAACGTGTACGTCCAGTTATTTAGTCAAATAATTATTGTCGTAAAGAAAGTAATTATCGATATGAAGAAATGTATTGTTTCAAAAATATTAATATTTTCCACGACAATGGTTACTTTTCATTACGATAGTAATTACTTTACCAAATAATTAAAAGTACAAGTTGTTGTAAATAAAAGTAAATATTTTCGTGAACAAAAGTAATAATTGTATAATATTACTTTATTTTATGCCAATGATTACGTTTAAAACGATAATAATTACTCTACCAAAAGTATAAATTATCGTAAATAAAAGTAAAACATTATTGCTAATAAAAGTAATAATTGTGAAAGCAACTAATAACTCTTGCTAATTTATAAATAAGTGAAAATAATTTCAAACTGAATTAAGAAAAAAGAAAAAGAAAAATAAAGGAAAAGAAACTAAAAACAAATAGAAAAAAAATAAGAAAAGAACAAGGAAAGTTAAATATAAAAATAATTTACTAATAAGTGAAAATAATTACAAAAATAAATTAACACAATAAGAAATAAGAAACAAAGACAAACAAAATAAAATGAAACAAAGAAAAATGAAAGGAAAAGATGATATGATTTTGAGGACAAGAGGAATTGAACCCCTGCCCTATAAGTGGGTGAAGCATCACTTTACCACTGGGCTATAGAGCCCTTAAACTTATACTTCCGCATTACATATATATATAGTATTCCGGGTCTGACCCGTGACTCGGTCAATTTTTTTTTCAATTTATTTTTTAATTTCATTTTTTTTTCTCCGGCTTCGCCTTCGCTCCGATTACTAATATAAGGATAATCATCGGGCAACAATTTGGACCTTTTAGGTTCGCTCCGAAGCCTTCGGTTCCCCATGTTCGAATCTTGATCACAGAAGAAGCGTCAAACAAAAAACGAAGAGGCAAACAAAAAAAAAGTGGAATTTAAAAAAAAAATTGAAATAAAAACTGAAAAAAAATCAGCAAACAGGTTTTGAAAGAAAACACGAATTAAAATAAAATATCGGAAAAAAAAAACTTGCGCACCGCGGGTGGGCGGATGGCGCGCCATGTCTCAGCCCCAAATCCCGAGGGACGGCAAAAGCTGGGGTGCAACTAGGGGTTGGATTAAAGAAGTGGGGAAGAAGGGGGGGGGGGGGGTAAATAAGAATAAACGAATAAACAGACATTAATAACAAAATAAACTCTATGAACAAGACTTCATTAAAATTAAAGAGTTGATCTCGAAAGATTACTCGGAAAATTGTTCAAAAGGAACTGAAAGATATATTAACTTCAAAAAGAGTTTGGCAGCAGAAAGCGTAAAGCTGAATACAAGTTCTTATTCTAATTACGACTTCTTAACTCAACATCAACCACCGCCGCTCCCGTCGCTCAACCTGCACATTTTATACACATATGCAGGGCTAAGTACAAAAGCACTTAGTGGGCACGTTGCCGAAAACATAACATAAGTATAGATAATCAGACATCTTATTTCTGTAGCACCCCGGGGTTTTTCAATAAAGGCCCGTGTCTGCTAAACGCTTTCTTACTCATTTTCACAATGTAGCTTGCGCAAGCATTTTTCTCATATGTTACGTTCAAATCTTACCCAATAATTATCACCGTGGCTGGCCACCCCTCAACAGGGTTCCACACACAATGGCTACTGTGTACACTAACTTTGGATAGCAAGTCGACTAACTCAAAGTCCGATCGTTTTAGTTAGCAGGTCGCCTAACTAATAATTCTGGATAGCTAATCGGCTAACTCAGAAGGGTACAAGAGAACTCACATAAAAACAAATCATTTCATGCTCTGATTATCATATTGAAAACATAATTATCAAAGCTTGTAAACAAAGATTTTCGAGCATCGCTCATTTTAGTTTGTATATTGAAAAGCCCACGTGACTGATTACAGAACTACTATTCGAGCTTCCGTCTCTGGTCTTCCGTCCTATCCTCGGTGCTGACTTCCTCCTTTTATCGTAAATAAACAAACTTAAGCAACTTGAACGCAATCGATAAAAGAAACAGGAAATCGAAACCGGTTTTAGTCTTTTAGGCATTTGCACTTTACTACTTCCTTTTGATTAACTAATAAACGAGACTTCGATCAATTCTCGTCTACAAACTTACTCGGCTCATTACTCAACACTTAGGTCAGAAGATAAATGGGTGTCGATAACTTAGAACGACTTAAAAGTTCACAAGGAACGAAGTTGAAAAGGATTCAACTTAGGAAACTAGGCTTTGGAAGCTTACTGCACAAGTCAGTGATTCTGGGGTTCGCACAGAACAGAGTATATTAAAACAGGGGATAAATTTTATACCAAAAGAAAGCCATGAGTGTCTAGTTTACTCTCCAATTTATGGATCTCAATTTTGTTAAGCGAGCTAGAAGTTATGACAGTTTCCGTGAAACGTCGCAAAACAGTCGCGCGAAACCCTAATGCTCGACAAATTTTCATCTTAATAAGTCTACATACAGTATCCCATAATTGGGTTCACATTCACGTCTTTTGATTAAACAAACGACGAGCATTTCCTCGTCATTTTCAACTAACTAATTACTATATCAAAACGAATTTCAATTTCTATTTCGTTCAACAACTTCTCGTTTCTTAACTATATCTCATAATGTCTCATATCTCGGATGAAAAAGTCGTTAACTACAATATCGTTCGTCAATCAATAACAATCATTGTTATTAAAAGGGATTTCCTTATTCGACTTTTCTACAGGCTTTTAAACTCGATTCTTCGTCTCTTATTCAAAATCGAACCTTCTCAGAATTCGCTCTAATTTTACGGTTACGATCATTAACTAATAAGATTATCATAGGTTCGAATCACAAACCCTAATCATTATCTAATCTCGACTTATCGTCGATTGTTCGTCTCTTACTAAAAATCCTACGTTCTCCGTTTTCGTTCAAATTTTACAACAACGATCATCATATAATGAGCATCACTAATATGTAAACCATATTCTAATATCATTAACGAGCTTCAACTTAACGACGTGTTTCCGTCTCTTACGTTTTTCAATTTATTTTTAGAAAAATTCCAAATAAATATATATTCATCTTCATACATCTTATATTTCATTTCTATTAACCAATCGAGCATATCATAACATTTACTACATCGAATCAACCATTCTTCCTCTCTTATCTTTCAACTTTTATTTTTAGAAAAATCTAAATTAATTCATATAGTCAATTAACAACATGTAGATCACTAATTCATCAATCAAACATCAAAGAAATCGAACTACGAAAAACCCCTAAAACTATTAAAAATTTTCGGTAATTAAAAAAAATAAAGGGGAGTGATTTTCTTCATGGTTCGATCCGTAGAACTTGATTCTAAACATACTAGAACATGAATCGAACAAGAATCAACATGCTTTTTCACCTCCTGTGGTTCGAAAAAAATGCAAATGATGGGAAAGGATTTGTGTTCGGTTCATATCGTAGAAGAAGTTCTCACCTTGCGGAATACGAACTCGGAAATGTTATTGATCGGTAGACGGAGGACTTGTGTGCTTTGAGAAAGCTTGGGGGAGATGGCGGTAAAGAGAAAAAGAGAAGAAAAATGAGCGAGAGAGCTTGGGGGAGATGGCGGTAAAGAGAGGGGAAGGAGAGAGAGAGATGGCTCACCATATACATACATAAAGGTGTTAAAAAAATCTAACGAAGGGGTGGTGAGTCGCTAAGGGCCGTTTGGCGTGGATTTATTAGACGGAAATATCTCGTTTCTGGCTTTAAACGACGTTATAAAAGTCGAGAAATACTTTCTTAGATAGTTACGAATTCGACGAAATCTAATTTGTCCGTTAGATTAGAAATAAATCAAATACTCGGAAAACCTAATTCATTTTTAAAAATTCGAGAAAAAGTCGGGATTAGACAGTCTAAAATTCGCCCGGAAAAATCATAAAAACTAACTTTCTCTGGTGAACTCGTATCGAAGAAAAAGTGAATGTAAAGTTCGACGGTTTTTTATTCTGAGTTTTCGGACGATAAATTTGTCGGACGCGAAAACCCTAATACAGATTTATTTTCTGAGTTTTCGGACGATAAATCTTCGAATCGAAAATCCTTAACTTAGGTGTGCAAAGCTTTAATTATTAATTAACTTTTTATTTTAATGACGGATTAAACATCCGGGGTATTACACGCCACGTGCCGGTTGCATGCCATGCGACTTGTCGTATATAAGTATTTGTGTTTTTTTTTTCTCTTAATGTTATAACAAAAAAATTTATAGCTCAGGAATATATTCTACTTGCAACCAAATTATATATATCGGGCCACATAAAAGTAACATTGAAAATTGTAATAATTATTTGGAATTTAATATATCTAATCATTAATGTAGGTTCCCTGGTCATTAAACACTACCAAAAGTTCGACGTGAGAAAAAATTGAAGATTTAAAAATATTAAATAATTAAATAGATGAATAAAAATATACAAAATAGTTATTTAAGATAAATAAGAATAATGGAGGTAGAACTTTGAATCAACTATTTGGAATTATTTTTGTAATAAATATAGCTCAAGCAAATTTTAATTATCGATAACTATACTCTAATCATTACATGTTGTTGATACTAAGAACTCTCAGTATAATGTAGTTGAATCGTATTACTTTATCCGAGAACAATTTGAATGGCAGCATCCCCCGTCAAATTGGAAATTTGGCCATGCTGACAGAGTTTAATATGGAATTTAATGATTTCAAAGGTATATATATTATACGTGATGTTAATTTTCTTCAATTTATTATGATTTTAATCGCATGAATGGTTTGAACAAAGTTAAACCAATATATTTAAATATACTGAATATTATAACATCATGCATGCATGCCTACATATTATATTGCAGGTGAATTACCACAAGAGATTGGCACTCTTTCAAACCTCAACTATTTATTTGTGCACAGCAATTCCTTATCTGGCTCCATCCCTCCTTCGATATTCAACTTATCATCCTTGAAGATATTAGCTCTTTCATTCAACGAGTTTTCAGGCAGTCTTCCTTCTGACTTGGGGCGTTCACTTTTCAATCTTGAAGAGCTTTATTTGGGTCATAACAAACTGAATGGCCCAATTCCAACCTCTATCACCAATGCTACCAAACTTACCATCTTGGCTTTGGGTTTCAACTCCTTCATCGGCTCCATACCAGACTTTGGTAATTTGAGACTCCTTGAAGGACTTGAGATTTCGGGAAACAATTTGAGTGGAGCGGATTCCCCAACCCAAGAGTTGACATTTCTATCTTCTTTAACTAATTGTCCATACTTGAGGGACTTGGAAGTATTAAACATTCCACTGAATGGTGTCTTACCCTCTTCTATTGGGAATATATCCTCTTCTCTTGAGTATTTTTTGGCATCAAACAGCAGTATCATGGGTCTCATTCCCTCTGAAATTGGAAACTTAAGCAGTTTGATAGAATTATCATTGTATGGGAATCAGCTGAGTGGACCCCTTCCACCAACAATTGGGAAACTGAATCAACTTGAAAGGTTATATGTTTTTGATAACCAGTTGCAAGGACACATCCCGCATCGTCTTTGTCAAATGATTAATTTGGAGGACTTGTACCTGTCTGGAAATATGCTGACGGGTCCAATACCTGAATGTTTGGGGGAAGTTAAATCTCTCATAAATGTCTCATTTGCCTCAAATAAGCTCAGTGGATCCATCCCAACAACATTGGGAAAAATGAGTCGACTCACGAGCTTATCTCTATCAAACAACAGTTTAGAAGGATCGATTCCACATGAGTTAGGAAACTTGACTTCTCTCGTGTCCCTCAAGTTGAACAGCAATAAATTGGTAGGAGCATTACCCCGATCTCTGGCCAATTGTGCAAGCTTGCAGGTTCTTGACATCGGAAACAACAGAATACACGACACCTTCCCATTTTGGACGGAAACGCTTTTCAATCTTCGCGTCCTCGTATTGAGGTCCAACAATTTTAGTGGTACCATTCCTTCCTTCACTTCCAAGACTAGTCTTCCATTCCTCAACCTGCAAGTTTTTGACATATCTCACAATTCATTCACTGGCAATTTTCCCAATGATCTCATGAATTTCAGAGCAATGATGGATGTGCAGCAAAATCACACAAAAATACAGGATTGGTATAAGTTTTCTTATACTGATTCCTTGACGATGACTTTGAAGGGCAATGAAGTATCACTTACGAGAATTCTGAGAACCTTTACGACCATCAACTTGTCCTCCAACAGATTTTCAGGGACAATACCGAATTCTATTGGAGATCTGATTTCATTAATGCACTTGAATTTGTCTCACAATTTCCTCACAGGACAAATACCTGCATCTCTCGGAAATGTGACGTCGCTCGAGTCTTTGGATCTATCTTCAAACCGATTGGCCGGACAAATTCCAGTTGAGCTAACAAAGCTCACATTTCTTTCCATGTTGAACCTTTCGATGAATAATCTTTCCGGACAGATACCTCAGTTGACCGGTCAGTTTCTTACATTTGAAAATACATCATATGCTGGGAACTCGGGATTATGTGGATTTCCATTAACACAACAATGTGAAGGGACTTTGCCTCCAGAAGTGATGATGGAACAAGAAGGCGGTGATTCTGATTTTCTTGAGGGTTTCTGTTGGGAGGCTGTTGTTTCCGGTTATGGATCTGGTTTTGTATTGGCTGTTACTATTAGTTATTTCATTTTTCGATATGAAAGGCCTAAAGGGTTGGTGGAGTGGCTTTACAGCATTTACAGGATAAAGAGACGAACACGTAGAGGAAATGTGGGTCGAAGGAGAAGGAGATCGAGGGCGAACTAGTTGAGACTCTTGTTTGCAGAGATATATTAATTGTATAATGTATATATTGTTGTTTTCTTACATGTATTGTTGAAAGCTATTAGTTATGTTCTGCATTCAAGAGACTTTAGAATTGAGGCAATATGATTTTCTTGTGAAGTAACACTTCTTGTTTAGAGTAAATCTATAGCTAAGGTTTTCGAAGCATGAACTCATAAATAGCAAACAGTATCCGTAATTTTTCAATAAACATAGATATGCATTTCAAACAAATCATTTTTGACTATCAGAATACAACTTTTTAGTATCGTGGCAATCCGCAACTGCTAATATGACAAGGATAAGTGAAGATAAGTGCTCTCCACTGAGTGAGAACTCGGCTTTCAAATTTTGTATTAAATTCACATGTAATATAAATTAACTAGCCTTTGCTGTCTTGTTTTGCCGCTCTTTTTTTTTTTGATAAAAAATCGTGTATTTTTCATCTTAATATATTTGGCTCTATATTTGGAATTAGGCTAGTGAAGAGAACAATATTGAAATATTTCTATATAAAACGCAAGCGATGTCTTTATATAGAATTAAGTTCTTTCTTAGGTTTACAAATATACAAAATTGTTATCAAAGAATTAAGTTCTTAGGTTTACAAATATACAACATTGTTATCAAATCCTGTAGCTAGGATTACTTCATGAAAGAATATACTGTAATAGACATCCGTTAATTCTATATTCCTCATATGAAAAATTTAAATACAAATAAGCTTTCATCAGGAAATAAGGAATGATTTGATGATTCACCAATTTGTATGAAATAAGTTCTAGTACGAAATCGAGGGTACCTATTAAATTGTAGTATAGGTAAGGTCATTTTCATTTTTCACAAAAACTTGCGTGCGACCGGTCGCACCCCATGCGACCGCGCGTGGGGTGCACGCGCTCAATTTTTTTTATTTATTTTTATTTTTTATTTTCCGATTTTTTTTACTTTTTTCCTTTTTTCCTTTTCTGTTTTCAGTTTGTTTGTTATTATTTTCAGATTTTAATTTTTTTTTTAATTCTATTTTTTTTTGCCTCTTCATTTTTTTGTTTGACGTTTCGTTTTTTCGTTTGCCGCTTCTTCTTTGGTCAAGATTCGAGCGAGGGGAGCCGAAGGCCTCGGAGCGAGCCGAAAAAATCCAAATTGTTGTCCGCCGATTATCCTTATATTTGTAATCGGAGCGAAGGCCGAGCCGTAAAATCGGAACCGAAGGCGTAAACGTAAAATCGGAGCCGAAGGCGGAGATGAAAAAAAAAACTGAAATTAAAAAAAAAACTGAAATATAAAAAAAAAAAAAACTTTGACCGGGTCAACGGGTCAAACCCGGGTTGACCCGACCCGACCCGGTCGCATCCCCCATGCAGCAGGTCGCATGGGAGTGTTTCCCTTCAATTTTTTGAACATGGGGGAGTGGGGGGGGGGGGTGTTAAACGAGAGACGTCACTGCTTATTCAACAGGAATTTATTTTTTCCTGTATCTCCAAATAGGTATACCGGAGTGGGCCACCAGCTGTTACGCTTCTCCAAGATCCCCTTCCAAGAGTGTATACCTCACACTTACATGGAACCCATTCCCATGAATCGGTTAAATGATTAACATCACAGTTATGAAAAACCCTAACCCCCTTATATTTACCAGTCAACTTGCTCACTCCAAATCCAAAAGCGTTCACTTGAATAGAGGAGGATGGGCGAAGCGAAAGAGGAGAAAGCTTTATGTACTCGCGAGTGATTGGATTGTATATGAAGAGATTAAGAGGCTCTTTTTCATATTTATTTAACAGTAATAGCAAACCATCAGCCGAGCTATGTATTAGTTGTTTCGGATGAGGGAAGTTGAATTGAAAGACTACATTACAGTGATGCCTAGAGTTTTCACTCCCTACTAATTCAAGAATTTTGTATGGCTTGGACTTCGAGCTTCTCTTGCGTAAAAATTGATCCAGAATGAGGGGGCGACAATGACCTTCATCGAGACTCGAGAGCAAGGCCAAATTGAGCCATGATTTGCAAACAAACTTACAACTCATAATGGTTGGAATTGGTAGTCTTGAGAGGATATCTATCACTATTTCTGGTGGTATATATTCGAAGAGATCTTGCTTCGTTTTGGATTTTCAAATTCGTCTATGTTTTGGAGCCATTTTGGATTATACTTGTCGATTCTTTTTCCCTGATCGAAGAAAAACATGAAGGGTAGATAATATTGAGAAGATTGTATGGTTGATTAATTAATAATCGACGGAAATTTGAATTAATTAATAATTAGTAAATTGATGAATAGACATCATTCAATACTATCTAACCAAATGCATGTAAGTAATATAGGATTATTTTATCTGTTAATCCAAATGAGGCCTTAAAATGACAAGATGATCTCACCTGAACTTGTAATGTTTTTTGTTCATATAGATGGCTTGTATGTTTATTAACAGGTGAAAACACTGTGATGCATTGTATGTTTACCAATTGTGATTTAGTGTACGGACAAGCACTGCATACTTGGTATGACACGTTGAATCTTTCTGCTTGTTTGAAATCATGGTTGTAATAAATTACGAAAAGTTGAAAATTGGCTTTCAGAATTTAAATTACGATATAAACAAAGAGGAATTATACCTCAACCATCTCAACTTTGCGCTTGGTTTAAACAGCCCAGCAAGGCGATCGCTGTCGACCTTGAAGAGCAAACCCCCACCGGAAAACAGATAAAATCTCCGCCGAATCGCGTCTGAGATAAAGTGAAGAAGATGGAGTAGTAGAGTTGTTGGAAGTTGAAGAGTAAAATTAATTTTTTTATAATTTTGGTAACAAAGATAAGGTAAAAAGATTAAAACAAATGGGAAGTAGTAGGCGCAACGGCAATTATGACATTCTACACAATATTAATAGAACTAGTCTTTGTCCTCGTGCACATAACTTTATCAAGCTAAATAATAAAAATAATTATCTTATAAATTATATTAACTATTACCATAATCCAATAAGGTACAACATTTGACAAAAAAGATAACACTTCTAATGCCCGGGCCAAAGGTCACGGGTTCGAGTCCTCCGTCACGCGGTATTTAAATTTACTTGCAATGTTGTTCAAAAAAAAAAAAAAATAGATAACACTCCTATATAAATATTCTCTTTTCATGAATAGTATATCTTACTTTCATTTTTCGTCCGTCCATGTATAGTATACATTTTCATTTTAGGACATGAACTCACCACGCCATTATATCGTACTTCTGACATAAATTTAAATTGGTGGGTCATTTTCTCCACTCAAATAACATTTACAATACTTTTTAAAAATTTGTCACAATCTAAAACATATACTATTAGTGAACAAATAATGTAATAAAAAATAAAAACCGTACTAATGTATGTAACTCACACACATCTCAACAATCTAATCATTTCTTGCATTCTTGGTGAATAAATCGAGTTATCGGCTTATCGCCTCTTCAAATCACTCGATTTATTCTACAAAGTCAGTTTTTTCCTTTCTAAAACCCAAATTAATTACAAAGTTGGGCTAGTGAAATATGAAATAATTTATTTAAATCTTTCAACCAATTATGATAATTCTACACACTTAAAAGTTATAAATAATTGAATATCAATTTTAATAAATTTAGAAACAATTAATTTATATCTTGTCACTTGTTGATCTCTATCCTAATATTCCTTTTGAATATCATGTATTAAAGTTATGTAGTATAATATAAATTTTGTCATTATTTATTTTCAGTGAAATTAATTTTTGGATTAGAACGATAAACTTTGTAGGCATATATATCAAAATTTTATTATGGATTATACTATATTACATAACAATTAATCAATTTTTAATTCTCTAATCGACACTGTCTTAAGAAGATGTGTCCCGTCCCCCCTCCCAAAATTTTAATTTTCAAAACCATTTAAAAAGCCAATACCTCTATGGATTACCATTAGTGTTTTTCCGTTTAAGCATTATAATATTTCATTTTTCATTTTAATTATTCCCAAAAATCTAGTAAATATTAAATTTCAGTAGCTCATGGCCTCATGTGTTCTTCGTTATAGGAATTTCTGATTTTGTTTTCTTTTTTTTTTTTTTGTTTTTATTTAACGCAAATTATATAATTATATAAATTACTAACCCCCACTATCCTTAAAAATAGGCTCCATTCCCCCATTAAAATGGGATTCACGCATGTCATTGATGTGTTCACATTATAGCATAAATTTGTGTCCTTCAATTAGATTATAATTACCAAAATAACCTTTCAAATTGATTTCAAATTGATTTCAAATTGGATTTGATTGAAAACTGGCCTTTTAATATATAATAGATAATAGATAATAGATTTGTAGAATTTTTTTTGGACAAAAGTACTCCTTATTTGTACCATATATAACTTTGAAAAATAATTACTTCTTATTTGGGAATGGCCACTTGTTATGGAATATAAAATTATAAAGGTAATGATATTCAGACACACTGTGGCCAGCCACACGCGCTAAAAATGGTAATATAGGTTTTGAAGATGGAAATACACCCCAATTGGGAAGCATAAACCCTAGGAGAGAAATGTGATTATTTCCATTTTTACAATCAACTTTCCTTTTTTTTACGTGTGTGGCTGGCCACAGTGTGTCCGAATATTATTATTGATAAAATTATATGGAACGACCCGATATACATACAATTTTTTAATTAATTTACTAAATAATCCTCATACTCTAAATATTAATTTTATTTTCGAAAAAATATATAGAAATACAAATTTTTTTGAAGGGGGGCTAAAGGATAGTAATGTCCGTGTCACGTCATATCACCAAGATGCCAAATTGCACTAGACAATTTATCCATAAAATGATGAGGTTGACTAGTTGTATACAATTATTAAAAAATAAAGGTTAAAATGTAATAGTATAATTATGACTTACCAAATTTAGATGGGGTTCTCTGCAATAATGGAAATATATGAGGGAAATTACACGAGGATCTCGTGGGACTAAAATCATTAGTAAACATTATTATCCATCTCTTTCGAAAATAAAAGCACATATTAGTGCAAAAATGTGGACGATACCAGTGCGCCACCAATAGTAATTATGATGGCATTAAAGTCTCCCACTTGAATAGTTGAGTGCATTTTCTTGGAGTGTCTCTCCCACTTCAAAAATGCGCTTGATTGAGTTAGTTAAGCCTCCGACTTGAAGTCATTTTCTTGGTGCCTTACTCCCACTTAAAAATAATTAGTACCCCTCTGTCCCATAATAACTGGCTCGTTTTTCATATTAGGGTGTCTCATAATAATTGATTTATTTTAAATATCATGGTGTCTCATAACAAGTGACCAGTTTCCACATAGGTAACAATTATCCATTCAAAAGTTGTGGACTATACCATGTGGTTTAGATTAAATATATACTCCCTCCGTCCCACCAGACTTGTCTTGTTTCTTTTGGGTACGGGGTTTAAGGAGAAATTAATTAAGAATATAAAGTGGGTAGAGAGAGAGTGAATAGTGAAATAAAGTGATAAAGTAAAATAAAGTGGGTAGAAAGAGACTGAATAGTGAAATCAAGTGGAATAAAGTGAGTAGAGAGAGAAGGAGAATAGTGAATGACACAGAAAATGAGGTAGAAAATTATGATAAAAGGTGTAAAGTGGATTGTTTAACAAATTAATTATCTCTTAATTATTTCCAAAAAAGGAAACAAGACAAGAATAACGGGACAACCCAAAAAAAAATACAAGACAAGAATAATGGAACGGAAGGAGTATTTTGTTTATATTTCTCTTATATACACACATAAAGTTAGTGTTCGTGTATAATAACAATTAAAAATAGTTATAAAAAATTTGAAACATAACAAAATTCTGGACTTATGTTTGGTCTTTGAATTTTATGTGTTCTATTTGTAGACTTCACTTCTAGACCAAGCTTTTATAATTTTTTTGAGTATTGATATTTTGACAACAGTTGTTCGACAGTTGTTCGGACAACAGTGACATATTCGTAATTAAATACTCTTTAAATTTTTTCCAATAATTAATATAATTAGTATTTTTTTTCTAAAACACCCTTTTCCACTTAATTGTATGGTAATTTCTAATATTAATTAAAATAAATCAATATCATGCACAAAATTGTGAAAATTCAAAATATTAATTAAATTTAAAGATTAACATATAATTAGGTGGGAAAAGGTATTATAGACAAAACACTAATTATATTAATTATTAAAAAATTAAAAAAAAATTTAATTACGAATATTACATTGTTGTCCGGACAACTGTTGTCCAAATATCTTTATTCAATTTTTTATATCTTGTATAGTGAAAATATTATGAGATACCGAATCTTGAAAACGTTGTCTTGATCATGGAAATTTTATGGAAATGGGGATGAGAGAGAGAGAGAATGGGAGGTGTTAGCTTGGTTAATATGTCTTATCAATGCATTGCATTTATGATGTCAAAATTACTCACAAACTGGTTACAAAACCATATATACTAACAATATTTTACTTTTAATTACTCGAAATGGTAATGGCTTGACTTGGAAGTTGGATCATTTTAGTCTACACAAAAGTCCAGTCTTCTTCTTACTGTGCTGAAAATTTTGTACACAAACATCCACAAATGCAATGCACCCAAACAGACTCATCCACAACTTGACTCTTGGATTTTATTTGGAAATTTTTTGTATATACTATTATTTGCAACATAGTTAAAAATAGACTATTCTTAGACCCAAAAAAAGCATTCACAATTAGTAGGAAATATATATATGATTGTTCTTGTAATGTCAAGCATTCGTAGCTACTCAGATGGTATCATTTGTTCCATAACTATATTCCATCACTCATTCATTCCCACTAATAATTTTAGAGCAACTCAAACAGTTGATGGAGATGATAAGTAGAAATTAGAATATAGTTGAAAAAATAAATTGTAGGGACACTAGTCTTTCTATAAAACCAGCCAAGGCTATATATCTAGTCTCATAACTTAAGACACCAAGATAATAAAGCATGGCATTGGCTAAAACTTCCATCTCTACCAATTTCTTCGTTATTCTGTTACTCTTAATCTCTATTCCTCCTCCTTCACACTCCAATAACAACCAAACCGATTTCGAAGCTTTATTAGCGTTCAAGAAATCCATAGACAAAGATCCATTGGGGGCTCTGAGCTCATGGAACGAGACGACGCATTTCTGCAGATGGAATGGCATTTCTTGCGGAAAAAGGCATCCAAACAGAGTTGTCTCTGTTTCACTCTGGTCACAAGGCCTAGTGGGATGGCTTTCACCTCACATAGGTAACCTTTCTTTTCTCAGAATCATCAACTTGCAAAACAACACCTTCCGCGGCCCAATCCCTCAAGAAGTTGGTCGACTGGGAAGGCTTCAATTCGTCGAGTTGAGTAACAATTCATTTGGAGGTGGGATTCCAGCAAACCTGTCACAGTGCAGAAATCTTTATTACCTGAATTTGATCGACAATAACCTCACTGGACCCATAGTCCCCGAGATGGGTTCTCTTGTCAACCTCCAAGCTCTAGGCTTGGGAAGGAACATGCTCTCGGGGACTATCCCACCATTCATAGGAAACCTCACTAATCTAATCCAACTCTCATTGATAGAGTGCGGCTTGAAAGGAGACATTCCGGAGTCACTCGTTCAACTTCGGAGAATGCGGTGGCTACTTATGTCTGCGAACAATGTGAGTGGTTCTATTCCTTTTGGCCTCTTTAATCTTTCAACTATGGAGTCTTTCGAATTCTCTTACAATCAACTCCATGGAACAATACCTTCCTCCTTTGCACTTCCAAACCTAAGGTATATTGGTTTAGCCGACAATCATTTCACTGGAGCGCTTCCAGCTTCGCTGTCAAATTCTTCCCTCATTCAATTTTTAGATGTATCTAATAACAATTTCACCAGAGAAATGATTGATTTAACAAGGCTTCCTGCTCTGGAATTACTTGCCGTTGCATTCAACCATTTGAATGGAGATATTCATACTATTTTATCATCCCTTACCAACTCCACTAGCCTTCGATCTTTGGCATTGTTTCATAACCTTTTCACTGGTTCGCTGCCAGATTCCATTGGCAATCTCTCCACTCACTTATCTTTCTTGCACATTGGTGAGAATCGGATAAGTGGAAGCATTCCATCCAGTATTGGAAACCTCATCGGTCTCACTCTTTTAGCAGCCTATAACAATAATCTCCAAGGTCCAATTCCTTCCTCCATTGGAAAGCTTTATAAGTTACAAAGATTTATTCTTTCAGGAAACAAGCTGACAAATGAGGTGCCATTATCACTAGGCAACTTGACTTTGTTGGACTATCTCCTCTTGGGGCGAAACAATCTTTCCGGGAGGATACCTCAAAGTCTTGCCAATTGTACCACCTTGTTATACTTAGAACTTTCAGAGAACCATTTTAATGGTTCAATACCTCCGGAAATCTTGAGGCTTTCATCCATTTCTATTGCACTTGACCTGTCCCACAACTTATTGACGAGTGCTATTCCATTAGAAGTTGGCTCTTTGAAAAATCTTGGGACCTTGGATTTGTCCAACAATAGATTATCGGGAACCATTCCAACTTCTCTGAGCAGCTGCGAATTGTTGGAATGGTTAGACCTCGGAAGCAATTCTCTTCAAGGTGAGATACCCAACAGTCTAAGGACTTTGAGAGGTTTACAATATTTGGATCTTTCCCAGAATAACTTTTCTGGGAAGATTCCAACCTTTCTCGCTCAGTTTCGTCTGTTGTATCTCAACCTGTCTTTCAATGCCCTGCTGCAAGGTCAAGTCCCCACTGTCGGAGTTTTCCAAAATGAAACCGCAATCTCTCTCCAAGGCAACCACCACTTGTGTGGAGGTATTCCAATCCTAAACCTTCCTTCTTGCCCATCACCAAACTCCAACAAGAAATCAAATTTGGGTAAAATCATGATCCCAACTGCAGGAGCCGTATGCCTTGCCCTTTTGCTATTATGCTTCTGTCTGATCATCTATAGGCGACGAACACTGCAAAAGGCTGGAAACCCCGTGCCTGCATTCGTGGTCCCGGAGTTTTTGAGGCTATCTTATGCAGATCTGTTGAATGCCACAGGTGGATTCTCGGAGTCAAATCTAGTTGGGGCAGGGAGATTCGGATCTGTATATAAAGGAACTATTTTTAATGATGATGAAGATGAGGAGGAGAATACACAAGTGGCAGTAAAAGTTCTTAATCTCAACATCAGAGGTGCTTCTAAAAGCTTGGCATCAGAATGCAATGCATTCAGAGGCATACGCCACAGAAATCTGCTCAAGATTATCAGCGTATGTGACAGCATCGATTTTCAAGAGAATGATTTCAAAGCTTTGGTGTATGAATTCATGGCCAACGGAAGCCTCGAGGATTGGCTTCATCAAAATTCCGAGGAACAAGGAAGAAATCTGAGCATAATTCAGAGACTTGACATTGCCATTGATGTTGCATCTGGAGTAGAGTACTTGCATGGAGGTACTGACTCCGTAGTTATTCACGGAGATTTGAAGCCGAGTAACATCCTCTTGGATCAAGACATGGTCGCCCACGTCGGTGATTTCGGATTAGCCAAAATCATTTCAAACATGTCAGAAAACATGACAGTAGCAGAGGGAAGCAGTTCAATTGCAATAAAGGGTACCATAGGCTATATCCCTCCAGGTCAACTTCTTACTTTTTTCACTACTTCACAAATTCTTTGTCAATATACATAGCTACTAAGTATGTTAGGTTATAATATGTATGCAGAATATGGGATGAACAATGTCGTATCAACACAAGGGGATGCATACAGTTTTGGAGTTTTCATGCTAGAGATGTTCACAAACATAAGACCCACCAGTGATTCATTGGAGGGGTACAGAAATCTCCAAGATTTCGTTAGCAGCGCCTTAACAAATCGTGTAATGGAAGCGGTGGATCCATTTTTGCATCAAGAAGTTAGCAAAGGTGAAAAGTATTGGGATTGCATCGTTTCGATTTTGAGAATAGGTGTGAGATGCTCAATGGAACTTCCTAGAGATCGAATGTCGATGGTAGAGGTTGTGAATAACCTCAAAAAGATAAAAACTGTTTTTCTAGCTGAGACTCGACGTGACAGAAATCGAAGCTCATAATCCCTACCAACATTGAAACATATGTTCGTGTCTTCCCAAGAATATATGGATTATGTGTTTTTCGTTGCAACCATATATAATTTGTTTGATATAAGATGTTTTTGTTCTATACATGTCATTAATAGTAATTATGATTCTTAATGCACTACGCCAAAAATCGTCATAGATAACACTAAATATCCGTTATCTATGAGCACCATTTTCTCATAGATAACGCATATTTGAAAAATCCGTTATTAGAAAACTGTTACCTCTGATCATTGATAACGCTTTTAATTCATACGTTATTCTATGAGTGTTATGTATAGCATACTTTAATAACGGTAAAAAAATACCGTTATTATTTGTGTTATCTATCTTGGAGGTGTTACATATATTGGTTATTGGTTATTCATTCATTCCTTCGGTATACACTATTTTGGAATTGCTTATTCATTCTCACTCAATAATAAGTCAAAAGTTGTAAGAGAGAATCTTTTTCTTTGAGGGGAAATTCTAAACGTAGCCCCCATTTTACTCCCTATAGCCCCCAAATTAAATAAATAAATTAAATTATTTTAATTGTACTATTTTAGCCCTATAGGCCCCAAAAATTATAATGAATTAATAATTATAACCGTAAATAATATTAAGGTAAACAGAAATGTAATTGAGTTGCATAACCCCCACAAACAAACGATGACTTTAAAGACATAAACCTCCGAAATCCAAAACCCAAAATTTTGAAAAAATAGATTGAAAAATAGAGTTTTTCTACACTATGTTGACTAAACCACTTTATGTCTGTGTCAAACAACACACGAGACCGATGGTAAATTAAGAACACCAATTCCTTTAAAATTAGGGGAAATAAAAAAATACATTTAAAAAATTATGATAATTTCTTTAAACTCGAATCGAGATTTTCACTTCCAACAATGGCAATGGAATATCTCAAGAGAAAAATATAGAATACAAATCCAATTAAAATCTTGTACTAATTTTGTCCCAATAATTGGCAGAGCTCTTGTGTTATTGGAGTAGAACCCATAATTAAAAAATTTATCCTACGAGGATGGTCAACACCGCCGGCGGCTATGGGGTTTGTACATAGAAAACGAATTGAAAAATAAGAATATCTTGTCAAATTTCTTTTACTTCGCCGAGAGGAAGGGGGATGAATGATAAGCAAGCAAATTTTCTCCAATTTATCATGTCTAAATTGCCATGGGCGAAGGCCAATTCTTGGTGCAGTCTTCTTGCATATATGACTTTGAAAAGAAAAAAAAAACTCTAAGAAAAAAAAAACTCTAAGAAAAAAAGAAATTGAAGGAAAACTATCATGATCGAACTTGCCGAGGCCAATGATTTTGGAGGCTGGAACATATTGATCGAAGATTTATTTCCATTATGATTTTTGGGGGCTACATGGGTAAAATAGTACAATCAATATAATTTAAGTTATTTATTTAATTTGAGGGTTATAAAAAGTAAAACGGGGACTACATATAGAATTTCCCTTTTTTGAGTTGTCAATTATTTCGTTGAGCTGTATAGGGTAAAACAAAGTTAGGAGACAGGCCCAGGTACATGCCAATTTATTTGCTGCGAGTCCAAATTACAAAATTCGAAGTGTCAAATTGGCTTTTCAATCAGTAAATAATAGGAAAATGAATGGTGTTCCTTTTCTATACTCAATTCTAATTTTTCTTTATTCTTGTATTTTTTCCAATATTAATTCATATAAACAAATATTATTATTATATTCATGTAATAATTTCTAACGTTTCACATGTATTTATTTTTTATTACTACTCTTAATATGTATAAAAATTCTAGAAAATTTAATTAAGATTTGACAAAGAGTTAACAAATGAGTATGTGATATGATATCCTTTTCTCATAATCTTCCTGCTCCAAACCTTGAACCAACCAGTGAAGATTTCCATTCAGAAAAACACTTGAGCTCATGCTGTTGCTTCTCCAAGATCCCGTTCCTAGAGTGTATACCTCACACTTAGATGGGGATAGTGCCCGCGAAGACATCCCGCATTCATGAAACATCCTAACCACCTTATATTTACCAGTCCGCTTGCTCAATCCAAATCCTAAAGCGTTCTCGTGATGTATAGAGGAGAATGGGCAACACGATGGAGGAGAAAGCTTTACGTACTCGCGAGTTATTGGATTGCATATGACAAGATTAAGAAGATCTTCCTCCAACATTAATAGCAAACCATTAACCGAACTATATACTTGTAGTTCCGGATGTGGGAAGTTGAATTTGAATACTACATTCCAGTGATTCCCAGAGTTTTGAGTATCTACTGCTTCAAGAATTTCGTAAGGCTTCGAGCTGTTCTTGCGTCGAAACAGAGCAAGAGTGAGGGGGCGACCCTCATCGAGAGAGTTAGAGAAGTGTGATTTGGCAAACTCAAGACTCTCGATCAAATTAAGCCATGATTTGCACACACACTTACGACTAAAAATGGTTGAAATTGGTAGTTGAGAGGATATCAATCTCAATTACTGGTGGAATATTTGCAAAGAAATCCTGCTTCGAATCAATCAATACCTCCATACTCCGCAGAGATATTTATCAATTAAGCTTTATCAATCAAGCCAAACGATATTGAAAAAGTAATTAAGGAGAAAATAATTGAAAACTGAGATAACAAAGAATTAAATAGGAAGTGTGGCCCGCAACCGGCCATAATGTATCCAAATAGTACTAGACTATTAAAATATCCAAACAAAAATAAGTTGTCTCATATTAATACATGTTTAAATAACAACATTTCAACTCCATAAAGTTTCGTGTACTTCTTTATCTTAATATATAAATTAGGACTTATGCTTGTGAAGCAACCAATTGTAACACAACGTAAAAAATATAATTTAAACGTAAAAATATATATTTCCGATTTTTTTATTCTGTTTTCTGCCTTTCTATTTCTTTTGTTTTTTTATTTATTTATTTTTATTTCAGCTTTTATTTCAAATTTTTTTTTTTAAATTCTAATTTTTTTTTCACCTTTTTTTTTTTGCCTCTTCGTTTTTTTTATTCGCTGCTTCTTCTTTAATCAAGATTTGAGTGAAGGGAGCCGAAGGCCTAAGAGCGAGCCAAAAAAGTTCAAATTGTTGCCCGCCGATTATTCTTATATTTGTAATTGGAGCGAAGGCAGAGCCGTAAAATCAGAGCCGAAGGCGGAGCCATAAAATCGGAGCCGAAAGCAGAGTCCGCAAAAAAAGAGACTGAAATTTAAAAAAATCGAAAAAAAAAGTTGACCGGGTCAGCGGGTCAAACCCGAATTGACTTGGTCAACCCGACCCGATCACATGTGAAATGCATCAGGTCGCACAGGAGTGTTCCTCTAATTTAAATTGCAAAATAATAAATATGCCAGCCATAGGACTCGCCACGGCCTGGTCTGAAACATTCAGCCATTCTCACAATATGTATGGCCTTGTGAAAAAACTTGAATTAAACTAGCAGCAATCAAGTCATGTATGGCCTTGTGAAAGAATAGGCCCGTTACTACAACACGATCGAGATGCAAAGAATATAGATCTCCACCTGAGGAAGAACCTTTGGTTTCCCAAGAAGATGAAAGAATAAGAATGTGGACTGTTTCTCACAGCGTCAAAGCTTTCTGAAATTTCAAAAGCCAAACTGCAAACTGCAATCCAAACAACCGAGCCTCAGAGAGTATCCCCTCAAACAAAACTTGAAGTGGAGTTAAGACAGACTTGCTCTGCAACAATCTTGACTCGACAACCGCTTCAGATGAAACTCTTCCCACAATCAGAAATGTCTCAAGAGAAGAGCCTTGCATCTGTTAATTAAGCAAAGCATAGTGGTATTTATAAGGATCGTGAAAGAAGAGTGACAATCAAATCCTAAGAATTCTTTGGAAATTTTAGGAAGCATTACAACTTCTATTGAAAATTTGAATTCCATAATATACTTGAATTTGTCACACAATTTCCTCACAGGACATATACCTGCATCTCTCGGAAATGTGACTTCGCTCGAGTCTTTGGATCTATCTTCAAACCGATTGGCCGGACAAATTCCAGTTGAGCTAACCAAGCTCACATTTCTTTCCATGTTGAACCTTTCGATGAATAAGCTTTCCGGACACATGCCCCAGTTCACTGGTTAGTTTTATCACATTAGAAAATACATCGTATGCAGGGAACTCGGGATTATGTGAATTTCCATTAACACAACGATGTGAAGGGACTTTGCCTCCAGTAGTGATGATGGAACAAGAAGGTGGTGATTCTGATTTTCTTGAGGTATTCTGTTGGGAGGCTGTTGTTTCCGGTTATGGATCTGGTTTTGTATTGGCTGTTATTATTAGTTATTTCATTTTTCGATACGAAAGGCCTAAGAGGTTGGTGGATTTGCTTTACGGCATATACAGGATAAAAAGAAGAAGCAGAGGAAATGTGGCTCGAAGGAGAAGGAGAAGGAGATCGAGGGCGATCTAAATAAACCTGTTGAGGCTCTTGTTTCCAGAGATTAATTCATTGTATAATGGGCATTGTTGTTTTCTTACATTTACTATTTAAATATCTCAGTTATGTTATGCTTTCAAGATATGTTTTAGAATTAACGAGGCAAAATGTTTTCCTAGTGATTCCTACAAAGTAACACTTCTTGTGTAGAGTAAATATGTAGCCAAGGATAACAAAAGTACTTTTATTGTAGAAGAGTACTCTCACAATTTCGTTATCTTTTAAAAAGTTTAAGCTCGAATACGAAATATAATTACACTATAAAATGCTTCAACATCCATCTTCATATTTGCACACTATAAAATGCTTCAACATCCAGCTTGCATCTTATGTACAACATTTTCTGTCCCACATAAGGAATTGAAAAACAAAAATATTGAAACCCCAGCAACAATCTGAAGATTTCAAAGAGACCTCACATTCTCCAGCAACAAGGTTTTGAGCACAGGAAGAAAGCTTGGTTTATAAGCGACTATGTTGGTATAATGATTTAATCCAGCAAGCTTAATCTTTCGAATAGTGTTCTTCGTCGAGAAAAGAAGTAGGTCGAGGCCATATTGGTGTACGATCACTATGCCATCTTTTAAAGCTTTGACAACTGCCGCGCACAAATAATTCATTGGGTTATCGATGCAAAATTTCCTAATCATCCAAGATTTATCATCTCCATATTCTTTCATCAACCAGATGTAAACTTCATCACCGTCAAATATAAAACATAGGCAGAGGTGATCTTCCAGAACAATTAGATTCGCAGGATAATAACCACTTGCAACACAAGGAAGAGAAAATGTGCTAAAAAGCTCGGTTTCCAGATCAAAGCAAGAAATCCGCGGGCATCTATTTAAATCATCTGCCAATAAGTGAAGATTTCCATTTAGAAGCACGCCTTTTTCATACAGTTTGTACTTGAAAATACTGCCATCAGCTGCAATGTTTCTCCAATATCCAGTTCCGAGGGTGTATACTCCACACTTTGGAGGTTCAATCATAACCAGCTTATATAGGCCAGTTATTTTGCTCGCTCCAAATCCAAAAATGCTCGAATATGAGGGTTTTTCACGGAGAGCAGGGAGCTCGATATATTCGCGATTGATTGGATTACATATAAAAAGAGGCTGCTCAACACTGCTAAACAGAAAGAGCAGACCGTCCACGGAACTATGGATATTAAATTTTGGAAAGGGGAAGTTGAATTTGAAACAAAATGGAGGAAGATGTTGAGGATTTATTGGTTCGTCTATAGATTCGAAAACTTTGTACGGCTCCTCTCCAAAAACTTGATGACAAACGACGCTTGGGACTGATTTAGAATGATGGGAATTGGCAAACTCTAGAGACTCGATCAAATCGAGCCATGACTTACAGACACACTTGCAACTTAAAATGGTTGGAATTGGCAATCTTGAGAGGATATCAATGGTGATTTCCGGTGAAACATTTGCGAACGATTCTTCCTTCATATTATATTAAATTTTGATGTTTGACGATCGGTTAATCTGTTTTTTTTGGAATTTTCATGGATTCTTCACCTACCTAATCAAAGAAAATAATACATATATAAATTAGTTGGTAAGACGCATTTTCTCCGACCTAAAGATGAGAGATTCAAGTGTTAGAAACTAAAAAAAAAAAAAAACAGAAAATTTATATATGAGACTTAATTCTTTTCTAATATCAATATCCAAAATTGCAATTTTCTTAATATACTATCATATTCCTAAGTATTTTATGAAGCTACACAAAACTCGATATCATATGTACGATTGAACTGCCCTATGTCCCTATTACATTGACAATTTTTATATTTTACAAAAATGAATATAAATAATTGGCCAAATAATTCAATAAGAAAATTACGAAATTAATTTGAATTACAAACAAAATGCTACTTGAGTACCAATTAAGTGTCGGGATATAAATATCCACCGTAAAATTTGTTTGTTTGCATACATGTATAAATCAGTCGGTAAACCCTAAAGGTCAGAGATTCGAGTGTTAAATTGTTTTATGAGACTTATTATTCTGTAAATGAATTCAATCACAACAATCCCAAATTAATAGATCAACTAATATGTTATAAAAAAAATTTGATTCTAGTTAGGCGTAAATCTCAACTACTCTTTTCTTTTTGACACCATAACAATAACGACTAAACAGATATAAAAAGCAAAAGGAATTGAAAAAGAGAATAAAGCTTATCTAACCTGATGTCACCCTTCGAATTTCAGTGTTGTTGTGGTGGAGGAGCAAGCGACGCTGTTTTAAATTCGCAAACCCTAGACAAGGAAAGACGATCCTATTTATGCGAAGAAAAAGGCGGTCAACTGGGCTAGGGCCGGGCTTAATATGGGCCAAGCTTGTGGTGCACCAATCCCTATCCGTTATGTATTTTTTTTATAGATTAATTTATATTTTCTCTTTAAAGTTATTGTATTTTATGGTAAAATATCAATATAGAAGTTCAATTAACAACTCTAACGGCACTCCTAGTAGAATTCTTAAAATTTTGCAAATAAATTTGATTTTAAAGTTTTCCCTATACTATTTGTAAACTTCTAGCCCCTATTATACAAACGCATACAACAATTGTTCTATTTTGTATTGATCATATTAAAAATTTATGGGCTCAACTCAATTTGTGAGATAAAAAAGACTTAGGGAGGTGTAAATTTGGGAAAATATTTAGGGGATGTAGATATTTTTGTGGGGTCCACTTAATTTAAGAGATCTATTGAATATAATTTTTTTCTCACTTTTCGTTATTTAATCCCAAATTTTAAGTTAAAACTGATTTTAAGAGATCTACAAGTCCTAAAAATCCTGTCTAAATATTGTGAGAATGTAAATTTAGTGTTACTATTTTCGTTGGTCGATTCAATTTAATATGGCGGCGTTTGAATATTAGGTATAGTTTGTCGAGGAAACTTGAATCTATTTTCATCACTTTTAATTTTTTTACTGATTATAAGTGTTGGGTCCGGGTTGCCCACCTTGTTGGGTGGCACGCACACATAGCTCGACATTAGTATGATATTGTCTGCTTTGGACCTAGCTCGCACGGATTTCTTTTTGGGCTCCTTCCCAAAAAACCTCATACTAATGGGACTGAGATCTCACTTATAAGGAAGTCTTCCCTTCCTTATTTTTTCGATGTGGGACTTGGATTGTATACCCCAACAATAAGAAATATGTTGCAACCGAAATTTCCTTGTGTCTCTCATTAGTACGGAAACTTGAATCAAATATGGCGGCGTTGGAATATAGGTATAGTCTTTCAGTTGACGAGGAGATTCTTCGACGCTACGCCGGTGAGAGTTCGGATTGGTGTGGAAGCTCCATCATCGAGACAAGAATCAACTTCATAGTGGAAGGAAATTCTGGGAAGAGAGTCATAATCGACTCGGAATGTTACGCAGTCGGCACTTTGGCGAGATGGGGATTCGAAAGGTGTATGGAACGCAAAATCGGTATGCGGCTGAAGAATTGTTGGATGACCGATTACCAGATCCGAATTATGGTTCGCAAACTTTTGCTTTTGGCAGAACCAATCTACGCAACCGGCCGGCGGGAAAAAATTCCGCTGGCCGTCGATCTGGAAGTTTGTACGGTACAGAAAGAGGGGGAGGATGTGGCTGCGGCGACGGAAAGGGTGATGAAGCCGGCATATTTGCCGCCGCTATACTTCTATGAGGTGGATGTGATCGGAACTCCCTGGCCGTGGTCACGTCTCACTGATATTAATATGATTTATTTTCGAGACGGTATGCATGCGGAGGCGACTCGAGTGGAAGATGTGGACGCGGCAGTGTTAGTTATGGAGTTGTGCAGTGTCTGTGGGAATAAACCGAAGTTCGGAACTAAGATCTCGTCCCTCCCCTGCGGCCATGCCTTTCATTACCATTGCCTTGCGGCGGCGTTGATAGACAACGGCAACTACTGTCAGATGTGCCATCATCCAACGGCATTCGGTCAACCAAATTACATAGTCGATGACGATATTGATGGTGATGATATCTTTGCGACTTTTTTGACTCAAAAAAAATCTCAGATCAAATCTTCTATTACATTCAGTGTTGCATCTCCTATTGCATTAACAAGAGAACGACACGTGGCGTGATTATGGGTTTAAAATTTAGGGAATATATTTTCCTTATATATATCCTAAATCTTGAACCCTTAGTCATGCCACATGTCGTTCCCTTATTAATGCAGCAGGAGATGTAACATGGAAAGGGAATAGAGGATCATTTGAAAAAATCTATTGTTGAAGACCTTTCACAATAAATGAAGGATCATTCCAAACATAGGTATGTAGAAAAAAAATCCTTAGTAGTTCTAACTAAGGGTGGAAATACGGGTCGGGTAGGGTATCCTACCTGGAAAAACCAGGTACCCGACCCCGTTTTTTTTTGCCTAAATACGCTACTTGCACACAGTCCCATTCTTTATATCCGGTATCAAAAAACCTGGCTCGGGTTTCCTATTCGGGTATATGGGTACCCCTAAAATCAATTTCAAAAAAATAAAATAAAAATCTTATTTCTAGCACTTACCTAGTTAACACGCATTAATCACTACAAGTTACCAATAAAAATTTAAATGAGAAAATTGAAGAATTGAACTCTAATAAACATTCAAATAGCACACACGCATGAGAGCGGTGACACAAGGCTTTGGCAGCATTAGAGGGTAGGAATTTATTTACAAATTTGGAAAATACTCATTATTCTTCATGTTTTTTCTTCACATCATATCAAATGTTATTTTGAAGTCTAAATATATAGAAGATAACAACGTAAGATACTATCTAATTGACATTATTAGTCTATATGGATACGACCTTGTTCCAATAATACCTTGGTTTTAGACGCTCCTAATTCCACAAATCATGATAACTTTTTTTTCTTTTTTTGGGTGTAGAGATACAAGATAACTTAGTGAAAGTTCAAATTGCAAAAGGAAGAAAAGTCGAATATTTAGAGCATCCCCAACATAAATTTACTCTCGTTTTGTCTTGGCGTAAATATTTTTCCTTGTTCCACCACATTATTTTCAGATTGTTTCGCAAAATCTTTATCTTTTCTCTTGACTTTTCTTTTAGCATTCAACAAAAAATAGGCGTGAAGTTTAGTTCCATTAGAAAGAAAAAAGAAAAAGGCAATTCCAACTCAAGTTATTTCTTTTTCTTGTAATTATTTTCTCGATGATTTAATTAAAATCCAATTGATAAGATTTTGACAACTTCAATTGATTATTCAAATGAACTGTTAAGATTCCGATTGCTATTGGAGTTTGATTCATTTATTATTTTAATGGTTATGGGGTAATTTAATGTGCTAGTTGACGTGAAGAAATTTGGAAAGACTTGGAATACAGAAGAAAATTTACTATAAAGCCTCCATCTTTGTCACACTGGAGTTTCATAGATGATTGTGGAAATTATTCAACAATAATAGAATGTGATACTTGTGTTCTGATATGTCCATATTGTATAGTTACTATTAGATTCAATAAAAAATAAAAATCGTTTCTCAATGGAATGAAATCTGGGAAACCGTTTGATCCCTTCATTATATTAGTCTTTTGTAGCCCGCAATTCCAACTATTTCTTGAATATGCTCATATTTGTTCATAAGGTGAAAACGATAAATGGAGTTTTCTATTTCATTCGAAATGGATTTCGTTAGGGAAACAAAAGTGTAAAATATTATTTTTATAAAATAATTAATGGAAATAGGGAAACTGTTGTATGCACTTGTAAAATAGATGTCAAAAATAATATAGGGGAGGCTTTAGGACAAATTTTAAGATCAAAATTTTGAATGATCTGCTCTTAAAATGCAGTTTTTACCCTATTGTTTTTAAATGAACTTCTTGCAATATCCCCTATAACGTGAGAAAACAAAGAATATGAAAAATATCTAATTCATGTAAAGAGCACTCTGGCAATTCTTTTTCCTTTTAAGAAAAAGCTCAAAACATAATATAATTACACTATTATTATAATGCTTGAACATCAACATGCAGCAAGGAGTTTCTGTCAATTCGTTATTTTGATAATACTAATTACAAAAACCAAATTATTATGATATAATGAGACTTGTTCGTACTGGGCTGGATTAGTCCGATCCAGTTAACAATTGTAGGGAAAGCAATTATTCTGACGTATTTTTCTTTATGGTGTTCACTATTTCAAGATTCAAACATTTAACAATAGAAATACAACACAAAATGAGAAGTTTATTTTCATCTCATTAGATTTAAATAATTTATCTCATATGAATTTATGCAATACTCCTTCCGTCCTGGAATAAGTTACTTATTTCTTTTGGACATCAGTGTTAAAATGAAGGGTAAAAATTAGTTAAGTGGTATGGTCCACAATTTTTTAAGAGACAATTATTTTCTTATTTAGAAACGAATCACTTGTTATAGGACATCCCGATATGAAAAACGAGCCATTTTTTTTTGGAGGGAGGGTTTTTTTTTTTTAAACAAGAAACTGCGCTTCCGCTCTGTTTGAGTGAAAAGACAATATAGTATTTTTCTATGTTGTTGAGTCAACCGTAATTACTTCCAACAGTCTATGTAAACTTAACATAGAATAAATTATACTCCCTCCGTCCCACTCAACAAGTCTCATTTGTAATAATCATAAACATTTATAACGAAAAACATTTATGACAGAAAAACGAAACTTAAAAAATTGATTAATCATCCTAATAACGGGTCAATCAATTGTAATAATCCATCATAAGTAAAAAGTAAATAAAAACTAAATGCTAAAACAGTTACAAACTATAACATAAGAAATCAAAATGACTCTACATTCTCGAGCAACAAGGTTTTGAGCAGCGGAAGAAAGCTTGGTGTATAAGAGATTATTTCTGTACCAAAATTTAATCCAGCAAGCTCAATCTTTAGAATCGTGTTCTTGCTTGAGAAGCGAAGTAGTTCGAGGTCATGTTTGCGTAAGATAAATATCCCATCTTTGAAAGGTCGGAAAACTCTCGCGGAGAAAGAAATCACTTCCTCATTGATAAAAAAATTCCTCGTCCAGGATTTCTC
The DNA here is from genome assembly GCA_029490685.1 of Schizonepeta tenuifolia. Classification (NCBI taxonomy): domain Eukaryota; kingdom Viridiplantae; phylum Streptophyta; class Magnoliopsida; order Lamiales; family Lamiaceae; genus Schizonepeta; species Schizonepeta tenuifolia. The sequence continues at coordinate 123,372,950 of CM055956.1, forward strand.
ATCTCCATATTCTTTCATGAACCAGATGCAAATAGCACCATCCAATCTATAGCACAAAGAAAGGTGATCTTTCAAAACAGTTAGGCCCGGAGGATTAGAGCAACTACCATCATAGGGAAAAGAAAACGTGCTAAAATGTTCGGTTTCAACATCAAAGCAAGAGATCCGTAGGGGGTGATTCGAACCTAATGCCATCCAGTGAAGATTGCCATTCAGAAACACTCTATTTCCATCGGGTACATAACTGCGAATGCTGCTATTAGCTGCAATTTTTCTCCAAGATCCAGTTCCGAGGGTGTATACCTCACACTTAGGAGGATCAACCATAACCAGCTTATATTGGCCAGTTATTTTGCTTGCTCCAAATCCAAAAATCTTTGAATATGATCGTTTCTCTTGGGGAGGGGGGAGCTCTATATATTCTCGGGTGATCGGATTGCATATGTAAAGAGGATACAAGCCACGGGTACGCAGAAATAGCAGACCGTCCACTGAACTGTGGATCGTGATCCATTCAGGATGGGGCACGAAGTTGAATTTGAAGCTAAAATGAGGATGGTCGTCATCTATTAATTCAAAAACATTGCATGGCTCGTCTGTAAGTCCTTGATGACATACGAGGCTCGGGACTGATTTCGAAAGATGGGAATTGGCTAACTCTAGGGACTCTATCAAATCGAGCCATGACTTACAAACACGCTTGCAACTCAAAATGGTTCGAATTGGCAATCTTGAGAGGATATCAATGGTGATTTCTGGTGGAACATTTGTGAATGAGTCTTCCTCCATATTTTCTTCATTTTTGATGTTTGATGATCGTTTAATGTAATTTATTGGAGTGCTCTCTCGCAAAAGTCTCCATTGACGCATTGATTCTTCACTTTCCTAATCAAAGAAAATACTAATATATGTAGAAATCAGTTAGTAAGATGCTTCTCCTCCAACATAAAGATTGGAGATCGATTCAGAGATTTTTTAAGAAAAAAGGCTTATTTTCTATTAGATTTATTCTTTCATAAACCATTTCAAACACAAGAATCCAATATCAATAGATCAAATATCAATAGATCATTCTCTCTGTCACAATAACAATATCGTTGAAAACACCAACAATAACAACCAAACACATACAAAAAAGCAAAAGTAGAGTGTTCTTTGTTGTTGAATTGAACAAGACAAACTTACCCTTCGAATTTCAGTGTTGTGGTGGAGGAGCAAGCGACGCCGTTTTAAATTCTCAAGCCCTAGCTAATAACAACACAAGGAAATACGTATCCTATTTATGCAAAGAAAAACGTGATCAACTGGGCCAATGTGGGCCAAGCTTGTGGTGGGCCTGTCTGTGTGGAAGATTCATTTTATTATTATCTTAAAATTTATCCCCTTAATTAATAAATATGAAAAATATTAATAAAAATGTATTGTTAATTTTATCCCTGTAAAGGCTATATAGCTAGCTACCCTTTAAAATTCTAATAATGAAACTATTTAATATATCATTGTAACCCCCAAATCTGAATAATTGGGGAAATTAATATTTAGTTGATGGCATTGAGGAAATGTTTGTCGATTAGAAATTTAGAATTAAGATAGTTGCATTTTGTGATGGACTTGGCGATGGCCACCTCCCCTAGGTTTGGTGGCGAATGATGAATATTCGCTTAAAATTTGACACATGATTTTGTTCAGAAGATTTTGGGAGGGGCGAGCCGTGTGGATTGAACCCGAGACCTCATTGCTTATAATTCGAAGCCTACCATTTGGGTGTCCCCTTAAGAACTCTATTTTTATTGATTTGAATAAATTGAGACATAGGTAAAGATCAACCGGTGATTGTAGATTTGAAAAGGGAGATTAAATTGGAGTGTTCTTTAATCAAAACCACCCTAAATTAAATCTCCAAATTTGTTGAAAAATGGGATAGTTGTGAAGACATAAAAGGTTTTGATTTAAATTGCAAATGATAAATATGCAAGCCTTGGACAAGGCCTCTGCCATGTCTCAAACATTCAACATGATTAGTCTAAAAAAAAGAAGCCTACAATTTTTTTCTGCATAAATCAGATATCATTGATACTTGAACATAGAGACAATGTTAAATCCAAAAATTAAATAACAAAAACTCAATTACATAAGGATACTCTAAAACGTAAAATGTATGAAATTAAAATGAGTTCACATTCGCCATTGGAAAAGGTTTTAAGTGGAAGAAAGCTATGGGCATAGATGTTGTGACGTACTCTAATTATGAAAAAATATACATTGAGAAAAATATTTGGAATAAAAAATTTTAATTTTCCAATTGTTTAATTGAAAAATTGTATAAATATTATATATAATATATATATATATATCAACATTCATATGGAACATAATTTTTCTATATAAAAAAAAAAAGATATGCATTTCAGCCAAAATCATTTATGGGTATTGGAGTACAACATTTTTAGTACATTAACTTAATTTACAGATACATCTATTATATTTATTTAGCTATAGCAAAAGGAATGTTCTAGTGGTAGAGTGTCGTTCTCGAGCCTCAATCCCAAATCACCATCTTCACCTTCTCTTGATTAATACAACTTTTTCTCTACTGTAACTATGCCGCCATCTCTGCTGCACTCTGATAGTTTCAGCATTAAATTCTTACTCTTATTTCGAAATCTAAATATACAGAATAAAATATAGTATTCAATACTATTGACATTATCAGTCTATGTGGATTCGATCTTGTTCCAACACCATGGTTCTAGATGCTCATAATTCCAGAAATTCATGATAACTTTCTTTATATTTTGGTTATAAGATAAGTTACAAACGCCCCAATATGCCTCTCATACACAGAAAACAATGAATATGAAAGATATCTATTTAAGAGAGCACTATCACAATTCTTTTACCTTTAAAAAGAAGCTCGAAATATAATATAATTACACTATTATTATAACACTTTGAACATGCACATGCAACAAAGATCTTCTGTCCAACGACATTTCTACATTCCACATGTGTTACATTTTTAAACTCATTATTTTGATATGATATGACGAGCCCCAATAATCATTTATTACTGAAAAACGAAACTCAAAAAATTATCAATCATTCTAATAACGGATCAATCAATTTTAAATAAAAAATGAATCAAACTAAATGCTAAAAAAAGTTACAACCCTCAGTTACTGTAGAAATAAACTAAAATATAAGAAACTGAAAAACGGTACACAAATTGGAATAGAGGATCCGAAGAACTCAAGGTGACCCAGGCAACAAGCTAGGTTTTGAGCAGAGGAAGAAAGCTTGGTGTATAAGAGATTATTTGGGTGAAATACTTTAATCTAGGAACCTCAATCTTTTGAATAGTGTTCTTGCTTGAGAAGCGAAGTAGTTCGAGGTCACCTTTGCAGTAGATCCTTATGCTATCTTTGAAAGCTTCGAAAACTTCCGCGGAGAAAAAAATCACTTGCTCGTGGATAAAAAATTTCCTCGTCCAAGATTTCTCATCTCCATATTCTTTCATAAACCAGATGCGAATAGCACCGTCGACCGAATTATTGAGTAAGCAGAGATGATCTTCCAAAACAGATAGCCTCAGAGTATTACACAAATGTCCATCAGTTGGACAAGAAAACGTGCTAAAATGTTCGGTTTCAACATCAAAGCAAGAAATCCGAAAGGACGAGTACTCTTTCGATGCAAATGTCACCCAGTGAAGATTTCCATTCAGAAACACGCCCTTTTCATTCAGGTGATAACTGAAAATGCTGCTATCAGCTGCAATTTTTCAACAAGATCCCGTTCCGCGGGTGTATACCTCACACTTATGAAGATCAACCATCACCAGCTTATATTGGCCAGTTATTTTGCTTGCTCCAAGTCCAAAAATGCTCTAAGTTGATTGAACATATTCTATGAGCATGATACGCATATATATTAGATGGCTAAATATTTGAACCTTTCTACAGTGCTTTCAAAAGCAAAATCAAAAACAGTATAGGTGATCCGACTAACAGAATCAAAATAAGAAAATACACTCATAAAAACAAATAAGTCAGCTTAACCTCTAGGCAGATCATCTAAAATAAAAATAAAAAATTAATGAAATAAAGATGATCACAATCACTAATCCCACATAAGAAAAGGGAAAATCAAACTTAAGTAAATATGAGCCTGAAAATCAAGCCTGAAGTCTGAAGTCTGAAGTCTGTTCTCTACTAGCAAAAGAATAGAAGCCAATAATAACTATTTTGAGTGCATTCATCCCGTTTCACATAAGTATAATTGGCTAGAAATAATATCACCTAAACCAAAACTCATTTGGTTCACTCACGTATTACTTATAAGCAATACAATGATTAAAACTGAAATAGGTGGTGATCAATAAATAATGCTGCTTTATCTCTGAAGATGAACCAAGAGCAAGGTCTTTAAGACATAAGAAGCGACAAATGATTACACCATATTAATTGTTATTAAGGATGTAATGCCACTTTGCTGGTGTTCATACAGGCAGTGTTAACTTCTTTGGTCATGTTCTCATCTAAGAGTTGCCTCATCTCGTTTGATAATTAAAAAAAAAAAAAAAAATAGTTGCTTACAACAATAAGAATTCCTAGACATATTTGTGCTAGTAAGAAAAGACCTGGACAAGTTATATGATGCCATAATCCAATCATATATCTCCATATCATCATATCCATATGTAACAAGGATAAATAGTTCTAAAAAGTTGTTTTGGTAGAGACAGAGGACCTAAAACGCTATGGGCTACCTTTTGTCCACATATTGAATATGAATACTACAGATGGAAAATAATATGTTAAACATATCTTACAATTCAATCTAAACTACAAGAAAGTCACTTAATTAAACACCCACCAACAATACTATAGACAGTAAACGGCATAAAAAATGCTAACCTTAATTTGAACCAACTATATAAAAGCCCCGTTCTTTACCTAGAATTTCTTCATGAATTACTGTGAATCAAAACAAATTTAAAGATCAAGAGAATTCATCAGATGATTTTGAACTTATGAGTTATAGCGAAAACCTATTTATTTACAAACAAAATAAGAAACGCGAAAAACAGATTGTGACAGCTTGATCGATCAGCAAGGTATAGACTCACCGTTCCTTAGGTCACAGATTCTCGAAGTATGAATAGCTTCGTCCAATGGTAGCTTCTTTTTTTTTTTTGTGCAGAGGTTGAGTTACGGTGTTTTACTCAGACACCTTAATTAGCTATTAATTAATTAATGTAATTAATTAGTAATCTCTTTTTTTAAGGAAAATAATAATAATCTTCTTAACAGAACAATTAGTTAGATTAGTTCAAATTTTCGGTCTTCCTTTACCACGTAGGAACGACTCGGCCCAAATTCTGTGCCCTTTTTTTTTTAAGCATAACACGTTTTGGAGAATTATAAGGAAATTAGTAACTGTCAGCAAAGATGAGGTAGTGTGACATTTATTGGGAAATGCCATTTAAGGGTCCACACGAAATGTAGTCATAGATCAATGTATCAATTGGATAGTTGTAATGACATCTACTGAAAAGTGCCACAAATTTAATGTAGTCATAGGTCCTTTTTCTACTAGTGGCATTTTTTTTTTAGCAAAAACTTAAAATACCCCTTCTCAAACACAAAAGATAAATTATAGCCTTTTTTTTTTTAATTCAAAATACCCTTTTGAGTTTGTTTAGGACTTTTATGCCCTTCATGTATACAAGAAGATTGCATTTAATTTGTATAATATACGAAGATTAATTTCTTGTATGAATTTCCGGCGAAATTTTCCGGCGACATTATTCGGCTAAAAAAATTCCGGTGAAATGTTTCCTCCTAATTTTTCAGGCGAAAAATTTCCGGCAACAATTTCCGGCGAAAATTTGAATCATACACGAAACCTAACTTCATGTATGATGCATACATGAAATTATCTTCGTGTATGTATCATACATGAAAATTATCATCATGTATGATACAAATTTGATTTTTTTGGAGGCAAAATTTTCGTGTATGATGCATACATGAAAGCTAGTCTTCGTGTGTGTATCATACATGAAAACTTATCTTCATGTATGTTACAAATTTGAACTTTTTGGAGTAAAAATTTTTCGTGTATGATGCATACACGAATTAGGCTTCTTGTATGATCCATACATGAATGTTAGTCTTCGTGTATGATGCATACATGAAGTTAGGCTTCATGTATGATTCGAATGTTTGCCGGAAAAATTCATCGGAAATTTTTCGCCGGAGAAATTCGCCGGAATTTTTCGCCGGAGAAATTCGCTGGAAGTTCATACATGAAATTAGTCTTCTTGTATGATTCAAATGAAAGTTAGTCTTCTTGTATACTCATTAAAGGTATATTAGACTTTTTACAATTCAAAGTGGTATTTTGCAACTTTTAAACTTAAGGTGGTATTTTGCAACTTTTGTTTAAAAAAAGTGGTATTTCACCACATTCCCTCTTTTTTTTTCGCCAAAAATATAAGACGATATAAAGAGTGATAAAATGTAATTAAAAAGAAATTTTCACGAATTTTTATATTTCATCATTGTTTAAAACATACTTGAATATCAATTTTACATTTCATAACAGATCATAATTTTTAGCTTGTGTTTGAAAAATAGTTCAACAGTAGCAAACAAGAAATTAGTTCAACAGTAAGCGACTACGAACAACTCGTCATCATCTTTGAAAACTATCGAAATCCATAATCTTGATGAGTGTCTTGATTATAAATTCCTTTGCCCAATAAAGCAGACAGCCACTATCTCTAGCCGAAAAAGAGCTACCTACACCCGGTAATCTTATTTTAAAGAGCTTATAAGTTCTCCAAATAGCTTTTATATGATGTTCAGCTTCGACAGAGAGATGAGATTGAGAAAAATAATTGCAGTAAAGAGAGAGAAACCAAGAAAGAGAGAAAAAATAATAATAGGATGGATTCAGTAAAAGGAAAAAAAAAAAAAAAACCTTATCTAAAATCATCTAATCATTCAGATCTAGACAATATGTATAGTCAAACGTAAAAACAAACCGCTAATAAGTTCAACATTCTAAAACCAATATTAAATAATAAAAATTTCTAAAAAACGTTGGAACATTAGAATGTGCTCACATTCTCCATTTCGAAAATTTTAAGCTGAATAAAGCTTGTGAGATATATGCTGGGTTTGAAACCAAGATCGGCAAACCCTTTGGTCTGATCAACTTCTTGAATAGTTTTAGTCTTGCTCGAGTAGCAATACAGTTTAGGATGAAGTTCATTGGCCAACAAGATATTCCCATTTTTGAACATCTTTATGGGAACAACAGGACCTCCTAGAAGATTATAAAGACTAAGACGACCAAGGTTTTTCTTGATGACAAATTCCTTGCTCCAAGATTTATGGTCTCCGTATTTGTTCATCAACCATATGTCAACTGCATAATCTAAAGCATGATTACACAAACATAAACTATCCCCCAATGCACACAGCTGGCTTATTACAGTTAGACCATGATGACCATGATGAGGAATAGAAAAGGTTCTAAAACATTCGGTTTCAAGATCAAAGTATGAAATTCTTCTTAAATAATCTCCCCGCTCCAAACCTCGAACCAACCAGTGAAGATTTCCATTCAAAAAAACATCAGAGCTCGGGTCGCTATACCAGAGCTGGATACTAACTGCTACGCTTCTCCAAGATCTTGTTCCAAGAGTGTATACCTCACACTTCGGTGGAGCTTTTGGCCATGATGAAGCATCAACATAAGAGTCGTTGAACATCCTGACCACCTTATACTTACCAGTCAGCTTGCTCACTCCAAATCCAAAAGCGTTGTCTGCATGGGAGACGGCTCTGATTGGTTTTGGAGGAGGAAGCTTTATGTACTCGCGAGTGATTGGATTGCATATGAAAAGATTAAGAGGCCCTTCTTCGTATTTATTGAACAGTAATAGCAAACCATCTGCCGAGCTATGTAGTAGTAGTTTCTGATGAGGGAAGTTGAATTTGGAGACTACATTCCATTCATGCTCTGAGTCTTGAGTATCTACTAATTCAAGAATTTCGTATGGCTTCGAGCGTTTCTTGCCTCAAAACAAAGCAAGAGTGAGGGGACCTTCATCTAGACCATGGCCTGGGACGGGGCCTGATTTAGAAAAATGCGAATTGGCAAACTCAAGATTCTCGACCAAATTGAGCCATGATTTGCAAACAAACCTACACCTCAAAACGGTTGGAATTGGTAGTCGTGAGAGGATATCGATTATTATTTCTAGTGGAATATTTGCAAAGAAATCTTGCTTCGAATCAATTAAAGCTTCCATACTCTGCAGAGATATCTATCAATTAAGCTTTATCAGACAAACCAAACAAGTCATGTACGTAAATAAAATAACAGAAAAACATCTTTTTTGTTGGTATAAACCACAGAAAACAATTTAATCAGCAAATAATTGGAAACTAGCTAGTTAAGTTTAAGATCGATAACACTGAATAAAATAAGATGGCATGCAAACAATAATTATAAAGAAATTAAATTAAAGCTGTCGAACCGAATCAAACAAGACAAGATAATCTCACCCCGGGATCTGTAACTCGTAATTAATCGCATGGATTCTTCACTTTCCCAAAGAAAATAATACATGTAGAAATCAGTTAGTAAGACGATTTTCCTCCAACATAAAGATCGGAGATTCAGAGTGCTTTTAAGAAGAAATAAAAAAAAAAAAAAAGCCTATTTTCTATGAGACATATTCTTTCGTAAAAAATTTCAGACAACAATCCAATATCAATAGATCAAATATCAATAGATCTTTCTGTCTGTCACAATAACAATATTAATGAAAACAACAACAATAACAACCAAACACATACAAAAAGCAAAGGTAGAGAGTGTTATTAAAAGTTGTGGAATTAAACATGACAAACTTATCTAACCTGATGTCACCCTTCGAATTTCCAGTGTTGTGGTGGAGGAGCAAGCGACGCCGTTTTAAATTCTCAAACCCTAGCTAACAACAAGACAAGGAAATACGTATCCTATTTATGCAAAGAAAAACGTGATCAACCGGGACAGTATGATGGGCCAAGTTTGTGATGGAAGATTAATTTTATATTGTCTCTTAATATTAATCCCTTAATTAAGAAATATGAAAAAAAATAATAAAAATGTAGCTTAATATTATCCCTTTAAAGGCTATCTAACTACCAACCCTTTAAAATTATAATAATAAAACTATTCAATCTATCATTGTAACCCCCAAATCCGAGTAATAACTTGTCAATTCGAGAAATTAATATTTACTGTTCAATAAATATAAAAAAGGGCCTCTTAATCTTCATATGCTATCCAATCACTCGCGCTCGAGTACATAAAGCTTCCTACTCCAAAACCAATCGGAGCCGTCTCCCATGCAGACAACGCTTTTGGATTTGGAGTGAGCAAGCTGACTGGTGAGTATAAGGTGGTTAGGATGTTCAACGACTCTTATGTTGATGCTTTTTAATTTTTATAAATAATTTCTATTATTTCCCCCTCAAATTAATTACTTACTACTATATCAATGCAGTTCCATTATTTACTCCGAGATGCACGATTGGTTGTTTACAGAATTTGGGGGCTGTATTTCTATAGTTTCTGTGCTTTTCTTATCAGTGTCATCTTCAAAGAACTGAGCCAGACAACAAAACTCCACAAGAAAAAAAGAAATCAGCAAATCTGAAGATGACAGTAATAAGAAAAGCACTGAAACTACATATTCAATAGTATTGGCATTATAGAGATGACCTACATATTCATTTTAATATGATAATGAAGAAAACAGAGCTGCTATATGTATATGGCCTACGGCCTTTTCCTTTCCCTAACCTAGTGGGCCATTTGGGCTATTTGGGCTATTTGGGCTTTGTCGTAGGTTGAATGAGTTTCACATCTACCTGGCGTCCGACTAATGATTTACTCCAATATTTTAATAATAATAATAATATGTAATATATATAATAAAAATTAGTACTATAATTGTAATACCCCGGATATTTTTCTTCCGTCACTAAAATAAAAAGTTAATATTTATTATGGCTTTGCACGCCTAAGTTAGAGAATTTTAATTCTAAGACTGACGGTGAAATCCGTTTCTGAAAATAAATTCCAGAATTCGGTTGAACAACTACTGTATTAGGGTTTTCGCGTACGAAAACTTTTTGCAATACGAGTAAGTTATTTTGCGATACGAAAACTTTTTGCAATACGAGTAAGTCGGTTGAAAAAGCGTCGAACTTTACATTCACTTATTTTGCGATACGAGTAAGTTAGTAAAAACCAGTTTTATTTATTTTTCCGGACGAAATTTGGACCGTGAAGTCTCGAGTTTTCACCGGATTTTAGAAATTAAATTATACTTTCCGAGTAAGTGATTTATTTCCAATCTAGTGATCGAATTAGATTTCGTCGAAAACGTAACCGTCTATAAAATTAATTTCTCGATTTATATACGCAGTATTAGACCCGTAAAACTTGATATTTTGGCCTAAAATATCACCCTAAACCGCCACCACCACCATGACTCACCTTCTTAGTTTGTTCTTCTACCTTTATTCATATTAACTAGTAGGCACCTCACAATTTCTTCTTCTTCTCCCTCCCCAAAACCGCCAACACCCCATCTCTCTTCTCTCTCTCTTTTGTTCTTCATTTTCTCCATAAAAGCTCTTCAAGTTCTTCAAGGATTCATCATCATACTTGTTCATCTTCCGTTCAATCCTAGTTCCAATCACATATTTGTTAAGGTAATGATCTAAGCTTCCTTTCTATCCATTTAAAATTTCATTTCCTTTATTTTGTGCCATGACCGAAATTTCATGGAGATGTAGTAAGATGTTATAAGTTATTTTCCATGTTATTTTAATACTTGGGGTTGAATTTCCATGGTTAGAAATCAATTAGAGATCATCCCCCTAATTCTTTAAAGAGGACCGAAAATTATGTTTATAGGATTTGAAGATTTAGTTTGATTTTGAATGATTGACTTGTAGATTAATACTCTATGGATTAGTAGAGGATTGGAGGAATTAATTGGGAATTTTATAAAAATAAAAGTAAAGTTGTAAGAGAGAAAGAAGTGAGTAGATGGATTAGAATTTGTTGTAGTATTGATGATGTTATGATATAATTAAGATGTAGTAAGCTTGTAGTTCATCATATAATTTAATTAGAATTTTCTGAAAATAAAATGAAAATCATAAGAGACGAAAAATCGATAATAAGTTAAGATTTGTTAATGATATAAGGTTATGGACTTCATACTAGTGAATCTTAGTAGTTGGTGTTTATTATTGGAAAGTTTAAACGAATTCTAAGAAAGTCGAATTTTTAGTAAGAGGCGAAGAGACGAGCTTAATCGTCGATAGGAAAATCGAACGAGGAAACTAATTTGATTATAGTATTTAATGTTGATAAATGAACAAGATTGTAGTTGGTGATGATTTCATATAAGTATGAATATAGAAGTTAAAGGATTGAATTAAATGTGAAATGGAATTGGTTTAGTAAATGGTTAGTTGAAAAAGACGAGAAAGTGCTCGTCGTTTTGTTAATCGAGAGACGTGAAGGTATTCGTGATAAAGGAATATTTTTCATAACTGTAAAATGATAGTAGTTTCACGTACATAAAGGTTGTATAGCATTGATCGAACCTAGGGATTTGTGCGCCGAGTTTTACGAGCGTCTAGGGTTAATCGCTGACTGTTTTGCGAACCTTTATGGAAACTGTCATAACTCTTAGCTCGCTTAATGAAATCGAGATCCGTAAATTGGAGAGTAAACTAAACATCCGTAGCTTTGTTTTTGTATAGAGCACATCCCATGTTTCGAAGCACTCTGTTCTGTATAAGGTTCAGACTTACTGCCTTGTGCAGAAAATTTCAAAAACTCATTTTCTTAAGTTGAATTCTTTTCAACTTCATTCCTTAAGAACTTTTAAATCGTTATGAGTTATCGACTTCCGTTATTAACTGATCTAAGTGTCGAGTAAAGAACCGAGTTAGTTCTAAACGAGATGTGTTCGAGTCTCGTTTCCGTTTAATCAAAAGAGATTAGTTAAAGTGCAAAGGCCTAAAAGACTTAACCGAATTCGATATTCTGTTTCTTTAATGTTTCAACTGATTACTAAAGTGTGATTATTTACGTTGGAAGGAGGACGTTAAGATTAGAAGACAGGACGGAAGACGAAAGCTCGTGTTTTAGTTCTGTAATCGCCTAAGGTGGGCTTTCTATGAAAAATGTGTGGGTTTTTCCACATATCAAATAAAATGAGCAATGCTCGAAAATGTTTTTCTTATAGCTTTGATAATTGTGTTTTGAAATGCTTATCAGTGCATAAATGATTTGTTTTATGTGAGTTCTTTTGTGCCTTTCTGAGTTAGCCAAAGGGGGCTAACTAATCGATCGGATTCTGTGTTAACCAACAGAGTGTTATCCAAAGTTAGTGTACACGGTAGCCGGTGTGTGTGGTACCCTGTTGAGGGGTAGCCAGCCACGATGAATAGAACGTGTGCGGAAGAAGTTAACTCTTCCCCGGCGTTGAAACTGAAGTTGGGCAAGTTGAACGTAACATTTGTAAAGGCTTGCGCAAGATATTTTGTTAAAGAAAAGAAAAATGTTTAGTAAGCACGGGCATTTGATGAAAACCTCGATGCGTTACTTATTGAGATGCGTGATAAATCTATACTATTATGATATGTTTTCGGCAATATGCCCACTAAGTGCTTTTGTACTTAGCCCTGCACATGTTTTATAAATGTCCAGGTTGAGTGACGGGAGCGGTGAAGGTTGAGTAAAGGTTGTTAATAGAGAAGAACAGTAGTGTTCTAGTTTACGTTTTCCGCTGCCAAACTCGTTCTTGTTGTTGTATAACTTTTGGTCTAAGTTTCACACTTTGAACTTAGTTTCTTTTGAGAACAACTCTGTCGAGCGATCCTTCAAGGTCGACTCTCCTTTATTTTAATAAAGTCTGTTCATAGATATCAGTTGTTGATTAGTTATTGTGTTATTTATTGTATTCCCCCTTCTTTCCCGTTTCTTTAATCCAATCCCTAGTCGCACCCCGGCTTTGCCGTCCCTCAGGATTTAGGCCTGTGACAGAGTGGTATCAGAGCAATCGTTTCTGCTCTGTATACAAGTTTTCTTTCAAGTAGTACGATAGGGCATTTGTATATGCTCTACACCCAAGCGATGCTGAGCTTTAGGTGCGATCAATTGAGAGAATCTTTAAGATTCTTAAATGTACTGATAAGGAGCTCCTTACGTGTGATGCGTTTCAACTAGCCGGACCAGCTGACTACTGGTGGGAGGCTAGACAGAAGGTCATACCCGTGGAGCACTTGGCTCAAATTACTTGGGATGAATTCAAGAAGGCATTTTATGATAAATATGCATCCGATCAAGTAGATACCGAAGAAGAAATAAGAAAGAAGTTTCGTGGAGAACTTAAACATAAACTAGTAGTAGCATTGGCCAGTCACGAGGGACTGAGCTATACGAATGTACTAGGACGAGTCCTAGAAATAGAGGCAGTTGTGCCAGATAAAAGAAAGATTGTAACATCCATACCAACACCAACCTAGGCTTCAACTCAAGACATTTCCAACAACAATAACATCTATAAAGGAAAAAGGAAATGGGAAGGAGGAAATAACAATGGTTACAATTAGTGCTACAACAATCAGGGTAACCAGAGTGGTAATCAACAAGGCTTTCAGCAGTCTAACCAGAATTACAACTATGACAAGAAGTCGTGGCAAGGGAATAAACCACAAGAAAATAAACAATCAAGACAGTGGAAGAGAAATAATACACAAGTACAGTTGCAAGGGCAGCAAAGGAACAATAATCAAGGAGGAAACAACCAAGGAAAAATCATTTTCCCTACATGTCCTAAGTGTAACAAGATGCATCCCGGTGCTTGTCAAGCAGGCACGGGTAGTTGTTTTAAATGCGGAGAATGGGCCACATGAAGAGGTATTGCCTAAAGCAGTCTCAAACGGTGGAACCAAACCAGTATGATCAGCCCCAACCTTTAAGGGCAATTCAGGCTCAGACGCAGTAGCGGTATCAATAGCAACAGAGTGCAATGGCATTCATGATTAGGCAAGAGGCGCGTAATAGGGACAAAGTAAATTTGGCAGGTATTGGACGAACTTCCTAATTACCCTATCATAATTTTGCTTCATACCAAAGCTTTATATTCGTTTATTATTAGTGCCTGTTGACACTATAGAAGTAAAACCAGAGCGCGCTAATCATGAAATGAGAATAACCACGACCTCAGGAGAAATTATCATTACTTTATTAGTTTTTGCTCAAACATAGAATTGGACTTAGAATCTTTTAAAAAAAAAAATCATAGCAAACGATCTGAACATAACAAAAATGTTCGACGTAGATATAATCCATGGGATGGATCGATTATCTATTAACTGTGCCATTCTGTATGGAGCATAGCCGAAGAAGCTAGAAGAGCTTAAGATCCAACTACAAGAGTTGTTAGATCTTGGTTTCATTAGACCGAGTGTTTCACCTTGGGGAGCACCTGTGTTGTTCGTTAGAAAAAAAAGGATAGATCTATAAGGATGTGCAGAGACTATCGAGAGTTAAATAAGATCACCCTTAAGAATAAGTATCATTTGCCAAGGATAGAAGACCTCTTTGATCAGCTAAAGGGCGCAGGTGTCTTTTCAAAAATAGACTTAAAATTCTGGGTATCACCAACTAATGATCAAACCCGAAGACATACATAAGACTGTTTTCTGAACCAGATATGGCCATTATGAATTCCTAGTTATGCCATTTGGTTTAACTAATGCCCCTGCAGTATTCATGAATCTCATGAATAGAGTTTTTCACCCATACTTAGACAAATTCGTCTTAGTATTCATAGACGACATTCTCATTTACTCCAAGAATGAGAAAGAGCACGAAGAACACTTGAGAATAGTGTTAGAAACGCTTAGAGCCGAGAAACTTTATGCCAAGTTCAGTAAGTGCGAGCTTTGGTTGAAGGAAGTGATGTTTCTTGGACATATAGTTTCAGCAGAAGGCATCAAGGTAGATCCCGCCAAGGTAGAGGCTTAACGTAATTGCAAGTCACCAACGAGTCCGAACGAAATTAGGAGTTTCTTAGGTTTAGCCGGTTATAGAAGATTCATCGAGGGATTTTCTACGATTGTTAGACCTATGACGCAACTACTTCGGAAGGAAAACAAGTTCAAATGGACGGATGAGTGCGAGAAGAGTTTTCAAACACTCAAGGAAAAGTTAACAACAACTTCAAACACTCATGAAGTTGAATATCCAACCCATGATTTAGAACTAGCAGCCATAGTGCATGCGTTAAAGATTTGGAGACATCATCTTTATGGTGTAAGGGTTGAGATTTTTACGGATCACAAGAGTCTGAAGTACTTTTCGAGCAAAAGGAATTGAATATGAGGCAAAGAAGATGGCTCGAATTAGTCAAGGATTATGATTGTGGTATCAACTATCACCCTGGAAAAACAAACGTAGTAGCAGACGCGTTGAGTCGCAAGGCTCCAATCAAGTTAGGGTGTCTCTTTGTCGAGGAAGAAACTTTGGTACGAGAATTCGAAAAGATGGATATAGAAGTGCTCGATACACCTACAATGATAACAAACCAAAATAGTGGCACTAGTAGCTACACCGGACTTACGAGAGAGAATCATAAGTTCCCAGAGAAAGGACGAGTCGATCGAGAAGCTTCGACTTAAGATAAGAACGGATAAACTGAACGGTTATTCCGAGGCACCAGATAATGCGATATTATTTGAAGGTAGGCTTTGTATCCCTGAAGAAGACGAATTGAAGAACGATATCATGAGTGAGGCTCAGGATACGCCGTATGCAGCACACCCAGGGAGTACGAAGATGTATCAAGATTTAAGGAGGAATTTCTGGTGGAATGGATTGAAACGAGATGTTGCCTTGTTTGTAGAGCGATGTTTAGCTTGTCAAAAGTGAAAGCTTTACACAAACAATCATATGGGTTGTTACATGCATTAAGTGTTCCAGAGTGGAAATGGGAAGATATAGCGATGGATTTTGCGACAGGTTTACCTAAATCAAGGAAAGGAAATACTTCTATCTGGGTAGTTATTGATAGGCTCACAAAATCAACTCACTTTCTACCAATTAAGATTACCTATGGATCAGAGAAGTTAGCACAGTTGTATGTCCGTGAGATTGTACATCTGCACGGAATACAAAGTCAATAACGTGTGATAGACATGCCAAATTCTCTTCGAGGTTTTGGATCACTATTCAGAAGGAGTTAGGTACCGAACTTAACTCTTCCCCGGCGTTGAAACAGAAGTTGGGCAAGTTGAACGTAACATCTGTAAAGGCTTGCGCAAGCTATTTTGTGAAAGAAAAGAAAAATATTTAGTAAGCACGGGCATTTGATAAAAAACTCCGATGCATTACTTATTGAGATGTCTGATAAATCTATACTATTATGATATGTTTTCGGCAATGTGCCCACTAAGTGCTTTTGTACTTAGCCCTGCACATGTTTTATAAATATCCAGGTTGAGTGACGGGAGCGGCGGAGGTTGAGTAAAGGTTGTTAATAGAGAAGAGCAGTAGTGTTCTAGTTTACGTTTTCCGCTGCCAAACTCGTTCTTGTTGTTGTATAACTTTTGGTCTAAGTTTCACACTTTGAACTTAGTTTCTTTTGAGAACAACTCTGTCGAGCGATCCTTCAAGGTCGACTCTCCTTTATTTTAATAAAGTCTGTTCATAGATATCAGTTGTTGATTAGTTGTTGTGTTATTTATTGTATTCCCCCTTCTTCCTCGCTTCTTTAATCCAATCCCTAGTCTCACCCTGGCTTTGCCGTCCCTCGGGATTTGGGGCTATGACAGAGTGGTATCAGAGCAATCGTTTCTGCTCTATATACAAGTTTTCTTTCAAGTAGTACGATAGGGCATTTGTATATGCTCTACACTCAAGTCTTCTTTCAAGTAAAGTTAGGTCGTAACACTAAGTTTAAGAGTGTAGACGATAACTCAACCTCCCGCTACGTCGACTCAACCAAAGAGGAAATGAAAGAAAGGAAAGAGCTTCAAGAAGTGTGGTTTCTTTTGAGAAGAAATGTTTGAATAAGTATGCAAGCAAGTTGAGAAAAAAAATGCCAAGAATGAATTTGATTAAAGTATAGAGTTATACTTTGTGATATTATGTGAATTATGTGAAAGTATGAGTACTATACTTTGTGAAAGTATGTGAAATTATTTGAGCTATATTTTCACTACAAAAAAACAGCAAATTACTGACGGAAATTTCCGTCAGTAAATCACCAAATTCCGTCAGAAAATCACATTACTGACGGAATTACTGACGGACACGGCTGTCAGGAAAACGGGAGTCAGTAAACAAATTACTGACGGAAATTCTCCATCAGTAATTTACTGACGGAATACTGACGGAAATTCCGTCAGAAAATTAAACCGGACAAAATCCTCAGATTTTAGCTCTGGCGGATTACTGACGGAATTTTCCGTCAGTAATTACTGACGGAAACGGTTACTGACGGATTACTGACGGAATTTCCCTCAGTAATTACTGACGGAAAATTCCGTCAGTAATTCCGTCAGTAAATTGTTCCAGAATTAAATTAATTTTACTGACGGATAATTTCCGTCAGTAATTTATAATATTAAAATTTTATTTATTTTTTGTGCCCTGTCTCGACTCAATTAACAATATACCAAATCGACACTAAAACAAGTAAATACGACATCGAGACCAATACATATAAACATAAATATCACATCTCATTTAACAACATTGAGTTTAACAAAGAACTAACAAAATCCAACACAAATAATTTCAACATTCGAAAATTTTAAATACTAAATAGTCTAAATCAAGTTCAACAAAAAACCAACAAGTAAATCATGTGGGTGGAGGGGGACGAGGAAGAAACTGGCCTGATGCGAACATCTCTCGGAGCTCCGCAAAATTGTGACTCGAGTCGTTCACGTGCCAGTCGCTCTTCCTCGGCCTGTGACTCGAGTCGTACACGTACGTGTCGCTCTTCCTCGGCCTGCTGCTCGAGGCGTGCACGTGCCTCCCTTTCTTCAGAAAGCTGCTCCTCCAATGTTCTGATGCGGATTTGAAACATTGATTCTGTCACAACAGACGTCGAGCCCGTGCTCCGAGTAGAGGTGCCCCCACTGAGCTGGCTGGACCCAAAGCTTCCCGTTCCGTAACGCCTCGACCTCCAGGGTCGTGTGATCTCCAAAAAGATCTCATTTAGATCAGTGCGTCTCTCCTTTTGAGCAATAGCATGAATGCGGGCCTAATTCAACAATGTAAAATATTATAAGTGTTAGAAAAATATATATTATCAATTATACAATTTAGAAACTTGAACACACTTACATCTAGCTTTTCATCCCTCGGTGTCAGATAAGTTCCATCCTTCTTGATATGGATGCGTCGAAACGTTTCATAGTTCAACGCTGTCATCGGTTGCCCAGTTTCTTTGGCCTATTCATACACATTTATCGCAAAATAACTTATAAAAGTAAGTGATTTCAAAAGATATTAATTTGAATTCAAAATAACTAACCATTGATTGTACGAGGCGCTGAGTAGACATGGAGCCTCCACCATGCTTGCTTATTCCTGTGCCAGGTCCATCGGGCTCAGACATCCGATTTTTACTCGCCCGGTCACCAATTAATTGAACATCCTCCTGAGCCCAATACTCCTTCAAGCCATCCCAAAATTGGTCAGCAAAGTATTTGGGTTTTGCTTTGTCCTTTTTCTTCTTCCAACTAGTCTTCTCTTCACACATCATTGAGCTGTACCTTTTACGTGCCTTGGTCAACCAAAAGGCATGCACCTCCTCTTCCCATTCAGATGGCCACCAAAAATGTTTCTGTCGAACAAAAAATTAAGTTAATCAATTTGTACAAACAAACGGGATATAATACATAATTATGTG
The DNA here is from genome assembly GCA_029490685.1 of Schizonepeta tenuifolia. NCBI lineage: Eukaryota > Viridiplantae > Streptophyta > Magnoliopsida > Lamiales > Lamiaceae > Schizonepeta > Schizonepeta tenuifolia. The sequence continues at coordinate 123,391,974 of CM055956.1, forward strand.
AAATAATATAAATCATATTACCTTAAATTCATTGAAGAACGAGCGTTGAACTTCTGGGGACGTCAACTTCCAATTGTACCCTTCCGGATTTTGAATAGTCCTAAAAGCCTCGGTGTTGTATTTTGAAATTCTAGGTGGCTCTAGCAATTTTCTGTGTATCAAAAAACCAAATACAAATCCAATAACATAAATATTGAAATAATAAATATGAATAGAAATATAAATTATAAAACAAACTCACCCATCATCGCCTTTGATGAAAACAAACCGTCCTTCATGGTCCCTAGGCCACGTAGCAACGTCAAGTCCGGTGGCAACACCAAAAGTGGGAGCCCTGGAGGCCGAGGCCTGAGTCTCAGGAGGGGTCTCAGGAATTCCCCCTGAAGCTGGGGGAGTAGAGCCTAGATTCTCGAAATCGGACCCCGACTCATGCTGACTGCCCTCAGCAAAAGAAGCCCGAAAACTCCTACTGGTAGACATATCTGTTTGACAAACAACAGATAAAATCATTACAATACATTACAATAAATTAAATCACTAATTTCAAAAATTGAGTACATTACATTGAGAAAGAAGTTAACAAATAAACCTATGACAAATCTGTGTCGTAACCATCACTAGTTTCATCATCAGACGATTCTATGTCTTCATCATCTACTTCTACACCCTCATTAACGTCAATTTCTATAGTTCCACCTTGTGGATGATTAACCTGGGTCGGATCATCATCCACAACTGTGTGGGTATCCGTTATGATGGCGTCATCTTCTTGAAACGGTTGATCTAATGTTGAGCCAGATATTTCATTAGGGACTTCAACATTAGATCTAGCCTTGACTTTGCATGCTGCCCACCAATTCTTCTTTGCTTGATTCTTACTGGGATAAGGACAATAAAACACTTGAATGGCTTGATTAGCTAAAACAAACGGGTCGTACTTCTTATATCTACGAGTGTGGTTTATTGAAACCAATTTGAATTCTGAATCAACACAAGTTCCCAGATTAGATAAATCAAACCATTCACATTTGAATAATGTTGTCCTCTTAATTGGATAGCCTCGATACTCCAGCACACACACCTCCAGAAGGCGACCATAAAAATCTTGCACATCTCGGTTATAGACAGAACCTTTAATGCAAACACCACTATTTACGGTCGCACTGTCTAGATCATGATCAATCGTGTGGAACCTATACCCATTAACAAAATATCCCGAGTATATATCAACCCCAAATATTGGCCCCGCTGCAAGATCCTTAATATATTGATTCAGACCACTACTAGAAGGACGTTTTACCTGTGATAAACAACTTTTACAATTAAAATGTATAAAGATTGTGTTTTTTATTAATTAAGATAATAAGTAAGATAAGTTAATTCGTACATAATATTTGAACCACTCAGCAAACTCGTTATCGAATTTCGTATCTAACTGTGGTCCGGAGATTCCAGGATTCAGATATCGCATTTCATCTTCAAACACCCTTCAAAATATAGAAAAGTATATAAGTAAGATGTATAATAATGTTATATGAATATTGAGTGCGGTACTTACTTGACATATGTGTCTGTGACCTCAACACAATTGGATAAAATATACATATGCGCAGCGTTGTATTCTTTTGCATCTATGTATCTTTTGGCCTTTGTACCAATTGGACGCCCACAAGGTTTGACGATTGAGAGCATATTTGGATCACCATTCTCAACAACAATTCCATCATCATTGCGAGGCACATTTCTCAATTTTGTCATCACATGATCCTCAAAATAGTACGAGGAAAAAGTAGATATTTCTTCTAGAGTATATGCATTACTGATTGATCCCTCGACCTTAGCTTTGTTTTTTATGTTATTTTTCAACGTCCTCAAATATCTTTCAAATGGATACGTCCACCGATATTGAACTGGACCAGCAAGGCGTGCTTCATCTGCCAGATGAACCGGTAGGTGCTCCATGGAGTCAAAAAAAACTTGGTGGGAAGAGACGCTCGAGCTTACATAAAGTAACTACAATTTTCTCATTGAGCGTGCCCATATCCTCTATTCTTATATTGCGGGAGGTCAACTCCTTGAAAAAGGTGCTCAATTCTGTAATTGTATTCCAAACATTTTGAGGAAGAAGCTCCTTGAATGCAACAGGCAACAACATCTGCATAAAAACATGACAATCATGACTTTTCATGTTGTTCATCTTCAGCTGGACCAAATCAACGCATCTGCTAATATTGGATACATATCCATCGCGAAATTTAAGAGTTTTTATCCATTGAAGCAAGATCTTCTTCTCATCCCTATCAAGCGTGTAACATGCTTTTGGATACTTGTCCGTTCGAGCACATTTTTTTAGTTCTGGCCTATTGCAAAATTGGTTCAACTCTTCTCTAGACTTTTCTGTATCCTTCGTCTTTCCTTTAACATTGAGGACAGTGTTGAACACGTTGTCAAACACATTTTTTCCTATGTGCATTACATCTAGATTATGTCGAATCAATAGGTCTTTCCAATATGGAAGATCCCAAAAAATGCTTTTTTTCTTCTACCCAATGTTGGGATCTCTCGAGACTTGCGCATTAATACCATCAAAGTCTTCTGTTACCTTCACGAGGCCTACTCCCTCTATAAGATTTAACATTTGTGTTCCCGATCTCTGTTCTGGTGGACTGGTTCTACATACTTTATTCTTCAAGAATGAATTTTATTTCCCTCAGTAATTACTGACGGAATTTTATTTTCCTCAGTAATTACTGATGGAAATTTATTTCCCTCAGTAATTAATAAAATTCCGTCAGTAATTACTGAGGGATTTTGATTTTCCGTCAGTAATTCGTCAGTAATCTTAAAAAACCCGACCCGCCTTTTTTCCGTCAGTAATTACTGACGGAATTGGTTTCCCTCAGTAATTTTGTCAGTAATTGACTGTTTTTTTGTAGTGTTTCTTGATTAAGATGTTTTGTTGGCATGAGAACTTAGACTGTTGCTCTAAGATTCTTCCCGATTCATTGAGAACATAGACTGTTGCTTTAAAATTCTTTCCGATTCATCAAGAACATAGACTAATAAGAAGCTTTGGTTCCGAGATATTCATGCGGCGATCATGAAACGGGAAGAAAAAATCTATTCAAGAACGAATGTCACATGCGAAAAGTGACATGAACAAAGCCTATTCGGAGTTAACTTTTTTTAAAAAAAATTAAAGCCGTTAAAAGTTTTCCTTCTAGGAAATAATAATAAAGTGATAAGTCCGATAAGTTAAAGATTGGAAGAATCGCGAAAAATTTCTTTCTTATGATTAAGTGTTCTAAGTGCAATTTTTCCAAATTACTAGATGTTTAAAATAAGTTAATCTCTTGATTAAGTGGTTAAGTTATTACAATTGAATAATGGAATATTCTTTTTGTAATTTAAGAAATTCTTAAGATAAGTTATTACCCTACCAGTTACTGATCCGTGCTTCTTAAAAACTTTGTAGGATGGATACTAGACGTGACACGGCTCAGGAGAGCCAATCCCCGAGACAGCGTACCATGGTAGACATGATCATGGATGAGTATCATGACTATGAGGTAGATCCAAACCATGATAATGGGCAGATAGTCAGTGACTTTGCAGCACGCTACCACGCAGCACGACACTTTGTGTCAGAGCGTCAGGCTATAGCAGATTTGATCGGACGGCTGCCAGACGAGTGGCGTGGTTGGGCACACGATGTTTCCTGGTACTATCTTGCACTGTTCGGTGATGACACCGTACCGACTGGAGACTTTTCAAGATTCGCTCTAGCCATACACGAGCGCTTCTTTAGAAGTAGATTCATAGTGTCTGTTCCCATTCAGGAGCACCACCCCTACCGTCATTTTTCAGTTGAGCCAGTTTCAGAGCCTTTAGACATGGATCCAGAGATGGCCGCATTGTTAGAGTTGCCACCGGTTCTCTCACCAGACGAGGAGTTATCTCCAGAGGCAGAGTACCTGGAGATAGACGCAGAGCTTGCTACGATGTTAGAGTTACCATCTCCACTTACACCACTTGAGAAGATTTGTACCAAGTGGGCGAGGGTCAGAGGACAGTTAGAGGCAGGACCATCCAGGGTCCGTTCAGCAGAGGCATGTGTGCCTAGTTCACCCCCCGAGCACCTGCTTCCTCCGAAGAAGCGAACAGTAGTGACCGGTTGTGACTACTTGGTTTCAGACTCAAAGGGGACCGTTTCAGAGGTGCCTTCTCCACCACCACTTGTACTTTGGGACGGCACCACATTGAGGGTTGATGAGGCACTCCAGTTAGTCTTTGGTTCTGATTCAGAGGAGGATCCGATGGAGGAGGTTCTGACTGAGGAGGACCCTGACGAGGACACGGAGAAGGACTCCGAGGAGTTTTAGGCCGTAGAGGGCAGCACTGACTCGACCACAGTTTGTTGAGCAGAGCATCTTAGATGCGTAGTAGTAGTATTTTCTCTTTGTGTTGTACATAGCCGGATCAGTAGACTTCTTTTGTAGTACCCTAACAAATACGAAATTTTATGACTCGTTTCCGTTCTAGTACTTCCAGTTGGTACAGAAATGCAATCTGTTAGTGCATCCTGTATATAGATAGGCTGTTAGCCTAGCTTAGACTAATCGTAGTCTAGTTTTTATATAAGTCCTCATCGGAGGCAAAATTAGTACTCTTTCTTTTGACGTGTATATATATATATAACCCCGTGAGTGGGTTTTGATCCAGTGAACATATGTTCTTACCCTGATTAGTTGGTTGTGTTTATTTAACTTGTGAAGTTAAAGGTTTGATAGAAACAGTGTTAAAGTCATTAGTGATTTCTTTCCATGAACTTGTTTAAGGTTGGAAGAATTTTACTAAATAGGTGAAATATCTTCTAAAAGCAAAAGTGCTAATGAGAATTCTCGTTTCCTATAGTTACGAAATGCCGCCAAGAATAGAAAACGGAAGAGATAAGGGACCTCGTAGTCCTAGAGGACCTGGTAGAGGACGAGGACCACGTGAAAACAAATAAGAGCAAAAACATCAAGCAACCCCTTCACTCCCACCACCCTCACAACGTCGTAACATTGAGGATCTATTCTTCAAAAGAAACACACCCGTTTTTAATGGATCCGGTAACCCAAGCGATGCTGAGCTTTGGGTGCGATCAATTGAGAGAATCTTTAAGCTTCTTAAATGTACTGATAAGGAGCTCCTTACGTGTGTTGCATTTCAACTAGCCGGACAAGCTGACTAGTGGTGGGAGGCTAGACAGAAGGTCATACCCGTGGAGCACTTGGCTCAAATTACTTGGGATAAATTCAAGAAGGCATTTTATGATAAATATGCATCCGATCAAGTAGATACCGAAGAAGAAATAACAAAGAAGTTTCGTGGAGAACTTAAACATAAACTAGTAGTTGCATTAGCCAGTCACGAGGGACTGAGCTATACGAAAGTACTAGGACGAGTCCTAGAAATAGAGGTAGTTGTGCCAGATAAAAGAAAGATTGTAGCATCGATACCAACACCAACCCAGGCTTCAACTCAAGACCTTTCCAACAACAATAACATTTATAAGGGAAAAAGGAAATGGGAAGGAGGAAATAACAGTGGTTATAATCAGCGCTACAACAATCAGGGTAACCAAAGTGGTAATCAACAAGGCTTTCAACAGCCTAACCAGAATTACAACTATGGCAAGAAGCCGTGGCAAGGGAATAAACCACAAGAAAATAAACAATCAGGACACTAGAAAAGAAATAATACACAAGTACAGTTGCAAGGGCAGCAAAGGAACAATAATCAAGGAGGAAACAACCAAGGAAAAATCATTTTCCCTACATGTCCTAAGTGTAACAAGATGCATCCCAGTGCTTGTCAAGCAGGCACGGGTAGTTGTTTTAAATGCGGGCAGATGGGGCACATGAAGAAGTATTGCCCAAAGCCGTCTCAAATAGTGGGACCAAACCAGTATGGTCAGCCCCAACCTTTAGGGCAATTCAGGCTCAGACGCAGCAGCGGTATCAACAACAATAGAGTGCAATGGCATTCATGATTAGGCAAGAGGCGCACAATGGGGACAAAGAAAATTTGGCAGGTATTGGACGAACATCCTAATTACTCTGTCATAATTTTGCTTCATACCAAAGCTTTATATTCATTTATTATTAGTGTCTGTTGACACTATAGAAGTAAAACCAGAGCGCACTAATCATGAAATGAGAATAACCACGTCCTTAGGAGAAATTATCATTACTGTCTTAGTTTTTGCTCAAACGTAGAATTGGACTTAGAATCTTTTAAAAAAAAGATCATAGCAAACGATCTGAACATAACAAAAATGTTCGACGTAGATATAATCCATGGGATGGATCGATTATCTATTAACTGCACCATTCTGTATGGAGCATAGGTCGAAGGAGCTAGAAGAGCTTAAGATCCAACTACAAGAGTTGTTAGATCTTGGTTTCATTAGACCGAGTGTTTCACCTTGGGGAGCACATGTGTTGTTCGTTAGAAAAAAAAAATGGATCTATGAGGATATGCAGAGACTATCGAGAGTTAAATAAGATCACCCTTAAGAATAAGTATCCTTTGCCAAGGATAGAAGACCTCTTTGATCAGCTAAAGGGCGCAGGTGTCTTATCAAAAATAGACTTAAAATTCTGGGTATCACCAACTAAAGATCAAACCCGAAGACATACATAAGACTGTTTTCCGAACCAGATATGGCCATTACGAATTCATAGTTATGCCATTTGGTTTAACTAATGCCCTCGCAGTATTTATGGATCTCATGAATAGAGTTTTTCACCCATACTTAGACAAATTCATCTTAGTATTCATAGATGACATTCTCATTTACTCCAAGAATGAGAAAGAGCACGAAGAACACTTGCGAATAGTGTTAGAAATGCTTAGAGCCGAGAAACTTTATGCCAAGTTCAGTAAGTACGAGCTTTGGTTGAAGGAAGTGATGTTTCTTGGACATATAGTTTCAGCAGAAGGCATCAAGGTAGATCCCGTCAAGGTAGAGGCAGTACGTAATTGGAAGTCACCAACGAGTCCGAAAAAAATTAGGAGTTTCTTAGGTTTAGCCAGTTATTATAGAAGATTCATCGAGGGATTTTCTACGATTTCTAGACCTATGACGCAGCTACTTCGGAAGGAAAACAAGTTTAAATGGACGGATGAGTGCGAGAAGAGTTTTCGAACACTCAAGGAAAAGTTAACAACAACTTCAAACACTCATGAAGTTGAATATCCAACCCATGATTTAGAACTAGCAGCCATAGTGCATGCGTTGAAGATTTGGAGACATCATCTTTATGGTGTAAGGGTTGAGATTTTTACTGATCACAAGAGTCTGAAGTACTTTTTCGAGCAAAAGGAATTGAATATGAGGCAAAGAAGATGGCTCGATTTAGTCAAGGATTATGATTGTGGTAACAACTATCACCCTGGAAAAGCAAACGTAGTAGCAGACGCGCTGAGTCGCAAGGCTCCAATCAAGTTAGGGTGTCTCTTTGTCGAGGAACAAAACTCTGGTACGAGAATTCGAAAAGATGGATATAGAAGTACTCGATACACCTACAATGATAACAAACCAAAATAGCGGCACTAGTAGCTACACCGGACTTACGAGAGAGAATCATAAGTTTCCATAGAAAGGACGAGTCGATCGAGAAGCTTCGACTTAAGATAAGAACGGATAAACCGGACGGTTATTCCGAGGCACCAGATAATGCGATATTATTTGAAGGTAGGCTTTGTATCCCTGAAGAAGACAAATTGAAGAATGATATCATGAGTGAGGCTCACGATACGCCGTATGCAGCACACCCAGGGAGTACGAAGATGTATCAAGATTTAAGGAGGAATTTCTGGTGGAATGGATTGAAACGAGATGTTGCCTTGTTTGTAGAGCGATGTTTAGCTTGTCAAAAGTGAAAGCTTTACACAAACAATCATATGGGTTGTTACATGCATTAAGTGTTCCAGAGTAGAAATGGGAAGATATAGCGATGGATTTTGCGACAGGTTTACCTAAATCAAGGAAAGGAAATACTTCTATCTGGGTAGTTATTGATAGGCTCACAAAATTAGCTCACTTTCTACCAATTAAGATTACCTATGGATCAGAGAAGTTAGCACAGTTGTATGTCCATGAGATTGTACGTCTGAACGGAATACAAAGTCAATAACGTCTGATAGAGATTCCAAATTTGCTTCGAGGTTTTGGATCACTATACAGAAGGAGTTAGGTACCGAACTTAACATTAGTACCGCTTTTCACCCCCAGACGGATGGACAATCCGAGAGAACGATTCAGACACTCATAGATATATTAAGAACAGTAGTATTGGATCGAAGCGCGAATTGGGAAGATATCTTACATTTGGTCGAATTTTCTTACAACAACAGTTATCAAGCAGCGATAGGAATGGCGCCTTATGATGCACTGTATGGAAGGAAATGTAGGTCACCACTTTATTGGGATGAAGTGGGTGAAAGGAAGAATCTAGGACCAAATTCAGTTAGTGAAACGAGATCATTCGACAGATCCGAGTTAGAATGAAAGAAGCTCAGAGCCGACAAAAGTCTTACGCCGATCTTAACTTTGAAATTGGGGATAAGGTTTTCCTCAAGATTTCACCATCCAAAGGAATCATTAGATTCGGTGTTAAGGGTAAACTCAGACCAAGGTTTATAGGACCTTATGAGATTTTGGAAAAAGTAGGACCTGTTGCTTATAGATTGGCCTTAACGCCAAGTCTAGAAGTGTCCATAATGTGTTTCACGTATCGCAATTGCGAAAGTACGTCTTTGACCCTAAGCACGTAATTAACCAGCAAGACGTTGTTCTTGAATCCGACTTAAGTTATAAAGAAAAACCATTATCGATCTTGGATCGAAAATTACAAGAGTTAAGAAATAAGTCGATACTATTGGTTAAAGTGCTATGGAATCACCACGGGCAAGAAGAAGCCACGTGGGAACTCGAGGAAAAGATGAAGGAGAAGTACCCTTATCTTTTTGAAGAAGGTATGCAAATTTTGGGACGAAATTTTTGGTTAGAGGGGTAGGATGTAATACCCCAGATATTTTTCTTCCGTCGCTAAAATAAAAAGTTAATATTTATTATGGCTTTGCACGCCTAAGTTAAGGAATTTTAATTCTAAGACTGACGGTGAAATCTGTTTCTGAAAATAAATTCCAGAAGTCGGTTGAACGACTACTGTATTAGGATTTTTGCGTACGAAAACTTCTTAGTTCAAGAACTCAGATTGAAAAAGCGTCGAACTTTACATTCACTTATTTTGCGATACGAGTAAGTTAGTAAAAATAAGTTTTATTTATTTTTCGGACGAAATTTGGACCGTGAAGTCTCGAGTTTTCATCGGATTTTAGAAATTAAATTATAATTTCCGAGTAAGTGATTTATTTCCAATCTAGTGGTCGAATTAGATTTCATCAAAAACGTAACCGTCTATAAAATTAATTTTTCGATTTATATACGCAGTATTAGACCTGTAAAATGCGATATTTTGGCCTAAAATATCACCCTAAACCGCCACCACCACCATGACTCACCTTCTTAGTTTGTTCTTCTACCTTTATTCATATTAACTAGTAGGACACCTCACAATTTCTTCTTCTACTCCCTCCCCAAAACCGCCAACACCCCATCTCTCTTCTCTCTCTCTTTTGTTCTTCATTTTCTCCATAGAAGCTCTTCAAGTTCTTCAAGGATTCATCATCATACTTGTTCATCTTCCATTCAATCCTAGTTCCAATCACATATTTGTTAAGGTAATGATCTAAGCTTCCTTTCTATCCATTTAAAATTTCATTTCCTTTATTTTGTGCCATGACCGAAATTTCATAGAGATGTAGTAAGATGTTATAAGTTATTTTCCATGCTATTTTAATACTTGGGATTGAATTTCCATGGTTAAAAATCAATTAGAGATCATCCCCCTAATTCTTTAAAGACGATCGAAAATTATGTTTACAGGATTTGAAGATTTAGTTTGATTTTGGATGATTGACTTGTAGATTAATACTCTATGGATTAGTAGAGGATTGGAGGAATTAATTGGGAATTTTATAAAAATAAAGTAAAGTTGTAAGAGAGAAAGAAGTGAGTAGATGGATGAGAATTTGTTGTAGTATTGATGATGTAATGATATAATTAAGATGTAGTAAGCTTGTAGTTCATCATATAATTTAATTAGAATTTTTTTGAAAATAAAATGAAAATCATAAGAGACGAAAAATCGACAATAAGTTAAGATTTGTTAATGATATAAGGTTATGGACTTCATACTAGTGAATCTTAGTAGTTGGTGTTGATTATTGGAAAGTTTAAACCAATTCTAAGAAAGTCGAGTTTTTATTAAGAGGCGAAGAGACGAGCTTAATCGTCGATAGGAAAATCGAACGAGGAAACTAATTTGATTATAGTATTTAATGTTGATAAATGAACAAGATTGTAGTTGGTGATGATTTCATATAAGTATGAATATAGAAGTTAAAGGATTGAATTAAATGTGAAATGGAATTGATTTAGTAAATGGTTAGTTGAAAAAGATGAGAAAGTGCTCGTCGTTTTGTTAATCGAGAGACTTGAAGGTATTCACGATAAAGGAATATGTGTCATAACTGTAAAATGATAGTAGTTTCACGCACATAAAGATTGTATAGCATTGATCGAACCTAGGGATTTGTGCGCCGAGTTTTACGAGCGTCTAGGGTTAATCGCGGACTGTTTTGCGAACCTTTACGGAAACTGTCATAACTCTTAGCTCGCTTAATGAAATCGAGATCCGTAAATTGGAGAGTAAACTAGACATACGTAGCTTTCTTTTGGTACAGAGCACATCCCCTGTTTCGAAGCACTCTGTTCTGTATAAGGTTCAGACTTACTGCCTCGTGCAGAAAATTTCTAAAACTCATTTTCTTAAGTTGAATTCTTTTCAACTTCATTCCTTAAGAACTTTTAAGTCGTTATGAGTTATCGACTTCCGTTATTAACTGATCTAAGTATCGAGTAAAGAAACAAGTTAGTTCTAAACGAGATGTGTTCGAGTCTCATTTCCATTTAATCAAAAGAGATTAGTTAAAGTGCAAAGGCCTAAAAGACTTAACCGAATTCGATTTTCTATTTCTTTAACGTCTCAACTGATTACTAAAGTGTGATTATTTACGTTAGAAGGAGGACGTTAAGATTAGAAGACAGGAAGGAAGACGGAAGCTTGTGTTTTAGTTCTGTAATCGCCTAAGGTGGGCTTTCTATAAAAAATGTGTGGGTTTTTTCACATATCAAATAAAATGAGCAATGCTCGAAAATGTTTTTCTTACAGCTTTGATAATTGTGTTTTGAAATGATTATCACTGCATAAATGATTTGTTTTATGTGAGTTCTTTTATGCCTTTCTGAGTTAGCCAAAGGGGGCTAACTAATCGATCGGATTCTGAGTTATCTCACTGAGTGTTATCAAGTGAACGTAACATCTGGAAAGGCTTGCGCAAGCTATTTTTTGAAAGAAAAGAAAAATGTTTTGTAAGCACGGGCATTTGATGAAAAACCCCGATGCGTTACTTATTGAGATGCCTGATAAATCTATACTATTATTATATGTTTTCGGCAATGTGGTCACTAAGTGCTTTTGTACTTAGCCCTGCATATGTTTTATAAATGTGCAGGTTGAGTGACAGGAGCGGCGGATGTTGAGTAAAGGTTGTTAATAGAGAAGAACAGTAGTGTTCTTGTTTACGTTTTCCGCTGCCAAACTCGTTCTTGTTGCTGTATAACTTTTGGTCTAAGTTTCATACTTTGAACTTAGTTTCTTTTGAGAACAATTTTGTCGAGCGATCCTTCGAGGTCGACTCTCCTTTATTTTAATAAAGTCTGTTCATAGATATCAGTTGTTGATTAGTTATTGTGTTATTTATTGTATTCCCCCTTCTTCTCCGCTTCTTTAATCCAATCCCTAGTCGCACCCCCGGCTTTGCCGTCCCTCGGGATTTGGGGTTGTGACAATAATTTATAGAGAGGCTTGAGTAACATTTATACTAAAACTAGAAGTTTTTTGTTTTTGTTTTTCTACAGTAAAGATAGCTCAATATTATTGCTAACAAACGCATTGTCCACAGAGAAAACCTTTCACAATAAATGAATGATCTTTCCAAACATAAGTAATGACCTTTCCATTCCAGCGTACTAACCATCACCTTAGGTGGTGAACATTGAATTGTCTTTTTATGCATGAAATTATAGATATGTTTTAGTAAGATGATTAATCATGTGGTTCTTTTTTGTGATCGATGTACATGTGCTTAATTAATTAGTTATATATGAGAGATTGTTGTCTGCAATCACAAGTGTCTCATAATCCCTTTTAAAAGAAATCAGAAAGCATGGGTTTTTAAATTTATGTCTTAGTTAGTGTGTACTTAATTTATTTTGGCTTTAGGATGACAGTTTAAGTAATAACATCTAGAGTTCACCAAGAAACTGAATACTTCTATTCCAATTATATGATGAACCATATGTTAATGATTGTAGTTTTAATTTTATAGTTTTCTTGTGTAAATGGATGGGTGCTTATTTTCATATGGTGTATTAATTACCACTTCCAACCTTGACTCGATTTCTCAATATTCTGATAACAGTCACATTTATGTTGGTAATGGTGATCTGTGTGATATATATTTCCCATATTTGGTTAATTAGTGCTCTACCTACTACTCGTAACTTCATGTTACGTGGAATCTATAGATAACCCGCTTATCATGGGACGCACCCCTCACTGTCTTATTTAATGATGATTCTTTCATTATTCAGCATGCTTTCGATATGTTTCATCGAAGAAAATCAACTAATTAGTCAACACCGGTCAATGTATTAAATAATGTCGTTGTCACTTTACCTACTTAAGACAAGACATACTTTTCCTATATTTTGTTGTGGAATATAAACCAGTCTACTGCTCCTATATTCTATTCTTAATGTGTAGAATTAATCAAATGCAAGGAAAAAACAACAAAAAAACGAAAAAAACGAAATAGTGAGTTTGAGCATTTAATATGACTGGAAATTTTATGATTTTCCACAACGACTTGTAAGATTTATTTTGGCGTTTGGTTGGAAGTTGTGTAGAGTGGTTAATACCCGAACTAAATATTATGGGCTTTAGTGATAGAGTGGAGATTGGGCCAATTTTGAGGGAGGATAATTGTCAACACGTGTATGGATGAAAAAAATAGTACTCCCTTCGTTCACAATATTATTGTCACATTGTGAAGTGATTGGGCCAATTTCTAGGGTTCCTGAACTCGAAGCTCCTCGTTGTAATCACTGTGATATCTCTGGTGAGGTAATAGTGAAGCTCTGATCATCTTCTCCGTGGACGTAGGCAACTTTTGCCGAACCACATAAATTGTGTGTCGTTTATTTTCTTGCACGTGTGTGTGAGTTATTTTTCTACAGTTTTGCATCGATAACAACAATTCTGGATAAAATTCCATTTTTTTAACAACATTAAAAGCAAAATTTAAATGCCGCGTGACGGTGGACTCGAACCCTTGACCTATGGCCCAGGCATTAACAATACTACCACTAAGCTAACACACAAAGAGTTTGGTAAACTATTTTTTTGGGAGGGGGAGGGGGCTAGGTAACCCTGATTTATATATTTTAATATTTACCATCCCTTAACCATTTGCAGAATATGAACATAAGTTTTTTTGATTTTTTAACTTTTGGAAGAAAGGCATCCGTTTGATGTTAACATAAATAAATAATAAATGATAATAATAACAATAATAATTAATGAATAAATTAATTCCCTTAATCGAGTTAGGCTTCAATTAACGGATCCACCACAAACTGTTTTGATGGACAATTAATTTTGGGCTAGAATCTTGATTGGGCTGAAATGAGTCCAAGACTCCAGGTCAGTTGGCCTGCCCAATATTGTTGGAACATTCCTAGAATATTCGATATATCATTGTTAATATGAAATTATTGTGCTACACCATCAAATTTAGTATATTAACAATAGCTAACAATTGTTTTTTGTAAAATAATCAATCATAGTTTAAATTATTACAAAAGTATAGTCCAAACTGAAAACAATTATCCTTAATAAATGTTTATAAACCAAAAATTGAAAATGAAGACATATTAAATGAAAAATGTGAATTCTAAAATGGGAATGATTAATCAACAGTTATAACTACATAATAATTACCATATAAAAGTAAAACATAATTTACATGATGTGTTCCATTTATGTTGTGGCTAGCCGACAACCCCATATTATGTTGCTGCAATAAACACATTCAATGATTCTATGCATAGCCCTTGTTTTACTTATCATAATCAATTTCTAATTGAGATTGAGTTTTCTACTTATAAATGGTATTTATAAATTAAGGTGTAACCAATTCTGCACCCATTCAATCAATTTTACTACATTATAATGTGATGCTAATTCAGATACTGTCACACGTCATCCATCAGAATTTAGAGTGGTTTATACGAAATAATCAATTCTTTGTTGTTAAGTTGAATAAGGAATCTTGCTACATACGTTCAACATGGAAATCTAGACTTCAAAGTCTTTATTGACTCCCTTAAGTTGAACAAAGACGTATTGATAGATATATGTACAACTTGAATATGAATAAGTTAAAAGATATCGTGATAAGCGACTATAGGCATGCAAATGTGTGGATGGCTTTTCTTTGTTTACTTCAGTCTTCAGTCTTGATAAACAAAAGAGTTACACGTCTCACTTTATGAGACACGTCTCACTTTGTGAGACGCGCGGGTGGCGTGTGCATTGCACGCGCGCGCGTCATGCGCACGCGCCCTAGTCTTTTTTTTTCGATTTTTTGTTTGGCAATAAGTCTATATGCACACGACCATATATTTATATGCACAACACTTAATATTCATATGCAAAACGAAGGGATCCATATGCACCAACTTTTTTGTAGTTATTTTTTTTGCAATATATCCATGCACACCACCATATATTCAGATGCACACCACTTAATGTTCATATGCACACCGAAGAGTATCCATATGCATCAACTTTTTCTAGTTTTTTTTTTATTTACAGTTTTTTTTTAAATTTCCGATGGAGCCTTCGGCTACGATTTTACGGCTCCGTCTTCGGCTCTGATTTTATAGCTCCGCCTTCGCTCCGATTACAAATATAAGGATAATTGTCGGGCAACAATTTGGACATTTACGGCTCGCTCCGAGGCCTTCGGCTCCCCTCGCTCGAATGTTGACCAAAGAAGAAGCGGCAAACAAAACAACGAAGAGGCAAAAAAAAAAAGGAGTGCAAAATAAATTTGAAATTTTAAAAAACAAAAATCGAATATTGGTTGTGCATATGAAAATACAAGATTGTGCATATGAATATATGGTGACGTGCATATGGACTTATTGACAGAATAAAAAAAAAGTAAAAAGTCAACGCGTTGACCGGGTCAACCCGGATCCGGACCGGGTCAACCCGGTCTCACATTGTGAGACAGGTTGCATAGGAGAATTTGCCTAAACAAAAATAAACAATCTTGGTATATTGGATACAAAATATGTTCATATTATCATATATATAACCTCATCATAACAGACTTAAATTGCCCAACACCATTTAATTTCTATGGAGACTTCTTTCTTCTTTTATTTTGCTCTTCTGCTTCTTCATTTAAACATCTTCACTCTCACCTCCTCAAAATCATTTTTCGATTCAACCACTGATCAAGAAGCTCTACTCGCCTTCAAAGATGCCATAACTTCCGACCCAAATGGTGTTTTGAGCAACGACTGGTCCAGTAACACGTCCGTGTGTTACTGGACCGGCGTCTCATGCGGCCTCAAACACCATAGGGTCACCGCCCTCAATCTATCGGGCTTAGCCCTCGAGGGAAGCCTCCCTCCTCATCTTGGAAACTTAACATTTCTTCAATCTTTCGACATTAGCTCCAACTATTTCACAGGTACCGTACCCTCCGACCTCTCTAACCTGCGCCGGCTGAAGGTGATAAACACGACAGCTAACAACCTCACCGGAGAAATACTGTTGTGGTTCCGAGCCTTATCTCAACTTCAACATATCCAACTCAATAACAACAGCTTCTCAGGAAGAATACCCAGTGAGATTTTCACCAACATGTCTGAGTTGGTAGAAATTAACCTCAGCTCTAATAAGCTATCTGGCCAACTACCAAACGACACGTGTCGTAATATGCCGAAACTGGAAAGAATCCGTCTCTCGGATAATCAACTTAGTGGGAAAATTCCAGTGAGCATTTATCAGTGTGCAGTATTGGAGGAGCTGATCTTGTCGAGGAACCAGTTCGATGGCAATATACCAACTGAAATTGGGAAGTTGAGCATGCTTACGCTTTTATTTATAAATTCAAACAATCTACAAGGTAAATAAATCTATTAACTAATTTATAATTTAATTCAAGGGAGATTTATGTTAAGCATTATTCTTATTTTCCGTATTAATTACTGGTGTGGTGTGTATATATAGGAAATATTCCACCTTCAATCTTCAATATTTCCACGTTGGAATATATTATCCTCAGCTACAACAACCTTTCTGGAAGCATCCCCACGAATTTGAACAATTTACCCAACCTTCAAGAGCTGTATCTTTCCAACAACAACTTAACAGGTGCATTCATTCAACTACTCGAAGTATTTAAACTGTAAAACTTAAATTTAAATTAATTTAATTAGTGTTAAAACTGTATAAGTAGGTATAATTAATGACGCAGTGCTATCCTATCACAAACTGACAGGTGGCATACCAAAGCAAGTGGGGAGCCTCACTTCACTAATAGAGCTTCATCTTAGTTCGAATAAATTGACAGGTATGCTTATCTATAAACTTGGTTGCAAACATTACATCTTCAACTTGTCACAATACAAAATTTCATATATTTTGATATAACTCAAAAACTTGTATGTGATCGGTCGTATGCCATGCAATCGCGCATGACGCGTGTAATGCTTCCACACGCGGCGCGTAGCATGCACGCACCGAATTTTTATTTTTATTTTTATTTTAATTCGGTGTGTGCATTACATGTGCCATTTTTTTTTAATTTCCGGCTCGTGTAACACACGTGCCTGTCTATTTTTTTTTAATTTATTTACAGATTTTTTTGTTCTTTTAAATTTCCAGTTTTTTTTTTGCCTTTTCTTTTTTTTTTTTTTCCTCTTCTTCTTTTATTAAGTAATCAAGCGAAGGTAGCCAAAGGCCTCAGTGAGCCGAACGATCCAAATTGCTACCATTACAATTATCTATAGATTAAAATCGGAGCTACAACCATAAAGTCGGAGCCGAAAAAAAAATTAATTAAAAAAAAAATTAGTAATGATTGGGTTGATCCGCGTTGACTGGATCGGGTCTACCGCACCATATATAGACCATCTCTAATTAATTACTATTCTCTTCATTTCGTAGGCCATCTCTAATTAATAGCCTCTTCATTTCGTACATTCAAAACATACAACATACCAATAATTCATCCTACAAATTTAGCCATGATTTATTTATTTAGTTAGTTATACTTAGACTTTAGAATAGTGATCAACTATTTGGCATTTGTTCAATGTCAATTTGCTGAAAATTATTTGCCCAATTCTTTAAATAATTATAGCAAATAATATTCTCGCCGATAGAATTCCTAATGTATACGGACATTGTCTTTTTTGCGCAATACTTTAAATAATTTTTTGGTTTTTTTGGTATTGGAGGAATAGGTAATAATATTTCGCCATATAATTACCAACTCTCTGGAAATTTTTCACTATATATGTTTAGACCAATTATAAATTTCCCAGATAACTATTCTCATTATTGATATTCTTTATAACTATTTGATGAAAAATAATTAAACTATCTTGAGATATTATCAGCATCCTTCAACTATTACTTGTTTGGTTCCATCCCCTCTTCATTAACTAACAGTAAATATTTGGAGTCCTTGGAAATATCATACAATCGCTTGATGAATGTATTCTCCCAGCTTCCATTGGGAATTTATTCCTTCTGAAATTGGAAATCTGATCAGTTTGCAAACTTTGGATTTATCCATGAATCAACTGACAGGATCCATCCCAACAACATTAGGAAAATTGAATCAAGTCGTAAAGTTACATCTTTATGATAACCAGTTGCAAGGATCCATCCCTTCTCATCTTTTCCAACTGCGTTATTTGGGGGAGTTGTACCTTAACATTTTCAAACTCCAAACCATAAAATCATAAATAATATTCAAACTTCAGACTATAACATAATAAAGTTCAATCCTAACAACTAATTCCAAAATAATTTCGTACTTTGTTTTCGGTGTTGCCAGACACTTATTTAGGGATATAATATTAATTATAATGTATATTTATATATATTGTATGTTATTAATTAATTATTACGGTTTGGTTTTGGTTATAACCAGTAACCGATGGACTTAACAAATTCGAACCGATAACTGCACCAATAAACTAATAAAATCGGTTTTCAGTTACCAATAGATTATTGCGTATCTCGGTTAAAACCGGCTAACTAGAGCCGATTAGACAACCCTAAGTGTTGTTGTGGTGAAGGAGCAAGCGACGAGGTTTGTAAATTTGCAAAGAATAGTAACACTTTTTATTTTTTAATACCTTGACGTTTCAATAACAATAATAATTAATGAATAAATTAATTTTGTTATTGGACTTAGGCTTCAATAAATGGGCAAATTTATTTGTTCTAATATATTTACGCTGTATTCTTTTCCCACTTTTTTATAAGTAATTATAAGTGCACTAGTCTAAAGATATCTCGAAGTATATAATTGTAATCTCACTTGTCCGAATTTAAATTCTTAGCTCCATCCTTGAATGTGGGATACAAAAATTTTTAGATAGTCTAAAGATATTTACACTGTATCCTTGAATAGAGATTAATGTGAATCCGTTTAGACGATCTGCCTGCGTTTGATTATTTGAATATTTTTGATAAATTGAAAATAAGACAATGACCTTGGGAATTCTTACAGTATTTCCTAAATTTTACAACCAAATTTCTAAGAAAATAAATTAGATAAATTTAATTATTATTTTTTGAACAATATTACAAGGAAATTTAAATTAGATAAATGTAAGAAACATATTTTGAAATAGCCATAATGAGCATTAAAATATAAATTTTTGCCCACCTTCTTCAAAAATATAAATTTTTGCCCACATTCTTCAAAAATATAAATTTTGGCTATTTTTTTTCAATTTGGGACGAAAATACCCTTAATGAAACAAGGAGCGGGTTGGGTCTGACGCGGGCGGGCGCGGGTCGGGTCGGGCGGGTATGAGACATTTGGTACTTTTGGTACAAATTCAACCTTATTAGTACTAAATGTTCTAGTACTTCTGGTACGAATTTAGCCTTATTAGAGCCAATAGTTCCAGATTTCGTACAATTGGGACGAATTGTCGAATTAGTTCTAGATGTTCCAAGTTATGATATGGTACTCTTGGGACGAACATTCCAATTATTTCAAGTTATACTGCTCTGATTTTGCGGCTCCGCCTTCGGCTCCGTCTTTACTCCGATTACTAATATAAGGATAATCGTCGGGCAACAATTTAGATTTCTTCGGCTCGCTCCGAAGCCTTCGGCTCCCCTTGCTCGAATCTTGTCCAAAGAAGAAGAAGCAAACAAAAAACCCGAAGAGGCAAACAAAAATTTGGAAATTAAAAAAAAATCTGAAGAAAAGGAAAAAAAAATCTGGAAAATAAAAAATAAACAGAAAAAAAAATCTGGAAAATAAGAAAAAAAAACAGAAAAAGAAAAGAAAAAAACTGGAAAATAAAAAAAAAAGTAAAAAAGGAAAAAAAAATTGGAAAGGGAATTAAGTGTCAATAAAATGGATCAAGGAGTGATGGATCACAAATAAAAGAGAAAAAGGGGTATTTAGGTCCTAAGTTCACAAAATGACCATAATTTATATTTATGAAGAGGGTGGGCCATAATTTATATTTCAATGCTCATATTGGCTATATCACATGAATTATAACACATAATTGAAACGAAAAAAATTGTATAGTATTTCATGATGACTCTTTTCTAAGAGAAATGCATCAATTCGTTTTCTTGTTTAACTTTAAAGAGGTATGTTAAAAAAATTGAAAATCATGGTAAACATTTTTTTATTTCACTCAAATATTTAGAATCACAAAATAAAATTCTAATACAAAACAAATTGACACTATATTATTAAGTAAATTAATTTTTTTAATAAACATAAACTATTTATTTTGGTGAGTTAATTAGTTGATCAAATTAAATTGATTATGCAAAACTAATTGTTGGATGAAAATTAGACATCTTCATTATTTTTATAGCTTCTCCAAGGGTTGAGTTTTATTGGAAAACAATATGGAATGTAAATTTTTATAATGAACTTTACTTATGATGAAGTGTGTGCTCGATTCTTTATGTAATCAACGTGTTTTCTTATCTATGCTTGTGAATTATTGCACAATCAATCTATCTTTAGGAATTAGTAGCGCTCAATTTCTTTGTTACTTGTTGGAACATATTTTTATAGTTTATGTACATAACATCATGCATGCATGTCTACATATGATATGACAGATGAGTTATCAGAAGTGATTGACACTCTACCAAACCTCGTCTATTTCTCTGTGTTGAACAATTCCTTAGCTGGCTCAAACCCTCCTTCCATATTCAACATATCATCCTTGAAGACATTAATTCTTTCATTAAATGAGTTTTCAGGTACTCTTCCTTCAGGCTTTGGGCATTCACTTTTCAGCCTTGAAGATCTTTATTTGGGTCATAATAAACTCAATGGCCCAATTCCAACCTCTATCACCAATGCTTCTAAACTTACTCGATTGGCTTTGGCCGATAATTCATTCACCGGCTCCATACCAGACTTTGGTAATTTGAGACTCCTAACATCACTTCGTATTTGGGGAAACAATTTGAGTGGAGCGGATTCCCCAACCCAGGAGTTGACATTTCTCTCTTCTTTAACTAATTGTCGCTATTTGAAGTTATTGGTCATATCAGATAATCCACTGAATGGTATTCTCCCAGCTTCCTTTGGGAATTTATCGTCTTCTCTTGAGTATTTTGATGCATCAAACAGCAGTATCATGGGTCTCATTCCCTCTGAAATTGGAAATCTTAGCAGTTTGGTAGTTTTGGATTTATCCAATAATCAACTCACAGGATCCATCCCGACAACAATGGGAAACTTGATGAGACTCAGGAGCTTATCTATACCAAACAACAGAATACACGGCACCTTCCCATTTTGGACGGAAGCTCTTACCGATCTCCGCTTCCTCATATTGAGGTCCAACAATTTAAGTGGTACCATTCCTTCCCTCACTTCCATGACTAGTCGTCCATTCCTCAAACTGCAAGTTTTCGACATATCTCACAATTCATTCACTGGAAATTTTCCCAACGGATATCTCATGAATTTCAGAACAATGATGAATGTGCGGCAAAATCATACAAAAAAACAGCTGGGTAGGTTTGCCTTTGGCTCGTTGACATTTACTGTGAAAGGGAAAGATGTTACATATAAGAGAATTTTGAGATCCTTCACCGCCATCGACTTGTCATCCAACAGATTTTCGGGAAGCATTACAAATTCTATTGGAAAATTGAATTCCATAATATACTTGAATTTGTCTCACAATTGCCTCACAGGACAAATACCTGCATCTCTCGGAAATGTGACTTCGCTCGAGTCTTTGGATCTATCTTCAAACCGATTGGCCGGACAAATCCCACTTCAGCTAACAAAGCTGACATTTCTTTCCATGTTGAACCTTTCGATTAATAATCTTTCCGGCCAGATACCTCAATTCACCGGTCAGTTTATCACATTTGATAATACATCGTATGCAGGGAACTCAGGATTATGTGGATTTCCATTAACACAAAAATGTGAAGGGTCTTTGCCTCCAGTTGTGATGATGGAACAAGAAGGTGGTGATTCTGATTTTCTTGAGGGATTCTGTTGGGAGGCTGTTGTTTCCGGTTATGGATCTGGATTTGTATTGGCTGTTATTATTAGTTATTCCATTTTTCGATATGAAAGGCCTAAAGGGTTGGTGGAGTGGCTGTACGGCATTTACAGGATAAAGAGAAGAACATGAAGAGGAAATATAGGTCGAAGGAGAAGGAGATCGAGGGCGAACTAAATAAACATGTTGAGGCTCTTGCTTCCAGAGCTAGAATGTAATAATGGGTAATATATATATTGTTTTTTACAATAGGTGCTAAAACATTCCGTTTCAAGATCAAAGCACCAAATCCTTTGATCATAATATCCTTGCTCCCAATCATGAACCAACTAGTGAAGATTTCCATTCAGAAAAAGATTAACAAATTTGCTATTACTGTTGAATAAATATAAAAAAGGGCCTCTTAATCTTTTCATATGCAATCCAATCGCGAGTACATAAAGCTTCCTCCTCAAATTAATTACTTACTACTGTATCAATGCAGTTCCATTATTTACTCCGAGATGCACGATTGGTTGTTTGCAGAATTTGGGGGCTGTATTAATTGTATAGTTTCTGTGCTTTTCTTATCAGTGTCATCTTCAAAGAACTGAGCCAGACAACAAAACTCCACACGAAAAAAAGAAATCAGCAAATCTGAAGATGACAGTAATAAGAAAAGCACTGAAACTACATATTCAATAGTATTGGCATTATAGAGATGACCTACATATTCATTTTAATATGATAATGAAGAAAACAGAGCTGCTGCATATATATATGGCCTACCGCCTTTTCCGTTGCCTAACCTAGTGGGTCATTTGGCATGTAGTTTGGGCTATTTGGGCTTTCACCTTGGGCTTTGCCGTGGGTTGAATCAGTTTCACATCTACGTGGCGTCCGACTAATGATTTACTCCGATATTTTAATATAATAATATGTAATACATATAATAAAAATTAGTACTATAATTTATAGAGGGGCTTGAGTAACATTTATTACTAAAATTAGAAGTTTTTTGTTTTTGTTTTTCTAAGGTAAACATAGCTCAATATTATTGCTAACAAACGCATTGTCCACAGAGAAAACCTTTCACAATAAATGAATGATCATTCCAAACATGAGTAATGACCATTCTATTCCAGCATACCAACCATCACCTTAGGTGGTGATTGGTATGATGGAATGGAGGGTGGAATGGAATGGTCATTTTTATCTCCATTTCATTCATTTGTTTGGTATGTTTTACGATGAAGAATCGTCATTCCATCAAGAATTATTATTCCATTCTTTAAGAGATTAGTCATTGCTTATCAAACTATGGTATTAGTCATTTATATATATTTATACTTGTTAATATTGGTTAAAGTGATTCCACCGACATTAACTTGTAGACATTATACAAGTTCTAGACTTTTCTAAGCATGATATTTTTGCACTCACATTTGCTAAATTCTTCATGCACACACGTGCACTATCTAGTTTGTTCTAGTTTTTTCCTTTCTTCTTATCTTTTATTTTATTTTTAATTAATTACTATTTCTAGATTCATCCCTTCCTCTTGATATTTTTATATATCATAATATTTTATTTTATATTAATGTATTTGACAATTTTATTAAAGTTAATAAGAATATATTAATTATTGATTAATAACTTCAACAAAACGTTATCAATTAACGACATATAAATTATATCTTGTGTATTATCAAAACTTTTGCAATGACAACTTTTATAATAAAATAATAACTAATTTGCTAATTAAGCACCTTGATACTTAAGAAGAAACTAAACGAATAATTGGGAATTGCTAATTAAGCACCTATGGAACGGATATATGCATATTATGAGGCTTGCTGAGATGGATTAATCCGGGTATGTAATTCATAATTGGGAATTGGAGAAATAAATGAAGAACATTTTTTAAGAACTTTTTACAATTCACTTAATGGTTCATTTGCATGCGTGAATTTCAATTGCTCATTTCGTAGTCGTTTATAGTCATCAACATGCTCTCATCTCAAATCTCTTAATTGAGCATCATATGGAAACGTATCTCAAATTTCTTAATTGAGCATCATATGGAAACGTAAAACACTTTTATTCTATGATATATGTTTAGACACAATATGATTAATTTCTCATTCACATGCCGAAAGTATTACTCTCAAGTCTTAACATGCACAACCTCATTCATCTAAAGAAAAGAAACTCCACAAATTCAAACATAAATTTAAAAAAGTATGGAGATGACGAGTTTTTTTCGGTTGGGCAGAAATGACGAGTTTTCTTCATTTAAAGTCCTTATTTTTTATTTTAGGCTGCAAATGTGACAATTTGATAATTTCTTTCTTTCTTCCTTTCTTTCTTTCTTTCTTTCTTCAGCAACAGGCTCTAAGTGTCACCAAAAAGTCCAAATAATTAGTTTTATATCCGAAATAGGAGTACAAATGCAAAACATAGAAGTTATAGTCATCGTTCTCAAATTTCGTATCATATAGTCTTCTTTGTGTACTCATTGAACGTTAGGGTACTGTTTTAACAATTAACTCCACTTTTATCTATGATATATGTTTATACACAATATCATCCATTTCTCATTCACATGTCGAAAGCATTACTCTTAAGTAACATGCACAACCTCATTCATCTAAAGAAAAGAAACTCCACAAACTAATTATATTAACCTATCTCCATAATAATTAACTTCGAAAAACAACATCAGCACAAGTCACACTAATATATACTCCTTTTGATCCGGAACAATTGTCTTATTAGGGGTGAGCAAAACAAACCGAAAAACTCA
This sequence comes from Schizonepeta tenuifolia, assembly GCA_029490685.1. NCBI lineage: Eukaryota > Viridiplantae > Streptophyta > Magnoliopsida > Lamiales > Lamiaceae > Schizonepeta > Schizonepeta tenuifolia. The sequence goes on from CM055956.1 coordinate 123,416,831, forward strand.
ACCAACCAACAAAACATACCGAGATCGTCATGGAAATATGATTAACACCGAACCCACAATTTCTATTTATTTTTCCAATTTTAAAAATTCGAGAGTAGTGTTAGGTTTTTATTTTTATGTGTAAAAATTTACGGTTAACCTAACCGAATCAAAACTCATATAAATTTACTAATTTTACTAATTATATATTATAAATTATTATACTAACTAATCACTCCACATGGGAGTGTGTTATAAAATCATAATATTAGCTAACTTATTTTTACTACTTTGATTTAAAACATGAGAGTGTTGTTCACTTACTATTTATTCTTTTCTGAATTTAGGTTTGGAATCCACATTATAAGATATAACTTTTTTTTGCTATGAATTATGAAAAAAAAATTCAAAACTTCTCGTTTTTCATGATTAACCGTTGAATAACGATTAACCGAACTGATTAAAAACCGTATGGTTGATTTTTCTATGTGGCAAACAGTTGGTTAACCGAACCGTGTTCACCACTAATTTTAATTGTCAAATTTCTCATGTAACCCTTGTTCGGTTTTTAAATTAAATAAATAATATTATGATATTGAATCCTCTACATATTCCCAACAATATAGTAATATATTAGTTTTATGGTTAAATTGATACTCCCTCCGTATCTCTTCATTAAGTCAATTTTACCTTAATTGAATGTATCATTTCATTAAGCTCATTTCTTAAAATGAAAATGCACTATATGATAAGTTTCTCACTATAACTCATAAATTATCATATAAGTTTCTCAATTCTCTTATATATTTATTTTTATTTCATTAAATAGTTAGTAATATCATCTTCCATTCAATTTTTTATAATTTTATTAAACTTAAAGTAATATGCCTAAAAATCTTAACATGTACTCTGCCCCTCACTCCCGCTCATTTTGTCTCACTTTCTTTAAATGGATGTCCCGCTCAATTTGTCACATACCAAATATAGAAAGAATTTATCCTTTAAAAATAGTGGAACTTATCGACTTCATAGCTTTTTATCTTTATTTTTAATCTCTGTGCCCAACAGTAAGAAAATAAAATAGGCGGGAGAGAGGAAGTATGAGCTAAACGAAACTGAAAGGCACATGACGCGCCCACCATTAATTTGGTGGCGGAATGTAGACTGGAGAGCCAACACATAAAAACATTCACATTTTTACTATTTCTCAAAACTTATTACACTATTTTTTCTTGAATAAATTTCACCTAATTATTAAATTATAAATGGCATCTCACCTCAAATCATTGCATTCTTAGGCCTCCAGGCCCTCCACCAATACAACTGCATTTTTTTTAATAAAATTTTGTTTGAATTCAACGGATTTTTGAAATTATTTTAACTTTTAGATTTAAACATAATTGTTAATCTTAGTATTACGTACATTTCTTCAAAATATTATAAAATGAACTATTAATATTTATTTATGCGAAATAGATCATGCCTATCAGAAACTGATACTTATTTTAAAAAAAAAAAAAACTAAAAAAACACGCTAATACAATACTCCTTCGATATTAATATTTTAACAATATGTAATATTGAATGTGTGATTAAAGGTGGTAGAAAATGATTGATTTTAGGAGGATAACTGTAAATCCCAAAACTCCAAATTAAAAATTAAGGGAATTGTCTATCCTAATAAAATTGAATCAAGTTTGATATATGCTGATTAATTGCGTTTCGAATATAATTGAAAAGATTAGCTTGAAATATGTTTGTGGAGACGTAATTAAGTACAAATATAATTTAAGGTAATTAACAATTTTAATTAAGTAAATTAATTTTTAGACTATTATTAAGTTTAAAAACACTTTATAGTGAAATAATGATTGAGAAAGTAGTAAATAAAATTGTAGTCAAAGTACCCCTCGTATAAAGAGTCCAACGTTGTTTAGAATCGTAATTGGAGCGGATTAATGTTCGTTGTTCGTTGGATTAAGATTGTTATAATAATTATAATGATATTACGGTAATGTCCTTAAATATGCTCTATAATAGGGATATAATGGGTAAATCAAATTTTGTAAACAAGGCTCTTTTATAATAAGTATAGATATCTTTCAAAATCATGTTTATTTCCAACTAAACAAAAAGACATACTTGTGGTTGGCATCTTCTCATTTGAAACTGCCTCGTTCTATGTCTCCATATTTGCCAAAGGGGATCTGGTTCTCTCATTAGTCATGACGGCGAGCTCAGTGAATTTGGGAACAATTTCATGGAAATGCAGGGTAGAAGAATAGAAGAGTAGTTGGGAGATAGAGTAGCATAAAAGGAAAAGGTGTTTAGGATTGTTGAAGATGAAGTTTGCTTCGGCAGAGATTCAAGCAGAGAGAGAGAGAGAGAGAGAGGTTATGCTTCAACATGAGTTGGCTCGATTTTTAGAAGTTTAGGACCACATTAGTGTGGCATGCATGACCGTAGTTGGCCGTCTTGACTTTCAAGTATCATAATTGATGATTCCACGTGATTATGAATTTCATCTTTAGCCCTAAAAAAGAAGTATTCATACAAAAAAAATTAGCAAATCAAGTGCATATAGAATGTTTAATTCTAAGATAGAAATTTCAGAAACTCGACAACATAACACAACATCACTCTAAGAGCTAGATTGAACATCGAGATAAACTAACATCCTTCTCTACCAAGAGCTTTTGATCATTAGGGTATGCATCTTCGAAAACTAACAACTTTGCTTGTAAACTTTTATTAGTTTGCTATATGATTTGTCATCCCCATTTTCATTTATCACCAAGCATGTTTGCAATTTTTCGCCAATAAAATAAGACGATACATAGAGTGATGAACTGTAATTAAAAAAAAAATTCAAGAATTTTTATATTTCATCATTCTTTAAAGTATACTTGAATATCAATTTTACATTTCATCAATGATCATAATTTTGAATAGTCTGTCGTTGAAAAATAGTTCAACAGTCCCAAAAAAGAAATTAGTTCAACAGTAAGTGACTATGAACAATACGTCATCCTCATTGAAAACTTTCCAAATCCATAATCCAATTGTTAAGATTTTGACAACTTCAAGTTGATTACTTGAATGGAATTGTTAAGATTCCTACTGCTATTCGAGTTTGTTTCTTTTTATTATTTGAATGGTTATGGGGTAATTTAGTGTGCTAGATGATGTGATGAAACATGGAAACACTTGCAATACAGATGAAAATTTACTGTAAACCCTCCATGTGTTTGCCACATTGGTGTTTCATAGAAGATTGTGGAAATTATTTAACAATAATAGAATGTGATATTTTTTTTCTGATATGATGTCCATATTGTAGTTACTATTAGATTAAATAAAAAATGAAAATTCGTTTCTCAATGGAATGAAATCTGGGAAACCATTTGATCCCTTCATTATATTAGTCTATTGCAGCCCGCAATTCCAATTATTTCTTGAATATGCTCACATTTGTTCATAAGGTGAAAACGATGAATGGAGGTTTCTGTTTAGGGAAACAAAGTGTAAAATATTATTTTTATAAAATAATTAATGGAAAATAGGGAAACTGTTGTATGCGCTTGTAAAATAGGTGTTAAAAATAATACGGGGGAGGCATTAGGAGCAATTTTAAGTTCAAAATTTTCTGCTCTTAAAATGCAGTTTTTACCCTATTGTTTTTAAATAAACTTCTTGCAATATCCCCTATAACGTGAGAAAACAAAGAATATGAAAAATATCTAATTCATGTAAAGAGCATTCTGACAATTCTTTTACCTTAAAGAAAAATATCTAATTACACTATTATTATAATGTTTGAACATCAACATGCAGCAAGGATTTTCTGTCAATTCGTTATTTTGATAATACTAATTACAAAAACCAAATTATTATGATGTAATGAGCCTAATAAACATTTATATGACAGAAAAACGAAACTTAAAGAATTATCAATCATCCTACTAACGGGTCAATCAATTGTAATAATCAATCATAAGTAAAAGATAAATAAAAATTAAATGCTAAAAAAGTTACAAACCTTAATTAATAACTGTCGAATTAATTAAACTAAACTTTAAGAAATTGAAAAATGGAACACAAATTGGAATAGAGGATCCGAAGAAATCAAAGTGACACTACATTCTCCAGCAACAAGCTAGGTTTTGAGCAGAGGAAGAAAGCTTGGTGTATAAGAGACTATGTCGGTGATACGATTTAATCTAGGAACCTCAATCTTTCGAATAGTGTTCTTGCTTGAGAAGCGAAGTAGTTCGAGGTCATGTTTGCGGAAGATCCTTATACTATATTTGAAAGTTTCGGAAACTTCCGCGGAGAAAAACATCACTTGCTCATTGATAAAAAATTTCCTCGTCCAAGATTTCTCATCTCCATATTGTTTCATAAACCAGATGCGAATAGCACCGTCGACCGAATTATAGAATAAGCAGAGATGATCTTCCAAAACAGATAGCCTCAGAGTATTACACAAATGTCCATCAGTTGGACAAGAAAACGTGCTAAAATGTTCGGTTTCAACATCAAAGCAAGAAATCCGAAAGGACGAGTACTCTTTCGATGCAAATGTCACCCAGTGAAGATTTCCATTCAGAAACACACCCTTTTCATTCAGGTCATAACTGTAAATGCTGCTATCAGCTGCAATTTTTCTCCAAGATCCCGTTCCGAGGGTGTATACCTCACACTTATGAAGATCAACCATCACCAGCTTATATTGGCCAGTTATTTTGCTTGCTCCAAGTCCAAAAATGCTCGAACCTGAAGGTTTCTCACTGGGAGGAGGGAGTTCGATATATTCACGAGTGATCGGATTGCATATGTAAAAAGGCTTCTCACCAACCCTATGCAGAAAGATGAGACCGTCCACAGAACTGTGGATCGTGATCAATTCAGAAAGGTCAAAGTTGAATTTGATGTCAAAATGAGGAAGGTCTTGATCATCTACTAATTCGAAAACTTTGGAGAACCCGTTTTCACGTCTGTCATGACAAACGAGGCTCGGTACTGATTTCAAACCATGGAATTTAGCAAACTCTAGAGACTCGATCAAATCGAGCCATGACTTACAAACACTCTTGCAACTTAAAATGATTGGAGTTGGTAATCTTGAGAGGATATCAATGGTGATTTCCGGTGGAACATTTGTGAACGAGCCTTCCTTCATCGTTTCTTCAATTTGGATGTTTGATGATCGTTTATGACGTTTTGAATTGCTCTCTTGAAGAAGTCTCCATTGACTCATGATTCTTCAGTTTCATTATCAAATAAAATAATATATGTTGAAACCAGTTAGTTAGACGCTTCTCCACTCCACCAACATATAGATACCAATTACGAAAGTACGTCTTTGACCCTAAGCACGTAATTAACTAGCAAGACGTTGTTCTTGAATCCGACTTAAGTTATGAAGAAAAACCATTATCGATCTTGGATTGAAAAGTACAAGAGTTAAGAAATAAGTCGATTCCTTTGGTTAAAGTGCTATGGAATCACTACGGGCAAGAAGAAGCCACGTGGGAACTCGTGGAAAAGATGAAGGAGAAGTACTCTTATCTTTTTGAAGAAGGTATGCAAATTTCAGGACGAAATTTTTTGTTAGAGAGGTAGGATGTAATACCCCAGATATTTTTTCCGTCGTTAATATAAAAATTTAATAATTAATTATGGCTTTGCACGCCTAAATTCATGAATTTCAATTCTAAGACTAACGGTGAAATCCGTTTCTGAAAATAAAATCCAGAAGTCCTTTAAACGAATACTGTATTAGGATTATCGCGGCCGATAAATTTCTCATTAGAAAACTCAGATTGAAAAAGTGTCGAATTTTACATTCACTTATTTTGCGATACGAGTAAGTTAGTAAAAATCAGTTTTATTTATTTTTCCAGACAAATATTGGACTGTGAAGTTAACGAGCCCAAATTTTATGCTTTTTTCGAGTCTTGTTATAGGTCTAGATCGAGTCGTTTCGTGTCTTTTTGTGTGTCTTTAGTGTCTGGGAGGACACATGGTGAAGACAGGGACGAACAGGGCAACCAATGATGAAAAAGAGAATAAAAGGGCAAAATATGACCATATTCCGCGAGAGAGGTCTGGGCACAGATACAAGGCACCTTGGGCAAGGAAATGGAGCTTGCAGCTTGGGCAAAGAAGCGCACATTCAACACTAAGGTTGTTCCGCTTCACAATCTGACCAAATCAAGTACCGCGTGGGATGTGGCCATTGGGCAAGGAGAGACGTGAAGAAGGCAAGGCGCAAGGCTGAGCAGAGAAGAAGAAGTGCACGTCTTGGGCACGGAGTCAGTCAAGCATTTATGAGATAAGAGTGCGGGGCAAGAAATAGATCGATCAAAGAGGAAGAGTGGGGAGCAAGTAATAGATCAACCTTATCCAAGTAGCCGATAAGGATGGAATTATTTCCTTCCTTATCCATGAAGATTCATCCATATCAAAATCTGCTAAATAAGGAAAGTCTCTTGGTCAACAGAAGCTGCTAGAAGACAGCTGGCAGACACCTCGCCCAACCCTAGCTGCCAACCGACTTACCTAATGGGCTTAGCCTCCAAGACCCACGAATTTCACATCTATAAATACCCCTAGATAGTTGATGCCGTTCGACTTTATTTTTAATTCAAGTACTTTTTTATATTTCGTTATTTCTTTTCTTGTTCTTTACTTTATGCCTAGGTAGTTATATGAATCTGTGCTTGGGTAAGACGGCGCTGCATGAGCATTAAATCTGGATATTGATTCGGGCAAAGGGGAAAGCTGTATATGTGTGTTCCCGAGGCATTGGGCAATGATTTCAAAGAAGTTCGGTGGTCACGATTAACTCGGAAGTACAACGAGCCTCGAGCACATACGGATTCCTACATCGCAGGAGGATTATCAAGTGCACGTCGCAATTGCCTTACGTTCCTCGAGAGCGGCAAGAGCGGTTTGTAGTCTTGGCTTAGATTTGCAAAGATGTGTCAATGCTGGAGAAAGCCGGAAGAGAGGTCCTCGTATCTCACCCGTTGCCGGAGTGGGCCCATCTAGAATCAAATGCTGCTTGATCAACATGCGCCTTATAAAGGTGGAATGCCTGGGGACTTTTGGGCAAGCAAGAGGATTGGCTAGGGTATGCCTGTCAAGACCTAAACATAAGGATGGAGCTGGGCGGGCTATGTAGCGTACGTGGCGACGTGACAATGGGGACCCTGCATAGCTTTAGCCTATAACCACTGACACACATACGCAGAACATATCCTTGCATCGATGAAGACGTCTTGTTTATGTAGATTGACTCAACACTCAAACGCAGGTTTGTCTTTATTTTGTTTATCTTTTAGTTTAACTTTTATTTTCCTGTTTGGCCAAGATGTGTCTGTGCAGAGCCCAAACCATTAGTGACACCCTGACCAAGAGAAAGCTACACCAACTCCTCGTGGGATCGACCCTATACTTACCGCTAAGTGTTCTTAGTTGTGGGCATAGGAAAATTATAAATGTATTTTGCACGTGACTCAAATGATGGTCGCGTCAGAAGTACCGAGTTTTCATCGGATTTCGGAAAACGAATTGTCCTTTCCGACTAAGTGAATTATTTTCAATCTAGTGGTCGAATTAGATTTCGTCGAAAATGTAACCGTCTAAGAATTTAATTTCTCGATTTATATACGCAGTATTAGACCCGTAAAACGCGATATTTTGAATTAATTCTCCCCCCTAAACCGCCATATGTGTGTGTCATCAAAGTTTTAGATCTTTTCTACTTTATGGAATAAATATCACATAACACCTCATTTCTTCGACTTTCTTCTCCTCTCCAAACCGCCACTCTCTCCCATCTCTCTCTTCTCTCTCTTGTTTCTTCACTATTGAAGAGTTCATCACCAAGTTCTTCAAGGATTTAATCATCATAACTTGCTCATCTATCCATCAATCTTAATTCCAAGTTCATATTCACCAAGGTAATGATCTTAGCTTCATTTCCATCCAAGTAAAATTCAATTCCTTCAAATCTTGTAAGGACTGAAAATCTTAAGGAAATATAGTATGATGTTTTAATTTATTTTCATGGTTAGTAATGCCTGGGAATGAATTTCTATGGTTAGGAATCAAGTAGAGATCATCCCCCTTATTAATTGGTCATAACCGAAAATTTTGAGTTTTATGTAGGTGAAGTTTAATTTTGATTTTAGATGATTGATGTGTAGATTATTACTCTATGTATTAGTAGATGAACATATGAATTAATTAGGAATTTTCTAAAAATAAAAGCAAAGTTGTAAAAGAGAAAGAAGTAGGGATTTGAATGAGAAATTGTTGAGATTAGGATGATGTGTTGATATGATTGAGATGTAGTAAGCATAAGGTTTAACATATATTTAAGTTAGATTTTTCTAAAAATAAAAATGAAATCATAAGAGACAAAGAATCGTTGATAGATTAAGTGTGGATTATGATATAAAATTATAGATTTCATACTAGTAAATCTTAGTAGTTAATGAACATAATTGGAAAGTTTGAACGAATTCTAAGAATATTGGGGCTTGAAAAGGTGAACACTTCAAGCTCTGATGGTAATTAGTGTTGTACCAATACTCTGCTAGGGATAGCCATTTCACCCACTGCTTCGGATTATCTCCCACCATACACCTCAAATAGCCTTCAACACACTGATTGACCCTCTGTGTTTGACCATCAGTCTGGAGATGATAAGCAGTAGTCATCTCCACCTTAGTACCCATAGCTATGAACAATTCTCTCCAAAATTGGCTCGTAAATACCTTGTCTATATTTGAAACAATGCTAATTGGGGGCCCATGCAGCTTGTACTCGTTATCCAAAAACAGCTTTGCCACCGTCTGGGCAGAAAATGGATGGGATAGAGCCAAGAAATGAGCATACTTGCTCAACCTGCCCACCACCACCATAATCACATCTTTTTCCAATGATTTAGGGAGCCTTCAATAAAATCCATGGCGATGTGGGTCCAAAACTTGTCTGGAATGGGTAATGTGGCTGCAAGAGACCAAGATAAAGAACATGTTCACTTTTGTTCCTTTGACAAACTTCACAATGTTGAACTATAACCTCCACTTCCTTTTTCATTTGAGGCCAAAAGAAAAATGATTTCACCCTTGCATAAGTACCCCATATTCCTGAGTGACCACCAAAAAGAGAGTTATGAACCTCTCACTCCCTCAGATCAGAGCTGGAGCGACCTACAATTCTTCCCTTGTAGTGTATGATACCTGCAACCACATTGTATTCACTATAAGTACATGGATCAATGGGTTTGGAGATTAGCACCTGAGAGTAGAGAGGATCATTTTCATAACTATGCTTCACCCTTGCATCCATAGTGGAGTCACAGTAGTGAGATATCGGCACTCTTCTTCTCTTGGATACCTGGAAAGAGCATCTGCTACCTTGTTTTCAATGCCCTTCCTGTATTGAATCTAAAAATGTAGTCCAGCTTAGTGATCCACTTTTGTTGAACAGGATTTATCACTTTCTGATCCAGGAGATGTTTCAGTGCTTGCTGGTCTGTTCTGATATAAAATTTATGGCCTTGAGATTTCCACCTCTGTACTGCCATGATCACAGCTAAAAACTCTCTCTCATATACTGATAACATCTAATCCCTCTCACTAAAAGCTTTACTCATGTATGCTAGTGGTCTTTGATTTTGCATCAATACTACCCCCACACCTAATCCATTAACATCAGTTTCTAAAATAAATGGAAGACTGAAATCTGGTAAAGTCAAAACACGTGCTGTGGTCATTGTCTCCTTTAACTTTTCAAAAGCTAGAGTAGCTTCTTCGTTCCACTTAAAACTGTCCTTCTTAAATAACTCAATTAGAGGCTTACTGATTATCCCATAATGTATTATAAACTTCCTGTAATAGCCAGTTAACCCAAGAAAACCCCTTAGCTGTTTCATATCCTTAGGTATAGGCCAATCTCTCATGTTTGCAATTTTGTTTGGATCAGTAGCCACCCCAGCTTTAGAAATAATATGGCCCAAATATTCAATTTCTTGAGCTGCAAACTGGCATTTACTTTTCTTTGCATATAAGCTGTTAGCTCTAAGCACTTGTAACACACTCCTCAAATGATCATAGTGCTCCTCCTCATATTTACTATATACAAGAATATCATCAAAGAAAATGCATTTGAGCGAGTCACGCTTCCAGCTACAAAAATGTGTTCTCTTCTGCAACAGGTGTTGCCTCGGATCTTAGCCACGTGTAGGACTGTGATACACTCCGGTTTTCTCCCTTAGTTTGGTCAAAGTCGTACCCCTCCACTTCATTTTCAGATCTATCTCCTCTCTCGTCTCTCTCTCTCCTTCTTTTCTCAATCCCGGCCCCAGCCGCCTCCCAAGCCTCTCCCTTATTCTTCCCTTTTTCCGTCAACACTCCAACAGTCCCAGCCGCCAACTTTTCCTCTCCCTTATCCTCCGTGAGATTTAGGTTCATAACACATGTCAAATAGTAAAAAACTTGTTTTTATTCAAGTGGCTAATTTCCTACAGGGTTGCAAATCATTTAAACTTTCATCACAATACGTACAGTCTCAAACACAAAACCAAACAATTTTTGCATAAATAACATATAATTGATATTTGAACAAAACAATTTCTCTAGTTCTCAACAATTTTTGTTTATAGGTATAAAATATGTTGAAGAACAAAGTAACCTAAACTCCAAAATGGGAGAAAAAAATGGCCGATTTCATTGTTCGCTGGAAAGGGAAAGAGATATCGGTTTTGCAGATTCAACATAGTTGGCTCTGTAGAATAAGAATTAAGTTGGAGGCTAAATGAATATTTTTATTAGAATTTTTAGTGGGCTATAAGGATATAATTGTACATTTTATTTATTTATTATTAATATTTTAAATAGGGGGCTACAAAGAAAGATTTGGAGGCAATTACCCTTAATTTTATTATTGTCTCTTAATATTAACCCCTTAATTAAGAAATATGAAAAACTATTTAATCTATCAATGCAACCCCCAAATCCGAGTAATAACTTGTCAATTCGAGAAATTAATATTTAGTTGATGGTATTGAGGAAATGTTTGGTGGCGAATGATGAATCCTGATCACTATTCGCTTATAATTTGACACATGAATTTGTTCGGAAGATTTGACTTTTTTTAAACATGGGGAGGGGGAGCGGTGTGGATTGAACTCGAGACCTCGCTACTTTTAGTACATTTACTTTATGGGTAGTGGTGTACAACATTTTTAGTACAGTGCATTCTATAATAAAAAAAATGATAATGGTTTAGGGTTCAGGGTTCGGGGTTACCTAGCCAATAGTGAACATCGTTTTAGCCAATAGTGAACATCGTTGAGGCTTATACTAGTACTGGTGTACAACGTTTTTAGTACAATAACGATAGAAACATTACTCTTGTATCGATATCTAAATATATAGAGATAACAACTTAAGATAGTATTCAATACTATTGGCATTATCAGTCTATGTGGATTCGACCTTGTTCCAACACCATGGTTCTACATGTTCATAATTCCATAAATTCATAATAACTTTCTTTATTTTCTTTGGTTACAAGATAAGTTAAAAACGCCCCAATCTGCCTCTCATACACTGGGACGGGGCTTAGATTTCCATTATACATACGAAATAGTGAAAAATTGAAGTTCAAAACTTCAAATTAACTTTCTTTGTTTTTAAATAAACTTCTTGGAATAACCCATAATAATGTGAGAAAACAAAGAATATGAAAGATATCTTATTAAAAAGAGCACTATCACAATTCTTTTACCTTTAAAGAAAAGCTCGAAATATAGTACAATTACACTATTATTACAGCGGTTTGAACAGTAACATGCAACAAAGATCTTCTGTCCAACGACATTTCTACATTCCACATGTGTTACACTTTTAAACTCATAATTTTGATGATACTAATTAACAATACACACACACACATATATAGAGTAGGGATCTGGTGAGAATGGATTTTATATGAGAACGTGAGAATGATACATTTTAATTCATTTTTATTATATTGATAATGCATATATTGCAGAAATTTAATACATATACATTCTAATGCATAAACTACAGAAACCTAATGCATAAACATTGTAATACATAAATTACTACAACAAAATGCATCGTTAAATCTGAGTCATTGATCAATGAAAATCAAGGGTCCAGATTTATTCTCATTTCTCATATAAGATAACATTCTCTCACATGATCCTCTTTCTATATATATATATATATATATATATATATATATATATATATATATTATGATATGACGAGCCCCAATAATAATTTATTAATGAAAAACAAAACTCAAGAAATTCTAATAACGGATCAATCAATCGTATAATCAATTGTAAATAAAAACGTGAATGAAACTAAATGCTTAAAAGAGTTACGAACCATAATTAATAACTGTCGAATTAATTAAACTAAACAATAAGAAATTGAAAAATGGTACACAAATTGGAATAGAGGATCCGAAGAAATCAAAGTGACCCTACATTCTCCAGCAACATGCTAGGTTTTGAGCAGAGGAAGAAAGCTTGGTGTATAAGAGACTATTTGGGTGATATGCTTTATTCTAGGAACCTCAATCTTTCGAATAGTGTTCTTGCTTGAGAAGTGAAGTAGTTCGAGATCATGTTTGCGGAAGATCCTTATGCTATCTTTGAAAGCTTCGTAAACTTCTGCGGAGAAAAAACTCACTTGCTCATTGATAAAAAATTTCCTCGTCCAAGATTTCTCATCTCCATATTCTTTCATAAACCAGATGCGAATAGCACCGTCGACTGAATTATAGAATAAGCAGAGATGATCTTCCAAAACAGATAACCTCAGAGTATTACACAAATGTCCATCAGTTGGACAAGAAAACGTGCTAAAATGTTCGGTTTCAACATCAAAGCAAGAAATCCGAAAGGACGAAAACTGTTCCGATGCAAATATCATCCAGTGAAGATTTCCATTCAGAAACACGCCCTTTTGATTCAGGTGATAACTGTAAATGCTGCTATCAGCTGCAATTTTTCTCCAAGATCCCGTTCCGAGGGTGTATACCTCACACTTAGGAAGATCAACCATCACCAGCTTATATTGGCCAGTTATTTTGCTTGCTCCAAGTCCAAAAATGCTCGAACATGATGGTTTCTCACTGGGAGGAGGGAGCTCGATATATTCACGAGTGATCGGATTGCATATGTAAAAAGGCTTCTTACCAACACTATGCAGAAAGACGAGACCATCCACTGAACTGTGGATCGTGGTCAATCCAGGCTTGGGGTCGAAGTTGAATTTGATGTCAAAATGAGGAAGGTCTTGATCATCTACTAATTCGAAAACTTTGTATCGCCCGTTTTCACGTCTTTCATGACAAACGAGGCTCGGCACTGATTTCGAAAGATGGAAATTGGCAAACTCTAGAGATTCGATCAAATGGAGCCATGACTTGCAAACACTCTTGCAACTCAAAATGGTTCGAGTTGGTAATCTTGAAAGGATATCAATCGTGATTTCCGGTGGAACATTTGTGAACGAGCCTTCCTTCATAGTTTCTTCAATTTTGATGTTTGATGATCGTTTACGACGTTTTGGATTGCTCTCTTGAAGAAGTCTCCATTGACTCATGACTCTTCACTTTCCTAATCAAATAAAATAATATATGTCGAAACCAGTTAGCTAGACGCTTCTCAACTAGATCCAAAAAAAAAAAAAAAAAAAAAAAAAAAAGCCTATTTCTAAGAGACAACTATTCTTTCTCCTCGTCGCCGTAATAACAATAACATTAAAACACATATATATCATAAAAATCAACAACAATAACAATCAATTCATACAAAAAGCAAAAGTAGAGTGTTCACAGTCGTGGAATTGAACAGAACAAACTTATTAACCTGATGTCGGCCTTCAAATTTCAGTGTTGTGGTGGAGGAGCAAGCGACGCTGATTTAATTCTCAAACCCTAGCTAACAACAACACAAGGAAATTGATGAAGGAAAGAGAGCTGCTACTTATATATATATATGGCGTACGCGTTTTCCGTTCCCTAACCTACTTGGGCTTGGTTGTGGGGTTTATTACTTTCACATCTATCTGGTGATCGACCAAAGATTTAATATAATAATAATAATAATAATAATAATAATAATAATAATAATAATAATAATAATAATAATAATAATAATAATATGTAATCATCATCAAGCAATGAATTAATTAATAAATTATATTATATTATAGGGCGATGCTATTCGGACATAGTATGTACGGACATAATCGTTCGACCAAGAAAAAAAACCAGCGATATTACACCACATTCACTCCCCCTCAAAATTTTTCCTTCCATCCCCCAAAGAAATCTCTTCCTAATTAAAAGTGTATTAATTAAGACCATATTTCATCGACATAAACATCTTCTTCTCTCTTCTAATTAAAATTCGAAAAGAGTATTCTTCTACATTCATAAATGGCCGAAATTAGTGAAAAAAATATTAATTAAAATTTATAAAAAAATTACTTTTTAACTTAATCGAACCGATTATGTCTGGACATAGTATGCCCGGATAGCTTTATTGTATATTATATTATATTAATAATATGAAAATAAATATTGTTCGATTCAGGATGCCCCTTTCCTTTATTCCGTTACTAGTAAGTAGTCCGTCGAGAGTCGATGGAAATAATTTTATATTTTTATTTATATAAATATATTTTAAAAGTAATAAAACAACCACACAACGGATCACAACATCTATCGCGACGCTTTCCCTCGATCTCTCTCTAGAATTTCTCTAAGAAGACTCACTTATATTTAAATATAGTTTTATATCTTATTTATAAGTTGTTGTTAAACCTGATTATAAATTAAAATTAGTAAATTAATTATATATTCACGTATCTAAACTTATAATTAGTACTGACCATAAGCCAGATACTTCATTATATATTTTTCAAATACAAATTTGTTTAGAATTTCAATATATCTCGATTAAAATTGTGAAATTATTATATGAATATAATTAGTAATATATGTCCATTTTTACGAATTAATGATACCAAAAATACAAGAATTAAAGAAAATCAGAATGAAGAATCGAGGAGGGGGCACCGTTTATTTTTTTATTATTAGTTGGTTTTCTATATTATTAATTGATAATAATGCATATTTAATATATTCATGTCATAATACTAGATATATGTCATCTCAAATTTTCACGTCTCATATGTAAATATCAAATTAAATTCTTTGTAACTTATATTTCTTAATCTATTACTCCCTCCGACCCACAAATTTATGCATAGTTTTGGTGGATATGGGTTTTAAGAAAATCTTGAAAAGTGAGATGTAAGTGGAGAAAAAGTAAATGTAAGTGGTGTGATCCGCATTATAAGGGTAATAAGTGAAACAATTATTTTCTAAAATGATCTATGCATAATTTTGGGGGACACATAAAAAAGAAAAATTATGCATAATTTTAGGGGTCGGAGGGATTATTATTCTTATCAATTATTATCTCTATATTATTCACGCAGTCACACCGTGTATACGCTAGTTAATTATTATTGCTCATCTTGAATCTTTTGCGGATGGATACAGATTGTAAAATGCCTTTTTTTCAATTTGGTTTGAGATGGTACGAATAAAGAAAATCTGATATGGGTTAAAAAATGTTAAATAGATGTTCTATTCATTATTATTTTCAACCTATAGACTTATGTATTTGAGAGAAACTGTGAGACTTCTTTTTTGCGTTACAAAGAGAGATCGAAGGCGAAGATTTTTCTGACGTAATGCGGGCAATAGATGGAGAAGACAGATTAAGAAACAACCCCCCGCAAAGGCATACCACAAGGACCACCCCCGATAGATACGAATATAATAAGTTCGAAACTAGGACCAACCTAAATAGTCCGAGAAAAAAAGAAAATTATGATTTAATCCAATTTACTGAACTGAAAAAAATATTTATTTTGTGTCCGATAAAACTAGCCCGAAAAGTGAATTCGACGGGATTGAATTATAAGTTTGGAATATGTATTATAATTTTTCTACAAATATACATAATTTTTTATATATATATTCTTTCATGTACAATATAACATAAATTGATTTTCCATCGATTTTGTTGACGAACAACTTTCTCACGGATGTCTAGAAATGAGTTATTTATGTTAAAGTTGGAAAAGGAAGATAGCTTTTTTGATGTATTTTAGTCAGATCAATTAAGAGAGAGAAGTATTATAACTATTTTTTTGTGGCATATGGTGTAAATATTAAGTTATGTTGAGGTGTTTATAAAGTAGTATTTACTTTCCATTATAGGAAATGGTCTATTGAAATGAGATGTCCAAATAAGTGGCCAATTGAAATGAGACAGAGAAATTAAGAGTACAATTTTTTTTAAAGGTTTAATTAACCAATTTCTAGCCTCAAAAAATTTAATCGAATTGACCTGAATGGAAAAAATAAAAATAAAAAATGAGTCAGATAAATCTAGCTCGGAAAACGAGTTTGACGGGATTGAAAATTATAATTTTTGAATATAATAAACATATGTAATTTATTTATTTTTTTTTAAATTTTCATGTAAACTATAACATAAAATTATTTTCCATCGATTTTAATTACTCACAGAAGTTTAGAAATGAGATGTTGTGATAAGTTAGAAAAAGAAGATAGTTTTTTGGATGTATTTTAGTCAAATCAAGTAAGAGACAAGTATTATTGCTTCTTTGTAGCATATGGTATAAATAATGAGTTGTGTTGAGGTGCTTATAAAGTATTGACTTTTCATTATAGGAAATGGCTATTGAAATGAGATGTCTAAATAAAGTGGCCAATTAAAATTTGACAGAGAAATTGAGAAAGTACAATTCTTTTTAAAGTTTATACATATAAATTAGTATAAAATAAAATTATTCGACGGGTTATTTACTTGTTTAGTAATATATAAAGACCTTCAGTTACGTTCATTAATTTTGTTTAAATAGTTACAGTGATTAATAAAATTTAATGTTCAGGTTAAAAAAAAATTAATGTTTAATGACAATGTACTCTCATTGTCAATAATCAATCAATCCTAATATTTAGAAAATAACAAGAATTAAAAAATTATATATTATTCCAATTTTTCAGAGGAATTAAAGAAAATATCAAAGCAAATGGATACAAAAATAAATAAAACGAATCCGTAACAACTTAATCCAACTCATACAAGATATTAGTATTACAAACAATTACAGCTTTTGGTCTATTATTTAAAAATTAAAATCTAGTATACTTGAAAACCAGTGACATAAAATGCTTGAACATCATGATTCTGTCCAACATTTCTACGTCACACAACTGTTACACTATTAATTTCATTATTTTGATGATATAAATTATAAAAATAAAAAATTTTATGACATAAATAAACATTTATTACTAAAATTAAAGGTTAAAAGATCATATATCATCCTCATTAGGGATCAATCAATCCTAATAAATCAATTATAAGTAAGAAAAAAAAAAGTACTAAATTAAATGCTAATATATAACTGCATGTGGTATTAATTAAACTAAAGTATAAGAAATGGAAAGTTGGTAGACAAATATGGATAGAGGATTTAAAGCAATCACATTGACCTTATATTCTCAAACAACAATGTGAAGAAATCTAGGCATTGCAATATTTGTTTCCTTAAAATTTCTATGTGTTTGCTGCAAGATCTTAACTTCGAAGCATTTTTCTTCCTCAAACTTAAAAAATAAACTATTGCATTATTGTTTTCTAAATTCTGAAACTATGTTAGTGTACCAAAACTAAATGAGACATATTTTGAAATAGCCATAATGATCATTATAAATTTTGGTCCACCTTCTTCAAAAATATAAATTTTGACCATTTTTTTCAATTTGGGACGAAAATACCCTTAATGAAATGCGGAGCGGGTGGGGTTTGACGCGGGCGGGCGCGGGTCGGGTCGGGCGGGTATGAGGCATTTGGTACTTTTGGTACAAATTTAGTCTTATTAGTACCAATTGTTATAGTACATCTGGTACGAATTTAGCCTTATTAGTGCCAACTGTTCCAGATTTGGTACAATTGGGACGAATTGTCAAATTAGTTCCAGATGTTCCAAGTTATGATATGGTACTCTTAAGATGAACATTCCAATTATTTCAAGTTATACTACTCCGATTTTGCGGCTCCGCCTTCGGCTCTGATTATACGGCTCCGCCTTCGCTCCGATTACTAATATAAGGATAATCGTCGGGCAACAATTTAATAAAAAAACGAAGCGGCAAACAAAAATTTGGAAATTAAAAAAAAATTGAAAAATAAAAAAAAAACATAAAAAAAGGAAAAAATCTGGAAAATAAAAAGAAACAGAAAAAATGAAAAAAAATCTGGAAAATAAGGAAAAAAAACTGAAAAACAAAAAATAAAACAGAAAAAAAAAGAAAAAATTCTGGAAAATAAGAAAAAAAAACTGAAAAGCAAAAAATAAAACAGAAAAAAAAAAGAAAAAAATTCTGGAAAATAAGAAAAAAAAAATAGAAAAAGAAAAGAAAAAAAAACTGGAAAATTAAAAAAGACAGTAAAAAAAGAAAAAAAATCTAAAAGGATATTAAGTGTCAGTAAAATGGATTAAAGAGTGATGGATCACAAATAGAAGAGGGAAAAGGGGTATTTAGGTCATAAGTTCAAAAAATGGCTATAATTTATATTTATGAAGAGAGTGGACGATAATTTATATTTTAATACTCATATTGGCTATATCACATGATATTCTCAAAATAAAATTTGCTTTTTATTGCAGGTAGTCTGATCTTGTCAGTGTAAATTAGGAAAAGTGGCAGTCAATGAGTGGAACCAAGTCGAGAAAAATATTGGGTGACAAACATTAATATGATATTGGGTGAGAACGAGTTGTATGGATAGCTCAAACACAAAAGCAGACAGTTGTTCAAAACAATTTTTTGAATAAATCAGAGATCATTTATATTAGAACATAGAGACAATGCTAAATCCAAAAACAAAATAAGAAAAACAAAATTACGTAAGTGCACTAAAACGTTTGAAATTCAGAATGAATGATGTATAGAAAACTTGGGACATAGATGCTGGCTTTCATACTGAATTCGGCGAACGTTTTAATGATTGTAAGATTATACTAGCACAAGCTAGCTGAAGAGAAAATTGATAAAACTTGAAAAAGATATAAATTTGGTACTTGTTAAGTTCAAGAATAGTTCAACAATTAACGAAGCGCAGCTCAAATGGTAAGACACTTCCCCTCCAACCAAGAAGTCGGGAGTTAAAGTCATTTGTGCCCATTTAAACTAAAAAAAAAGGAGTTCTGATAAAAATTTATATAAAAAAAAACACATTACACGATTGTCCTTATTATTAAAGTTGCAGAAACAACTAACATGTAGCTATCGCTACTCTAGATCTCTAATTGAGCTTTCCATCATTCATGAAATATTTGGCCGTCAATCCACAGGCAAGGTCTTCATTCGGAATGCTCATATTTCTGATAAGATGAACACCTTCCGCGAACACTACTCCCATCCCTAAATGCAAATGCGGCTCGATATGGCAATGGAACGCCCACACCCCGGGATTATCGGCCTTGAACCTCAACGCGGTCCACCCGTAGGGAAATATCACCGCCGTGTTCTTCAATGGCGGGTTCTTCAAGTTAAACGACGCCGCCTTATCCTCTGTAAACTTCCCTTCTCCGTACCCTAGCACCCAAAAATCATGGCCGTGCAAATGCCACGGGTGGATCTCACTCGTACCTTCCTTCAACACATTCGCATTCTGCAGGATCACGTCCACCGTGGTGTTGAACTCCAGCGTGTACAGCCCGTCGCCAGTTACGGTGTTCTTATTGGTCGGCGGGATCATGATGTCGTAGTTGGGATCGAAGCTGTCGGGGGGGCTCCGTTGGTCGAACGCCTCGGTTAGGTTGTATTTTATGGAGCCTAAGTAAGGGGTGGTAGGTAGTGCTAATGAGATATTGTTGATGGACCACTTGGTGTGTCCGTCCATGTAGTTCTGTGTATTCAGCAACACGATGCGCCTGTCGTGCTGGGGCGGGGGCGGGGGCGAGCCGGGGGCGGCCAGGAGCTTCTTTGCGAAAGCCTTGCTGTATTCGAAGTAGTTCCACCGCGGCCCCACCGGAGGGGCCGACAAGGGGGGGAACACTTGTACCGGGGGTTTATTGGTAATATTGTAATGGAGGATGGCTAGGGCTGGCGGGGTGTGGGGTTCTCTTCCTCTCACGGTGACGGAAATCCAGTAGTTTTTGTTTGTGGAGGGGTTTTGATTGGTTGTGAAGATGACGGAGTAGCTCTCGCCGGAGTAAATGTCGATGTTGTCAACGGTGAATGGCTCCACGTAGTTGCCGTCGGCTTCCACCACCGTCAATTTGTGATCCTGTTGCAAAATTAAGGACGTCAGGGGAGAGCTAGGTTTATTATCTAAATAAATTAAAGAAAACAAATTGAAATTGATGTTTAATTGGCAATAATATTAATAATCTATTCTACAAATTTTGGTATCTTAACCTCAAATTTACAATTAGAATAGTACTAGTTATCTACGTACACGAAAAGTGTTGTCTTATTTTCTTTTTAACCGTCCACAATAAGTGTGGTGTTTTCGTTCTGAAAAATGGCCTCGCCAACTTTCTAACATTTTAATCTACACACCAAATTATATAGTTATGTCCCTTACTCCACACCACCAAACACATTTTAAAAATCTGTGCAACTCCACACTTTTCGTTGACGGATGGAGTAATAGTTATTAGTATGAAACACAAATTAATTATAATATAATCATCCCTAATATTTATTTACTAAGCATTTAGAATAGAAAAGTTGAAATCCTAATTACTATGAAATAATCGACCCTAATAGCTAATCAAAACTGTGAAAATTGAAAGACAATAAAAGTACTATACACGTGCATACCCTAATTAGCTACTCCCTCCGTCGCAATTGCAATGTTTCTCTTTTCTTTTATGAGTGTCCCAAAATCAAGGTCTCATTCAAAAAATGAAAAATCATAATATTTACTCTTGTTTATTATAATCGTCCTCAGTAAAGTGAGATATTGCTATTGGGACGG
This sequence comes from Schizonepeta tenuifolia, assembly GCA_029490685.1. NCBI lineage: Eukaryota > Viridiplantae > Streptophyta > Magnoliopsida > Lamiales > Lamiaceae > Schizonepeta > Schizonepeta tenuifolia. The sequence goes on from CM055956.1 coordinate 123,437,973, forward strand.
AAGGGTATTTACATAAAATAGTGATAACTATCATTGAAGAAAAAGTGTAATTACTAATGCTCCTTTTTACTATATATAGTAAAAATATCACGTGACTTTTTCCACGAAGACAAATGACAAATAAAAAAGTGACAACTCTCTTAGAAAAATGTGACATATTGAATCTGACAGCATATATAGTAACCCCACCTCAATGCTGTTTTCTTTTATATATATGTTATCAGTCTTCTTATTATTGGTGAAGTTTTTTAAGAGTGGAAAAGGTATGGAGTAATTAATTTGAAATTTCCACGATTTTAGACTGAAGAAAATTTACCGAGAATGTAATTAAGACGTAGGTAGAAGCTAAGCACCCAGGAACTTCTTATGTGGGTGTAAGCGTACTACACCAACATTTCACGTGATAATAATTTTGAATTATTTTTTATATTATTAAAATATTATCATGTGAGGGGTGAGTGTAGTAAACTTACACCCCTCTAAGATTACCCACCTCTATCGCAAAGTTGAGTGCAGCCAATGCAGTGGAGCTCGCTATCCTGAGCCGGTAGGTCTGGTTAGGCCGGACAATAAAGGCATCTTTGTCTGTTAACTTGCACGCGGCTGGCAAGCCTTTGCCATAAATATCTGGCAACGAGCAACCGAAACGCCCTCTCCCATTAATTAATAAGCTCTGCATAAAAAAAAAAAAAAACAAATACTACTATCATATATGTATAGAGAGAGAGAGAGATAACATTGATATCTTTGTATTATTATATGTTATAAATATTATTTATAAAATAATTACTGGGTTTGAAAATATATTAGGCTTCCCAAAAAAGTCAAAAAGTTACAAACTATAGGATGTGTGTTGAAAATTTGGGGTGTTACACGTGCTTTGGACGGGAAAATTGTATGAAATCATATTTTTAGTCGGAAAAATGCAAGAAATTAATCTGTTTTAATATACTATAGTTTACCATTATTCAAACATTTTTTTTTTTTTTTTCAAAAAAGAGATACATGATTTAGAATCACTATAATAATTAAGAACGTATTCTTCTGCCAACACACCAAGATTTGGTTTTGAGATACTAATATGTTAATCAATAATAATTCGTAATATTTTTTAATCTCAAAATAACAACTTTTGGAATCTTTGGGGATATGTTGAATAATTAATATACCAATCTAGAAAATTGGCGGTCAGTACAATATTTGAAGTAGACTAGACAAGCCCCTTCCCCCAACTCAAGAAAATAACAAAAAAGTTCCCAGCTGATGACCAAATTTAATTCATGTCTCCAAAAATAAATAGTTGAGAATAATATTGAAATGAGAGAATATATATATGAAATGAAACCTGTGGCTCTCCAACCCAAGTCATGGGTTTGGAGGAGAGATCAACTTCCTGATCACGAGAGCTACTGTGCCACCAATCACTCAGCAGAAGCATTGGCAACTCGTGATTGTAGTGGATCTTCTCCGTCTCTCCTTCGGCCACGTCGACAATCAACGATCCGTACAGCCCCGCTGACCGTTGCATCCCGTAGTGCCCATGGTAAAAGTATGTGCCCGCCTGCACCACAAATATACATATATATGAGACCGCCTCGCACAAATTTTTGTACTTCAATATAATTTATTGATGTGACCATATACCTTGTCCACTCGGAATGTGTAGATGTATGTTTCTCCAGGACTAATTGCACACTGCGAGATGGAAGCAGTCCCATCGGCCCATGGTGTCCCATACTGAAATAAATCATATATATATGTATGTTAATCGTCACCAAATTTGCATTATATATAACCACAAACCAAAACATCGAGCAAAATAATACTCCCTCCGACCCCTAAATTATGCATACTTTGGGAGGGCACTATTAGAGAAAAAAATAGAATTAAAAATAAAAAATGAAAGTAAGTGTTATGTATACTTTGTGAGGGCACTATTAGGGAAAAAGTAGAATTAAAAATAAAAAATGAAAGTAAGTGGTGGACCTATGAGGTAGATAGTGTAAATATGTGAGAGAGTTACCTCAAAATATGAACTAAACATAAATTTGAAGGAAAGATGAAAAAGGAAAATTTTGCATAAGTTTACACGGAGGGATTAATAATAATAATAATAATAATAATAATAATACGAGATATAACATAAAAGGAAGACGAGACGAGACCTGCCGGATTCCATGCCAATGGATGACAAGGCCCTCAGTGTGAAGCTTGTTAATGAGCGTGAGATTAATGGTGTCACCAGCCCGAGCCCGAATAGTGGGGCCCGGGAAGTGACCGTTGATGGCCATAACCACACCTTCGACCACGTCAGGAGACCACCGCTTGTATTCCACCTCCCATGTCAAATGCTGGACTGTAGCTGCCGTTACAATATTAAATAACGAAACTACTAAAATCAAAACCACCTTCATCAACCATGAACCAACCAACACACCCATCTTTCTCTTTTTATATTTATATTTATATATATAACGAGAGAGCGAGAGAGAGAGAGAGAGAGAGAGAGAGAGAGAGAGAGAGAGAGAGAGTTGCAATTAGCTAGGGCGTTTGGGAAGATGGGAGAGAAGAAAGAGCGCACACTTACAAAACTAGTGCTAGCTGATACTACTATATATAGCAGAGAGATGAGTAATAATATGCATGGGGCAGTACGTAGACAAGGAAAGGGACTACTATATTCTATATGTTCACACTGCGAATTGAACATCATCTCTCACATTTTTTGTGCATAACAACTCTTTTGCAATCGTTCACACATTTATCACATGGACCACAGACGCGTGCATACGGTCTATAGGCACGTGCAGTGCACGCACCAACCCGTAAGGCGCGTCTAGCCATACTTGTTTAAGGAACTTTTTCCTTTTAGTTTTTTATGTTTGTTTTATTAATCAATCTCCAACTAAAATTTAAATTTAATTATTGAAAAAAGACAATGGTACCGTGCGACCGAGTGTGCCTCTTCTTTTTGTGAGCATTAGATTTTGTTCTCCAGTTTTAATATGTTGTATTACTAGTTTTCAATATATCGCTACCTATTATTTTTCATTATTTTGGAGTTTTTTGTTATACTTTTTTTTAAAACAATAATTGAATATTGGAGTTTGGTCCTTTTCATAACTATATTATATAACTTATTTACCTTTAAATTTTTATAATATATATATATATATATATGGAGTGATTCCCATGCAAACTCCCCTTAAAGTGAGAAATAGGAATTAATCTCCACCATTGATCTTATCTACATGAAGGGTCGAGATTTAGCTTGATCAAAGCGGGTCAAAGCGGGTCAAACCCGGGGCAACCCGGGTCAACCCGTTGACTTTTTTTTTCGAATTTTTTTTTAACTGTCACACAAGATGCACAACTTCACATATTCAGATGCACAACTAAATGTATTGAGATGCACAAGATTTTAAGTTTTTTTTTATGTTTTTTTTTTCGCTTTTTTTTTAAGGTTAGATCATATGCACCACATCATGTATTCATATGCACCACACTATATAATGAGATGCACCACTAAGTGCATTAAGATGCACTAGTTCTGTTTTCGTTTTTTTTATTTTCGTAAAACATTGTGCATCTAGTTACACTATGTGGTGCATCTAGTTACACTATGTGCTGCATCTAGTTACACTGTGTGGTGCATCTAGTTACGCATTTTGGTGCATCCAATTTTTTTTCAGTTTTTTTTTTTATTTTACAAATTCGGTGCATCTCACTACACATAGTGGTGCATCTCATTATGTATAGTGGTGCATCCGAATATGTGAAGTGGTGCATCTTGGGTGATTGTTTTAAAAAAAAAAATTGAAAAAAAAAACTGAAAATCTTGTGCATCTAAATGCACTTAGTGGTGCACCTAGTTATATAGAGTGGTGCATCCGAATATGTGAAGTTGTGCATCTTGGGTGACAGTTTTCAAAAAAAAATTGAAAAAAAAAAAACTGAAAATCTTGTGCATCTAAATACACTTAGTGGTGCATCTAGTTATATAGAGTGGTGCATCCGAATATGTGAAGTTGTGCATCTTGGGTGACAGTTTATAAACAAAAATAAAAATAAAAATAATAATAATAATTCGAAAAAAAAAAGTCAACGGGTTGACCCGGGTTTGATCCGCTTTCTCTTGGCCAAATCTTGACCCTTCATCACCAATAGATCTATGGTGGAGATCTATTCTCATTTCTTAGGATAAGATCTATTCTCATATGATCTATTTCCTAGATGGATCACATGTCGCTATATATTAAAACTACACAATTATAATAGATTAGATTATTATTACAATCAATGATAAAGAGTTACTCTCTATGTCCACCAAAAAAACAGCACCTTTGAAAATGAACAAATTTTAATAAATGGGTAGATTATGTTATGAGTAGAGTAAAGCTCTCACTAATTATATAGTTTAAATTAATTTTAAATAATGGTTTTGAGTGTTGTGAGTAGAATAATGTCCTACTTGATGTTTGTAGTGGGTTCAATGATGGCAAAATGAGTACATAATTGGTTGAATAGATGGTTAACGTTAACTGAATTGTGTGGGTCATATTACAAAAAAATGAAATGTGTGTCTTTTCGGTGGATGGATCAAAATGGAAAAACTATCCAACATATAATAGAATTAAAAAATAAGACTTTTGAATTTGATAATTGGTATTCCCTCCGACCCACGGAAATTTTCATATTACTGTTCGGCACGGAGATTAACAATAAGGGTAAAAAGATAGAAAGTGGGTAGGTCTCATCACTTTTGAGGGATTTTGAAGGGTAAAAACTTTCCTTATTTGGAAGATGACAATATAAATGAGAAACCTAGATAAAAAAATGATGACAATATGAGTGGATCGGAGAAAGTACAACATAAATAAACACATAAAAAACGTGGTGGGCCAAAAGGAGTTCTTCTGTACTGATATTGTCAATGTTATGTTTCTTGTTTTTTCTTTCGCCTTTCACGTGACTATTGGGCACGATATGTGTATATTTTGTGTTTATGCTTTGATCATTGGGGATAACTGGATAAGTAATTAGTGGTGATATAAGAATGTATATATTTGTGGTCGAAAAACACAAACTTAAATCTTCTGCTTTTTATAAATATATCGTAGTATTAGATTTTCGAGTCCGATTCAACTTTATTCTATACTTTTAGGGTGTGTTCACTTTGAGTGAAAAATGAGTGATCAAAAAGAGGGATATTTTTTTTAACTAGCAAGTAACCCGACGGAATTCCACAGATATAACTTTATATTATAACTTATATGTTTCAAAATAATTTTTTAACTTATTGGAAGTTGTGTATTGTTCGAATTAATTATAAACCAAACTTAAGAAAACAATTTTATTTCACGTATTTGAACTTATATAATTAGGAATAATAATGAGTATGGTACGTACCAATATATTAAAATCTATTCAAAACAATTCTACATATTCTTATACTAAACTCAATTAAAATAGTGACTATATTATATAATATACTCGCATAAAAGGAGTTCGATAACAGCTCAATTAAAATTTGATCTCACCACAAAGTAATATTAATTAAAAAACAAACACAATTTTAAATTGAGACATATTTTGAAATAGCCATAATGATCATTAAAATATAAATTTTGGCCCACCTTCTTCAAAAATATAAATTTTAGCCATTTTTTTCAATTTGGGACGAAAATACCCTTAATGAAATGCGGAGCGGGTCGGGTTTGACGCGGGCGGGAGCGGGTCGGGTCGGGCGGGTATGAGGCATTTGGTACTTTTGGTACAAATTTAGTCTTATTAGTACCAATTGTCCTAGTACATCTGGTACGAATTTAGCCTTATTAGAAACAATTGTTCCAGATTTGGTACAACTGGGACGAATTGTCAAATTAGTTCCAGATGTTCTAAGTTATGATATGGTACTCTTGGGACGAACATTCCAATTATTTCAAGTTATACCACTCCGATTTTGCGGCTCCGCCTTCGGCTCCGATTATACGGCTCCGCCTTCGCTCCGATTACTAATATAAGAATAATCGTCGGGCAACAATTTAGATTTTTTCGGCTCGCTCTGAGGCCTTTGGCTCCCCTCGCTCGAATCTTGACCAAAGAATAAGCGGCAAACAAAAAAACGAAGAGGCAAACAAAAATTTGGAAATTAAAAAAAATTTGAAAAATAAAAAAGACAGAAAAAAAGGAAAAAAATCTGGAAAATAAAAAAAAAAACAGAAAAAAAGAAAAAGAAATCTGGAAAATAAGAAAAAAAAATCTGAAAATTAAAAAATAAAACAGAAAAAAAAGAAAAGATTCTGGAAAATCAGAAAAAAAATAGAAAAAGAAAAGAAAAAAACTGGAAAATAAAAAAAAAACAATAAAAAAAGAAAAAAAAATTGAAAAGGAAATTAAGTGTCAATAAAATGGATCAAAAAGTGATGGATCACAAATAAAAGAGGGAAATGGGTATTTAGGTCATAAGTTCAAAAAAATGGCTATAATTTATATTTATGAAGAGGGTGGGCCATAATTTATATTTCAATACTCATATTGGCTATATCACATGATATTCTCTTTTAAATTTGTACGGAGATTAATTCATTCACACATTAGATTGCGACATGACGTTACCCTTTTTTATTCAAGTTTCGAAAGAAAATTGTCGTGTAATTATGAATGGTGACCATTTTCTCATTTCACACTCTTGAGAAGTGGGAACTGAAAATTCTGGTAATCTGTCAGAAAATGCCGATCAGCAATACACACAACGACAAAAAAAAAATGCCAAAAGCCAAAAAATAAAATGTCAGCCTTTAACGAGCCTTAAATAAAAATAGTACTACTTGATTATATTTCTTCTTCTTCTTCTTATAATAATAATAATCTGTAAATACTAAACTAAAGAATACCAACACCAAGAAAAATCGAACATTTTTAACATCAATGGGCTTAAATTATAAGTTAAAATCAATACACAAAAATCGGCCCATAATATGTAAATTTGGTTGTTGGGACCAAAATATAGATCAAAGGGAATTAACTGATAGCGCGGAGCACAAGCCTTAACTAAACTCCAAACTAACTCCTATATACGCGTGAAAATTTAACCCTTTATTTTTATTTTATTTTTTATTTTTATCTTTGAGAAGAATTCCACCTTTTGTTATACTCATCACATTTGATTGACATACATTTGTCGTCCCCCCTTTAATCCCTACTATTTAAAACTAGAGATATTCATTTAGAATAAACTAGCGTGTAGCCCGTCGAAAATCGACGGAAAATTATAATTTAGTAAAATTATAGTATAAAATATTTTCCATTAATTATTTTTAAGTTTTATATTTTGTGTGAGCTTTGTGGGCGAATTTGAAATCGCCTCGTCTACCCCCATGGTTGAAGGTCGGAATCCTCCCGTCGACTACAATTTTTGAAAAAGTTAAACTGCCATAATTGAAACTACTCGTCTATCCCCATGATTCAAGGTCAGAATCCTCGTGTCGACCACGATTATAAAAAAGTTGAACCGTCGGTTTGGAATTGACTCGTCTACCCTCACGGTTCCAAGTCAAAATTCTCCCGTTATGTTGAACTGTCATAACTGAATTGGCTCCTCTACCCCATGGTTGCAATCAGAATCAGTAATCTTAATTTTTGTGGACAACATAAATGAATGAAAAGTGCACGAAATAAATAGTTTATATAATATAATATGATTTAATAAGTGATCATATTAAATTTTTAATAAAAAATAAAATTATTTATTTGATCAACCGATTAACTGGACCCCATTTTTATAGATAATTTTTAAAGTTTTCTTACTTCTCAAAATCGATGTGCGACAAAAATATATTTGGCTTTCAAAGAAATTACCCCTTGTCGATTTTATACGAGAATTGTGATGAATCATTTTGACAACAAATATTTCTTTGTCTCGTATTGATTTAGAGAAGAAAAATAATTATGAGAAATAGGTAGATATATTAGTATAATATATTCCAAAAATTATGACATAGTAGATTTTTATTAAAACAATTGCTATAAAAAAAACGGCTGCATAAATCCCATGATTTAAGGATTTTTTCTGTTACATTAAAAGGAATTACAACCCAAATACCCCTGTGTAATATAACGTACCGATTTTAATTAAAAAAAAATATTAACTATGAAAATCAACTATAAAGGCACAATTAGTTCTTAATTATGTCTTATTAGAATATGATAGATATTAATTTTGAAGATGTGATTTTGTTAAGATTTTGTTTCCATGTCATATATATATATATATATATATATATATATATATATATATATATATATATATATATATAAGTATATAATAATAATAATAATAATAATAATAATAATAATAATAATAATAAATATGTCAAATATTAATTTTAAAATAAAAAAAATAAGAATTTAGATAAATAGGAATGGAGGAATATGAGAGGTGCCACATAGGATTTTTTTTACGTAGAGTCGTTTTCATTTATATAATAACTAGCGTATAACCCGGCGAAAATCGACGAAAAATTATAAAAATTAATAAAATTATTGAATAGTACTAATGTGTGATAGATTTAAAAAAATATTATTTGTTAATTATTTTAACGTTAAATAATTCGATTATGCAATCTACTAAACTCGCTTAGAATTTATATCCCTTGAACACATCTAAAATTCAATTAAAAAGTAATTTTACCACATGTTTACGTCTGAAACCCATATAGTTATGTTTGTTAAAAATTATAACTAATATATTCTCATTACTTTCGATAATTGTTAAAGCTCTATTCTTCTACAAAATCGATGTGGGCAAAAATATATTTCTCTCTTAAAGGAAAGCGACTCTTAAGCTGAATCTTTTACTTGCTCCATAATTGTATAAGTACCATGTTTCAACCCTTTCCTCTCTAATTATATAAGTGCCCTGTTTTGACTTTTTTTCCCATTATACCCTTACTACTTATATAAATTACTACCCTTTGCCATTGTGACCCCACCAGCCCACAATCTTAATTTCCCTAATCTTATTAACTAAATTAATTAACACTACCTAATTAATTGGATTTGGGTCTAAAGAAGCAGCTTAAACCCAAATATTTGCTCGGTCCACTCCATCCACTCTCTATCTCTCTTCCCCAAAATCACTCAGCCCATTTTTTCGATCCACTCTCTTTATCTTTCTGTGGTATCAAGTCTCTCTCTCTCTTCAAACCCTAGATCATTTGCCGACTTCACTCGATCCACTCTCTCTATCTCTCTGTGAAATCTTACATGTATCATCTATCACTTTGATTCATCTTCTTCATGAAGAGATCCGCTGCATTTCTGGATGAATCGACCTCTGATTTCATGGTCGATTCTGGTGAAAACCTAATTTCATGGTCCAGTCGAGCGATGATTTTGCTTCCCAGCCATGGGAATTGGAGTCTGATTGCTACGAGTATGTGCCTGAATCAATCTTTCTTAAGATTGTTTATGTAAATTCTTCCCAATCGCCGCCGAGATCTGCAGATCTATGGAGTTCGGTGCCGGAGAAGACTGGATCTGAGGTTGGAGATGCTTCTCACCGAAAATCGAAGCCGTCGCCACCCTTCTCTGCAGATCCTCATTGCTTGGTGCCAGTTCCTTCCTTCGAATCTGCGACGCCGCCCTCCACTGCTGTGTCCTCGTTGCTTGGTGCCGGTTCCTTCCCTCGAATCAGATAAAGGTGGTGAGCAGCTTGCAACCAGAAAAAGAATTTTAGCTTGGGGCGCTGCCTACGAACTCCAAAAATAATCTGAACAACCAGGGTGGATGACGCCGGAAGAAGTGTACACTTATCTGATTGATGAGTGTTCAAGGCTCAAATAAAAAAGGGAGGGAATTCTTTCTTGGGCTTCTAATATCTAGGTGATTTTGTTCTATGTTTTCTGCATATTTTTTCTTGCTGGTGAAGCCTGGTGATGGCTGGTGATGATTATTTGAGTTTTCTGTGCGTTGTGTGGGTGGCTGGTGATGCCTTTGCTGTTGCTTGATGCTATCTGTGATGCTTGTTGGTGCATTCTATGATGAATACAGTGTATATGATGATGTGTGCATTCTGCGATTTGTGCCTTATTTCTGATGACATGCTGCCATTCACATGATGAATTTGTGATTGTTTATGATGCAATTCTGATGATTAGCTGCATTTCATATGATGAAGTGTGCATTATATGAACTGGTAGAATTGATATTACACTACACTCTCACATATGCCACCACTAGGTCTCATTATATGATGTAATCTAGTTAGGAGGCGGAAATGAGAGCCCCCTGAAGTCAATGAAGCAAAAAAACTTTGATTAATCAAAGTGCTGAGACCATTTACATTCCAAACAACACACAAAAACTTGTTGTTTGTCCCTGTAAACCTTACCAAAAAACTGGCCATTGTTGTCGTGTCTTCTACTCCTCAATTCCAACCTGCCCCATCCCATGAATAAGCTGATGAATGTTGTGTACTCCCTCACCTCCATTGCTCTCCAGATACTGATATGCTTCCATCACTACCCCCTCCTCAATGTCATATGTTTCTGGTAGAGCCCCCTACCTCTTGAGTACGCCTTTACCAACATGTGGAAGGGTGTACTCATTGCTCCCTCTTGCATTTATTATTTCTGTGTGACAGCTCTGTAGTGTTAAAAACACATCATTTTTGGTTTCCACTGTTGTTGCATTCTTGATTTCCACTGTTGTTGCATTCTTCTCATCTTTCAAGGTTTGAATGGACCTGAAAAAACCCAAGTCATTCACATTTGTGTCTGGTGAATTTGCTGGTTGTTGGATTATTTGAATATTGAATCCATGTGAATGAGCTATTGCTTGGAAATCTGAATCCTCACTACTAATGTGTGGCCTTGCATTATACTGTTGAATGATTATGTGCTTACTGATTCCTTCTAACCACTTTGCAATGATACTTGGCACAAGCTGCAACAGAATATGGCTAAGTGATGATTGTAGTGTTACAATCTGATAGCAACAGAATATGATACACTTACCCATTGAATTAATGCACCCTTCATCACTGGTTTTGTTATTGATGCAATAGGCTTGGTCAACATGGTTCCCTTTGCTCTGTTGGCCATATTCCAAACTTCCCATCACATATGCATCTTCCTTCTGCATCATACATTGGCCTTCCAATTGCTGATAAAAACATTATTTTGAGGATGTGTTGCTTGGATTTGATGGTTCTGTGTTCTTTCTCACATTCACAATGTAATATCTCTATGAGCTATTGATCAGATTGAACCACTTTTCATCAACATGAATGTGATTATACATTGTCTGATATGAAATCCTGCCATTGCTATGCAAGAAAGCATACTAAGGCTCCATTTGAGCCTGGTAAGCATGTTCTGAGGGGTTAGATGAGGCTTGATAGAATTGGTATGTGGCTTCATTTTTTCCTCCTTCACAAATCTCTGAACTACAAATGTGCTAACCCCAAGGTTAAGACCAACCTTTCTCATTGTTGCTCTCTCCAACACTGACAAGCTTTTCATCTTTTCTGCATCCAACCCTTTTTTTGTGCTTTTAACTGACCCCTCACGCGCATGATTCTTGGTCGGAATTGGCTCGTTGATAAATCGTTAGTAATTTTTTTGCCAATTTTTCTACATATTTTACGTTTTAATAAATTAAAAAAAATTGTCCCGCAAGTACTGAATTGGCCCCTCTACGCGCACAATTCTTAGTCGGAATTAGCTCGTTGAGAAATCGTTAGTAATTTTTCTGCCAATTTTCCTACATAATCTACGTTTTCCAACGGAGACGATTAATCAAACAATTTGAGATGATGTGTTTAGGATTATTCAAACTTGTTTGATATTTATATACTCGTAATTGTTTAAAATACGATTAAAAAAATTAGTCATTTGTATTCCTTAAAAAAAAAAAACCGTATATTAGTCTATCGCCACAGTTCTGCGTCGGAACTGGCCCTTTGACCACGACTCTGATTTATAATTTCGTAATTTATAAATTTGTTAAGAGGATCCCAAAATTTAATAAAAATATGATTGTACTATTCATTAATTAAAATTATAGATTATGTAAAGTTGGAAACTCAACTACAAATAACGTAGACATTATTTCATGGATGGCGATTATAGATTTTAGAAAATACATGGGAAAAAAAGCATAAAATGAAAAATTTCTCGAGTTGAGGTAACCGTTGGTTGGGAATTGGCTCGTCTACCTCCACGGTTTCAGGTCAGAATTGGCCCGTTGACCACGATTTTGATTTATAAATGCATAATTTATAAAACTCGTTCAGAATTTGTATAGACTCAAAACATTAAAAAAAATTGATTGTACTATTCATTCTCATCTTAACTGCAAAATTGGAAATCCAACTACAAATAACGTAAAAATCAATTCATAGATGACGATTCTAGATTTTAGAAAATACATGAAAAAAATGAATAAAATGAAAATTTTAAAATTAATAAGAATAAAGAATAAAAATGTGTCACATGAGATCCCGAGTTGAGGTACCCGTCGGTTGAAAATTGGCCCGTCTACCTAATTAATTGACAAATTAAAAATTACTTATTTTTTATCAAATTAAATTAAAAAATATTATACAATTTTCAAATTTAATAAATTATCCAAACTATTTTGGAACCATTTATTCTGTCAACTAATAAATTGGTTCCCTAATAAAAATAATTATCTATTCGGCCAATTAATAAATTGACCAAATAAAATTAAATTAAAATATAAAAGTATAGCAGTAGTATAATAATGATAGATAGATGTAGTCGCTTGATTAATTGAACAAGAAAAAAATGGCTAAAATATTTACAGCCCGAAAGTAACTACAGGTTTTTAAGTAATAACATTGATTCCTACAAAATTGAAATTTATAACGATCAAAGGTATTGCATGCCAACTCAATTACATTTTTCACATATTTAGAGTAATTTAAGAGTTGTGGAATCTTTTCTTGAGTTGTGATGAAAAGCAAATTAGTTGCCTTCGATTCATATATTCGTGAATCTATTAATGTTATGAAGCCAATAAAGAATTGTATTCGTCTACGGACAATATGTCACCATCTTTTAAAACTTTAACAGAATTACCAAATCTATAATCTTGATGATACAAGAGTTTTCGTCTCCATATTTATTCATGTAATTAATTAAATAATAATCTCAGCAATATCTGATTCATCGCATAAACCCCTAACCAGACAACCAATATCTGGGGAAGACAAGGAGGAGGAGAAGAAAAAGATCGATCGTAAAACCATAGAGTAAAATATACATCATTAAATTCTATACTCATCATTAAATGACTGTATATTTCCGGTTGCAAATAATTTAAGCATTCGTCACAATATGTATAGTCTGAAACACAAAAGCAAACACAAGTCCAAAACAAATATTTGCATAAATCAGATATCATTAATATTTGAACAAAGAGACAAAGCTATTAAATCCAACAATTAAATGAAAACAACTAAATTACATAAGTATTTTCTAAAACGTCCGAATATTAGAATGAGCTCACATTCTCCATTGCAAAGATTTTTTAAAGGAAGAAAGCTTGGTGCATAAATGCTGGGTCTGAAACCATAATGGGGAAACCCTTTGGTCTGATGAATTTCTTGAATAGTTATAGTGAGTGTTTGGCTAAACTTAAAAGCTCCTTAAAATAGCTTATAAGCTCCTTAATCTTTAATAATGAAGAACTTATAAACTGTTTTAAGGAGCTTAAAAGCTTAGCCAAACACCCTCTTAGTTTTGCTCGAGTAGCAATACATTTTAGCACTGAGTTAATTAGAGAACAAGACATTGCCATTTTTGAACCTCTTGATGGGCACAACATAAGGAACTCCATCAAGCTTAGTAAGAGCAAGACTGACGCGACATACCTTTTTCGAAGATTTATCGTCTCCGTATTTGTTCATCAACCATATGTCAATGTAAAACATATCACCAATATCATGATCACACAAACATAAACAATCCCCCAACGAACACAGGTTTCTTACACAGTAATAACGATAATCATCACCAGGCATAGAAAAGGTGCTAAAACATTCCGTTTCAAGATCAAAGTATGAAATCCTTTTACCATAATCTCCTTGCTCCGAACCTTGAACAATCCAGTGAAGATTTCCATTCAGAAAAACACCTAAGCTCGTGTTGCCATACAAAAATGGAGCACCAGCTGATACGCTTCTCCAATATCCCGTTCCAAGAGTGTATACCTCACACTTACATGGAGCTCGTACCCAAAAATTCGTTAAATGATCACGTTCAAAGTTATCAAACATCCTAACCACCTTAAATTTACGAGTCAACTTGCTCACTCCAAATCCAAAATTGTTGCCTAAATGATGTAATCTTGTTTCGTTTTGAATTTTAGAATTAGTCTATGTTTTGGAGCAATTTTGAAGAATATTTTTTTTGCAAATTCCACAGTTTTCATGCTTCCTTTTCTTGTGGATTCTTCTCCCTTATAAAAAAAATACCAGGTAACTTTCAAAACACAAATAGAAAAACAGGTGGCAGCTACTACTTTAGAGAGATTGTTATAATCCTTTTTAATTAAAACAATATTATAGTATTGCATAGCACCCAAACTGAGAATAATAAGTTCTTACTCAATTCAAACCAAACATGTGGCATTAAGAAGACAGAAATTAAATAACTCAATTGCGGGGGAAGAAATTCTTTTTTGTTGGTTAGTAACGACCATGCACATATATCAAAATTGAAGTTAAATTGAGATCACAGAGAATATATAAATATAAATTAAAAGGGCAAACAATAATTTAAAGGGATTAAAGCTGTCGAATCAAACACAACAAGATGAACTCACCTGATTATCTGTAAATCGCAAATAATCGCTTGGATTAGATGAAGGAGAACGGCGGCGGTGGCGGTGGTGGCGGCGGCGGCGGCGCGTTGTTGGGAACGAGAAAGTAAATTAACCCTAGGTGTATAATCCTCTTAAATAGGGCAGGTTATGTACTGCGTACGTTCCATATCTAGTTGGTGACCAACTAATAATTTAATATTATGTATAATACATAAGCCAGCCACAAAAGATTAAAAAAAGTGTAATATAAGTTTTGGAAAAAGGGAAATCAGTACGGAAAATGTGATTATTTCTTAGTTTAAAATTAATTTTCATTAAAAAATAATGTTGAATGATACTCCCTGCATGCGTCCATGATAATATGTTATAGTGTGTGCCCGACACGAGTTTGAAGAAAAGTTGTGAGTGGAATAAAAGGAGAGTTGAGGGTAGATAGAGGTAAAGAATTCAGGTAAAACTTGGTAATTAGTGATAAGAATTAAGGGTATGATGGTAGATAGAGTGATGTAGGGCATATTTTCATAGACAAAGAAAAAGAGGTAAGCAGGGTACATTTTCGTGGATGGAGGAAATAATTTACTCCAATTTATATATCTATCTATCTATGTCTATCTATGCAGCCGATCATACATGTATATGATTCCACACTCACCAATTTTACTTCCAAGTCAATGCCTTCAGTAGTTGAAATTGGAGGCGATGTTAGTTTAATAAATTAGGTATATAGTTTAGCATATAATTATTAGGAGACATTATTTCATAAATTGTTAAATTGGAGGCAATGTTAGTTTAGTAAATTAGCCTGTTGTTCGGTGTCACGGTGGGTAAGGGAGCGTAACAATAGGCTACATTGTAGTTTGTAAGATTATTTTCGAATCAAATTACTACTTTGATTGAAAATGAAAAAAACGCCTTTGAGAATCATGCAGTTGAGAAACATTTTCATTGATATCACGAGCATGCAAAGTTACATAAAAAAGTGATAAGCCACGACCAAACCAATATTCATCATATATATTTGAAGCCATAAAAAAAGGTTCAAAGTTGTTAAATTGAACTAGACAAACTTATGATCGAACCTGATCTGATGTTCAAAGTTGTTAAATTGAACTAGATAGACACATGATCGAACCTGATCGAATGTCACCCTTCGATCACTATCTCGAGTAATATCGAGAATTTTTAGTTGTGAAGTGGCAGAGGAAGGGGGAGGAACAGAGGCGCCGAAACTGACTTTTTTTCTTAGTGATTGATTTGCAGCAAGATTAAAATTCATAAGTTTTATTGAAAAGAAATATATTCAATAAACTGGCCGAGAATTTTTTTTTAGGTTGATTGTAAGAAACTTATGGTTTTGTAGGAGACTTTCAAACACATAATCCAAAATCATTCAATCAATCAAGTAATTGTGGAAAAGCAAACTGTTATGATCAATGCAGTTTGCATAAATCAGATATCATCTATATCTAGAGACAAAGCCAAATCCAACGATTATATAACAAAAAATCAATTACATAAGGATATTTTAAAACGCTATCTTGAAAATCGGAATGAGCTCACATTCTCCACTGCGAAGGTTTTGAGTGGAATAAAGCTTGGGACATAAATGTTTGGTTTCAAACCAAGATCCGAAAACTGTTTAGTAAGATCAACTTCTTCAGTAATTTTAGTCTTGCTTGAGTAGCAATGCAGTTTAGGATGAAGTTCATTGGCGAACAAGATATCACCATCTTCGAACATCTTGATGGGCACAATAGATCCGAGAAGCCCAAGACTATAATCAAGGCCTTTCTCAATGACAAATTCCTTTCTCCAAGATTTATCGTCTCCGTATTTGTCCATTAACCATATGTCAACCACATGACTCGAAACATTATCACACAAACATAAATTATCACCCAATGCACACAAGCTTCTTTCACGATGACCTTGATGAGGAGTAGCAAAGGTGCTAAAACATTCGGTTTCAAGATCAAAGCATGAAATCGTTTCAGCAGAATCTCCCTGCTCCAAACTTCGAGCAATCCAATGAAGATTTCCATTCAAAAAAACACATAAGGTCGTGTAGCTATACCAGAGTGGGCCACCATGTGCTACGCTTCTCTAAGATCCCGTTCCAAGAGTGTATACCTCGCACTTCTGAGAATGACGGGAATGGAACATCCTAACAACCTTATATATACCAGTCAGCTTGCTCACACCAAATCCAAAAGCTTCAAACATAGAGGGAATTTCTAGTGGAGGAATACGCGATAGAGGAGGAACCTTTATGTACTCGCAAGTGATTGGATTGCATATGAAGAGAGTAAGAGGCCTTACCTCATATGTATTCATCATTAATAGCAAACCACCAGCAGAGGCATGTACGACTAGTTCCGGACGAGGGAAGTTGAATTTGAAGACTACATTAACGCGATGCCCAGAGTTTTGAGAATCTACAAATTCTACAATTTTGTATGGCTTCGAGCTATTCTTACCTATGTTGCCTCGAAAACCTTCGTAGAGAGCAAGGTAGGGAATCGACTTACAAAATTGTGATTTGGCAAACTCAAGACTCTGGACCAAATTGAGCCATGATTTGCAAACAATCTTACATCTCATAATGGTCGGAATCGGTAGTCTCGAAAGGATATCTATCACGATTTCAGTTGGTATATTTTTGAAGAAATCTTGCTTCGCTTCTGTGATTCCAATTAGTCTATGTTTTGAAGCCATGTTCGAGTATATTTTTCTGCAAATTTGGCACTTCTTCAACTTGCCGAATTCAACCTTGATCAAAGAGAAACACAAGGTAACTTTCAAAATGTTATGAAATAATAACCACACACGATCATGAAAACACGAAAAGAACACCAAAATAACACGAGAACTGTTGTCTGGGGGTGATGCCAAATCAAGGAACACAAATTATGGAGAACACCTATTTATAATAGAATAAAATAGAGTCCTAGCCCTAGTTTAGGAATAAACTTGTGGGATAAGAAACCTTAACTGGCAACATAAACCAACACTAAACACAAATAGAGTAACAGGTAGCAAGAACAATTTATTTGGAGGATGGGATAATAATATTGATAGGATTGTATAGGGATTATAGATTGGTGAACTAAAATTATTCAAACCAAACTTGTAATTGTAATGGATTATCTTATCAATCAAACCTAACAATGCCTATTTTAGTTTTTTTGGGTAGTAACTACAAGGAAAAAAAAAATCACACAAATTTATCGCATTGAAGTTATGTCTAAATTAACCAAATTTCTCATCTTCTGCATAAACGGACAAAGAAATTAAGCAGCGCATAATTGAAAACTTATGTAGAGATTACACAGTAAAAACAAAATAAAAAGGCAAAAAATACGGGGATTAATTAAAGCTGTCAAAATCAATGAAACGAGAGAAGATTATCTCACCTGAAGATATGTATCTCGTAAATAATAGCTCGGATTAGATGGAAGAGCTAACGGCGGCGCCTTGGTGGAATCACGGTGGCGACTTGATCGGAAAGATAGAGTAATTAATTAGGTCTGGCCCTTAAATAGTGCAGGTTATGTACTAGGTCTCAAATCTTGGCCGTGACCGACTAATAATTGAATATTTTAATAATAATTAAAAAAATTAAAATAAGTTTTAAAAAACATTATTATTTTGTGGCAATATATTTACAACTTTTCCTACTTTGAGAGCAAGCCATTCTCGACCTACTAATCTCCAATCACTTTTAAGAACAATTGTAGTAACAACATCCATCGCATCAATTTCATCAGTAACTATGTTCATGTAATTTGTACACTAAAGACAATGAATTCTCCACCTTAATATGATCTTTTTTCTTGTAAGTTTGTTTCTTTCACTGCTGAAAACACAAATATAGAATTTCTATCGAAGTCAATGCCTTTAGTTCCCCATGTTGGAGGCCATGTTAGTTTAGTAAATTAGGTATATATATAGTTAGCTTATATTCTCCTTCGGACCACGAATTTCCTGCCTAACGTGACGAACACATGATTTAATAAAATGAGTTGACTTAGTTGGGAGGATCTATTGCAAGTCAAATAAAGTTGAAAACAGATCGAAATGTTTGGGACATACTTCCATAAATGGGGTAGGCAAAATTGGTGGACACCATTTAAGGAAATGTAGGGAAAGAATTTGTAGCCCGAAGGAGTAATTATGATGAGGGATTATTTCATAAATTGTTAAAACTTTTTACTAGGTAATTAAAAATAGACTTAGTTGTTTGACTCTCCAATTCAAATGGCATAAGGAATTATTTCATGAATTGTTTAATAGTTAATTAAGCATAGTCTTATTGATATGGTTAACTCTCTAATCCACATAGCATTACCATATCAACGGTGAGCACAGTCTATATTTACGAATTGAACTACTTTGACTAATTGCCTTTACAAAATGGCACATAAGCTATTACTTGTATATACACCTTTGACATTTCAAGACAAAGACAACGAGGCATTAGAATAAAGAAGGGCAAACAATAACGGAACATTAGTATTCTGTTCATTACAAAAAAACATTAAAAAAAATCGAAGCTTAATAAATTAATCAATTTAAATACTCACTCAAAATGAAAATAAATTGCTAAAAATTAACAGTCCCATTCAATAATTTTGAGTTCAAAGTAGAATATATGAAATTGAAACTGAAGAAGATCAAAATGAAAATGACCTTACATCTTCCATCACCAATGTCTTAAGCACCGGAATAAAGCTCGGGGTATAAACGACACTAGTGGTAAAATAATTGACATACAATCCGGGAAGATCAATTCTCCGAACAGCCTTAGTCTTGATTGAGCAGCGAAGCAGTTCGGGGCCGTATTTGTGTGCCATCAAGATGTCACCATCTTCAAAAACTTTGACAATTTTGATGGGGAAAGGAATCACTTGAGGCAGTTCTTCGATGATCGCAAAATCCTTTGTCCAAAATTTGTCATCGTTGTATTCTTTCATCGACCAGATAACAATCTCTAGAGCAACAATCAACTTATTACTCCTTTTCGTATAAGCCAAGTTATCGCATAAGCATAGGCGATCTGCCAACGTAGTTAGGCTTGGAAGACTCGAATTCCACTTAAGACTTGGAAGAAAAAAGGTGCTAAAATGTTCGGTTTCAAAATCAAAGCAAGAAATCTTCCATAAGGTCTTGTCCTTTAAATCAACTGCCAACCAGTAAAAGTTTCCATTCAGAAACACGCCTTTCTCATCCATTATATAACTGATAGTGGTATCGGCTGCAACGTTTCTCCAAGATCCTGTTCCAAGGGTGTATACCTCACACTTCGGAGAATTAACCCTAACTATCTTATAATGGCCAGTTATTTTGCTCACTCCCAACCCAATTAAGTCCGTTTCCGGACATGATCTATACGGAGGAAAAGGAAGTTTGATATATTCACGGTTTACTGGATTGCATACATAGAAACGGCCACAAATATCGTTCAATAGGAGGAGACCATCAACTGAACTATGTAATGAGACAGGATGTGGAAACTTGAAGTTGAAGCTTCTATTAAAACAAGATCTTGAGGTTTGAGCTTCAAAACAATCTGCAAGTTTGAAAACATTGAATTGTTTCTTATCACTCACTTGTTTTTGAAAAACGGCGAGGCACGGGACTGATTTCGAAAGATGGGACTTGGCAAAATCTTGACACTCGATTGAATCGCGCCATGACTTGCAAACACACTTGCAACTAATAATGGTTCGAATTGGTAATCTTGAGAGGATATTAATGGTGACATCTAGTGGAACATTTGTGATCATACCTTCCTCCATTTTTAACATTTTTCCCTTCTCATGGTTCTTGACTCGTTGAGTCTTCATCTCCCTGACAAAAAAGATAAAACATGTAATTTTTTTTTAAGAGTGATGGATATGAGAGACTTGTGCTTTTGTATGAGAGTTCAAACACATTAATAACCTAACATCATTCAATCAACCAATTGCGGAAAAGAAATTGAGTCTGTAATTAAATTTGGGAGTTGAATACCATTCTTCACCACAGCAATAACAATTTAACAACAAAACAAATATTCTTCATATATATATTTGAAGCCATAAAAAGCAAGAATTAGAGGGTTCATAGTTTTTAAATTGAACAATAAAAAGTGATCTAACCTTATCCGATGTCAACCTTCGATCTCTATAACCAGTAATATCGAGAGTATTTTGTTGTGATGTGGTGGCGGAGAAAGGGGGCGTCGCGGCGGCGCCGAAGCGCAGAAGCTGGCTTTTTCTTATTAATTTGCATCAACATTAACAAACATGAGTATTTATGCCCAAACCCTAGCTGCAGGAGAAAAAAACAAAACAAGTCCCTACAAAATGATCAGTTTGATGATGCTAAATGATAAAATAACAAATAATCATAAAAAATAAAACTAGTTTCTCAGTGGAAAGAGGTGGTCAGTTTTGGGCTTTGATTAATTAATTTTGATTGAGAATTTAGTCCGAATATATCTTTGGTAAGATGTGATTATTGATTTATTTTCTTACAAATTCAGCATATACCACCCATGTGTCACCGTTAAATTTATTATTTTAGCAATAGCTTCTAAGAATAAAATAAAACTTTATTATAAGATTAACATTTGTAAAATGATCCTTCCTTATGGTTTACATTCAGTGACGGAATTATAACTTTGGTTTGGAAATAATACTTATATTTTGGCTTTAAACATATTTTTTGGGCCCCACTCAGTACTCGTCGCTGCCTCCCCTGAATGCAAATCCATCGCCAAACAGTTACTTTTCTTCCGCAGGCCACCACGACGTCTACAACATCGACGACTACCTCCATCGCCTCGCTTTCAGCAGCTTCTCCGAGAAGTATACAGCCGTGATATCCAAGAAATTGATCATGGTCGCCCTCGTATTCTGTTACAGCGCCAGCTTCGTGCACCTGCCAAAACTTGTTCAAGGCGTCGGAGATGAGCGGTGTGGTTGGGTCGCCGTACTACGTGATGTCCGAGGAGGATAAGTAAGTAAATCTCTTTGTTCCATGCTCAACATCATAAGTGGTAGAGCTACATGCACGATACATATGGTTGGCTCTCTTTCTCTGTTGCATTAGTGTTTTGTCTCACATCGATTTTATGATTATATAGTAGGATCTTCTTAGTGATATTTAAGAAGCTAAGTGTCTTTCATATAATTGCACTAAGTTTTACAGTTTAGTTTTTTGTTTGACTGTAGGTCAAATTCGTTGCTCGGGTTGTGAGTAAGGTGAGAGTCAATCGAAGGCTTATAATCGTGTAGTTGTGTCAAGTTTATATTGTTTGGTGTGGTAATTCGTGATTTTTTCTCTGGTTTTGGAGTTTTCATGTCAAATTCTTGTGTTGTTGATTGTTCTCGTATTTTTCCATCTTATTTCTTGTTTATTAGTATATATTGTTTTCCCGTAGTTGTGATAGGGACGCGATTTCCTATCATTTTCTTGGTCTGAATGATGGAGTTTGTGCTTGCAGTTGCATAATTCACGAGTACGAGAAGTTTGAGGCCATGATTACTTTGTTAAACGGAGTTTCGCCTAATCATTGGTGATAGAGATTAAATCAAAGGAGCTTTACGAGTTTATCGACTTGATCCGGATCCTCGACGGCAAGCAAGCAATCAAATTGTAGTTTTTTGCGAGAGAAGAGACGATGATCTCCTTCTTGTTGTCCCAGCCTCGGGGAAATGGTGTTACGCTATGTGGTTATTTATTGAACTTAAAAATAAATCAAAAATATTTTTTTTTTCAAACGGAAGTTTAATTTCTGTCACCCGAATGGGTTTATTTGCATTAGAAAACTATAAGGCATGGTAGTTTTGGCATTAAATAAGGTTGAGGGGGGATTTTGCATGCCGCTACAAATTCGAGGGGGTATATGCACAATTACCCAATAAAAATAAAATCCTTGAAATTCTATCGTTCTTAAAGGCCTTTAATATTTGAAAGTGAATCATCATATCATATTTTATGTCATGACTATAGAATTAAAAATACTACGCCTATGCTTTATTATAGTAATTAAATAAGTAGATTATGATACAAATATAAAAGAGAATTAGTCAAATATTGCCAATCCTGAAAAGAAAAGTGCAATTATAGCCACTTTTTTAAAAACGATCAAATATGGCCACGCATACATGACCTGCATACACAATCAGCATATACGACTATTTATATTGGTCGTATATGCTAATATGGTCGTATATCATGTAAGCTGATATAGTCGTGTATGCTAGTCGTGTGTGCATTGTTGTGTATATTGTTATGGCCGTATATGCATGGTCAGCATACATGACTAGTTTAGGTCGTGTATGTTGGTCTTGTATGCTAGTCGTGTATGTATGGCCATATTGATCGTTTTAAAAAAAGTGGCTATATTAGCACTTTTTTTTTCAGGAGTGCCTATATTTGCACTTCTCCCAATAAAAAACATGTTACATTATTTATTTGTATTGTCGAATCTCGATCCATCTTTTCTCCCAAGCAGGCCGGGCCAATATTCCATTGTCCCAAATAAAAGTAACATGATGCATGTATGCTATTGGCAGAAGTTCATTATTGGTAATGGTAGGCCCAGTAAGTTAAGAAAGACTCACTTCCCTAATTTAGAATTTTGAGTGGTTGTACGAGTCGTAATTACCATAACATAACAAACTGTGAAGTTGTAAGCAGCTTCTCTGAAAATCAAAAGTTTAGTGTGATAAGTTTTCGAGTGAATTGGTCCATTCACATCCCTACTCCCATCCTATCACAAGCGAGTACAATTTTTTTTAGGCCATTAACTTATAATGAGTTATGAAAATAAGTCACATCCATTTGGACTTGCAATGTTTGGCTACTAAGGGCCCGTTTGATATTCGTGTTCGATATGAGTTATATAGTAGCAAAAATTGGTATATAAAAATATTGAAAATTAACATATCAACTATATCAAGTATATGAATTTGATACTCATATACTCATATACCAAACATAGGTTATGGATATAAGCCATATTAATACCCGTACCTGATATAGATATATGGATACCAAACGAGCCTTAAATTTCAATTTAGGTGTCTGTGCCCAAACTAATAATGTCCGGCTGAATATCACGTGAAACGCATGTGAGTGGCATCTGGAGCTCGTTTCTGACCTGGCATCCACTTATGCAGCTACACTATATAGTCTTATTTAATCAGTAAGTCTCATGCTTATACATACTTGAGACATCAACTAAAGTACTTTAGTTAAGATAGCACAAGTGGTGGAGACAATCTACACAAAGGTGCTTTGAGCAAAGTGGATCGCTTTCCATCGTTTACCCTTCCCCTTTCTGCAAGTAAAAATAAAAAATAAAAATAAAAATATTTTGAGATTTCTTATCTTTATATTTGACCAAAACATATCAAAATTAAGAACACACATAATCCAATTTTTAGCTAATGGAGATCTTTCCCTTCTCCTATTCTCTTATACTTTTCATATCAATAAACATCCTCACCTGCACCTCCACCACAACATTTTTCAATTCCACCATTGATCAAGATGCATTACTCGCCTTCAAAAATAGCATCACCTCAAACCCTAATGGCGTCAACTGGTCCGTTAACACTTCCGTCTGTGACTGGACCGGCGTCTCTTGCAGCATCAAAGGTCATAGGGTTACAGCCCTAAACTTCTCCGGCTTCGCCCTCCAGGGTAACCTCGCTCCACATCTAGGAAACTTAACATTTCTCCAATCTTTCGACATTAGCTCCAACAATTTCACGGGCTCCTTACCCTCCGAGCTCTCCAAACTACGTCGTTTGAGAGAAATAAACATGAGATTTAACAATCTCAGTGGAGAAATACCGTTATGGTTTGGGGCCTTATCTCAACTCCAATATCTGAATCTGCATGACAATAAATTCTCAGGAGGAATCCCACTTCCTCTGTTTAACATTTCAAGGTTACAGACTTTGAACATGGGGTACAATCAATTTGAAGGGAAAATTCCGGCACGAATATACAAGTGCACAAAGCTGGAGAAGCTGATCTTGGACATGAACAAATTGAGTGGAAAGATACCAATTGAAATCGGGAATTTGACCATGCTTAGGATATTATCTCTATCATCAAATGATCTGGAAGGTACAATCTCTTCATAGTTAATATCTTTCTATTTCTACAATCTCGAAAAGTATAATACATTTGAATCTCAGTATCATATATATCTTCATACCAACCACAAAAAAGTGCTACTCAGTAGATGTCAATCCCACTAAAACAAAAAAAAATCAAAGAAAAATATTTTCACTTCTCAAATCAATAATTTTAGTAGGGGTGCTAATACGGATGGGGTCGGATACCCTACCCAGCTTTTTCAGGTACCCGGTCCCGGAAATGTGTCTAAAAGATACCCAGTCCCATCCCATCCAAGCTAACCGGATACCCAAATACCCGGATCGGGTGTGCGGGTCGGGTAAATGGGTACCTGAATAATCCGCTTAAAATATAAAATAAAAAAACAGTTATACAGTTAATAGGTGAAGTTCTAACATCAATACATGATATCTAAGTATCTATATGTATATATTGTAGTATACATGTATAATACGTAGATGTAGATATGCAAATTGTGAATCATGAATAAATATTTAAGAATCCAGGCCAATTTAATTCGTTAATTACTGCAAATGATAATAAAATTCAAAAGCATAAGCTTGACAACCACTTGAGAAATAATTAATTCATAACTAAAAGTTACTTTAGAAGATAATTAAAGAAGAGGCTTACAGAATAGTTATACAACAAGCAATGAATGAATTTTTTTCTTCTTAAAAGTTTAAATCCGGGTAGTACGATGGATATATCAGGACGGGACAGCTATACCCAGTACCCAGATAGCTAAAAAAATAAATCTCGTAACCCGTGCCGGCCCTGTTAATTCCGGCTACTGGATACCTGGTTACCCGCCGGGTTTCGGGTCAGACCGGGTTACCCGAATACCCGATATCCATATTAGCAGCCCTAAATTTTAGAATTGGATCATTCTATGACACAAAACAAATACTCTCCCCGTTCTATTTCAATGGTCAAAGATGTTAATTAGATTATGATCAATTGTTTGTAATAAAGTAGGAAATAAAAAAGTAACTTTTTAGATGGTATTGTTGTCAAACCAAGTAGGAGATGGAAGAAAGAATAGTTCTTTCTGGCATAATGTAAATTTTCTAAGTTACATTGAGGGTCTTTATTATGTGTAAAATGTAGAGTTAGAGGCTTTTTTAGGACACTTAAATAGGTTGTGCACATTCAGGACATTTCATTGCGGGCTTTCGATTTGATGATAGTAAACAATTAAAAAGCCCTCCGTAGGACATATTTTGGCCCGAACGGGCTAAATTGCACGTGCTGAGCAGGTGATAGCCCGATCGCACGGATTTCTCTGCGGCATTTTAGCAGACATCTCGCACGCATTATGCTAGGACTCAATGGGCGCCGCCAAAACCACCGATCTCATCCCCGATGCATTCAAGCTCAACGCCTACTCCCAATCCATACAGAAAGTGGCTCCCCACCGTCGCCCTAGCGGGCAGATCCTTCGATTCACCTCAAGTGAGCGCCGCCTCCGTCGGGGAGACCGCAATCACCGACGCCAAAAACGTGCGACAACTGGTGGTGGAGAATGTTGTGGTGGTTTTTGCGTGGCGGGGCTGTTGCATGTGCCACGTTGTCAAGCTATTGCTCCACGGCCACGGCGCTAATCCTTCAATCTTCGACGTTGATGAGGAGAATGAAGCCGATGTAAATGAGACATTGTCCGAGATCATCGCCGCCGCCCCTCAGTTTCCGGAGGTGTTTGTCGGCGGAGAGTTGTTTGTAGGGCTGGAGAAAATTATGGGTGCAAATATATCAGGCGAACTCGTGCCTAGGCTTACAGAAGCTAAAGCTCGACGGCGCCGGTGACAGAGAAATACGAACCTCGAATGGCGCATACGTGATCTTTGCCGGAGGCGATGTGGGAGTAGGCGTTGAGCTTGAATGCATCGGGGATGAGATCGGTGGTTTTGGCGGCGCCCATTGAGTCCCAGCATAATGCCTGCGAGATGTCTACTAAAATGCCGCGGAGAAATTTTTGCGATCGGGCCATCACGTGCGATTTAGCCCCTTGGGGCAAAAAAATAACTTACGAAGGGGTTACTTATTTTTTGTTGTCCTCAAATCGAAGACCCGCAACGAGGTGTCCTGAATGTGCACTACCCCCTATTTAAGTGTCTTAAAAAAGCCTCTAGCTCGTAAAATGTATTAAAAATTTGAGTATTGATAATCGGCCACTAGTTGGCCAACCACCACCGATTTTTTTTAGCCCAAACCGATTTAGCATATTTGCTTATTTGGACCGGTTTTTTAATTTTATTGAGAAGACAATTGTAACATTGATTAATTAAGGTAAAATATTCAAATCACATATGTATATATGGATAACAATCAATCAAAACACCTACCCAAATCACATGCAAAATCAAATCTAAAGAAAAGGGATAAAAATCAATTAATAAAATTACCGAAAATAATATCCATAATTGTAGGAGATAATGATCTAATATAGGAAAATAAATTTGCATAATTTTAGAAAATTATATAACTACCGTAATTAACATAATAAATCGGTGAGGGTAATATGGACAAATAGGTGGACCGGTTTATTTGCGTTCACTTCGATTTTTAGGATTAATTAACGAATTTAGTTCATTAACCCCAGGCCTGGCCACCAGGTGGTCAAATTTATTTATTGTAAAAACTTTATTGTAGATATATGTAAGACGATTGAAATAGGGCATTAATAGATAAGGTAATCAGGACCATTGAAATGAGATGGGAATATTATTTTATCAAACAATTGTAAATTGCTCTAAAAGTACTAAATATTTAATTTGAAGACGTAATAAAAGATGCTCTATATTTCCACGGTCATATTATATGAATCTTTATGAGTCTTTATATACCTTCATGTATAGAAACAGAAAATATATATATAGTTTACATTGGCTATGTCATTCAATATATTGTTCTACAATAGACACAAATAAAACTAATTACTGTGGGTGACACATCAATTTTTTGTATTATTGTGGAAAATAACAAATACTATATCAATGGGAGTGCATGGTTAAATATTTATTCCAAACACGAACTTTTGATTTACAACAATAACAGGAGAGATTCCATCTTCTATTTTCAACATTTCATCTCTGGAATACGTGGACTTCTACGAAAATAGACTATCTGGAAATATACCAATTTTCTACAAGTCAACCAAGCTTGAAGAGTTGTACCTTAGCCTCAACAACTTCACAGGTAATTCAACGACTTAAAATATATTCGTGATAATTTTTCGATAGTCAAATTGTAATTTCTAGCTATATGTGTAAGAATATTCTAGAATCCTTTGAGATTTATTATGTATGCTATATTATATTCGCAGGTAGTATACCAAAGGAGATCGGATATTTTAACACCATGAAGTATCTAAAACTTTCTAAGAACAACCTGACAGGTAGCCCCCCCCCCCCCCCCCCCCCCCCTCCCACACACACACACAACCTTATGTTTGCTCAATTAGCATTGTAAAAGTCAACCATTGTTAAAATTATTAATTGTTATTTTACTACTTTTGTTCAAGGCTTTTTTAAACTAATGTGTCCAAGGCTTTGTTTTTTATTTTTTTAATGCAACTTGATTTCAATAATATGTTTTCTTTTTTTCTAGATAAATCTCTAATAAAAGTTAATTGTTAGTTTAAGCTGGAGTCGAATTTGGTGGCGTTCATTTTTTATTTTTATTAAATTCGTGGGAACCCACAACCGCTATCTTTGGTGCGCATTGGGTAAAGACTTTGGTGGGGTTCTTTGTCTATGTGGCCCTTCATAAATTTCGGGCCAGTATGAATTATACTCATTTTTGTTGTTAAGTATACCATCTATAATAATACAACTAGTTATAACACAAATTTACCATAATTATTATTTTTGTAGAGAATTTAATACTTCATACCATATGGAATATTAATTGTTTATACGTATATGACATATGAGTCAAACATATCACGTTTTATACCATACACCGTAGCAAACGAGCCCTAAATATTTAAGCTGGCAAAACAGGCCGGCCCGAGTTTGGGTCTGGTTTGGCATCGGAATTTTAGGTCCGATGACATTTCCGTGCATGTTTACGCCTTCAAATTTCCGGTGGGCGCTCAGTCCGACATTTTTGAACTACAAATGACAATGTTTTGGGCTTGGTTGCGTTTTAATTTTAGGCCCGATATTATTTCATCCTGGGCCGGGCCCGATAATGACAGTTCTCAGTATTTTGCTAATAAATGTTCAACTCAGGTCCCATTCCGAAGCAATTTGGTAATCTCACTTCGCTAATATGGCTAGAATTTGCTTTCAATAAGTTGACAGGTACGTCTACATCCTTCTACATATCACATCAACCTCTTTGCTTTTTTTTTTTAAGTTATAACACACACACATGACTCGAACCTCAACCTCATAATTGGAGGAGAAACGTCTTACTACTAAGATGTGCTTCATTGTCAACATATCACATCAACTTTGCATTACAATATTTTAATTTTTTCATCGTTATTATTTTCTTAACGCATTTATATTGGTTTTTTTTTTTCCCTCAAATAAGTTGAATCATATACTGTATGATAGGTGAATTGCCGGAAGAGCTTGGTAGTCTAGCAAATCTTGAAACATTTGCAGCCCCCTTCAATGATTTGTTAAATGGTTCCATCCCTCCTTCCATATTCAATATCTCAACACTCAATATATTAGCTCTTCAGCAGAATCAGTTTTCTGGTACCCTTCCTTCAAACATGGGGCTCTCACTTCCAAATCTTGAATATCTTTATTTATATTTCAACAGACTTAGTGGTAAAATTCCAACCTCCATCACCAATGCTTCTAATCTTATTAAGTTAGAATTGAACCAAAACTCATTCACCGGCTCCATCCCCGACTTTGGTAATTTAAGACTCCTTCAAGCTCTTCGACTTTGGGAGAATAATCTGACCGGAGCAGAATCTCCGGATCAGGAACTGAGATTTCTCTCTTCATTAACCAACTGTCAAGATTTGAAGAGCTTGGAAATATCAGACAATCCATTGATGAATGGAATCCTCCCACCTTCCATTGGGAATTTATCTTCTTCACTCGTCACCTTTTCAGCTTCTAACTGTAGCATTAGAGGTGCTATTCCTTCTGGAATTGGAAACTTAAGCAGTTTGCAAACTTTAGATTTATCCAAGAATCAACTCACAGGATTCATCCCCACAACAATGGGGAATTTGAATCAAGTCGGAAAGTTATATCTTGATGATAACCAGCTTCAAGGATGTATCCCTCTTAATCTTTGCGAAATGACTAATTTGCTGCACTTGTACCTTAGTGGTAATATGCTCGTTTGTTCGATACCTAAATGCTTCGGCGAGCTTACTTCGCTAACACAAGTTTCGTTGGCCTCAAACAAGTTGAACTCCTCACTTCCTTCAAATTTCTTCAATCTTAAGTATCTCATACTACTATACTTGTCGTCAAACTATTTGAGCGGTCAGCTTCCCGATCAGATCGGATATTTGGAGAATATCAACATGATGAACCTGTCCAACAACAATTTCTCCGGACATATTCCCAACACAATCAGCGGCTGCGAATCACTTGAAGTTTTATCTTTATCAGATAATATGTTTAGTGGATCCTTACCCGAATCTTTAGGGAAGGTCAGAGGCTTGACGGCATTGGATCTTTCTAATAACAATCTTTCTGGTTTGATACCTGAGTCGTTGACAGAGCTTCTTGCTCTTCAAGATTTCAATGTTTCTTACAACAGATTGGAAGGGGAGATTCCGGATAAGGGTTGCTTCGGTAACTTCACAGCAAAATCCTTTCTTCACAACTCTGCTCTCTGTGGCGCGACAAGATTTCAAGTGTCGCCCTGTGGAGAAGCAAGACCAAAGAGTGCTTGGCAAGAAATGAAATATATTGTTCCCGCCTTTATTGCAGTTATGGTCTTGGTTGTTTGTATGATTTTGCTTATAAGGCGACGCAGGGTGAAGAATCCACCACCTTCTGGTGAAATTCCATTACCAGAAGGTGTTGGTTGGAGAACAGTTTCGGAGAGAGAGATCCAGCAAGGGACGGATTCTTTTAGTGAGGTGAATCTACTCGGAAGAGGAGGCATCGGTTCAGTGTACAAAGCAACACTTGCTGATGGAACGGATGTTGCGGTGAAAGTGTTCAACTTGCAACTAGAAGGAGCTACCAAGAGCTTTGAAACTGAGAGTCACATTTTGAGTACTATTCGACATAAAAACTTAGTGAAGATTATTCGTTATTGCAGTAACCCTGAATTCAAAGCCTTGATTCTGGAATACATGCCGAATGGGAGCTTGGAAAAATGGTTGCACTCGGATAAATATTTTCTGGATTTAGTGGAGAGACTGAGAATCGCAATAGATGTGGCGTTGGCCTTGAAATATCTTCATCATGATCATACATTTACTGTTGTGCACTGCGATGTAAAGCCAAGCAACGTGTTGCTCGATGCAGATATGACTGCTCATGTTGGCGATTTTGGTGTTTCGAAGCTCTTCGACAATGGTGAGGCTGCAGTTCACACTATAAACTTGGCAACTATTGGTTATGCAGCACCAGGTAATGTTCTAGTTTTCTTATTTTATTTTTTAATTTAATTTAATTTTTTCGTTTTTCTTTTTTTTTTGTTTTAAGCAATGTTTTAAAAAATGGATCAGACTGGCTGGTTGAACCGGTTAAATTAAAACCTTGGCTAGTAGTATCGGTTGATTTTAGTCGGTTAAACCAGTTGAATCGTGAATACTATACATAAAATATATCATTCTAAAAACCTTGAATTTAACCTAGCTTCTATTGGAATTATATTATAATCATATATGAATTAACCCTTTATTTTATGATGATGAACATGTTTTATTCAATTAGAGTTTGGATCACAAGGAATGGTTTCTACAAGTGGTGATGTATACAGCTATGGAATATTGTTGTTGGAGACTTTTACAAGTCAAAGGCCAACAGATGAAATTTTCAATGGTGAAATGAGCATAAAGGAGTGGGTGGAAAAGGCATTGCAAGAAAATACAATAAGCAAAATTGTGGCTCCTGCTTTGCTATCAAGAGAAGATCCACATTTCTCTACAAAGCTAAAATGTGTGACATCTATTTTTGAGTTGGCAATGAAATGTTTGGCCTTTTTAGCAAAGGAAAGAATTAACATGATGCAAGTTGTAGTTGCTCTGCAGAAAATCGAAGCCAAATTTCAAGTAGAAGAGGTCAAGAAGAAGCTTCGCAAGTAATTCATTAGATGATGCTTATAATATATAATTGATTATAATTTGTCATTTGAATTTCGAGTGTTTTTAGCTTGCTATTTAACGTGTGTAAGACATTTCAATAATTTATACTATATTTAGGTGAGAGAAATGGAAACTCTATGTTAAGCAAATTGAAACTAGGTGGACAAAAGTGTAAAAAATATGTAAATATCGAATAAGATTCCATTTGTGGAAAATTGCGTCTTATGTGGCAATCGAATTTTGCTTGTCGAGTAATTCGCAGCTATTTTATATAGAACAACGTCATTTCCTCTCGTCGTCGGAATGTTCATGTCACAAAATTCGGCTGCCAAGTAAGACATAATTTCTCTTTAACTATGAATCATGTGGGAAAACTGCAAAAGAAAGTTAAGTTCATATATTTAGAAACAACTTTTAAAGATCGTGTGGAAAAAAATAAAAAACCGGGAAAATATTCGTGTATTTAAGTTTACTAGCAGAGACCACGTGCGTTGCACGTATAATCTCATATTTAACATAATATTTTATTTTATATTAATGTATTTGAAGACAATTTTATTAAAGTTAATAAGAATATATTAATTATTGATTATTAACTTCAACAAAACATTATCAATTAACGACATATAAATTATATCTTGTGTATTATCAAAACTTTCGCAATGACAACTTTTATAATAATATAGTAACTAATTTGCTAATTAAGCACCTTGATACTTTAGAAGAAACTAAACGAATAATTAGGAATTGCTAATTAAGCACCTATGGAACGGATATATGCATATTATGAGGCTTGCTGAGATGGATTAATCCGGGTATGTAATTCATAATTGGGAATTGGAGAAATAAATGAAGAACATTTTTCAAGAACTTTTACAATTCACTTTATGGTTCATTTGCATGCGTAAATTTCAATTGCTCATTTCGTAGTCGTTTATAGTCATCTGCATGCTCTCATCTCAAATCTCTTAATTGAGCATCATATGGAAACGTATCTCAAATTTCTTAATTGAGGATCATATGGAAACGTAAAACACTTTTATTCTATGATATATGTTTAGACACAATATGATTAATTTCTCATTCACATGCCGAAAGTATTACTCTCAAGTCTTAACATGCACAACCTCATTCATCTAAAGAAAAGAAACTCCACAAATTCAAACATAAATTTAAAAAAGTATGGAGATGACGAGTTTTTTTCGATTGGGCAGAAATGATGAGTTTTCTTCATTTAAAGTCCTTATTTTTTATTTTAGGCTGCAAATGTGACAATTTGATAATTTCTTTCTTTAATAAGAAGGAGGGGGGAGGATAATGCCAAAACTGTGACATTGCACGCCCATGTCAGCAACAGGCTCTAAGTGTCACAAAAAAGTCCAAATAATTAGTTTTGTGTCAGAAATAGGAGTATAAATGCAAAACATGGAAATTATAGTCACCATTTTCAAATTTCGTATCATATAGTCTTCTTTGTGTACTCACTGAATGTTAGGGTACTGTTTTAACAATTAACTCCACTTTTATCTATGATATATGTTTATACACAATATCATCCATTTCTCATTGACATGTCGAAAGTATTACTCTTAAGTAACATGCACAACCTCATTCATCTAAAGAAAAGAAACTCCACAAACTAATTATGTTAACCTATCTCCATAATAATTAACTTCGAAAAACAACATCACCACAAGTCACACTAATATATACTCCTTTTGATCTAGAACAATTGTCTTATTAGGGGGGAGCAAAACAAACCGAAAAACTCAACCAACCAACAAAACATACCGAAATCGTCGTGGAAATATGATTAACACCGAACCCACAGTTTCTATTTATTTTTCCAATTTTAAAAATTCGAGAATAGTGTTAGGTTTTTATTTTTATGTGTAAAACTTTACGGTTAACCTAACTGAATCAAAACTCATATAAAATTACTAATTTTACTAATTATATATTATAAATTATTATACTAACTAATCACTCCACATGGGAGTGTGTTATAAAATTATAATATTAGCTAACTTATTTTTACTACTTTGATTCAAAACATGAGAGTGTTGTTCAATTACTATTTATTCTTTTCTGAATTTAGGTTCGGAATCCACATTATAAGATATAACTTTTTTTTGCTATGAATTATGAAAAAAAAATTCAAAACTTCTCGTTTTTCATGATTAACCGTTGAATAACGATTAACCGAACTCATTAAAAACCGAATGGTTGATTTTTCTGTGTGGCAAACACTTGGTTAACCGAACCGTGTTCACCCCTAATTTTAATTGTCAAAATTCTCATGTAACCCTTGTTTGGTTTTTAAATTAAATAAATAATATTATGATGTTGAATCCTCTACATATTCCCAACAATATAGTAATATATTAATTTTATAGTTAAATTGATTCTCCCTCCGTATGTCTTCATTAAGTCTATTTTGCCTTAATTGGATATATCATTTCATTAAACTCATTTCTTAAAATGAAAATGCACTATATGATAAGTTTCTTATTATAACTCATAAATTATCATATATGCCACTAAAAAACTACTAACTTCATTCTCTCTCTTGCTTGATGTGATAAAAATATTCCAAAAAGTTGTTTTATCTTTTAAATTTTAAATTAATTTATACTCCTTTGACCCCTAAATTTATGCATAATTTGAGACGACATGAGTTTTTAAAAAATCCTTATAATGAAGAAAGATATAAGTAAGAGAAAAAATAGAATTAAAGATAAAAAGTGATAGAAAGTGGTTGGTCAACGTGGTAGAAAGTGTAAATATATGAAAATTATAAGGGTAATGAGTGAGAGAGTTAATTTCTAAAATGGACTATGCATAATTTGGGAGACAGACGAAAAATGAAAACTATGCATAAAATTAAGGGTCGGAGAAAGTATATTTTAATTTTTTGCACACATACTTTTCTTTCAATTCCCTTTTCCTATTCTCTTATATATTTATTTTTATTTCATTAAATAGTTAGTAATATCATCTTCCATTCAATTTTTTATAATTTTATTAAACTTAAAGTAATATGCCTAAAAGTCTTAACATGTACTCTGCCCCTCAGTCCCGCTCATTTTGTCTCACTTTCTTTAAATGGATGTCCCGCTCAATTTGTCACATACCAAATATGGAAAGAATTTATCCTTTAAAAATAGTGGAACTTATCGACTTCATATCTTTTTACCTTTATTTTTAATCTCCGTACCCAACAGTAAGAAAATAAAATAGGCAGGAGAGAGGAAGTATGAGCTAAACGAAACTGAAAGGCACATGACGCGCGCACCATTAATTTTTGGTGGCTGAATGTAGACAAGAGAGCCTACACATAAAAACATTCACATTTTTACTATTTCTCAAAACTTATTACACTATTTTTTCTTGAATAAATTTTACCTAATTATTAAATTATAAATGGCATCTCACCTCAAATCATTGCATTCTTAGGCCTCCAGGCCCTCCACCAATCAACTGCATTTTTTTTAATAAAATTTTGTTTGAATTCAACGGATTTTTGAAATTATTTTAACTTTTAGATTTAAACATAATTGTTAATCTTAGTATTACGTACATTTCTTCAAAATATTATAAAATGAACTATTAATATTTATTTATGCGAAATAGATCATGCCTATCAGAAACTGACACTTATTTTTATAAAAAAAAAAAACTAAAAAAACACGCTAATACAATACTCCTTCGATATTAATATTTTAACAATATGTAATATTGAATGTGCGATTAAAGGTGGTAGAAAATGATTGATATTAGGAGGATAACTGTAAATCCAAACACTCCAAATTAAAAATTAAGGGAATTGTCTATCCTAATAAAATTGAATCAAGTTTGATATGTGCTGATTAATTGAGTTTCGAATATAATTGAAAAGATTAGCTTGAAATATGTTTGTGGAGACGTAATTATGTACAAATATAATTTAAGGTAATTAACAATTTTAATTAGGTAAATTAATTTTCAGACTATTATTAAGTTTAAAAACACTTTATAGTGAAATAATGATTGAGAAAGTAGTAAATAAAATTGTAGTCGAAGTACCCCTCGTATAAAGAGTCCAACGTAGTTTAGAATCGTAATTGGAGCGGATTATTGTTTGTTGTTCGTTGGATTAAGATTGTTATAATAATTATAATGATATTACGGTAATGTCCTTAAATATACTCTATAATAGGGATATAATGGGTAAATCAAATTTTGTAAACAAGGCTCTTTTATAATAAGTACAGATATATTTAGATATAACTTTTAAATATTTTGGAAAAAATAGGACAATGTTCGTGTATCTAAATAAAATTAACCATCAAAACAATTACACACTACGAAAATCAACTCAAGCGCAAATTTTAATGTAATACAAATATAGAATAATCCCTCCGTCCAACCAGAATAGCTCTTAGATTGTGGCTTTAACAAAAAGTAAGATAAATGTTATTTGAGTGGAGAAAGAGACCCACCATTTGAATTTGTGTGAAATTTAATATATAATTAGAGTGTGTGGAGTATACTTTTCGTGGACAGACAAAAACGGAATATAAGCTATATTTTTCGTGGACGGAGGGATATATACTTGCAGAAGAACCTACACTAGGAAAACTTCACTATATCTAAAACGTGAACTTAAAAAGACGGAGGCATCAAATTCTCTTAAAGAATTCCTTTTTAAATATGGGAATCTTCTCAAATCTACTACTCCCTTTGTCTTGGAAAGAGTTGTCACTTTTACCATTTAAGTCCGTCCACGAATGATTGTCACTTCTATTTATAGTAGTATATATGGTCTACATAATACATTATATTTCTCACTACTTCACTCACATTAAGTGTGGGACCCTTACTCCACTCACAACAATACCCACTACTATCTACCATTTTCTTAAAACTCGTATCGTCCACAATATAACAACTATTTTGTGGACGGAGGGAAATATCAAATAGTGCTATGAGCATAGGCAAATTCATAACAACTACATCTCTAAGGGTGTGTTTAAGTTACTTTTTTTTTGGTTTTTATGTTAACTTACGTAGTTAGAAATAAAATAGGTTAAAATTCACCATATATTTTAATTTATGGATCGAAGAATTTTGAATTTGTTTGGTCATCTATTAGTCGCAACTTTGCCGGCACCAACACTCCTGACACTCAGTCACTTGGGAGTCATCACTCATCAAGAGATAGCAATTTTACCCAATCATAGAAGATTATTTCGGAATATATTAGTACATGATATAAAGCGAAAAATCTGCAATAAAGTAAAAGCTAAACTGAAAAAGGTTGGCCACACTAAAAATTCCACTACTCAAATCATTTTAGCAGGAAATTATTGGTTTCTTTGCCCCACCCAAAACGTCCTCATCAATTCATCATCTAATTAATCAATTACTCCCTTGCTTCCAAATATTTAACCTAGCATCTTATTTGAGGATGTCTCAGTTATGCGGTTCTTTATTATGTTTATTATTGTTTTCCACAAGAACTTGCTAATACACTTTTTTGCTGGTTTGAATAATACTAATAAACTAAGAGATAATGTGGAAAACTAACCCTTTTACAAAAGTAAACATAAATTCTAACCATTAATGTTTATAAGATAAATAGTAACCAAAATTTCTGTAAAATTACTTTATTGCACTTGTCCTTACTTTTGCTACAGTATTTTCATTACTTCTTCTCTCCTCTTCTACGAGCGCCACTGCTCTCTTTCTCCTATCTTTGCTTTGCCGATCACCACCATTAATGTATGTATGTCATGTTTGTAGTGATGTATGTATTCGTCTATTTATGTATTCATGTATGGATTCGTGTATTTGTATACATCATGTATGGATGCATGTATGGATTCATAAGAAAAGGTATTTTAGTAAAGCTAGTTATTATTTAAATTTTAAACATTAATGGTTAGAATTTATCTTTAACTTTTAAAAATGGTCAATTTAACTTTTCGCCCATAAATTAATACTCCCTCCGCCCCCTTAGTATGGGTCACTTCTTCTCGACACGGAGATTAAGAATAAAGGGATTAAATTTAAAAGATGTGTTTAATTAGTGTACTTTTTATAGAGTATTTAGTTGATGATAAAGTGATTGTGAGTGCATTTTCACTGTTCATAAAAGTAAAGTATTGTACACATAGTACTTAAATACTAAAATATTAGTTAATCTTTGCCAAAAAAGAAAACGATCCAAGTTGAGTGAGACGACCAGAGCCAAGTTGAACGGGACTGAGGGAGTATAAGTTTCAATCTATTGGTCGAGAGACGAGTGAGTTCGGGTCTGGGATTACACTTTATACAAATTAGGTTCATGATTTAGAGCTACGCAGTTCATTAATTAAATTAATTTACTTGAATATCATACAACTCTTGTTTCTTAAATAATTTTTATCTATATATAAGATGAAAGTGTAGTAAATATTAATTTGATTATATACATAATAATACCTAATAATAAGGTAGGAACATCGCACCGTGAATGATAATTTTTTTTTTAATTAGTCAATCATGATTTTGATCAATATAAATAATATTTATTTTGTTTAATTACACATGGTATTTCTCCAAAAACAGAAAACGTCACCACAATACTACACAAATCCTTGTGTTCGTTCAGTCAAGTTTGGTCAACTCGGTCACGAACGAGTACGGATTTTTTATTTTTTTTTTATTTTTGTCATATACTCCTAAATTGATTTTTGGTTTATACGGAGTATCTAATATTGTAAGTCGAAACAAATTTAATGTTAATTTAATCTGAGTTTTACGATAAAAATAAAATATTTTAGTAATTTCTTTCTTTTTTTAGTTTGTGGAAAGTAGGACACATGTGTCACAAGGTTTTCGTGTACTAGAATTTTTCGCATTGTGATGGCGCCGGATAACCGCAACCCAACCAACCCTCTTCCTCATCGTTACTCTTTGGCACTCAAGTGTATGAGACTCACGAATTTATGCACGAGATCAAAGTTCACACGCAGCGGAATCAATAGACATGAACAACGAAAGCAAACACACACATTTACGGGCAACTCACCCAACCTTTATTAATTTACCACAAATCAATACAAGGACCTGCTCTCAAACTCGCACATACAATTCTTATGGCTCATTTCCTTCGAATACAGATTTAAGGCGCGAAGGACATCCCCCTTCACTAGGAAAACCGTCCACTAAGGCTGCAAGTAACCGCCGGGCAGTTTTGCGCACCACTAACTCAATCAGCCAATCAACACGTGGGCATTTGGCTCCCAGCAACTACCCCACACCACTCTCTCGAACCAGCCATGCATCGAATCCCCGTAGCCACATTTTAATTGCCTTCATTTTCTTGCATCCTTCGGACTTGGCCCAAGCGTGCATCGCTCGTGCCAAACATGTGTCGACTCCCGGCACTGGGGTCTGCCTACAATCCTCCGTGTCTCGATCCGACTCGTGCCATCGACCCTCGCTTTTGTAACATCGACCAACTCCGTGCCATCCTAGCATGCATCAAAGCTAGAACTGTCCAACACTAGAATTCTATTCGTCTTGCTTCAAGTCTTCACGCACACCCCCAAGTTCCGACTTGCCTCAGCCCTCATCCGACCCGCACATCAATCTCCCGACACATCGAACACGCATAACTCGTGCCCGACTAGGAGTCACTATCTTTCGCTTGTGCTAACATAGCACCAAGCCCACAAGCTTTGCCCACACTTCTAACCCTCAGCTCAAGCCAACTACACTATCTTTTACATGCCCCCTTATATATGTTAACAGAGCAAACACCCAGGTGACAACACTAAATACTGAACAGGCTGTGGAGCAACAACTTTCCTCTGGGCACCATGACTCGACCCAGACTAGCTCAAATTAGCTCTCACCGTGCCAAATGCTCCATCCTTGAGATTTCCCCTTGCCATCTTTTGCTACCAAGTAAACCTCATAGAATAACACCAATTCCAAGCCTCAGCTCACAACACGTTCCGAACTCCCCTAACACCCGTCGTCGGCTGAACCCGTCTCAACACTCATCCGAGCCAAACTCAAGCAACCCAAATTCCACTCGTGCCAAAGTGTTTCTCATACCCACTTGGCCGAGCAAACCTCAATCATCCAACTTATCCGAACATGCCATCATCCCAAACTCGTATCGAGTTATCGCGACCCGACGCTCCCCGTGCCATAGTGTTGTGATGGCTCGCACCATGACACGGGGCCGTCTAAGGAGCTAATAAACCTCCCCCACCTAATCCTGACAACGCCCTTGTTGTCACTAGGGTAAAACCTCTCACCACGAGATCTTCATCAGAAAAACTACCGAACCGAATTATGGACGGAACTCACATATCGCACTTACCTCCATCTCTTCCTTCGGCCTTCTCAACTCTCATTGCGGACACCAACTGCAACGTACCCATCCTCGCACATTCGTCGGAATCGCTTTCTCGATCCTCCCAGTAACAAGTGCAATCAACCTTTGCGGACATTCCCTCATCCGATGTCCCATGTCATTGCAAATAAAACACCTACGTTTCTTCTTTTCCTTCCCTGCCTCATTGGCCAATTCTTCGCCAGCCTGCTTCTCTTTCTCCTTCCCTTTTCTCGAATCCTTCTTCCTCTTCTCGGACTCGTTGAGACCAACCGGCCTGAAATTCACCAATCCCTCGGCAGCAGCTATGGCAGCATGCAAATCCTTGACTCCTTGCCACCTCAACTCGGTTTGAGCTCAAGGCTGCAACCCGGCCATAAAATTAAACAGCTTGTCCGACTCGGACATATCCTTCACGTCGAGCATCAACGAACTGAACTCCTTCACATACGCACGAACGGATTCAATATGCCTTAACTTTCTCAATGCATCCCACGCTAGCCATGAGGAATTCCCCGAAAGGA
This sequence comes from Schizonepeta tenuifolia, assembly GCA_029490685.1. Lineage (NCBI taxonomy): Eukaryota > Viridiplantae > Streptophyta > Magnoliopsida > Lamiales > Lamiaceae > Schizonepeta > Schizonepeta tenuifolia. Next base: position 123,479,104 of record CM055956.1, read on the forward strand.
ACTCATCCTTCAACTCACGCTTCAACGCTTCCCACGTCAAAGTCTCCGTGTGATTTCCACCAGCATCAACACTTGGCCTTGAACGCCACCAAAGCTTTCCATCACCCGTCAAGTACATGCTAGTGATCGATACCTTCTCATTTTCGGGCACATGAGACGCCTTGAAATAAGTCTCCAAGTCCCACAAGAAATTCTCCAACTCCTTTGAAATACGAGCACCCTCGAATGACTTAGGTTCCGGGACACGAACCTTCAACATCGATCGGCCTTACTCAACAGATCTGAGCGCTTGCATCACGAGACGCAAATCATCCAACAACTCCTCGATCTTCACATCAATTGCCGTCGTCAAGGCCTACACTTCTTTCTCGCATGACACGATACGACTCTCCACAAACGAGGGAGTGTCTTCCACAGATGCCTTGATCGCACCGATGTGATCAAAGACGGGCTCAACACCCAACGATGTCGAGACCCCCGAACCTCCGGGGCTGTCCCAAGCAACCCTTCTAATTTCAGCACCCTCTCTTCGAGAGCCCAGAATTCTCTCACTCCAACCATCTTCGCAGCAATGATGGCAACAAGTTGGAACCACTCCGACTCAAATCCCACGAACTAGAGCCACCAAACTCCAAACCCAGCAGCAAAATCTCACGCACCAGAGCCCAACCTGGCTCTGAAACCAAATTGTCACAAGGTTTTTCGTGTACTAGAATTTTTCGTCTTGTGATGGCGCCGAATCACCGCAACCCGACCAGCCCTCTTCCTCACTGACACTCTTTGGCACTCAAGTGAACGAGGCTCACGAATTTATGTGCAAGCTTGAGAGCAGGTCCTTGTATTGATTTGTGGTAAATTAATAAAGGTTGGGTGAGTTGCCCTTAAATGAGTGTGTTTGCTTTCGTTGTTCATGTTTATTGATTCCGCTGCGTGTGAACTTTGATCTCGTGCATAAATTCGTGAGCCTCATACACTTGAGTGCCAAAGAGTGTCGGTGAGGAAGAGGGTTGGTCGGGTTGCGGTGATCCGGCGCCATCACAAGGCGAAAAATTCTAGTACACGAAAACCTTGTGACACTAGGGCTAGTGGTATTTCTTGACTAAAATATCACATCAGTCGTATAAATTAATTTTATTTTATTAACATTGCATAAACATATGATTATATTATTATATATTTTCCAGCGAAAAAAAAAAGAACAAACAAAAATCACAACTGCACATGCACTCAATATTATTGCCAAATAAACAATCTTGTTACAACAAATAAGGACGACCACGGAGCAGCAAACTCTCTATATGCTTAGACCACGTTTATTTTGAAAATTCATAACTATTCCTACTCATTATTAAATTTAACTAGATATTCACCACCATGGAGCAGCAAGCTCTTCTTATGCTTAGACCACGTTTATTTTAAAAATTCCCAACTAAATTTTATTAGAAATTAAGATTACACACCATTCACCTAACCATTAAGGTTATTGAACAAGACGGGGTTTACCCAGTGTGCACCAAAGGTACCGACTGCGGATTCCAACAAAATAAAAAAAAAATTAACACACTACAAAATCATCGACACGCAATCACAATAAATAAAAATAAACCGACTCGAGAATCACCGACACACAATCACAAAAAACGAGTGAGTTAACGGAAACGGAGTGGGTATTTGGGTTGGCCGTTAGGCAGAAAGATCCCAAAATGCCTCTCATACGCCGGGCCGGGCCTGAGATTCTCATCATACATAGCAAATATGTATGTTTCTAAAGGTCGGCCCGGCCTCCTTGGGGTCCCTGTCTTGACAATCCGCATCAAATTGTTGTTGTAAATTCTTGCATTTTCAACGGTGTGGATGGGCCCATCGTTAAGGCCTGATGTCTTTTGACCGCCGCCATACGTCGGCCACCCCGTAGCCGACACAGTCCCTCCGGTGCTTCCCTGTCCGCCGTACTTTTCGTTAAAAAATGTCGAGAACAATGGTGGCGATGCAGCAAGGATCCTCTCCATGGCCGCGTCGACGGCGTCGAGGATTGCATAGTAGAGGTTGTCGTAGTAGACGCCGCCGGCGATGACTCCGCTGTTGGGCTGCAGAAGCGCGAACGAGAGGTTGGTATTTTTCCTATCGTTCTTGTAGGCGAAGTAGGGATAGACATTGACGAGTAGAGTTGTTTGTGTGTCCCTCAAGAACTCGATAATAGGCCTAATGTACCAATTTACACTGCATTTGAATTCTCCCGCTTGCGGCGGATACGACGTGTTGAGAAGATCTGTTTTGATGGAAGTGGAGACTTTGATCTGGCCGGCGCGGCCGGCGGCGCGTATGGCGCGGTAGATGTTCTGCATTGCTGGGAGGACGAACGGCCCAAGCTCCGACGCCGGGTCGATTTCGTTCCCGACCGAGATATACCTGATGCATAAAATTTCATTGAGAGTGTGCGTGGAATGACCTAGCAATAGAGTGGTTAATGCTCGAGGCCAAACATGTCGGGTTCAAGTTCACCGTGGCGCGGATTTTAAATTTAATTGTTGTTGCTTTCAAAAAATAATAATAATAAAATTTAAGTTAAGAATCATTAAAATTTCTTGAAAACTTAATTAATTTGATCAAAATCCATAAACTATACCCTTTTTTTTTTTGTCGACCATAAAAAAATTTCTGGTGTAAATACATGCATGAACTTAATTTAGACAATATGGCGAGTTTTAAATTCATCACGTTTGTTTTGATGGGGATAATTTCAATTTTGTGGGAAATTTCGGAGGTAGGTAAACTTAATGTATTTAGACCAAAATTTTATTTATATTGGGAAAACACGAAAAAGGGCCTAATTATGAATTTAGACAAAATTAACCCTAAATCCAGAGGTAGCTCCCCTTGAATCGGGACATTTACCTGAAGGTGACATTTGGATAGCGTAGAACATTGGTGCGGACCCATGTTTGTGCCGCGTCGGGGCAGTTGGCGATATCGCGGAGTTGGTCGTCGCGAACGCCGAGCATCAGGCGGATGTTGGTGCCGGCGAGAGCGCGGAGAGTTGGGGGGTGGGGGTCAAAGAGCCTCATTCTCCGAATGTTGTTTTTTTTGTACAGAGCTAGGGTTCTTTGTACCCCCGGCAAATTATTTCCCAATCTTCCGAAACAGACACCCACCTGACCAACTGCAAGTATTCAAAACAACATAAAACCAACCATTATTGGGATGCCAGTTGTATTTTTACTCTTATATTTCACTATGGTCAAACAAATCGGATTTTTTACTCCCATAAGGTGTTTCATTCTCTACTCCGTCCATTGACTGAACGACACGTGGCATTGACTAGGGTTTATTCCACCCAAATAGGGTATATAATTATATCCAAATCGTCAAATGTCAAAAATCCGACAAATAAAATAGAGGATGAAATACCATAGGGAGCAGAAGATCCGAATTGATTATCAAAGCACCTCATGCATGTATTGGGAAATGTGGATAAGAATATCAATCACGCCAACCTATTCGATTTTTTCACAATCTGATACCTCATGCATGTCCACATGTATTGGGAAATGTGGATAAGAATATCAATCTGGCCAACCTATTAGATTTTTTTACAGTCGTGTCAGACTGTCAGATTATTTGGGTTGGTTATATTCCGGTTCCGGTCTACTTAGATCAACCAATCGATTTCGGACTGGATTGACATTATATGTAAATGTAAATATGGCATGGAATAATTTGGTGAAGTGAAACAAAGAAATTTAATGAATTATTTTCAAATATAGTTTCTTTGCTACAAACTTTTGAAAGTTGAGCAAGTTAACAGAAAGCAAAGTTACCGGTGAAATCAAGAGACGAGGCAATGAGCAGCCAGAATAGAAGCACTGTAAGTATGAAGTGATTGGCGATGGTAGCCATGGAGAAGAGAAACAACTCTAAGCTAAAGATTTTTTTTTTTTTTTAATATTTTTTGATCTTGTGTTCTGAACAATTTATCTGCTAAAGCTACCTTTAATTTATAGAATTTTCGACTTTGGAGATAACAGAACTGTATTGTGAATTTTATGCATTATCTGCACTTATTTGAAAAGAAAAAAGATAATATCTCGTAATGGCCCGCCAAATTATTCCTGCTAAAATCATCAATTCGAAACAAGAACAAAAGCAAGATACGGTAAAAACTTGTGGAGATAATTAAGGGGATTAGAGGGTAACTAGACGGGTATTAATTATCTAATAAAAATTATTAAACACAATATATTTAGTTCTTATATAAATTTTTTATGAGTTTTCTTTTTAGGTATAAGTTTTCAAAATCACTGGATTATTTTGTATTCAATCGTTTTGAGTTGTTGATCGCAATGGATGATGATGATAATGAACCTTGAATTTATCCGTCCAAAAAGATTCGGAATATATTATCGTAAATCTTTCAAATCGATTAATAAGTAAATATTTTCTACTCATTTTCGTCTCATATAGAAAAATTGACGGAATTTTTTTTTAATAAGATTATCAAATCTATTAGACAATAGTGGTAGAATATTGTTGACTATGAAAATATTTAACATAATTAATTAAAAAATCGTTGGAATCGGCCCGTCAACCGCCACGGTTTCACGTCGGAATTGTCTCGTCGACCATGTTTTTAATCCAAATGTTATTAGAAAGTAATTAACTATTCGTTCTTGTCTTTAACCTCATTGAATGTGAAAATATTTAACATAATTATAGAAAAAAGTTAAACTGTCATTTGGAATCGCTCGTCAACCACCACGGTTTCAGGTCGGAATGGTCCCGTCGACCATGGCTTTAATCCAAATTTGATTAGAAAGTAAATAACTATACGCTATCGTCTTTAACCCCTATAATATTATTCGCTATTTATATCTCTACTCTCTCTCACTACCCGCTCATTCTCTTGTCTCTTTCTCTTCATAAAAAGCTAATAAAAAATTTGAGAATTTAGATAAATAAGAATTGAAGGATTCCAAGGGTGTCACATATGATTTTTGTAATAAATGATGATATAATAACGATAATAATGATACTATATACAAAATAATTGTTTGTAGATTTAATTGTATGTAGTTTTTTCTTTATGATAATAATTTCATAAAGAATACGTAATTAAAATTTGTGCCTTGCTCAATTAGTATATTGTGATTAGTACGGAAGTGATAAATATTGTGATTAGAATTAGAATTACAATTAACAATATATTGTGGAATAATTAATAAAATAATTTGAAATGTGATAAAAGGTAATAAGAAAATAAGAATATTTTGCCGTGGGAAACATTAGAATCAACAAAGGTGAGGTATTTATAGGTAAATTTAAAAGGTGAGGAAAACCATAATTCGATAAAATATCGAGATTTATTTAGCAATTAACCCAAAATAAAATAAGATTGTAAACAAAGGAACCAAGTTTTTTCTTTCTTTCTTTCTTTTTTTTCTTTGTGTGTGCAGTAGAATGGTTAATAGCGGAGGCCAAAGGTTTCGGGGTTTGAGTTCATTGTAGAGCAAACTTTACATTTTATAAATCAAGTGCTCAAATTTAAACTTTACTACTATCTTATAGTATGTGCTAGAAATAGGGATTATCTCATGTATCATCAAGGGTAATAAATATCAGAGGAGACAAAATGTATTTTTTGCTTAGTAAATTGATTAATCATGTTCATGACTTAAGAAGATTATCAATGTTGTCTATTTTTACAATGAACTTTAACCTATACTTTTTTCACGTGTCGGATGAATGCCTCTTTTTACGAAATCATGCAATTGAATAGAATAATGAAAGCATAACATGAATGAGAAGATGTGCTATACTATCGCGGGCATTTTATAAAATGAGAATATCATGTGATATAGCCAATATGAGTATTGAAATATAAATTATGGCCCACCCTCTTCATAAATATAAATTATAGCCATTTTTTTGAATTTAGGACCTAAACACCCCTTTCCCCCTTTTATTTGTGATCCATCACTCTTTAATCCATTTTATTGACACTTAATTTCCTTTTCAATTTTTTTTCTTTTTTTACTGTTTTTTTTTTATTTTCCAGTTTTTTTTTTCTTTTCTTTTTCTATTTTTTTTCTTATTTTACAGATTTCTTTTTCTTTTTTTCTGTTTGTTTTTTATTTTCCAGATTTTTTTTCCTTTTTTTCTGTTTTTTTTATTTTTCATTTTTTTTTATTTCCAAAATTTTGTTTGCCTATTCGTTTTTTTGTTTGCCGCTTCTTCTTTGGTCAAGATTCGAGGGAGGGGAGCCGAAGGCCTCGGAGCGAGCCGAAAAAATCTAAATTGTTGCCCGACGATTATCCTTATATTAGTAATCGGAGCGAAGGTGGAGCCGTATAATCGGAGCCGAAGGCGGAGCCGCAAAATTGGAGTAGTATAACTTGAAATAATTGGAATGTTCGTCCCAAGAGTACCATATCATAACTTGGAACATCTGGAACTAATTTGACAATTTGTCCCAGTTGTACCAAATCTGGAACAATTGGCACTAATAAGGCTAAATTCGTACCAGATGCATGTACTAGAACAATTGGTACTAATAAGACTAAATTTGTACCAAAAGTACCAAATGCCTCATACCCGCCTGACCCGACCCGCGCCCGCCCGCGTCAAACCCGACCCGCTCCGCATTTCATTAAGGGTATTTTCGTCCCAAATTGAAAAAAATGGCTAAAATTTATATTTTTAAAGAAGGTGGACCAAAATTTATATTTTAATGATCATTATGGCTATTTCAAAATATGTCTCTTATAAAATTGGCTAACATTAATACGACTAATTTTCTTAAATTGTGGCCAAACTTAATCTCTTTCTAAACAAAAGTCATATGTTTTTACCATTGACACTAAGTATTATGCCAAAATTAATTCATGTGGTAATCCAAATTATGCATGTTTTTACCTATTATTGAAGATTTGATCTTATTAAGATTTTATTTCCATGTAAAATATAATATTGAATATAAATATAATAAATATTGATTTTAAATTCAAAAAATTTGAGAATTTAGATAAATAGGAACGGAGGAATATGAGGGGTGCCACATAGAATTTTGTTTACATAGAGTCGTTTTCGTTTATATAACATTTAAAAATTCAAAAATTTGAGAATTTAGATAAATATGAATGGAGGAATATAAGGGGTGCCACGTAATATAATGGAGGAATGGAGAAGATAAATATGAATGGAGGAATGGAGAAGATAAATAAGAATCATTTTCCTTTTAGTAATATAATGATAGATTATATTTTATTAATCTCCATTATTAGAGTTTATGTATATGTGAAATAGATTAGATTGATACAAGTCATTACTATATAATGTTCAAGCAGAGCCGGTCCTATGACTCATAAGCCCCTAGGCAAAAGTCAAAATATGGGTTCTTACAATTTTTTCCACATTGACTATACAATAAGAATATATTAAATTGTTAAATAATAAACTGTCATAATTTATTATATGAAACTAATGTAGCGGCAAGATAGCAATATTTCAATAATTCAAAATTAGTGTGTTTTATAGTATAAATTACTTAATTTGAGCTATTTTTGTATACTATTACTGGGGGTGAGCATTCGGTTATTCGGTCACCGAACCAAACCGAATTGCAAAAACCAAATTAAAACCGAATTATATAATAAATAACCGAATCCGAACCGAACATGGCTAAAATCGAACAAAACCGAACCGAAATATTTCGGTTCGGTTTCGGTTAAAACCAAATAAACCGAAATAAATACACAATATATTTTCTACATTTTAAATAAGTAATTAACAATCAATATTCAAGATTCCAAATCCGCAAAAAGTAATAATCCAAATTCCAAAACATCTTTAACCAAACATAAATAAATCAGAGATGTTTGTTGATGTTGCGGGTCCAAAATTCCAAACATGTTATTTTATTTCTTTTTAAGAGTCGGAGAGAGAGTTGAGACTAATTGAGAAGAAATGAAAAGTTATTTTATTTCTTTTTAAGAGTATTGACTATTTTATTGAAAAGTAATAATAATCATTTTATTTTTTAAATATATATAAAAATTAATAAATTATTAAATTAATTATTAATTCGGTTCGGTGTTCGGTTAATCAAATATTTTTTTTCACAAACCATATCCAAACCGAAAAACCGAAAAGTTCAAAATTCAAAACCAAAACCAAACCGAAAACCAAATTAACCGAATCGAATTAGTATTTCGGTTAGGTTCGGCTCGGTTTTAACCGAATTTTGCTCACTCCTAACTATTACTATAAAAATCAAATAATGGACCCCCAACAAGTTTGGGGCCCGAGGAACAAGCCTATTGTGCCTTCCCTTACGTACGGGTCTGTGTTGAAGAAATCAAGACGAAATGAAACGATCCAGCCCGACAAACAACAACAAACAGTAAGCTTGTAAAAACTCTCTAATTTCACAATATAAGCTCGTGAATAATCCTAATCATCGTGAATCATGATAAAACACTGCCTTACCCTAGGATTCATATTATATAGGGAGAGGATCATATAGGAACTCATGTTTATATGAGAACTAGGAATCAATCCAAGCCATCCATCCTATAAGATTTAATCATATAATCAACTGGTCAAACCCGCTTTAGTTGGTCAATCCCACTTGTTTTTACTTAAGTAAGGTTAGAACGGTAATTTTCGTTGTTTTATGTAGTGCAAAGTCGTGATGCATAAACTAGTGCAAGATGATGCATAAACTAGTACAAAGTGATGCATCAATCAACATTTTCGATTCATTGATATGGTTTATAAAGAACAAATATATACAATTTATAAATTCATGTACTTGTAATATTAATGCATTAGGTATATCGTATTTGTGTTCATATACGTATATGATACCACAATGAATGCATTACATATATTATGTTTGTATTTATTTCTTGATGTCCTGGACAAAATTTAATAATGCAATAACATGATTTATATGATGCATCAATATGATACTGTAAATGCACAAACTAAGAGATGATTCATTACCATAATTAATGCATTACATATATGATATTCGTGCATTAAATTGATTACATTATGCATTACGTTATGTATATTTTGATGCTTAAGTGCATCAACTTATAATGTACAAATAATACTAATGCATTAATAGTAATAATATGATGCATATATACTACAAATCTGCTCAAAGAACTTAATAAAATTCGCAATAGAAACGATGCCATTGAGAAGAGCTGTTTGTACTACATTTCGACGTCAAATTTGTGGATTGCATAATTTACAGTTTCTGGCAATTAACTTACAAGAAGATGGAAGAATATTGGTGTGTATGGTCGCTGCAATTAGGAACTTGGAGTTGCGACGTATGACGAAAATAGGAGAGTAAGAGGGACCGAGCATTATTTGCACAGGCAGAGGCGAAGTCCGGTGGCGGCAACGGGGCGAGGCGCGCGCGCGAGAGAGAGAGAGAGAGAGAGAGAGAGAGAGAGAGAGAGAGAGAGAGAGAAGACTCTTGTGATGTCCAGTCACGATGGTGGCGGAAGCGGAATCAATAGTAACAAAAAAAAGATGAAGAAAGAAACGGTGATGGCACGAGATGGAAGAAGCTATGGTGGTGGTGGTGTTAGGCGGTCAGGCGGTGCCACGGCGGCAGCTGATGTTGTTGAAGTCAGAGAGAGAGAAATGGACTGAGATTGTCAACGACGATGACGACAAACGTTTGGGCTTCTAATTGCTCGTGAAAGGCGGCGGCGAGAGCTTCCGATTATGAGGGAGAACGACGATTATACTGGCATCGGCCTACAGTGAAGATGAGAGGAGATGAGTTGTGATTGGCGATTGAAATTGGGGGAAGAAGATTAATTCTGAAAGAACGATGAGAGGAGAGAGAGTGTTGAAAACTACTTTCCAAATTTAACCCTTCGCTTTTTTTTTTTTATTAATTCTTATTAAGTTTTTAGATTAACTACAGCCACACAATCTTAATAAATGTGTGGTGAGGACTAGTTCCTAGTTCTCATATAAGAAGTGGTTCTCACTAGATCAACACCCATTAATGATAACTATGAATACTATACATAATAATAAGCTTAGAGCAGTCCGACATCTCACTCAAAATCATCCTTAATTTACTCTAAATTAAGATTAAATAATAAAAAGTGAAATAAAATATACATTCAACAGATCTTCCAAATTAAGTTCGTCTCACAAATTTTTTTACATTTCTTAAATCTACCTTGAAATTTACACATCCCTGAACTTACTCCCTTATTCTAAATGGGGTACCAACAAAAATATGATTTTTATAAAAAAAAATTAGTAAAAAACAGTGCATTACATTAATTAGTTTGGTCCACTATATAATGAAATCCCACTAGCACTAAATATATTAAAAGCCATACTAAATTTAACCCTACCATTAATTTCTTTCTTCTTCTTCTTCCTGCGCCAATTCTCATCTATGCTTTTCCTTTTCTTTTCTTAACTCTACAACAACTTCAATCTTCAAAGACAACAAAATAGAAGGGTCTATATGCATATTCAAGAGGTGAAAAGTGGAATGCATTTGTTGATCAAGACAAATGCAAATTTGCGTTTGGATGAGAGATAAATTGAATAAAAACGCATTTTGCGGTTGGTTTTACAGGTCCATTGGCTATAAAATCTACTACTACATTTTAAGTTTAGAGTAGCCCATTGGAGATGGCCTCAAAATTTTTCTTTCTCAACGTTTAAAATATATTACTACAATTTTTTACTCCCTGCGTCCCTGATATACTTTCCTATCTTTCCTTTTTAAGGTGTACTTCATATATCTTCCTAGCTATTTTTGGATGTCCTCTCACTACAAATTATTCCTCTCTACCCTTATTTTATCAAATTATTTGTCAAAAATACCACATATGTCCACCACTATCTCAATTAATTAATTTATCACTCCTTCACAATGGGATCCTTACTCCATTCACAACAAATTAAAGAATCTTTAATTCACTTACAACCAACTAAATAACCTTTTTCTTAATCTGTATGTCGCTCCCTTCTAAAAAGATATATCAGGGATGGAAGAAGTATATAAAAACCAATTATCATTATAGCATCGAAGTAGTAGGAAAGGGACATGGCGTTCTACTTTTAAAATGGTCATGATAAAGAAGTCATGAATATTTAACGTCGGGCTCGGAGTCCATGTAAAATTATGAAATAATTGTCATTAATAATTTTTATGTACAAAAGTTGCAATAATTGTTCGGAGTTGCTTGTCTCTTTTCCAAAATAATTTGACGATTTAGATGCTCTTTTTCCAATAAAGTTTCAGTTCACGTGGTTGTGCCACGTTGGCACTATAATAAAGCTTGTTCCTTTTCTACTATGTTAAATTTCTAGTAAGACTGCGTTTACTTTGATAGAAAAGGATGGAAAAGGAAAATTTTTACTTCTTTTTCATCATTTTCACATGTTTACTGTGATGGAAAATTTTCTCGCGCAGCCCTTTTTTCACCCTTTATCTCTTAATGTTGGATAATATTATCCTTAGTTTTTTGTGTGAAAATATTTTCTAATGTATAAAAGGCATAAAAATGGAAAGGGGGTGGAGATGACCATGTGATAATTTTATTTTCCATCCTAATAAACATGTGATAAGAAAAGGATGAAAATGTTAATATTTTCTCATGTTTTATTATCCATCATTTTCCAATGGAAAATTTTCCATCAAAGTAAACACACCCTAAGGAATTAAATATACTTTTCTTTTACAAATCTTATTTCCTTACAAGCTGTACATATATATTTGTCTTTTCTTTGTAGTTTGTATTTGTAGATGGATCAAAATTTGTGAAACACAAAATCCTAATAATACTTTGAATACAATTCCCAAATATTTTTGTGAACAGAGTAATAATTTATAAATAATTTTATCTCTATCTTCAGATATAGAGGCACACTTGAGTAGTTTTTACTTGTACTAGTTTTGCGAACGAAATTCATTTACAATTGAAAATGATTGGCAGATCATTGACTGCTCATTTATACATATGTTTCTCTCTCTATCTCATCTATTATTCAGAACATAACGAGTTTAAAATGTGGGATCCAATGAGCATATATAAAAGTGTCTGTGTATGTTTCTTTTTCTTAGAAAATATCTATGTTTCTAATGTAAAAATGTTGTTATTATCACGAACTTGCTCAATTTTTATCCTCTTCCAATTTGATCTCTAATATCCTCTTCCACGACTTAGAATAAAACAAAATAAAAGCTTATGTAACGATTTCATTTGTTGTCCTTTTTAATGAAGTATCATTAAGTTCAACTTTCAATTTTGTTAATCTTAATCAGTCTAAAGTTGTTGGATATGTGCTTAGCCTTTTTGTGTCCACTTTTTTTTCCCTAAAACAATTAATAAGCCTATTTGCGTTGGAAAAACTTTAGAAATGTAAAAAGTGATTTAAAATGATTACTATTTTATTATAGATATATATATTTTTTTTAAATCAAGTGTCTAATACTGTGAACTGTGAGTAAAGGATGTTATATATCATAAAAGGTTTTTTAGTAAATAGTAAAAAAAAAGTGTTTTGGATATAGTAAAAACTTTAGTTGTCCCCTCAAAAAGAATAGTTATTGCCACTACAGAAAAAGGCATCGACTGAAATGCTCATGACTCATTGAATTTCAGTTGGTATCAATATATACAGGTCTTGGTCTTTACTTTTTCACAAGTATTATTTTTTGAGTAAAGAAAGAAACTAACCATGCAGAAAGAAACTACTTTGATATGCTCATATGATTTATGTATATTATGTTTTTATTTTTTTATTTTTTTAATATCGTGGGTGATACCCTTCTTTGTAAAGAGTGAACTGAGGGTAATTTATAATAGAGAAATTCTATTTTGGTCAAACTTTGACCGGCCACACGCATTAAAAAATGGAAAGTTAACTGTAAAAATGAAACTAATCACATTTTCTGTTAGGGTTTATGATTCCCCAGTTAAAGTATATTTTCTTTTTCAAATCCTATATTATACTCCCTTTGTCCCACCAGGCTTGGTTTGTTTCTTTTGGGCACTGGATTTAAGGAGAAAATAATTAACAGTATAAAGTATGTTTAGTGGAGTTTTTAAAGTAAAATAAAGTGGGTAGAGAGATAATGAATAGTGAAATAAAGTGGAATAAAGTGAGTAGAGAGAAAAGGAGAATAGTGAATGGCACAGAAAATGAAGTGAAAAAGTATAATGAAAGGTGTAAAGTGGGTTGTTTAATAAATTAATTATCTCCTAATTATTTTCAAAAAATGAAATAGGACAAGAATAACGGGACAGCCCGTAAAAGAAAACAGGCCAAGAATAACAGGACGGAGGGAGTACTTTTTAATATATATGTGGTTGATCACCGTGTGTTCAAAAAGCACTAGTTTTTATAATATAAGGCACACTTTAATTCTAACATAGAGTACTGGGCCATTTGGACTCTATCCAAGCATAGCTCAAAGTGAATTAATATATGCCATTTGGGCCTCGTTCAAATAAAATCATGTTATAATGTTAATTATAAATCATTTTGTAGCACTGTTAATATATTGATAGTTAGGACTATTTGCTTTTTTTTTTTCTTTTTTTTTTTGACAATTTCCCTTAAGTTTGAAGACGAATGTTAATTTTTTGTAACACTACATCAAAAGTTTCTAGTAGTGACATAATTTTAGTCACACCCACAAAAATTGTTATAGTATCTTTTTGTATAAAAAATTTTGTGACGTTGACACATGCATCTCTATACTTTACACATTAAAATGTAACTAAATTTTAGTCCCTCTGTCCCAACATGAATTGTTATAGTATCTTTTTTGTATAATAAATTAATACTTCCTCCGTCCCGATCAATCCGGCTCACTTCTATTTGACGCGAAAATTAAGAATAAAGAGATTAAAAGTAAAAAGTGTGTTTAGTGTAATTTTTATAGTGTATTTAGTTATTGATGATAAAGTGGTTGTGAATGCATTGTCACTGTTCATAAAAGCAGAGTATTGTACACATAGTATTTAAACACTAAAATATTACTTAATCTTTGCCAGAAAAGGAAACGAGCCAAGTTGGTGAGACGCCTAGAAAGAAAAGTGAGCCAAGTTGAACAGGACTGAGGGAGTATAAGTTTCAATCTATTGGTCCCGAGACGAGTGAGTTTCAAAAGTAGTATTTTTTGAGGGAAGAAAGAAACTAACCATGCAGAAGAAGCAATGTTTTTCTTACTACTTTGATTTGCTCATATGATTTATGTGCTTATTTTTTTAATATCGTGGGTGATACCGTTCTTTGTAAAGAGTGAAACTGAGGGTAATTTATAATAGAGAGATTCTATTTGGTCAAACTTTGGCCAACCACACGCATTAAAAAATCGAAAGTTAACTGTAAAAATAGAAATAATCACATTTTCTATTAGGGTTTATGATTCTCCAATTAGAGTATATTTTCTTTTTCAAACCCTATATTATATTTTTTAAAATATATGGTTAATCACAATGTGTTCAAATAGCATTGGCCTTATAATATTTCCTCTAGTTGTTATTTTATGTGATTGCTGAACTTTCTATTCATAAATTTTCTGAGTATTTACGGCACACTTTATTTCTAACATACAGTAATGGGCCATTTGGACTCTATCCAAGCATAGCTCAAAGTGAATTAATATATGCCATTTGAGCCTCGTTCAAATAAAATCATGTTTTAATGTTAATTATGACTATTTGATTTTTTCAGCACTATTAAATTTAAATATATATTGATAGTTATGACTATTTGTTTTTTTTTTTTTTTGGACAATTTCCCTTAAGTTTGAAGAGGAATGTTAATTTTTTGTAACACTACATCAAAAGTTTCTAGCAGTGACATAATTTTAGTCACACCAAAAAAAGTCTCACAAAATTTATACTAGTATCTTTATGTATAAAAAAATTTGTGACGTTGACACATGCATCTGTATACTTTGGCTACATATTAAAATGTAACTAAATTTTACTCCCTCTGTCCCAACATGAATGATATGTATTCGTTTTTTGGTCGTCCCACTTCAAATGACTTAATTGTTCCATAAGGAAAACTGTTATTTTCTATCAAAAAAAGGTTAGGCTCCACCACTTTTTATCTCTTCATCATTTATCTATCACTCTTCTCCTAATTAAGTGTGCCTAAAAGAAACAGGTCATTCGTAATGTGACAAAGGGAGTATTTAATTTAGAAATGTATCAATTAATTGTAGTCTAAAATTTTATTAAATTTAGAGATTTGTTTTTATTTATGAACATATATTATAGCTACTCATCACAAAATGTGATAATTTTATTCCTACTGACATAATGGTTGAAAATTTTTATCCCTAGCTCGTTTGCCGATTGATTGGTTAAGGAAAGCAGTTTGGGTTGTTCTCCTCATATATTATAGCTACTCATCACAAAATGTGATAATTTTATTTTACTGACATAATGGTTGAAAATTTTTAAAACTTATAAATGCCACTACTGGAACAATTCGGTGTAGTGTAATTTTGGTTTCCATATAACCGCTCACATCCCTTAAATTTCACCATATGATTAAGAGAGCGTTTGGCTGAGCTTATCAGCCCGTTAAAATAGCTTATATATAAGTTGTCCACTATTTAGGATTTAGGAGCTTATAAGCTGTTTTAAGGGGCTTATAAGCTGAGTCAAACACCCTCTAATTCTATTTTAATTATATCGTTATCTCCGGTATCTATCTTTCGGTCGGTTGCAATTGAGATTATCTCTCAAATTTCCGTCGATCAAAGATCCTACGTGGCCAAAAAGTTTTCCCATGTAAATTTTTCAATTTCCATCAAAGTATCGTTTGTGCACGTATATTTGTTTTTCTTTTTTCTTATACCTAACAATTCAATTTCTAATAAAGATTTCATCAAATTGTTCATGGGTAAACGACTGTAACCAGCAACGTCAAATTGTTGGAATGATTTTTCCTGAACCAAACCCCCAAAAAGATTAAAGACGAATTTTACTAAAAAGTACAAGGAAAAAAAATAAATAAGCGTTATTAGTCTTCAAGTTGCCATAGAAAGAAAAAAAAAAAATAGAAAAAAACGTTGGCACACACACCTTCTCAAGTGGTGTGTCATTTTTACACTATTGGAACACGATCGTGGAGACTTGTTGAACCCGTTGCCCTGTTTGTGTATGGTACCTCTTCGTATTTCTTAATGGCAATCTTCACTGAGCAGTGTTAGATTCTGATGGCAAAACGTGGATTTCTTGCTTTGATCTTGAAACAGAACGTTTTAGCACTTTTTCTATTCCTCCTGACGTTTATCAACAATACTTAATACTTGAGGGCTTGTCTGCTTTGAGTGATTGCCTGTGTTTTTGCAATTGCTCTAGGGAAGATGGAACTATTGTATATGGTTGATGATGGAATACGGAGTCGAGAAATCTTGGAGTAAGGAATATGTCATCAACATTAATGGCGCGCATGATAAATTTGGAGGCATTGAGCTTTTGTTCCCTATCAAAGTTTTCAAAGACGGTGACGTTTTGATGACAGACGAAGACCTCCACCCCTTCTACTACAGCAAGAAGACTCAAATTGCTCGAGAAACTGATGTCCATTCTTCACCTTGTTTCAAGTTATTTCTTCTCACTCCGAGTTCTGTTTCACTCAAAAGTTTTAAAATGGAGAATGTGATCTCATTCTAATTGTTTGCATTTTAAGAATGCAAATCTGCATTGCTTTTGTAATAGATGTGGCCTATGTTTTATGTTTATGAATGATATCTAGTGCTTTTTTTAGTGTTTGGGGAGTATGAATTTCATTTGTTAATTTATCTTAAATATCTGTGATAACAGAGAGAAACACTTTCTATGCCTAAGTTAATGCAGTTGGATTTGTTAATGTAATAGAAAATTTTGGACTTTACCTACAATATGAAAAGGAAGCTAAATAACTCTTTACACCATGCAAAATTGTTACTCATTTCAGGCTGTTTTATGCCAACGAGCAGCAGAAATATGGCCCGCAATATCGTAGCGGCAAAAGCGACGTTCTTACAGAGGGTCTTATCCGAGTGGCGGACTACTTATGGTGTGGAAGATAGTGTAGGATGTTAGTTTCAATTTTCTTTGTAATGATTTTAATTTCAATTCTTTAAAATTGGCATTAAAAAATAATTGTTATTTATTATTTTGAATTAAAATTGATTTAGGAATGAAAATAAATTTAGGGTAGAGATATCTCCATTGTGACCAGATTGGATCTTCTTTTACAATTTGATATTTAATCTCCTATTATATTAATAAGGGAACGACACGTAGCATAATTAAGGGTTCAAGATTTAGAGAATAAATTTTATTAATATATACTCTAAAACTTGAACCCTTAGTCATTCCACGTGTCATCGTCTTATTAATGTAATAGAATATGAAACATCAAAATGCAATCACATGGTCCCACCAAATAGTGGTGAAATTGTGAAATCCATTTCTCAATTTTGAATGGTCTAACGAGATGGTTGCGTTCGAATTGAAATCATATCATGCTAAAAACAAATAAATAATATAAGGGCATTGTTTTATTTTTACTTATGTTTGGACTGTCTAACTCATCGTAGTGAAAAGCATCTTAAAAATTGGACCTAAATAGTAATCATAATGTATCTTAAATATTGGGCCTAAAATCCAGAATTTTCAATGCACAAACCAAGGCTAAAGTATACCTCCAGAGGCCCAATTATAAAGTAGAGATATATATATTGGGCACAATTGAATGGCGAACTATAGTACTCTTAGATTGTTTCTTTCCATATCATTTTTATTCTACCATTTAACTATTATTCTCTCTCTTTTTTTTAAGAACTATTATTCTCTTTATCAATAAAAAAAAAGAAAAAAAAAAGAAAACACTATTAGCCTCTTTATCATTATCAGAAATCTGTTACATGTTAACCGGCACAATAATTTTTTTCGAGTATTCATGTCTTTGCTATGACAAAATCGTTGATTTAAGGTTTTGTAAGAGTTAGTTAATTAATGGACCAACTAAATTATGACGTGTAAAACGATTTCTCATTAGAACTAAGAGGGTGTTTGGCTGAGCTAGCTTATAAGCTCCTTAAAATAGCTTAAAGAGCTTATAATTAGCTCAGCCAAACACCCTCTGAGGCACGACAATTTTGGATGTTCTAGATATTACTTGTACATGTTATGATGTTAAAATAGCATTTTCAATTAATTCATTAACACGTCGGATTAATCAATTTATTATTTCTGATGCTATATGTGAAATGAAATTACAAAAATGAGGCATAACGTACGTTATATATGGCAATCTTAATTTATCATTCCATGCTAACAAAAATTATCGTAGGGTAATTTCACGTATGCTATGTAGCTTGAAACAATTGCGGAAAAGTTGATGCGTACCTATAAGAAAAAATACAAAAATAGGAATTGGTCGCAAATTATGGGCTTTTTCAATCAAAACAAAGCATAAAAATAATCTATATCTATATCTATACTTATTATAAAAGTGCCTTGTTTGAAAAATTTGGTATACCTATACTACCCCTGGTATATACATATATATATATTATCATCATTATATATATAGTATTATAATTGTATATAGTATATAATTTGTAGATATCTATACCTATTATAAAAGAGCGGATTCTTACAAAATTTGATTTGCCTAATATACCCCTATTATATGTCTTTTTAAGGGTAATTTTGTAATTTTTATAATAATTAATCTTAGAATCATAATTCAGTGGTATAATCCTATTACAACTCTAATAAAAATTAAGTTATAATAGACGTTTTGTCTTATTACAATTATTAGTTAGATTTGGACGATTTGTGTTAACTAATTTATCATATTAGATAAATAATATATATATTATAGTTCACGACTCTTTTCTTTTAGTATCTGAAATACTAATTAATCATAGAATTATAATTTAGTGGTATAATCCTATTACAACTCTAATAAAAATTAAGTTATAATAGACGTTTTATCTTCTTACAACTTTTATAGCTTATTAGTTTCGTTAGATTTGGACGATTTGTGTTAAATAATTTAAGTTAGATCAATAATTTATTACTCTTTTGTCTTAGTATCTGAAATTTATGAGACATGATGTCCTAAGAGTTAAAATCAATGATAACTAACAAGTCAATTCTAACAAAATGTTCTTTCACTGTATGAGTTTGTCTACGAAGTCGGTTTATTAGTTACATATATATATTCGAGCAACTTGCGAATTATCTATAAACATGCTTTTTTTTTGTGCTTCAATAGATTAATAAATCCTAATGATTGAAAATATTGAATAAGTTTTAATTCGAATGAAATTTTTATTAAAATTCTAATTAATTAATTGAATTGTATATATCTTAATTTTCTTAAATTCGAGGAGAATAAAGTCCCATAAGTATGATTTATCCGAATTTCATGTACGATATGATTTTAGTGTGAGGAATTGTTATATCCGTAGAAATGAATAAATCCCATAAGTATTTAGTCATTTCTCTCTTTTTACTTTATACTCCCTCCGTCTCGTTCAAACATGATATGTTTCTTAGCACAGAGACTAAGAAGAAGAAAATTAGGTATAAAACTTAGCTAATAAAGCGTCTTTTTAGTCAATAAAGTGCGTTTTAGCCAATAAACTTCTGTTTAGTATAACATGTCATATTAAGTGGGAGACACAAAAAGAAATATAGCCATATTGAATAAAACGGAAGGAGTAAGTTTTGCAGACAAAGTTACACTTATTATTATTACCAAATTTTTAAAAGGTAAAATGCATATTTGAGTAAAGAAAAATATTCAATTGATGTTTTTCATTAATCATTATCAATCATGAGAATGAAATCAGTTAAAGAATGACCATTTCGTTTCATTTCTTCTCTATATATATAAATACCAAGAATATCATTTCTTAATTTATTCATCTATCATCTTTACTCCATCACATTACAAGGTTCAAACTTTTTCCACTAAATTGTATTTCCGCATACGAGTCACCACTAAAGAGGTTTAGTATATTGACATATTCATGGCATACTTTAGGAATATAATTAAATTAAATATTTTGTGTTATTTAAAAAAAAAAGTTTATCTCATAAAATTAAATTTGATTTAATATTTGTTATTTTTAACAATCATAAGACAATCATAACTTTATGTAACACCATTATTTTTGTAAATCTATTTTTCATAAAAATTGATTTATATATATATATATATATATATATATATATATATATATATATATATGTCTTTTCAATGAAATGTTATTTGAATTAGAATTCACCAATGATTAAATTGGTTTAATTTGTAAGTCTATTTAGTATTAAAGTTTTAAGTGGAGTGAAGACCTATAAAGACAAAAGTATATAATGAAAAAGTATTTGTAGAGACGTACCTCAATTTATTATATTTTTATTATTTATATTTAAAAATCATATTTATATTTACAATGATTGTAATTAAAATTTTAATTTTTTTTTTATGTTTCACGAAGCTTACTAAAGGTATTTTCTAAGAACTATTGATAGGATTTTTTTTAGAAAAAAGAATATTGATAAGATGAAAATAAATATGCATGAAATTAAAATGTGAACCATGTCATGTTCAACGAATGTTGAAATTTGCAGAAATCACAATGAGGAAGTTGTTCCAGAAAATACCAATGTGATGAGTAAAATAATTGTAAATATTATTATGTAAGAGGATTACAATGCATATATTACAATGTTGATGAGTAGCAACATACTCGCGTCATCCCTAAAAATTAATTTGTTAAAAATGTTGCACATGCTGTAAGAAATGTTTGGCAGATGTGTTTTAAGTGGAGAAAGGGACTCACATTTTACAAAATGTTAGAGGTCTAATATATATTGAAGGAGCGAGTGGGTCATTTCCGAATAACAAGATGACAATTTTCAGGAACGAACGAATAAAAAGATGGCAATTTTCAAGGATGGATGAAGTATGTTGTATGTTTGGTAGATTGTATACTTCATCAATAGGCATGTAAGTTTTTATTTCAAATAGTTATTTATTTATAATATCTACTCTAAGAATACAATGAAGCTTTGAATGAATATTAGTTTTAATAAGTATTTTAGCAAAAATAATGATGCATGCTATAGCGGATTGAGACATACAAATCTATACCTATTATAAAAGTGCCTTGTTGAAAAAATTTGGTATACCTATACTACCCTTGGTATATATATATATTATCATCATTATATATATATAGTATTATAATTGTATATAGTATATAATTTGTAGATACATATTAAGAGTTACAAGGAGTGAAAATCATTATTATATATATAGTATTATAATATAATTTGTAGATATATATTAAGAGTTCACGTGTACTTCTCCTTATAGGAGTGAAAATCATTATTATTATTATTATATATATAGTATCGCTGACTTGAATTATACGTTGCATATCTTTCATATACATATATATACCAAAGTGGTGATGGTCAAAGACGGCAGTCATGTTTGAGATTTGAACAAGATGGAGGTGATAAATATTGTTGTTATGAATAAAAGGGCCAAACATGCAAGGGTTTTATAACGAAGAAAAGGGGTAAAATTAAGCAAAGCAGAAGTTTCATTCTAATTTGAATTTAACTTGCAAACTTTTTACGTGATCAAGATTTCAGTTATTAAAATATTCATATTATGGGTGACATCAATTTAATAACTGTTAACCTAAAGTTTGATCAATTTTCTAAGAGCTATTATATAGTATTGAATTAAAATTGAGTAGCTGGTATCTGTATTCAATTTTCTAAGAGCTATTAGATAACTTGGATATGTAATATTTCCTAATCATAAATAAATTTAATGATTTATTATTCATATTGTATAATTTTTAATATAATCATCTGAATTATGTGCAACGCACGTGACTCTCTACGTCCTCTACATACGCAATCTTCCCTTGCTTTATGAGCGGCAAGATGAAGTCCATAAACTTCGGATAGAGGGAATAATAATAGAACACCAAAAATCCTTGCATTCGAATTTGCTTTGTTATAATTGCAGACAAGTTTCGCACACCTTCTTCCTCGTCGAGGTTGTACTGAGATATCATCCCGCACGCGACGATCCGACCATTCAATTTCATGTTGAGAAGCACTGCTTCCAACATCTTTCCTCCCACATTCTCAAAGTATATGTTGATCCCTTTAGGGAAATATCTAGCAAAAATCAAACAACATTAATATTGTCATAAAAATTTAACAAACTTAGTAGATGTGACATTCTCAAATCTCGATATTAATTTTGCGCTATCAAGAATCATAACCGCATATGATATTATGTTAAGAGAAGAACAAGGTATTTTGTAGAATTTTATAATTTTTAATCTTTTTTCATATATTTTTTGTTGTTTTAGTGAGTTAAATGATGGTCAATCATATCAATTTGTAGTTGAGCTAATTTTGTATTGTATTTTTAATAATATATATACAGGGGTAGGGAAGCAAAATGACAAGAACATATCCTGTAGAGAATATAATTGCTACAAGCTACAGATAAGAAATCCAAGACAATCCATACTTTTATTAACAGGAAGATTGTTACAACAATTTGTAGTTGACATGTATATTAAATTGGAGACGACGAGATTAGATTATTTTCATCGAAACCAATTAAGTATGAGGGCAGAGTTGTATTAAGGAATTGTGGATAGTGTTTCTAAAGGAGAATCCAGAGGGAATGAAGTTGGCAAAAGAATTGTTCTTCTTGCAACGTTTATTGGAGGCCCAAGGGATATGCGGCGTCGATATCTTGATGCATTGGCATTAATACAAAAATTTGGCAAGCATGATCTTTTTATTACAGTGACTTGCAACCCTGAGTGGAAGGAAATACAAGAATCATTATATGTTGGTCAAACAGCTCAAGATCGTCCACATTTAACTTCAAGAGTATTTCGGGCAAAGTTGTAGGACTTGAAAGATCAATTATTTAAGAGTGAGATTTTTGGACTTGTTGCTGCACATGTTGATGTTATTGAGTTTCAGAAAAGAAGATTACCGCATGTGCATATGCTGATAATTTTTAAGCCTCACTATAAGTTAAATACCACATACGAAATTGATAAATTTTTGAGTGCAGAACTTCCTGATCAAGAAGAAAAGTCGGAATTGTATGAGTTAGTGAAGAAACATATGATGCATGGTCCATGTGGCAAGAATAATCCAAATAATGCTTGTATGGTGAAAAGGAAATGCAAATGTCATTACCCACGGGCATATTGTGAAGCTACAGTACAAGGTAAAGATGGATCAACAATACGTGTTCGGAATGCAGAACTAAACAATCAATGGGTTGTACCGTACAATGCGTACTTATTATCCACATATAATTGTCATATCAATGTTGAGGTATGTTCCGGTATCACAGCAGTGAAGTATTTGTACAAATATATCTATAAGGGTCATGATAGAGTGGTAGTTAATATGACCCAAAATGCTGACCCAAATCAAATTGATGAAATCAAACAATTCCAAGATGCACGTTGGGTATCTGCTCAAAGAAGCAATGTGGAGAATTAATGAATTTGCATTGAATGACGTCAGTCATGAACCTTCAACTTCATCTCCCAAATGAGCAGTTTGTAGCCTATCATGCAACTCAAAATTTAGAAAATGTTTTGTTGTGGAATCATGCTTCAAGAACAATGCTAACAGAGTATTTTTCTATGTGTGCTAAACATGAAGAAGCAAGAAAATATCTGTACAAGTAATTTCCCGAGCACTATGTATGGGATAAGAAGGACAAACGCTGGCTCAAAAGACAGAGAGGCAATGTTATTGGACGTGTCACTGCAATAAGTCTAATTGAAGGAGAAAGATATTATGAAAAAATACTCTTGAATCATGTTAAAGGAGCAACTTCTTTCTAACATTTACTAACGGCCAATGGAATAACAAGCAAAAGTTTCAAAGAAGCAACACAACAGAGAGGATTGTTGGAAGCAGATCAAAGCAATTTTGATTGTCTAAATAAGGCAATAACATTTCAAATGCCAAATGAATTACGAAGGTTATTTGCAATAATCTTGGTACATTGTGCACCTACGGATGTCAAAACTCTGTGGGATACCTACTTTGATGCATTGTCTGAAGATTTTAAAAGAGAAGGAGGTACTTCAACTGAACTACGAGTTTCAAAGACTTTGAAGAGCGTAGGTGTTTTCTTACAAAATAAATTCAAGTATTGATTATTTTATTTTCACAAATTAATTTGTACAGGGTGAAAGTGAATCTCCATACTATAGAGGCCTGAACTCACAAGATTATACTGAAGTACGCTTCATGACCACGATCAAGTATGCAACATTTGATCGAAATGGAAACTTCTCTCTTATAGCCAATGTAATCCAAAAGATGCAATCCAATCTCATCAATGCAGAAATTGCGATTGCACCACCTCAAGAACCACAAACAAATCAAGGAGAAGATAAGAGAAAAATAATCGAGAGGGTCAAGCCAGTTAAAGTGGTGGAGAAGAAAAAAACAAAGAAACGTGTCAAGCAACAAGTGGAAGAAAAGAACAAATCAAATGTAGAGTTGCAACTTCATGAATTGCAAGGAAAGAGAAAAAGAAGAATCCCAAAAAAGTTTCAAGATTGTTAAGCAAAGAATGAAGATTTCATTAACATACCAAGCGATAGCGATGACGATCTACCATTGAATAAAGCAAAAGGAAGAATAAATGCTCGCTAGCATTGAAGATCAAAGAAGAAAAGATTTAATGTGAATATATTCACACATTATCTCTTTTTACCTTCTTTTTTTTTCTCCTAATATTACTTCAGATTATAGTTTTAGCTTTTACACCTTCATTTAAAATTTTTGTTTTAGTTATTGACTTTGATTTTTTTTTTTCCAATATTATGAATTTCTCAATTGAAAATCACATTACCAACTATTCAAAATATGAAGAATATTTATAATTTCAAAATAAAAGAAAAGGGATTCACGTGCAACGCACGTGCACTCCTACTAGTGTAACTAAAAAGACATAGGGGGGCCAAATTTAATAATTCATGCTGCGCCGACGTACGGATAAATGCAGCACGTTCATTCATGCAGTCCCAACAAAAGGGCCAGAAAAAAAAAAGTAATAAAAGTGAAAATAAAATTGTCGGTGGAGAACGAGTTATCTAAATTTTGAATTCAAGATTTCGAAAAGGTATGAGTACAAATTCAATTTGGAGATATGAACTGGTTCACGAAATTCCAACAATTTAACAAGAAAGAAATATTAAAACACTTGTTTAGAGACTATTTATTAGTTAAGTGCTTCCAAAATTTATTATTGGGGCACTTGAATTAAATATGAGAAATGTTATAAAACATAACGGACATTTGTAAAATTCTCGCTAAAAAATTGCTAAAATTAAGATTTGGTGGAATAACTCGTAAGTGGACACAAAAACCCGTCTCTATATACGTAGTAACTTGTAAGCTTACATTAATTTATGGAAGTAAACTAATATTTGATTAAATTTATAATGATTCTATTCGGACACACTTAAATTTAATTAAATTAAAACCATGATTTAGTAATTAAGTATGCATATATTGTTGGGCGGCCGGCCCACGGTGCGGCCACCATGCACAAGTTTGATCCAAAATAATACTCTCCCGTCCCGCTCATAATATCTTTCTTTCCTTGTTAATGAGGTTAATTGTCCTATCCAATTTGTTTTGTTTCAAATTAGAAAAGAATTAACACGTTTAAAACTCTTCAAAAGTGATAGGATTTACTCATTTTTTATCTTTTATTTTTATTTTAATTGTTCGTGCCAAATTCTAGCCTGACATTATGAGCAACATGCATGGAGGGCGTAGTACAATAATTGGTAACTTCTTCACATGTGTAATCTAACCATATAGAATAACCGTGGATGCTCTAAGTCGATCGCAACCATATATAATTGTACAAGCCTGGTGATGTCGTAGCTGTAAAAATTGATTAATATATAGCTGGAAATTGAATTTCTCAACCAATCAAAAATCTATACACAATAACGAATCAGACATTGTTTTGTTGTGACTTATGAGTGACATTGCAAGGCTTACTGTCCGAATGCTAAACACATGCGTGTTCTTTTTGTAAGGAAAGGGACAAAACCTATTCCTGACAAGTCCAACATTTAAATAGTTAAGATTAGCTACTAGGTAGTACTTCAATTTATGATGTACTACCTCCGGTCCTGAAATAATTTCCTAGGAGGTAGTGGCACTGGAATTAGAGAAAAAAATGTTGTGAGTGAAGAAAAAGTAAGGGTAAAGGAAAATAGTTTATTACGTGGGTCTGACAAAAATGGATAGGAAATTATTTGGGGATCACCCCAAAAAGGAATGATAAGAAGTTATTTGAGGACCGGATGTAGTATATATATTTTTTTAGTAAATAAATTTATTTTATTTCACCAATTTTGCAATTCAAAACAACTTACAACCTCCACTCACGCACAAGCATGTTTATGTTTCACCATCACAAACCCAAAAATCTAGCTATTTTCCTCACTTCTCTCCCTCTTGTTGCCACTGTAATTTGGCATTGCCTCAAGACTATGAGTGCATCCATCACAACTGCTTGAAATCTTCTAGCATTTCGCTCTCTCCACATATGGTAAACAACCACTGTAATAGCAAGACGATAGAACATCTGCTTACCTGAATTTGCTCCATAGTAAGCTCTCACATTTACCTTTTCTTGTCCCCATGTTCCAATGTGTCCAAGTAGCCCTCCCCATTGTTGCAGTCTACTCCATACTTTGGCAAAAAACTCACATATGAAAAACAAGTGATTTAGGGTCTCCATTTCCTCTCCACACAAGATGCATGTCATAACCACATGAATCCCTATTTTGGCTAGATTGTAACAAGTTACTAACCCTCCAAGCATAGTTAACCATAGTATAAATACACACTTAGGTGGAGTTGCATTTGTACTCAACAACTTGCACCATTCCACTTTCGCTGCTTCACCACGAAGTTCCTCGTACATTCTCCTAACTGAGTAGACTGGCTTCATGATCATTTGCCGCTGACAGCGCCGCATTTGTCTGACGAAGGGCTATCGTCACACTTTTCACACAAATAAATTTATAAAATACCTCTTGCCCAACAAGGTAGTAGTTAATGGCAAGTGGGGTCGATCCTAAGGAACTTGGCGCAGATCTGCTCTTCAGGTAGTTCTCAATAGAAGGGATTATGATCAAGATGTATCACAATATCATGTAACTCAACAAGTGAAATATCAAATAACAAAGAAGTTTGGGTTAGGGTTTCAAATCAATGATCCTAATTACTCATTACTCGTTCATTGGTTCAAAGATATTCAATTACTTGATCTCATTACTTGGTTTAAGAGAAAGATTAGTTTATACCCTAGTGGTCACGAAGTCACGATATAAACACACTAAGCCTATGTCTATCCAATTTTACAGATCTTGACCAGAAGGCAAGATCTCCTCCTCTTTACCTTCTTGGGCATGAGAGACACTCTCGAGTTTGATCCCAAATCCTGTTAGTCACTTAATCTCAATATCTAGATGGTGATCAAGCATATGTCAGTATCAATTAAGTCTAGAATTATTCCTAAGTGTTTCAAGAATAAAATCAAATAACGAACTCACACAATTCGACCTCACGAGTTTAGAACGAGTAATTAAGATCACATCATCTACATCCAACCCAAACAATAAATTTAGCTAGACATAATATCAAACGAAAACACAAAACATATATATAAAGAAAATCATACTTGAAATTGAACTGGAAACGGTTGCTGCTCAAAAGCGTAAGTCAGCAACTAAGGTCTTGACTTCAAGTCAACAACTAAATACTAATGCAGAAATACTAGAAACGAAATATAAAAGCAAATTTGCCCATAGAACTTGTTTCTTTCTCACGCTTGCTCAAACTAGAATGCAGAAGTAAGCTAATAAAACTCGAATTCAATCCCTCCATTACAAAGTGAAGTCGGCCATATATATAGGCAATGGAATTAGGGTTAGGATAGAATCTTTGTTGGTTAAGAACTCTTTCCATGCATATCTGCCTCCTTCCTTACACATGCAGCTGCAATTTACTTTCCTTAAGTGGTAGATATCTTCATTGATTAGGTTTAGCTAGGATAAGGAAAGAAATCTTCGATCCTTATCCTCTTCCTTGGAAAAGAAAAAATCTGCTGCTCCGACTTACTTCTCGACTTCGATGTCTGCATCTTGTATCACTTCCTATGTTGACCAAGATCCTAGCTCCTCCAGGTACTCTGTGTGTTGGCTTCAAGGATATGGGGAGGTACTTCCTGACTTGTAGATTGAATAGAACGTTGTTGCCCAGCTACAAGCTTCCAGCCCTATGCCCGTTTGCATCAACAATAGATTTTTAGCGGATTTGCCCAAGATCCCACATGTTTTTCCCTGCACATCATCTCTCGACTTTGTGTCCTCTAGACACACTTTGACTCGATAAAGACTAAAAAACAAGAAAAATACGAGAAAAGATGGACACAAATATGAGTTCATCATTATCGTCGGGAAATCGGACGTGTCAAAATACTATTTGTAATTCCTGTTGTCCACCACTAAGTACAATTAGGGATAAGTATTCAGGGTCGAACTCGAGGGTGGTAGGTTGTGATGACCTCGGTGTCACCACACACACTTAACATAAACTAGAAGCAAGACTGAAATAAAACACTAAATAAATCAGATATGGAGGGCATGCTTGAGTCGGTCTTGACTTGGTTCGATGTGTGTGAGTGTGTGGTTGGATCCCAAGCCCTCGAATACTGACTGGAAGGGCACGTCTCTTGGTTATAGGGTCTCGACACTCACGCTGCTTTACTGTCACTATGTCACGCCTCAACCGCAACACTTCCTTTCAGTATTGAGCCTCCAAGTCACCTTGAAAGCCCACCTTACTCTCCACAGAATTAGCTCGTATCTGTAAAAGTCACCAATTGAGCCCTCTGTGTCAGCAGCCTTTGGATCTAGAAGGCCCAAGATGGCTATAAGCATGGGCTTGCGCCAAACACCACACTCCAGCGCTTGCAACACGAGTGGAGATGAGGAGAACCCCTACACCTTTGCCCAGTATTGTGAGGATTTTGCCTCTACTGCTCCTCCATTGGCCACCGCAGGAGTTGTAGAGGCTCCACCACTTTGGAATCAAGCCCAGTGCATTGGGAACGTGTCGAGTAACTCTCCGACGAGCTTCCGGCCCCTTTCTCATGCACAATAGTCACATCTCACTGCATCTCAACCAACCCAAGCACAAACAGTTTAGCTAGACATAAAGATAAAGAAACAAGCAAAGAAAAAGATAAACGGAAGCATCATCAACATTAGAACTAGAAAATATTGTTTGCGTGACAGAGGTCTTGACGGAAAATGTAAAGAGTGATATTGTTTGTGTAGAAAACTAAAATTTGCAGAGAGAGTAGAGTGTGTGTTGTGTTCTTCCTATTCTTCGTTGATGGGAGGTGATATCCGAGTGAAGGAGGGAAGGTGTCTTTTATATGGTGGCTCCAAAGTTGGTAGTTGGAGTTTAGGTCTTTTAAATCCACATCAACAATTCTTCCCTTCAGCCGGCCGCCGATGGAGTGGATACATCTCCGATTATCTTGACCGGAGCGTGAAGGCGCTAGATGCATGTCTCCCACGCCATCCGTGGTAGAATTTAGCAGATCGAGTGTGTGTATGTGTTGAGAGAGAGAGAGAGAGAGAGAGAGAGAGAGAGAGAGAAGTGGGGTGTTGAAGAACAGAGATAAGGATAAGGTCCGAAAAATCATTTTACAAAAAAATTGGTCACTATTTATCTTATAGAAATTAATGGTCAATATTTATCATTGTTTAATTAAAATGGTAATTATAACTTTTGGCCCTAAAAATTGACATAATTTTTGTAACAATATAAATATGTACTAAGAAAATTTAACATAAGTCAATCTATAACTTCGTCATCTCATCATGCATGACCAACGAACCTCTATGACCAACAAACCTTCATATTTTAATCTTATAAGTAAAATTAATAGAAAGAAGGGAAGTAATGACCCTATTCATTTCAATCTTTTGTTTGTCATTTCCTTCCAATTATAGCGTATTTTATTAGAAAACAAGTTGATGTTAATATTTTTACTTAGTATTGAAAATTAGAAATAAATTAAAGGATTCAAGGTAGTGATAATGATAGGAAATGTATAAAAAGAAAAAGATTTTTATGTAGACCTTAAAATAAGCAAATTCATCTATAATTTAAATATATCATCTATTTTGTGTACAATTTTAAAATATTAATGACGGTGTTAAAGAAGATATTATAATTTGATTAATTTGATTAACGATCTTAGTACTTTAGAAGAATAAAAATGCACATTATGGTGTTCCAATGATATGTAGAAAAACTGCCTCCAATATAGTTTGTGAAAATAATTCTAAATCACAAACCATAATATACATAACTCGTACTGCGAAAGTGTGAAAGAGAATTATTACTATAGAGAGTAATGATATTCAGACACATTGTGGCTACCTACACGCGCAAAAAATGATAATATAAGTTTTGAAAATGAAAATATACCATAATTAGGAACCATTAACCCTAGGGAGAAAATGTAATTATTTCCATTTTAACAGTCAACTTTCCTTTTTTCACGCGTTTGGGTGGCCACAGTGTGTCCAAATATCATTATTCTATTATAGAATATCTTTCTTTGGGATTTCCATTTAGAATTAACCAAAATATTTAAATATTAAAATATTAACGATAAAGTAATATTCTAAAATATATATGTTCAATTTTTTTCAATGGTTCTTATATCTATATACTCCCTCCAACCCACTGAAATTGTTGTGTTAGTGTTCGACACGAAGATTAAAAATAAGGGTAAAAAGATAGAAAGTGGATAGGTCTCATCACTTTTGTAGAGATAAAACTTTCCGCATTCGGAAGATAACAATATGAGTGAGACACCTAAATAAGGAAATGATGATAATATCAGTTAGTAAGAGGGAGTAGTTAATTAATATTATAATACATAATGATAAGGTGTATACAATTTTTAAGTGTCACTGGTATCAAGTTTTAATTTCTCACACTTTTTTTTGGTTATCTTCATTTCTTTTTCAAGTCTAGTATATATGTGTGTGTATATATATATATATATATATATATATATATATAATTTACATTATATTTACATATATTTATAATTATTTAAAATTAAACTTTAATTAGTTTAGTGTATTACATTGATAAGAGTAAAAATCAATTGTCATGTATTATTTCAACTTTAATTTAGTTGAGATTGTGTTTACCAATAAATATAGATTAAATTACATCAAAAATCACTTTTTTTTACATCAAATTGTGAATTCATTTTTATCGACTTCAATCGGATGCTTTTAAAGTTATGTATTTAATTTATCATTCACAAATTTATATAATCCCTTAATGAACCATACTAGCTAAAAATAATTCATAATTTTGGTAAGAAAAATAATTTATAAGTGTAGATTGTAGGAAAAAGAAAATATCTTTTTATTTGTGAAAATATTTATCAAAGATTAATATGCTAGTGTTCATTTGGGATTAGTTACGTAGATTATCTCTCCACTAATCAAAACCGCTAAACTGCTTACATATCTCCAAGAACTCATTTTGAGCTACGAGATCACCCCCTTCATTCTAGGGTGACGGAGGGATTGTAGTCAACATCAAACTTAAATTATTTTTACTACTTGATAAATTATGATAAAAAGTTCCAATTTTTCAAATTCGGAAAATCAAAGCCCAATTTGTTGAAGCACAATTACATCAATCATGCTCAATTTCATTCAGTTTTATGGTGTAATATGATATTATACTTTAATATCAACCACTAATTTCTTCACTTTCATCATAATAATCATGGTTGCAGACCTATAGATACTTCATAATCAATTCAATTAATAATTCTAATTTAACGAACAAATTACACAAAAATATATAATTACAACACAATAATGTAATCTCGAGCTATTAAGATGTATGTGTCTTTTTGTTTTCGCTTTTGAGTAATATGGATATGTACGACTACATTTTTAATTACTCCCTCTGTCCACGAAATGGTTTCAACTTTTGCCATTTAAGTCCGTTCACGAAATGGTTACCACTTCCACACAATATATTATATTTAACTTTATATTTCTCACTACTTCACTCACATTTATTGTGGGACCCTTACTTCAGTCGCAATAATACCCACTATTATCCACTATTATCTATCAATTTCTTAAAACCCGTGTCGTGCATACTTTGGCAACAATTTTGTAGACTGAGGGAGTAATATATTAAGTCGAGTTATGGTAGGAGTAGGACTGCATTATTTAATTATAATTAAAAAAAGAGTTATAATAGGAGTAGCACTATATTATTTATTTATAATACTTATAATAAATTAATATAGATTTACACTATTACCTTTAAAATAAATTTAATAATACGGATATATTAAGTAAATCAAAATTTGTAAGAATCCGCTAATTTATAATAGGTATAGATAACTTAAGGCATAGAGAGTAATTTGTTAACTTTATTGGTATGCGTTTTTGACGGCTCAAAATACTTAGTATTTGTTAATTATATACCTTTGTATGAGTGTTTTTTTTTTTTCCTTAAGGGTGCATTTTCTTTGATAGAAAATGGTGGAAAAGGAATACATTCATCCTTTTTCCATCATTTTCCAACGTTTACTATGTTCGTTAATTTTCCTCGGGCACGATGGATAATCTTTTTGGGCAGTCTCTTTTCCATCCAATTGTGAAAACTATTAACATGGGCGAGGGGTGTGATAATATTGTCTAATGGATAAAAAGACATAAAAATGGGGAAGGGTGATGGGACTATGTGATAATTTTCTTTTACATCCTAGTAAACATGTAATAGAAAAATGTTAATATTTTTATATTTTTTCTTATCCATCATTTTCTAATGGAATCATTTAATTCCATCAAAGTAAACACACCCTAAGAAGATTGGCATACATAATTTCGAGCCAGCAAATAAATAATAAAAATAAATTCATGTCGTGTTTTCTATTTGGGCTGAAATTAATGGTTATTAAGGCCCTATTTGAATCGCTAATGTAACCTTATTTCTCGTTACCAGTCTTCACTTTCACTATTTTTTCCCTTATTTTCTGTGTAGTTCATTATTCACCGTCTTAGTATATCCACTTTTTTTCACTATTTCACTATTTCAACAGTAAAACCTTTATTTCACTATTTTGTAGCTTATTAAGTAGTATTCAATTAAAAGCTCTACTAGCTTACCTTATGTCCCTAAATTTTCAGCTGAATATATGCAAAAGTATCGATAACTATTCTAAACTCCAAATTAATATGTATGTAGATGATGGCATTAACTTTCGAACATATATGATGAACTTATTGGAATGATATTAATTGCGAACATGCGTAAATGAAGAGGATGTATAGCTTTTTTCCAAATAAAAGAAATTTTGTAATGTTTGCAACCAAGTTTATAGATGAGCATACCTGTCAATTTATTCGAACCAAGATCAAGCTCTATTAGTGAAGTGAGGTTCCCCACTTGCTTTGGTATGCCACCTGTCAGTTTGTGATAGGATATCACTGTGTCACCTACTTATACAGTTTTAACACTAATAAAATAAATTTAATTTTAAGTTTTACAGTTTAAATACTTCCTAGTTGTTGACTGATTGCACCTGTTAAGTTGTTGCTGGCAAGATACAGCTCTTGAAGGTTGGGTAAATTGTTCAAATTTGTAGGGATGCATCCAGAAAGTTTATTGTTGTGGAGGTAAATATATTCCAACGTGGAAATATTGAAGATCGAAGACCGAATATTTCCTATATGTTACACACCAAAAATTCGGAAAATATATAGTATATATGAAGAGGTTAATAATATTAATAATACTAAATTATAACAAATTTATTTAACGTACCTTGGAGATTATTTGAATATACAGATAAAACCGTAAGCATCCTCAAATTCCCAAGTTCAGTCGGGATATTGCCGTCGAACTGGTTCACCGACAAACTCAGCTCCTCCAATTCTGTGCATTGGTAAATGCTCACTGGAATTTTCCCGCTTAGTTGATTCTCCCTGAGATAGATTCTTTTGAGTTTCGGCATATCACGGCACGTGTCATTTGGTAGTTGGCCAGAAAGCTTATTAGAGCTGAGGTTAATTTCTACCAACTCAGACATGTTGGTGAAGATCCCACTGGGTATGTCACCTGTGAAATTGTTGGAGCTAATGTCTAGAGATTGAAGAAACGTTAAGTTTCCGAGATGAGGAGCGAGGTTTCCCTCTAGGGCTAAGCCCGATAAATTGAGGGCGGTGACCCTATGGTGTTTGAGGCCGCAGGAGACCCCGGTCCAGTAACAGACGGACGTGTTACTGGACCAGTTGTTCCTCAAAACACCATTTGGCTCGGAAGTTATGGCATGTTTGAAGGCGAGTAGAGCTTCTTGATCGGAAGACGACGTGAGTGGGAAGATGTTTGAAGTGAAAAGTAGTAGAAGAGCTAAGGAAAAGAAAGAGGAATCCATGAAAATAATTATGATTTAGTATATAATTTGGGTCTGTTGCTGTTTTTAAGATGAGAAACAATTCTGCCACAGGTTCGTATATAGATAGTGAAAGCAAAATGAAGATAAATTAACTAACTTTTTTACAAGATTTTTTTTTTTTTGTTTGGCTAAGTTTATTTTTAAGAGCTTATAAGATGACGTAGAGCTGCTTATTTTCTTAGAACTTATAAGTCTTACCCATCTTATAAAATATTTTAAAGAGCTTATAAGCTTGGCCAAAGACACCTTTAATGTAGTGTAGGAGAAAAATAAACTGAGGACCACATGCAAAAATTGAAAACAAAAATCTCAATCATTTGATGTGTGAAAAAGATTTCAATTCCTAGCTACTTGCGTCTCTCCAAAAAAAAAAAAAAGAAAAGAAAAAAGAAAAAAAAATGGTTTTCTAGCCCACTTGTGAGTTACGACAATTCGAGACTGTTTATCATCATGTGCGACCATCTCTTTCGGACTTACTTTCTTTGTGGGCCTTCGTTTGATATATCCCAATGACACTAGTAGTGACTAGACCTACGTATATATATATGACAATTATTTATTTTATTTTGTTATTATCGTAAAAATCCACATTATATAGTCGGTGGGTAGTTGGTAAATTAATTTTTTTAATGCAATAACCTACGAAGTATAGATAAAACGTACATATTTAGAAAATCAGACGTAGCATGCATGTTGGATAGAGTTGAGAATATTAATTGGACGTGTAAAACAAAAACTTCCATGCATTGGTGCATAGTGTAAGACGGGTCAGGTTTAACCCGCAAGGTTGACCCGCCCCGAACATTAAAAAAACAAAAGAAAGAAACGGACATGTCCATAGATATATAATAGTTGGACTGTAAACCTAATGTAATAGGGCGGTAGCCCACCGATTATTTCGTCCACTAACAACTTGGACATCCCACGTTCGGTTATCAACGTATTGAAAATAATCATTGATATGAATAAAATTAATATTTCAAAAGTATTACTTTTCTTAACGACAATGTTTACTTTTATTCATGACTTTTAGTTTTTTGGTTAAGTAATTATTGTCGTGATGGAAAGTAATTATTGATATTAAGAAAAGTAATGTTTCAAAATTATTACTTTTCTTAATGACAATTGTTATTTTTGTTCATGAGAAAAGTACTTTTAATTATTTGATTAAGTAATTATTATCGTCATGAAAAGTAAAGGTAATTTTTCAAAAGTATTACTTTACTTAATGGCAGTTGTTATTTTTGTTCACGAGAAAATGTACTTTTAATTATTTGATAAAGTAATTATTATCGTAATGAAAAGTAATTATAAAAATTGATTATACTATTTGTCCTCATCCTTCAACGTATACTATTTGTTCTCATCGTTCACCGTATAGTATTATTCGCTAATTACAATTATGTATTGTGCAAAGTTAGAAAGTCGACTATACATAACGTAAAAATTAATTCATTGATGGTGTTGTGAGCAAAATATGCTTTTATCCCACATCAATTGTGAGATGAAAGAGGGATTTAATGATACCTACTTATACAGTTTACCACTGATAAAATTAATTTAATTTAATTAGTTTTTACAGTTTTAATTTAATTTAATTTAATTTAATGATACCTGTTAAATTGTTGCTGGATAGATACAGCTCTTGAAGGTTGGGTAAATTGTTCAAATTGTGGGGATGCTTCCAGTTTGAATGTTCTTGTTGAGGTAAATATATTCCAACGTGGAAATATTGAAGATCGATGACGGAATATTTCGTATAATATTACACACGAGTAATTTGGAAAATATATTTATAAAAGATTATATTAACAATATAATACTAAATTATAAACAAATTTATTTAAGGGCCAAAAGTTAAAATAACTATTTTAAAAAGATAAAGATAAATTTTAACCATTAATTTTTAAAAGATAAAGATAAATTTTAACCATTAATTTTTAAAAGATAAATAATAACCAACATTACTAATATACCCTTCTTTATTTATGTGAATACATACATGACATACATGAATTCATACATCGAATACATAACATACATGAATTCATACATGAATATACACGAACTCATACACGAATATCTAACACATATATGAAATACGTAAATTCATACATGAATATACACGAACTCATACACGAATATATAACACATACATGAATACATACACGACATACATAAATTCATACATAAATATACATGAATACATACATGAATATATAATACATACATGAAAAAAACAAAGCAAAATCGTCGAAAATTGCAAACATATAGAACAAGAAATCATTGGATTGTTGTACTGAAACCACTATATGTCTATGCAAAAGTAAAATTAAAATGCTTCGTAATCATCCAAAACCTTAGAATTCAATACTGCTTCTCTAAAAAATGATCTAAACTAGTCCTTTTTAGCAATGGATTTACATTAAACAACTTTACAAACAACACTCAAACCCAGATTCATGAAACAAAACATTAATCAATCTTTCTGCAAATATCATAGTAAGAAACTTCAAATATGATCGGGTGGTGGCGATGGCGGTGGTTTTCAACTCATCCGCCGGCGGCTGAAACAGGGAGCCACATCTGCAGTGGCGTAGGTGTCGAGAGACAGCGGCGTACGGCATAATGCGTCGGCCGCCTTCTCTTTGGTCGTTGCCATACCGATTGGAGAGGAAAATCGAATAACGATGATGACAAATACTGTACTGCTGCCTTCGTTGCTGCTGCAGATACGTAGCGACGGCGAAGTCGCCGGATTATCGAAGATTTGAGAGAGGGTTTCGAATTGGGATCTAGGGTTTTAAATTGGGGCTTTCTTTCTTTGTTTTTCTTTTTAGATATAGCCGGAAGGGGGAAATTGACGCCACTATATGCTGCAGCGACTAGGCAGAGGAGGTGACGACGAGGTTCATGGTTCCGCCGATCGAGAATCATAAAATAGAAATGAGAGAGAGAGAGAGAGAGAGAGAGAGAGAGAGAAATTTGAGAAAGAGATGGCGGGCTGGTGACGGTGTGAAGGCGGCGTTGGTGACCCGCGACGAGAGGATGGCGACGGCATGAAGGTGGAGGTGGTGACCGGCGAAGCGAAGATAGGTGAAAAAAAAGTAGTTGTTGCTCGTAATAATAGGGAGGGATGTGAGAATAAATGAAATTACTGTAGCAAAAGTAAGCGTAAGGATAAGAGAGTAATTTATATAAATTTATGGTTAGAATTTATTTTTTAAAGATTAATGGTTAGAATTTGTTTTTACTTTATTAAAATGGTTATTTTACCCTATTTTCTCTTTATATTTAAAGTACCTTGGAGATTATTTGAATGTACAGATAAAACCGTACGCATACTCAAATTCCCAATTTCAGTCCGGATATTGCCGTCCAACCGGTTCACCGACAAAATCAGCTCCTCCAGTTCTGTGCATTGGTAAATGCTTACTGGAATTTTCCCGCTAAGTTGATTATCTCGGAGGAGAAATTCTTGTGTGGGTGTACATGTAGTACACCGAGGAGAAATTCTTGTGTGGGTGTACATGTAGTGTACCGAGGAGAAATTCTTGTGTGGGTGTACATGTAGTACACCGTGTGTGGGTGTACATGTAGTACACCCATCGGTGTACTACATGTACACCCACACAAGAATTTCTCATCGGAGATGGATTCTTTCCAGTTTTGGCGTATTATGACACGTGTCGGTTGGTAGTTGGCCAGATAGCTTATTAGAGCTGAGGTTAATTTCAACCAATATAGACATGTTGGTGAAGATCCCACTAGGTATGGGCCAGTGAAATTGTTGGAGCTAAT
Organism: Schizonepeta tenuifolia; assembly: GCA_029490685.1. Classification (NCBI taxonomy): domain Eukaryota; kingdom Viridiplantae; phylum Streptophyta; class Magnoliopsida; order Lamiales; family Lamiaceae; genus Schizonepeta; species Schizonepeta tenuifolia. Next base: position 123,517,570 of record CM055956.1, read on the forward strand.
GTCGAGAGATTGAAGAAACGTTAAGTTTCCGAGATGAGGAGGGAGGTTTCCCTCGAGGGCTAAGCCCGAGAGATTGAGGGCGGTGACCCTATGGTGTTTGAGGCCACACGAGACGCCGGTCCAGTAACAGATGGAAGTGTTACTTGACCAGTTGTTCCTCAAAACACCATTTGGGTCCGATATGACTCTGTTTTTGAAGGCGAGTAGAGCTTCTTGATCGGAAAATGAGTTGAGTGGCAAGATGTTTGAAATGAAAAGTAGTAGAAGAGCAACAGAAAAAGAAAAAAAAAGAGGAATCCATGACAATAATTAAGAATAGTATGTAATTAATTTGGGCTGTTGCTGATTTTAAAGAGAGTTGACAATTCTGCCAGAGGGTCATATATATGGATAGTGAAATCTAAAATGAAGATAAATTAACTTTTTTACAAGATTTTTTGTTTTGTTGTTTGGTTAAGTTTAATTTAAGAGCTTTAAGATGAAAAAAAAAAAGATAAGGTAGAGCTGCATATGTTTTTAGAACTTACTAGCAGAGACTACGTATGGAACGGATATATGCATATTATGAGGCTTGCTGAGATGGATTAATCCGGGTATGTAATTCATAATTGGGAATTTGAGAAATAAATGAAGAACATTTTTTAAGAACTTTTTACAATTCACTTTATGGTTCATTTGCATGCGTAAATTTCAATTGCTCATTTCGTAGTCGTTTATAGTCATCTGCATGCTCTCATCTCAAATCTCTTAATTGAGCATCATATGGAAACATATCTCAAATTTCTTAATTGAGCATCATATGGAAACGTAAAACACTTTTATTCTATGATATATGTTTAGACACAATATGATTAATTTCTCATTCACATGCCGAAAGTATTACTCTCAAGTCTTAACATGCAAAACCTCATTCATCTAAAGAAAAGAAACTTCACAAATTCAAACATAAATTTAAAAAAGTATGGAGATGACGAGTTTTTTTCGGTTGGGCAGAAATGATGAGTTTTCTTCATTTAAAGTCCTTATTTTTTATTTTAGGCTGCAAATGTGACAATTTGATAATTTCATTCTTTCTTCCTTTCTTTCTTTCTTTCTTTCTTTAATAAGGGGGGAGGGGGAGGAGAATGCCAAAACTGTGACATGGCACGCCCATGTCAGCAACAGGCTCTAAGTGTCACCAAAAAGTCCAAATAATTAGTTTTGTGTCAGAAATAGGAGTACAAATGCAAAACATGGAAATTATAGTCACCATTCTCAAATTTCGTATCATATAGTCTTCTTTGTGTACTCACTGAACTTTAGGGTACTGTTTTAACAATTAACTCCACTTTTATCTATGATATATGTTTATACACAATATCATCCATTTCTCATTCACATGTCGAAAGTATTACTCTTAAGTAACATGCACAACCTCATTCATCTAAAGAAAAGAAACTCCACAAACTAATTATGTTAACCTATCTCCATAATAATTAACTTCGAAAAACAACATCACCACAAGTCACACTAATATATACTTCTTTTGATCTAGAACAATTGTCTTATTAGGGGTGAGCAAAACAAACCCAAAAACTCAACCAACCAACAAAACATACCGAAATCGTCGTGGAAATATGATTAACACCGAACCCACAGTTTCTATTTATTTTTCCAATTTTAAAAATTCGAGAATAGTGTTAGGTTTTTATTTTTATGTGTAAAAATTTACGGTTAACCTAACTGAATCAAAACTCATATAAAATTACTAATTTTACTAATTTTATATTATAAATTATTATACTAACTAATCACTCCACATGGGAGTGTGTTATAAAATTATAATATTAGCTAACTTATTTTTACTACTTTGATTTAAAACATGAGAGTGTTGTTCAATTACTATTTATTCTTTTCTGAATTTAGGTACGGAATCCACATTATAAGATATAACTTTTTTTTGCTATGAATTATGAAAAAAAAATTCAAAACTTCTCGTTTTTAATGATTAACCGTTGAATAACGATTAACCGAACTCATTAAAAACCGTATGATTGATTTTTCTGTGTGGCAAACAGTTGGTTAACCGAACCGTGTTCACCCCTAATTTTAATTGTCAAATTTCTCATGTAACCCTTGTTTGGTTTTTAAATTAAATAAATAATATTATGATATTGAATCCTCTACATATTCCCAACAATATAGTAATATATTAATTTGATAGTTAAATTGATACTCCCTCCGTATGTCTTCATTAAGTCTATTTTACCTTAATTGGATGTATCATTTTATTAAACTCATTTCTTAAAATGAAAATGCACTATATGATAAGTTTCTCATTATAACTCATAAATTATCATATATGCCACTAAAAAACTACTAACTCCATTCTCTCTCCTGGTTGACAAAAATATTCCAAAAAGTTGTTTTATCTTTTAAATTTTAAATTAATTTATACACCTTTGACCCCTAAATTTATGCATACTTTGAGACGACATGGGTTTTTAAAAAATCCTTATAATGAGAAAGATATAAGTAAGAGAAAAAATAGAATTAAAGATAAAAAAGTGATAGAAAGTGTAAATATATGAAAATTATAAGGGTAATGAGTGAGAGAGTTAATTTCTAAAATGGACTATGCATAATTTGGGAGACAGACGAAAAATGAAAACTATGCATAAAATTAAGGGTCGGAGAAAGTATATTTTAATTTTTTGCACACATACTTTTCTTTCAATTCCCTTTTCCTATTCTCTTATATATTTATTTTTATTTCATTAAATAGTTAGTAAAATCATCTTCCATTCAATTTTTTATAATTTTATTAAACTTAAAGTAATATGCCTAAAAGTCTTAACATGTACTTTGCCCCTCAGTCCCGCTCATTTTGTCTCACTTTCTTTAAATGGATGTCCCGCTCAATTTGTCACATACCAAATATGGAAAGAATTTATCCTTTAAAAATAGTGGAACTTATCGACTTCATATCTTTTTACCTTTATTTTAAATCTCCGTACCCAGCAGTAAGAAAATAAAATAAGCGGGAGAGAGGAAGTATGAGCTAAACGAAACTAAAAGGCACATGAGGCGCCCACCATTAATTTGGTGGCAGAATGTAGACAGGAGAGCCAACACATAAAAACATTCACATTTTTACTATTTCTCAAAACTTATTACACTATTTTTTCTTGAATAAATTTTACCTAATTATTAAATTATAAATGGCATCTCACCTCAAATCATTGCATTCTTAGGCCTCCAGGCCCTCCACCAATACAACTGCATTTTTTTTAATAAAATTTTGTTTGAATTCAACGGATTTTTGAAATTATTTTAACTTTTAGATTTAAACATAATTGTTAATCTTAGTATTACGTACATTTCTTCAAAATATTATAAAATGAACTATTAATATTTCTTTATGCGAAATAGATCATGCCTATCAGAAACTCACACTTATTTTTATAAAAAAAAACTAAAAAAACACGCTCATACAATACTCCTTCGATATTAATATTTTAACAATATGTAATATTGAATGTGCGATTAAAGGTGGTAGAAAATGATTGATATTAGGAGGATAACTGTAAATCCAAAAACTCCAAATTAAAAATTAAGGGAATTGTCTATCCTAATAAAATTGAATCAAGTTTGATATATGCTGATTAATTGAGTTTCGAATATAATTGAAAAGATTAGCTTGAAATATGTTTGTGGAGACGTAATTAAGTACAAATATAATTTAAGGTAATTAACAATTTTAATTAGGTAAATTAATTTTTAGACTATTATTAAGTTTAAAAACACTTTATAGTGAAATAATGATTGAGAAAGTAGTAAATAAAATTGTAGTCAAAGTACCCCTCGTATAAAGAGTCCAACATTGTTTAGAATCATAATTGGAGCGGATTATTGTTTGTTGTTCGTTGGATTAAGATTGTTATAATAATTATAATGATATTACGGTAATGTCCTTAAATATACTCTATAATAGGGATATAATGGGTAAATCAAATTTTATAAACAAGGCTCTTTTATAATAAGTATATAGATAAACACTTAGTTTATTTTTAGAATTTATGAGCTGTTAAGGATTATTTTGGCAAACACTTTTCAAGAATTTATAAACTCTTAAAATTTATGATCTGTTTTATGATACGATCTTATCATATAGATATATATTGTTTTGTTGTTATTTAATATATTTGTTTAGTTATTATTTAGTTTCTTGTTCAATAAGTAGTTTATATTCTTATATATTGTTCAATGTTTAGGTATTTACATATCAAGTTAACTAATTAAATATCTCATTCTCCGGTCCTATGTATTCTCTTTATTCTCTTTTATCGTTCTTCTTCTAAATTTCTTATCTATCTCTCCCTAAATTCTATTCTTTGCCTTCCTAAATTTTATTTTTGAATCAATCACATGCTATAATTGTGCTATATTGATACTTGGGACGTATTATTTTAAGAGCTTATAAGTTTAACCAGAGACACCTTTAATGTAGTGTAGAAAAAAAAAATGGAGGACCACATGCAAAAACTGAAAAACAAAAATCTAAATCATTTGATGTGTGAAGATGAGAGTGGTATATTTGTATTCAACCCTTAGAAAGGGGTAATAGTCCAAGATTTCAATTCCTAGCAACTTGCGACAATTCAAGAACATCATCATGTGATGACATAAATAATAGTGTACAAACAACATCGTACCTTGTCAACAAATTTTTCGAAATTATTTATCGTTCTTTTTATCATTTTTAAGAAAATTTACTGCTTCTACAAATTTTTGGAACACATAGACATACCATACGTCTTTTAGTATTACTAATGGACAAAGATCATGTGCACTGTGTACCAATGTAATTTGTTACATCGCGAATTTATATTGGCTGATTTTTTAATTTGGCCAAATAAATAATTATTGTTATAAGAAAATTTATACCTAATATTATCGGAGCACATTGACAAGTCGGATTTAGCCGTAACTCGGCTAAGTCCTTCCAAAATGTAATTCTTGTCATTACACTTTTATATACTACATAAATAATAGGAAATTACTTTAAGATATGATATTGCACATGAATTTGAGGTTCCACGTGGTGCATTTCTGCTCTTTATTTTTATTTCTATTCTTCTTAATTTTTTTATTTTTTGCATATTTTTTCATATATTTTTTAAGATTAGGAATCTTCTTTTGTGAATTAATATTTTACGTCCTTTGTAGTTGAGTTTTTTTATAATTCATAATTTATAATTAGTAAATATTACTATACAAGTTAAGGACGAGAATGATTAGTACTATCAGTTGACGAGTCAGATTTAATCGCAGGTCGGCTAAGTCGTTCCAAAAAGGTATTATTGTTATTACACTTTTATATACTACATAAGTAATTGGAAATTACTTTAATATATGGTATTGCACATGAATTTGAGGTTCCACGTGGTGCATTTCTGCTCTTTAAAGTTTTTATTTTTTACATATTTATTCATATATTTTCTAAGATAGCAAATCTTCTTTCATGAATTAATATTTACATCCTTTGTAGTTGAGTCTTTTTTTTTTACAATTCATAATTTATAATTAGTGAATATTACTATACAGGTTAAGGACGAGAATGATCAGTACAATCATTTTTGCTTAAATTCTAATATCTATAGCATAACTATTGGGAAATGAGCAAAGGTTTCGAAAGATACCAAAACCCCGACTGACCCCAACTGAGTAGATGATTGTCTTTAGTTTGTTCTTTGCTAGAGCTCACTGTTTGAGCATAGGATTTTATCTTTATAGAGTTCAAGCAAAAGAAGTCAGCCAGATTAAAGATGAGAGTTCGTGAAGAACTCAGCTGAGGCCCAAACTCAATTGAGACCCAGAACTCAGCTGGGGTTCTGACTCAGTTGTGGCTGGAAGTCAGTTGAGACATCAACCTCAACTGAAACACGGAATCACTTGTACAACAACTCAGTTGTCTCTTCAGCTGATATACACAACTCAAGACGTTCAGTTCACGTGAAGAAAAGTGGTCGGTCGTCAGGAAGCAGAAAAGAGCAGACCTTGAAGACGCTGAAGACTGAGAAGTTGAATATTAGAATTGAGCCTACTCGGGAGCATAAGTCAGCTAGAAAACTTACCATAAATGGACCAACAACAACGACGTGCAAAAAACATAATCGCAGGTACCGTTTCTGAAAAAATAACCAGTAAAGCACGTGGAGTGCCATGCTTTTGGCATAAGGTTAATAGCTTTTCCAACAGCTAGTTTGACATTTCCTCTATAAATAGAGGTCTCCACATCTAAGCACGGTGACACAAATTTTCACAATAGAAGATTAGAAACAAAAGAAGAGTAGTTGCACACAGTAGCAGACTACCTCTTTCCTCAAGCAAGGAAATCTCCTCCTATCAAGAAGCCTTTCCTTGATAGAGTTTTGAGTGTAGGTTATTGCTTGATTTGTGTCCCACCAATATTTTTCACAAGAGATCGAGTTTGCTGTCTTAGGTTAAAGTCTCCACTCCCCTAAAGTGTAGTAGGCTTCATTGTTGGATTTATTCCCACAAATCCAAACCTTAGGTTTGACTTTGAACCTGAAATCAAAGTCCAGTGGTCCCTTGAAACTAGTAATCCAATACTAGGTCGCTTGGAACCCGTAATCCAAGCAGAGGTCCATTGGAACCAGGAATCAAAGAGTTGGTCCCTTAGAACCAGAAATATAAGACAGACTGAACATTTGTCCGGAAAAGTGTTGATGGGTCTTGTTCGAACCCAAAATCGAACTGGTTAGGTTTGCTTGGAACCCGAAATCCAAGTGGGCATTTGGTGAAGCACATGTAAGCTTACCTAGTAGATTACTTACCCGAAAATAAAGTCTTGGACGTAGGAGTTCGATCTCTGAACCAAACTAAAATATTGTGCTTAGTTTCTGTACTTTACATTCAGTATTTTCAATTCGGTACCTAACCAACTAACTTAACATATGCATTGCACTAACCTGGGAGTTTAATCCTCCCATTTCACTAAGGTTTTAGTTATTGTAACGAGCTTAACTCTTAACATCTTCCGCATTGCAAAACTGTTTAAAACCTCAGTTGGTGCAAGCAGCTGAACTTCAAGCATAAGAGTCAGCTGAGCTACCAAATGTGTGATTGGCTCCAACTGAGCAATTCAGTTGTAGAGTTACTTCAAATGTCTCTTCCAGTTGTAAGTAAATTGACCAGAGCAGTATATCTCAGTGAAAAGACGTTAAGCAAAATGAAAATTGCTACTGGTGTATTCTCCCCCTCCCATACACTAGTTACTCGTTACCAGGACCATCAAGTGGTATCAGAGAGAAGTGGTTCAAAAGACTGTTGTTTTTTATTCTCAAGGTGTGAGTCGAGTATATCTTCAAGTGGTCAACTAAATAGATCTTTTCTGAAATCTATTAGTGCATTCTGCTTCATATCTTTTTGTTTGTCTCTTGTGGTGTGCATGAAAGATGAACCTGATAGTGCTAGGAAGCTTGCCGGAGTTCTCCATTGAAAATGGTCACATTCCGGTGACTCTGTCATTGCTGGTGACTCCCATCGCTCAAAGGAAAGGAGAGATGATGAAGAAGGAACCCAAAGGCTTCCACCAGTATAACAAGGAAGAAAGAGACATCGTGTAGTTAGATGACATCGCGAAGAGTGTCATCTCTTTTATAGTCGACAAAGCCTACTTGCCGAAAATTATTAATTGTTACACGGCAAAAGATATGTGGGAGTCCTTAACTGCACTCTGTGAGGGTACTGACGAGATTAAGAAGAACAAGTTCACCTTAGCTTGTTAGAACTTCAAAAACTTCTCTCATCTTTCTGGGGAATCCATCAACAAGATGGAGCTGAGATTCATAGAGGCCCTCATGGACATTGAGAGTATTAGGAAAGGAAAATACTCTCAGCGTGAGATGAACCTCAATGTTCTCTCCGCACTAGCCAAAGGCTGGACTGTCTATAAAGTTGTCCACCCAAATCGGAGTGATCTCAGTTTGATGACAACTGAGAAGATGTTCTCCACGCTCAAGGCGAATGAGTATAATATTCTTCGACTGAAGGCTTGCAAGCTTCAGAAATCAGAACAGACCGAACAAGTCTCAGCTACCAAATCTATAGCTCTTAGAGCTGAATCGGGCATATCCAAGTTCGTCCGACCATCACGGTCCACTGACTCCTCAACTAGGGATCGACACAGCCAGTCAGAACTCGAGAAGAAGGTATAAGAGGTGACTGATCAACTCGAGGAGATGAACTCGAGGATCGAGAAGTACATGAGGATCAACCAGATCAAGTGGAGCTCCACAGATCCATCCACGAAGAATCAAAGCGAAGGATTCTTTGAATGCAGAAAGCGAAGGACACTTAAGATCCAACTGTCCTGACCTCTCTTTGAAGGAGAAGGAAGCCCACCGTGGAAAAGCCAAGGAGAAATCCAAGGCTAAGATTGTCAAGGAAGACGTTGATAATACCGATGTGTTCACCGAGTCAAAAGGAGAGAAAACTGACTCGCCATCCGGCTCATTTTAGAAAAGACATATGCCTCATGGCATTGCCAGAAGAGTCAACTGCGAAAATAAACTCTTCTATCCATCCCAACCATCTCTTTTGTGCATCAAAGTACAAAAAAATTTGGCGAAGACATTACACCGTTATGGGATGAGGTCAAACACCTTAGGAGACTGTGCACCAATTAAATAACATAGTGCAATGAACTGCAAGCTGAGTGTGACAACCTGAGCAACGAGCTGATCGTGAGGGATCACAACGTTGAAAAGCTCACGGAGAAAAATCATCGACTCCATGAAGAAGTTGCTCAGTCCACCCATAGTCAGGTCATTCACTTGACTCATCTGACCCGGACTCAGGCTGAATATATCTCTTTATGCATCCAGCGCAGCTCTTGAGAGCATGATCAGACAGTAAGAACCTTCCAAATTTGTTGAAGGTATTGGATATGATCCAGCCAATGACACTCAAGCACCGGCAGCTCAGTTCGTCAAGGCAATTGGATTACCGACTAAGGTATCATAAGGTGAATCTGACTAATTTGAGGTCACAAGTCAAGAGGCTCCAGTCATTCCTTAGACTGTCGAGACTCCTGTGATGAATAAAGGGAAGGAGGTTCCAACTGAAAAACCTCTGGAAAAGGAAGCTCGTACTTCAAAGAATGCTGAGAAATCTCCAAGGAAGTCAAGACATCGTAGTCGCCGAGTAAGGGAGAATCGACGAAAAGGACCTTCCGAGCTAAGGCAGAATCAGCCACCACGAAAGGCCAACCATTCAGCTCAGCATCAGCAGCAAAGGCATCTAAACTGGGAAAATCCACACTTCGATCAAACGTACCCAGTGGCTCCCCACTACCAACAAGCATACTGACAACAAGGAAACTCTAGTGATCGGTTCAATGGTCCCAATCATCCTCAGTTCGAGTATGTTCAACGAGCCTAAGACGGTTTTGGCACTCACCCAGACAGTTCTCACCAAGGAAGAATCGACCCGCTCAGCCGAGTCGAAAGCAAGCTCCGCAGAGACAAGGCTATCCACCACACAACTGGACTGCACGTGCGCCAAAGGAATTTCATTCAGTAGTCTACGTGGATACTGAAGGAAAGGTGATCCGAACTGATGACTCAGTTCAAGTTTACCAGGAAGCTCCAGTAGCTTCCAACCCTTAGTCCAACTGAGTTAGACATGGTGTTCATCCTACGGGCTGCAGGGATAGGATGAACTAAGAGCAAACTATCCTGCAGGGTCAGTATGTATTGTTGGGAAAATTCATACTGATCTTGAAGTTTTGAAGATTGGAGATCACAAGTTGAGGGGAATCTCAACTTGAGGGGGAAATGAGACAACCGTCATGGACTTAGCTCAACTGAGGAATTGAAGATCAAACCTCAACTGAACAGACAATCTTTGAGTCAGTTGAGTCTATGTCGATGCAGTTGTGATCCTGACTAACTGAGAAGATCTCATATCTATCTCTTATGGTTAAACCAAGTGCTCTAAAAGGAATAAAAATATCCATCAAAAACATTTAATGCGAAAACATATCATCTTTAATGGGACACGCTTTTGAGACTGCAAGTGGGCTTACAAGATCACTCCCTCATGCCTCACGCGTGAGTACTCCTTACCGCCTAACCCATGATTAACCCCACGACTCCACATCAGAGATCATGGGAAACGACGCTTCATCTCAACTGTAGATCCTTAGTGAGTGGGAATAATTTTTCACTGTTGATCTACTCTTTCACTCAACCAATAAAGATTCATCTAAACCCTTATTCCCTACTCACCGCCAATTTCAGAATATCCAAAAATCTTCTTCTGCAATTTTTAATATCAAAGGTTAATCCATCTCTTCAATGGCAACTCCTTGAACTCTCGCACCTATCTCTGCAAACTTGTAAAGCATCCCAAGTGCACTCGCAAACATTCGAGAAATCATAGTGTTTGAGAATGTTCTATCTATCACACAGGCATATCACCCAGAACTGGGAAAGGCTCTCTATCAACTCAGTCGCGCTACTCTCCTCAAATGGGTAAGTGAAGAGTCAACATATCTTTTTCCAAGTGCAGTGGCTGAATTCTTCAATCATCTAGAAGAAGACAACCAATGAAACCTTTCATCGAAAGTTCATCTTCCCATAGGCGATGGCAATGGAAATTTCATCTCTTAAGAGATCTTCATCAATGTTGATGAATGCCTTGATGAATTCTTCCACCTCTCAACTGAAGGGATGTTCATAATGAGCGTCAAAGACAAGGAAATTGAGAGGTTTATTCAAAGCATCACCATTGATGAATAAAAATTATTCGCTGGTATGACAAGATCTTTTCTCAAACCAAAAACTCGCGTGATCTATGACATTTTCATGAACTGCATTCATGTCATGATTGGAGCCAAGTGTGACGTGAGCGAACCCAAAATGCGGATTGCTCAAGCCATCATGACAGAAGCAAAGATCAACTGGAGAATGTATGTAAAGGATCAACTCCTTGTGGAAGGTGCCAAATTTAGAAGGAAGGAAAACGGTATATAGCTTCGAGCAATATCCTATTTGGAACAAAAGCAAGCAAGCAATATTATCCTCTATGATATCGGAAAACAAGGACTTCAGGTTGATTGGGAGCACACATACAAAGAGTTCATCCATGAAAACGACATACTGTTTGATACTCCCTCCGTCCCAATAGCAAGGTCTCACGTTCCTATTTCGTCTGTTCCATTACCATAGTCCCATAGCAAAAATGGAAATAGTTAACCCTTCAAAAACTATAGGACCCACCACTTTCTATCTTTTTACTCTTGTTTCTTAATAGCCGTGCCCAAAGCAAGTGAGACCTTGCTATTTAGACGAAGGGAGTACTAAGGAAAGAATTGAGTATGTCGTGAACTTAGTCTACTCGGGAGATTCTTAAGCAAATCCACTGACAAAGAGAAGTAGAGTAGTTCAGACTAGATCAAAGTCAAAGGGAAAACTTCCACAAAACAATGCTGAACAAGCTCCTCCCACTAAATCGACCAAGCATTCTAGTGAAAAGCCTCCTTATCCTAATATATATATATATATATCTGTGTTTGTGTGTGTGTGTGTGTGTGTGTGTGTGTGTGGATGCATGTTAGTGAAAAGCCTCCTTATCTTAAAAAATAAAAATTAATCTCAATCACACATCTATGAATGATGGATGGCCTAGATTTCATCCTAGTCAACCCGGCTCAAACCGTTGACTTTTTTTTCGATTTGATTTTACGGCCGGGCCATATGCACCGCACCATGCATTCATATGCACCATAATGAGATGCACCACTAAGTGCATTGAGATAAACCAATTTTTTTTTTCTTTTACGGTCGGGTCATATGCACCACATCATGTATTCATATGCCTCAGACTATATAATGAGATGCACCAGTAAGTGCATTGAGATGCATATGTTTTTTCTTACATATTTTTTCCCCGGCTCCACCTTCTGCTTCGATTTTACGGCTCTGCCTTCGCTCCGATTAACTAATATAAGGATAATCGTAGGGCAACAATTTGGATTTTTCAGCTCGCTGTGAGGCCTTCGGCTCCCTTCGCTCTAATCTTGACAAAAGAAGAAACGACAAATAAAAACACTAAGAGGCAAACAAAAAAACAGGGGAAAATAAATCTGAAAAAGAACAGAAAAAACCGAAAAAAATCGAAAATATATTGCATCTCAATGCAGTTAGTGGTGCATCTCATTATCTAGTGTGGTGCATATGAATACATGGTGTGGTGCATAAGGCCTCACCGTAAAATAAATAAATTAATTAATTAAATCTGAAAAAATCGAAAATCTGGTGCATCTCAATGCACTAATTGGTGCATCTTGTTAGATAGTGTAGTGCATATGAATGCATGGCGCGATGCATATGGTATGACCATAAGAAAATCGAAAAAAAAAATCAATGGGTTGACCAATTTGACTCTGGTTGACAAGGTCCAATCTTGACCATCCATCCCTCCTAAATCAATGGATGAGATCAATTCTCATTTTTTAGGATAAGTAGAGTTTTTATATGAACATATATATATATATGCTTCTAAACGAGTTTCATAAAATATGCACAGTTGAATTTATAGTTGAACTTTTTTTTCCTTTTAAAGTAGAGGTGCCCACGAAAATTAGAACCATAGCCAACTGGCCAGTTCTGACCCAAAACCGTGGTGTGGACCGACCGATTCTAATCAGAACCATGATGAATGGGTCGGTAATGATACAAAACTGTGGATCTGGAGCGATAGTTCAACTCAATATTTTTTTTTTTAGTTTTACGTTAAACTCACGATAGCTATCAAAAGGATCAACTCAATACTCATAGAAAATCGACATGTGACAATCGTTTCTAGAGCAAAAAATGTCTTTATCCTACATCATCTCGGTACCCTATCTTTCGGTCGGTTGCAATTAAGATTATCTCTCAAATTTCCGGCGATCAAAACTGATGCATGGCCAAAAAGTTTTCCCATGCATGTAATTTTTTCAATTTCCATCTAAGTATCCTTTGTGCATGTATATTTGTTTTTCTTTTTCCTTATACCTAACAATGCAATTTTTTATGAGGATTTCATCAAATCGTTTATGGGTAAAATGGCTGTAACCAGCAACGTCAAATTGTTTGAATGATTTTTCCTGAACCAAAACCCCAAAAAGATTAAAGAGGAATTTTACTAAAATGTACAAGAAAAAAAAAAAAACCGTTATTAGTCTTCAAGTTGCCATAGAAAGAAAAAAAAAAAAATAGAAAAAAAACGTCGACACACACACCTTCTCAAGTGGTGTGTCATTTTTACACTATTGGAACACGATCGTGGAGACCTGTTGAACCTGTTGCTCTATTTGTGTATCGTACCTCTTATGTATTTCTTAATGGCAATCTTCACTGACCAGTGTTAGATTCTAACGGCAAAACGTGGATTTCATGCTTTGATCTTGAAACAGATCGTTTTAGCACTTTTTCTATTCCTCCAGACGTTCATCAAGAATACTTAATACTTGAGGGCTTGTCTGCTTTGAGTGATTGCCTGTGTGTTTACAATTGCTCTAGGGAAGATGGAAACTGTTGTATATGGTTGATGATGGAATACGGAGTCGAGAAATCATGGACCAAGGAATATGTCAGCAACATAAATGGCGCCTATGATAAATTTAAAGGCATTGAGCTTTTGTTCCCTATCAAAGTTTCAAAGATGCTGACGAATTGATAACAGAAGAAGACCTCCACCCCTTCTACTACAACAAGAATACTCAAACTGCTCGAAAAATTGATATCCATTCTTCAACATGTTTCAATCCATTCCTTCTCACTCCGAGTTTTGTTTCACTCAAAAGTTTGAAAATGGAGTATGTGATCTCATTCTGATTGTTTGCATTTTAAGAATGCAAATCTGCATGGCTTTTGTAATATGTGACCTATGTTATATGTTTATGAATGATATCATGTGCTTTTAGTGTTTGGGGATTATATGATTTCTTTGTTAATTTATCTAAATCTCTATGATTCGTTGTTCTTTTTCATGATATCAAAGAATTTGCTTATAAAACAGTGAGAAACACTTTCTCTGCCCTGCCTAAGTTAATGCAGTTGGATTTGTTAATGTAATAGAAAATTTTGGACGTTACCTACAATATGAAAAGGAAGCTAAATAACTCTTTACACAATGTATAATTGTTACTCATTTTATGCCAACGGGCAGCAGAAATATGTCCCGCAATATCGTAGCGGCAAAAGCGACGTTCTTACGAGGGCCTTATCCGAGTGGTGGAGTACTTATGGTGTGGTCTATTAAAGCACGAGGCGTGGAAGATAGTGAAGGATGTTAATTTCAATTTTCTTTATAATGATTTTAATTTCAATTCATTAAAATTGGCTTTAAAAAATAATTGTTATTTATATTTTTGAATTAAAATTAATTTAGAAATAAAAATAAATATAGGGTAGAGATATCTTCATTGTGAGCATATTGGATGTTCTATTACATTTTGGTATTTAATTTCCTATTGCATTAATAAGGTCTAACACGTGGCATGATTAAGGGATCAAGATTTAGGAAATATATTTTATTTATATATACCCTAATTAAATCTTGAACTCTTACTCATTCCACGCGATATCCATTTATTAATATAATAGGAGATGAAATATCAAAATGCAATCACATAATCCCACCAAATAGTGGTGAAATTGTGATATCCAATTCTCCATTGTGCATCGTCTAACATGATGGTTGCGTTTGTATTGAAATCATATCATGCAATGCAAAAAGCAAATAAACAATAAATAATATAAGGCCCAAATTTTAAGATACATCATGATTATTCTCTATTAAGGCATCACAGCATCAGAAATTTGGGCCTAAAATCCAGAATTTCCAATGCAGAAGCCCAGGCTAAAGTATACCTCCGGAGGCCCAATTATAAAGTAGATATATATATATATATATATATTGGGCCCAATTGAATGGCGAACTATTGTACTCTCAGATTGTTTCTTTCCATATCATTTTTAATTCTACCATTTAACTATTATTCTCCCTGTTTCTTTTAAGAACTATTATTGTCTTTATCATTATTCATCTTCAAAAAAAAAAAAAAAAAATCGTTGATTTAAGGTTTTGTAAGAGTCACTTAACTAAATGGACCAACTAAATTATAACGTGTAAAACGATTTCTCATCAGAACTAAGAGGATGTTTGGCAGAGCTTATAAGCTCCTTAAAACAACTTAAAGAGCTTATAAGTTGAGCCAAACACACTCTAATCAACATGACAATTTTGGATGTTCTACATCTTACTTGTACATATTAAAATAGCATTTTCAATTAATTCATTAACACGTCGGATTCATCTTTTTATTATATCTGATGCTATATGTGAAATGAAATTACAAAAACGAGGATAACGTATGTTATATATGGCAATATTAATTAATCATTTCATGCTAACAAAAATTATCGTAGAGTAATTTCACATAGGCTATGTATTGTGAGTAGGAATGACAATATGTCGGGTACCCACCCATTAAGAAATTTTCCCAAACTTAAACCCATGAAAAATTTCCACATCCGAACCCGTCCCAAACCCAATTAAAAAATAATTTTAAAACCCGTACCTGACCCAAACTAGTTGGGTAATATCCGTTTATTACCCGCTAAAAACCCGAATACTAAAAAGTAAATATCAAATAACAAAATATTATAAATATGATTAAAATATAAACATCAATAGAAAAGTTCACTAAAAATAATCTCAAAGCAAAGTACTACGATCTTAAATAAATCTTAAAACATAAGTAGGAGATTATGAATTATTGATGTTGCTGCTGTGTCGTAATATTTCGAAAGTACATTTACAAAAGTAGAGGAGAAATATTAAAGACTCGACTGTTACGGAATGTGTTTGTGAGTTAAAAAAATAATATAAATCCTAAATCTATTAATATTTATACTAATATTTATATTATATAATAAAGTATACATATAACTTTTTTATGTTATATATATATATATATATATATGAGTTTAGGTAGCGGGTACGTGGAGTTTTTGTCCAAACCCGACCCAAACCCGTCACGGGTTTGCATGCTTCTATCTAAACCCGTTTTAAAACTATTTAATATTTCTCAAATCCGTTCGATCAAGGTTTGGAAAGTGCGGTACACGAAAACTCCACCCATTGCCATTCCTAAATGTGGGCAACAAAAAAAGCATGAAAATGACATTTGCGGAAAAGTTGATGCCTACGTATAAGAAAAAATACAAAAAAGGAGTTGGTCTTTAATTATGGGCTTTTTCAAACAAAACAAAGCATAAAAATAAGAACGACGAGAATAGTGATGTAACTAAAAAGACATAGGGGGACCAAATTTTATAATGTAGTACGTTCATCTATGCAGCCCCAACAAAGGGCCAGAAAAAAATTAAAAAAAATAAAAAATAAAAATAAAAGTGAAAATAAAATTGGTGGTTGAGACCGAAGTTTCTAAATAAATTCAAGATTTCGAAAAGGTGTGTACCAATTCAATTTGGAGATATAAACTGCGATTCACACGAAATTTCAACGATTTAACAAGGAAGAAATATTAAAACACTTTTTTAGAGACGATTGATTAGTTAAGTGCTTCCAAAATTTACTATTAACTTGAATTTAATATGAGAAATGTTATAAAACATAACGGCCGCCACACACGTAATAAATGGAAAGTTAATTATAAAATAAAAATAATCACATTTTTTCTTAGGATTTAGATACCCCAATTAGGATATACTTTCTTTTTTTAAAACCTATCTTATTTTTTAGCTAGTATGACTGACCACAGTGCGTTCAAATAGCGTTACCTTAAATTTAATTAAAAGTATTATGTATTAATAAAAACATGATTTAGTAATTCAAGTATGCATATATTGTTAGGCGGCCGGTTCATGGTGTGGCCACCACACACTAGTTTGGTCCAAAATAATACTCCCCCTTCGCGCTCATAATGTCTTTCTTTCCTTATTAATGAGGTTAATGTCCTATTCAATTTGTCTTGTTTCGAATTAGATAAGAATTATCCCGTTTAACACTCTTCAAAAGTGATAGGATTTACTTGGTAACTCTGAGCAGAAAAGACGGAGTAGTACAATACTAGGTAACTTCTTCACATGTGTAATCTAACCGAATAGAGAATAACTCGTGAATGTTCTAAGTCGATTGCCACCATGTATAATTGTCATAGCCGGGTGATGCCTCGTTTTAAAATATACTTCTCCGTCTTAGGTTAGTATAACTACTTTCCTTTTTAGTCGTTCCAATTTAGTATGGTGTTTCCTTTTTAGGATATGTTTTTTACGTTTTTACCCTTAAAAGTTCAATATATTTACTCATATAAATTAAAGTTTCTTCATCCACTAAAATATTAACAACATACTAAATGAGTCCCTTCCTTAACTTAAAATATTACTACCAAACATTTATTTACTTTTTCTTAAAACCTATGCACGGTGCCCACACCATACTGTAGCTTGAAATTTTAGTTAATATATAGCTGGAAATTGAATGTCTCAACCAATTAAAATTCCTATACACAGTAATGAATCAGACATTGTTTTGTTGTGACCTGTGAGTGACATGCAAGACTTTTCAAGTCAATGTCTTTTTTCTTTTTCTTTTTTTTTTTATTTCTGTTTGTTAACTTATCTGATCAACACTATGCATATATGTATGTTCTTCTAGTACAGGAAAGGGATAAGAGGTCTATTCTCGACCAGTCCAAATATGTAAAGTAGCTAGCTAGCTACTAGCTAGGACTTAAATTCATGACTATATATATAAAGAACCATGTTATATGTATAAATATAACATTAATGATGGTGACCTAGTTAGGATATGGTACGGTTCAGTTATTTTTTTGAAATCTCGTATAAGTTTTTTAGGGTTTGTTTACTTTAATGGAAATCTTTCTATTGAAAAATGATGGACAATAAAAGATGACAAAATATATTACTCCCTCCGTCCATGAATCAAATCCTCATTCGAGGAATCGACACGGAAACTAAGAAAATTGTTAAAATTATTTTGAAAGGGTAAAAGTTAGAATGTAGGGGTAGTATGATAATAACACAAAAAAATAGTAGTAATGACAAAAAAATAATGGTATTGACCAAAAAGTTAGTATAACGTTGCTGTGATGACCATAAAGTAGGAATAAAGTTATTTTGAGGTGAGACCATCAAAGACAAATGATAGTAAATAAAGGAAAAATAGGAGCGTATGATTGTATAAAAAAGTAATTAGGGATTTGATTTATGGACAAAAAAATATGGGTTAGTAGATATTTCATTCGTGGACAGAGAGAGTAACATTTTCATCATTTTTTTTACTCACATGTTTACTAGGATGGAAAAGAAAATTATCACATGGTCCCACACCTCTTTCTATTTTTATGCCTTTTATCTATTGGAAAATATTATCACACCCCTCCCCCATCCTAATATTTTCTACATTTGGCGAGAAAAAGATGGAAAAAGGGGCTACCCGAAAAGGATATCCGTCATACCCGAGGAAAATTAAGGATATCCGTCCTACCCAAGAAAAATTAAAGAACGTAGTAAACGTGTGGAATGGATGGAAAAAAAGGGTGAAAATATTTTTTTAATTTCCACCATTTTCCATCAAAGTAAACGCTCATATACACACACAAACACTCACACACTGCACACACACACACATATACACACAATACTACACAATCACACACATATACACACACACTCACACACATATTACACCTACACACTCACACACTGCACACATACACTCACACACATATATACACACTAACACACATTGCACACATATATACATACACACTGTACACATACTCACACACATATACACACACTACTACACACTCACACACATAATGCACACACACTAGTGTAAACACACTACACACACAGTACACACACATTACTACACACTCTCACACACACATACACACACACTGCACACATGTATGACTTCATGTTTTCATGTATGTATTTATGTATGAATAATGAATTGATGTATTCATGTATGGATTCATGTATGTATTCTTGTATGTATCCGAATCTTCATGTACGAATTTGTGTCTTCACATATGAATTCATGTCTTCATGTATGCCTTGTATAAGTTCGTGTATGTATTAATAAAACAAGATAATAAGGGTATATTAGTAAAGCGGGTTATTATATATCGTTTAATAATTAATTAATAATTAGAATTATTTTTATTTTTTTAAAATGATTATTTTTTCACTTTAGCTCTTTTTCAAAATGACGATATGTATGGTTTAGTTTTGTTTAATTTCATGACCACTTAAGAGTTACTCCCCCGTCCCATCAAACTTGTCTTGTTTCTTTTGGGCATGTGGTTTAAGGAGAAAATAATTAAGAATAAAAAGTATGTTTAGTGGAGTTTTTAAAGTAAAATAAAATGGGTAGAGAGAGAGTGAACAGTGAAATAAAGTGGTAAAGTAAAATAAAGTGGGTAGCAAGAGAGTGAATAGTGACATAAACTGGAATAAAGTGAGTAGAGAGAGAAGAAGAATAATGAATAACACAGAAAATGAGGTGAAAAAGTATGATAAAATATGTAAAGTGGATTGTTTAACAAATTAATTATCTCCTAATTATTTCCAAAAAAGGAAACAGGAGTAATATATATAACCAAGACTTTTTAGTTACATTTTTTTTTCATAAACGATTTTAGTTAATCAAGTTGGTAGTTGAAGATGACTTCTCAAATTTGTACCCACATCTGTGCCGCTGGATTTTCTTCCTACATACTCCCTCCACTTTTAGATCAAACGAGAGACATTTCCATATTGCAATTCCTACTGCATTAATAAGGTGACGACACGTGGCATGATTAAGGGTTCAAGATTTAGGGTATATATAAGGAAAATATATTTCCTAAATTTTAAACCCATAATCATGCCAAGTGTCGTTCTCTTATTAATGCAACACGAGATGCAACACTCAATACAATAAAAGATCCGATCTGCTTTAAGATAAGGGCCTTATTTAGCTTTTTTTTTTTTTTTTTCTTATTCTTCAATTAGTATATTTAAATAGAGTAAATAATGATATCCATTTTCATTTTATTCCTATCATCAATTCAAATTATGTACTAATAGAGAGTACTATATATATACCTTTTTATTTCGCCCGCAAATAAAAACAATAATCACACTGATATTTTCATTCCAATATATCTCCAAACCTCTATAAAAGAGAGATTTTTGGAGACACTAGTTCATACTTGATACTCCATGGCTAACACAATAAAAACCTTCATGTCAACAATTCTCATTATGTGTCTGCTCTCAATAATCTCCTTCGATTCCACAGGTAAGTCACTTTTATAATCAATACATACTTTCCATTACAAATTACTTTTAACCATTAAAGCATACAAATTAAATCTTTGTCTATTGTCAATTTGTGTGTGACATATTGTATTGTCATATGTTAGTAATTAAAATATAACATAAATTGGCAATAGAAAATGTCACACAAATTAGCAGTAGAAGATTTGAATAGCAATTAAAATTAATATATAATTATATATTACCATTAATGCAGTTGCTCAAGTAGGAGTATGCTACGGCCAGAAAGGAAAAAACCTACCTCCGCCATCAAAAGTCATCTCTCTCTACAAGAAACACAACATCAAAAGAATGCGTCTCTACGTCCCCCACCGCCCTACTCTCGACGCCCTCTGCGGCTCCGGCATTGAGCTAATGCTGGGCGTCCCCGGCGATGAACTCCGCCTCATCGCAAACTGCCAAGACAACGCCAAATCTTGGGTTCAAGGCAACATAACGAGCTACCCTAACGTCAAATTCCGTTACATCGTGGTCGGGAACGAAATCGAGCCGGACTCAAAGTTCGCCCGGTTCGTCCTCCCCGCAATGCAGAATCTCTACGAGGCCGTCTGCGAGGCCGGCCTCGGCGATCGGATAAGAATCTCCACGTCAATTAATACTAATCTCACCGAAAACACGTACCCGCCTCAAAATGGGACGTTTAAGCCCTGTTTTACGCCGTACGTGAAGCCGATAATCGAATTTTTGCGAGACACAAATGCCCCTCTGCTCGTGAGCGTGTACCCTTACTTCGCCTATAAATCTGATCCGGTGAATATCAATCTTTCCTACGCTCTTCTGCAGCCGAACAGCGGCGTCTGTGGGCCCGACGGCGTTTACTACGACAACCTTTTCTATGCGATGGTCGACTCCGTTTATGCAGCCATGGAGAAGATTCTTGCTCCGTCGTCATCGTCTTCGTCGTCGTTGTCATCATCACTAGCTGACAAGCCGGTACCAAGCACAACGGTGTCGGAGACTGGGGTTTCCACGATGGGGTCGAAGAAACCACTAAGCGAAGGCGATGGAGAAATCAGTACCGTTGAGAATGCAAGAATTTACAACAATAATTTGATGAGGATTGTAAAAAAAGGAACCCCGAAGAGGCCCGGGATTCCGATAGAAACATACATATTTGCTATGTTTGATGAGGATGACAAGACCGGCGATGAAGATGAGAAGCATTTCGGGATATTTCTGCACAATGGGAAACCCAAATACCCGCTTCGTTTCTACTAGGAGGGTAATTTAGTAAATGTACTTGGTTGTAACTCCGTACATGATTTGAACCCAAAACTCATGGTTAGAAGGGAAGCATCTTGCAATTGCGTTGCACTTCCTTGTCATTCATACGTGTATTATTGTATTGTATTGTATTGTCATTAGGAGAGTTGGCATTGTTAAAATAAACTTGATTCTAGAAGTCTGCTAATAAATGTTAAGATGAAAAGTCACTAGTTACAATTAGTAAATGAGTCATTCGTGTTTTTTTTCTTTATTGTGGACTTTAGAGTTTCCATAGACTAAGCATAAATAGTTGTGTAATATGCACATGAAAAATCAAGTCTTTGGAAATTTAAGAAATATTATCTTATGACTTTAGTTTCTCTTCCTCTACATATTTATTTGTGAGAATGTATTTTTAAATACCTTTTTATAAAATATACAAGTTTTTTGCACTCATTCATAAGACTATAAGTTTTCTATACCAAAATCACTTAAAAGACTAAAATACCCTTACTTTTGATAAACAAATAAAAAAAGACAAAAAATTGACTTGTTTTTTTATTTTCGCAGGTTTTCCTCTCTCTTTCTCTTTCTCTTTCTTCTTCCTCTAATAAACCCTAAACCAAAATAATATCACCAACCAACTTTGATGACATTAAATTTTGAACAATGCTCATTTATGTTTTGGAAGAGAGGTTGTTTGCTCTCATTAAAAACAAAACAACTAATGTAATTGTGTAGTGCAAAATTCACAAACAAACGAACTTGAAACTAACGACATAGAGAAGAAGAGAGAAGTTGGTCTTTAAGAAAAAAATCACGATAGTTAAAAAGAAGAAGGAGATAAAGCTCAAACGGAAAGCTTTCGTATTTCAGGGGTAGAAAGAAGGTATGTAACTATATTCACCACGTTAAATATGATTTTATTCGACGAGTTTTTATACCCACAATGGCAACCCACGATTGACTCATTTTTGCACACGATGGTAGAAAATTTTCATGTACATAAATTATATGTTGATATTTAGTCATAAGAGAGTATATTTGCATGTTTAGGAACGTTTTAGAAGTAAAATAGCCATAAAAAATATATCCCCGTCGTGTGTATGAGAATTCTGCATTTTCTGGGCCCTTTTTTCGCAACCCACGATGGGAATATCCACGATGGCTGAGTGGGTTGCCATCGTGTGTTGCCACCGTGGAGACCCACGTTGGCTATACACGATGGCAACCCACAATAGGGATACCAACGATGGCCACAGTGGGTTGCCACCGTGTGTTGCCACCGTGGACACCCACGATAGCTATACACAATGGCAACCCACGATGGTCCATCGTGGGTTTCTCCACCGTGGGTAACTGTGAAAAGGTGCCCACGGTGGCAACACATGGTGGTTACCACCGTGGCAACCAACGATCGTGCGTATCTATCGTGGGTAGGCAGTAGATGCATTAAAAACGTGTTCGATCGGATTTTTATATAATTTGTTGGCTATTTTGTATTTTTCAGATGTCGTGGGAACGTGTTTTGATACATCACAGCGGTCGATGGGATCGATCGAGTTATATAGATGGGGATTCTTTTTTTGTCTTCATCGATAGTGCCACAGTGAACCGTGCAAGCCTTGTTGGACTTATTGGAGAAGGGTTGGGAAATATAAATCCGAACGACTACACGTTGTGGTACTTGACACGCATGAGCAACGGAAACAAAGTAAAAGTTTTATTGCGGAGTGATATCGAGTTACTGCGTATGTTAATTGAACAGAAAGACGATCCGGAGGTTTACGTTGACTACGGCGGCTCATCCGCCGCAGGGGTTAACTTTGGTGGTAACAGCTCCAGATTTGAGCACCACGAGATTGACAACCGCATGCCCTACTCACATGAGCAATATAAAAACGATGAGGAAGAAGAGGAAGATGAGGATGAAGATGGTGACTACGACGAAAATGAAGAAGATGAGGCGAGTTCCTCCGAAGACGAAGAAGATGATCATCGTAAAGAATTTCTTGATTCGCTATCTATTGATTTTATTGCTTGGATGCGACAGCCGGCACAAATGGACAGGGTTTTTGGTCATCGGAACTTGACATCGGACCATCAGTCCAAACGCGAGACTGAGCATTTGCGCGCAATGCACAATTGGATCATTCCATTTCCCTATCCTGACAGCGCAGGGAGATTAGGGTGGGTCGAGCAACCACCACCAGTGCGTGGGGAACTCGAAGTGGAGGCCTTATTTAGGTCGAATAAAGACTTGAGGATCACTATTGGAATGTATCATCTGGAGAACTTTTTGGATTGTAGATCGAAACATTCGGCTCGCAATCGTACTACCTTCCTATGCAAGACTTGCAGAAAGAATTGCAGCTTTAGAATTTGTGCTGTTGAGGGCGTCACCATTTGGAGAATTACTAAGTTATCCCTAGATCACACATGTCACCACGATTTGAATCGTGCTGCTGTACGATCGGTATCTTCTGATGTTGCTGTATTTTATTTTGCTAAGAGATTGACCGGCGAGGCGGTTACGTTGAAGCCAAGGGAAATGATGGAAGAGATGCGTAGTGTGTTTGGTATTAACATTGTATACAGTTTTGCTCTCCGGACGAGAAACATAGCCATAGAAATACGTATGGCGACCACATCTCGTCGTATCAGAAGATCCCGTCGTATATATATTTGTTGAAGTAGCATAACCTGGGAACTGTTTATGACTTGGAGATGACCATCGAGGGCTCGCTATGTCACTTATTTGTGGCGCTCGGACAGAGTATTCGAGCGTTTGATAAGTGTCTACGGCCGGTGCTTGTAGTGGACGGGACCCACCTTAAGGGAAAGAACCGAGGAATTTTATTTGTAGCCGTCACGCTGGATGGAAACAACCATGTCTTCCCCCTTGTAATTGGCCTCGGTCCCAAGGAGAATGATGAGTCGTGGGTATATTTTCTCTCCAACCTCCGTAGATGCTACAACCCTCCAGATGATTTACTGATTGTGAGTGACCAGCATTTGAGCATTAGGAATGCAGTTCGAGTCGTTTACCCGAATGCATTCCACGGGTTGTGCTACCACCACTTTAAGAAAAATCTCACGCCCTACGGAAAGCACGTAGCCACTATCTTCCAAGCTGCAGCATATTGTAATCGACACGAAGAGTTCGAAGATTTGTTCTCAAAACTGCATCAAGTGAGCCCCAACGGAGCTCACAGACGGCTTTCTGACATTGGACCGGAGATGTGGGCTAAGTGTAAGTGTCCGGTCCGACGCTATGACTTCTTGACCTCCAATTATGCCGAATGTTTGAACTCTCGTATGTTATGGGCGCGACGTCTTCCAGTGCACTCGATGATTGAGATGTACCGTTTCATTGTAGAGAAATGGACCGATGAGCATCGAGAAGAAGCTGCATCGAGAGATCATGAGTTGACACAGAACTCATTGGAAAAACTTTCTTTATCCGTGCAACACGGTACCCGTCTTGCAGCTCGAGGTAACACCACCACACATGTTTACAGGGTTGAAGAAAGAAATGTTTCTTATAACGTTGATTTAAGAACCTGGACATGTACGTGCCGAGCGTGGTATTTAGATTTGATTCCATGTCGCCATGCTGTTGCCGCTATAAGGTAACATGTTCAATTACTAAATATTGTTTGGTTCCACGAACTTTCATTTAGCTTAGCCTATCCATATGTTGAAATTGTCGTCATTTTCTTATTTAACAGGCGCGCAGGTAACGGTTTGTCTGTGTACGATTTTGTAAGTCGTTATTTCAAACAAGAGACATTTAGAGAGACTTATATGGAGCATATTAACCCAATACCGCATCCAGATGAGTGGGTTGTGCCTCCAGAGATCTCCGCAATTGTTTGTCTTCCTATGGATGAGGTACGTCAGGCTGGGCGGCCAAAAGATAGTCGTGCACTATCCGTAGTAGAAAATTTGGTGAGACGTCCCCAAGTATGTGGTAGGTGTCATGGAAGGGGCCACAACAAAAAGACTTGCACAGCATCCATCCCGTTCAGTGGTGTTGACTTGAATAACCCCCCTGAAGATGCAGAAGAGGCCGAAGGAGAACAAGTAAGGCAAAGGTGACGGCGGAAGAAAAAGTGTAGCATTTGTCGTCTTGATGATCATGATGCGAGGAAATGTCCCTATCGTGAAACGTAAATATGTTATTTTTTTTGTTGTTTAAGATGAATTTATGATTTGTATTGAGAGAGAAAGCAAAACTAAATTTTAATATATTTAAACTTATTTTATATATGTGAGTGATACTTGAATGAGGTTTAAAATATAGCAGGTGAAAAAACATCACTCCCTGGAGGCCCACGTTAGCTGAATCCACGATGGTGGCCATCGTGGGAAGCCCACTATGGTGGCCATCGTGGGCAGCCCACAATGGTGGCCATCGTGTGAAGCCCACGATGGACAGCCCACGATGGGTAGCCCACGATGGGCAGCCCACGATGGGAAGCCCACGATGGGCAAAACCCACTATGGTGGCCATCGTGAGCAGCCCACGATGGGCAGCCCACGATGGACAGCCACGATGGAAGCCCACGATGGGTAGCCCACGATGGTAGCCATCGTGGGCACGGTGGTGAGCAGCCACCGTGGGCACAAGAACATGAGTGAATTTCATTTTTTGTTCGATTACTTCTTCGATTTTGTTGTTTAGTGCTTGTATAATAGCTTATTTTTCAATTTAAAACTACTTTACAACATAATGCAAACACCCACACGTGACCTTCATCTAATTCATTAGTAAATCAGGTACTTCGTACGAACGTTGAAGTTAATGATACATAACCTAATTATCTGCACTTCATCCCGTATTGTACGTATAGTATAAGTTATATTTTGCACGAAATGTAACATAATTGAAATACTAATCATTGAATTAATAAAATGTATCATATAATTTATAAGGACGGGATTAATGTGCAGATAATTAGGTTATGTATCAGTAACTTCAACGTTAGTACGAAGTACCTGATTTACTAATGAATTAGATGAAGGTCACGTGTGAGTGTTTGGATTATGTTGTAAAGTAGTTTTAAATTTAAAAATAAGCTATTATACAAGCACTAAAGAACAAAATCAAAGAAGTAATCGAACAAAAAATGAAATTCACTCATGTTCTTGTGCCCACGGTGGCTGCTCACCAACGTGCCCACGATGGCTACCATCGTGGGCTACCCATCGTGGGCTTCCATCGTGGCTGTCCATCGTGGGCTGCCCACGATGCCACCATCGTAGGCTACCCACGATGGCCACCATCGTGGATTTTGCTCATCGTGGGCTACCCATCGTGGGCAGCCATCGTGGGTTGCCAATCGTGGGCACCATCGTGGGTTCTACCATCCTGGGTATCCAGGGAGTCCCTTTTTTACCTGCTATCTTCAACATCATTCTCACATCTTAAACATGCAAGATCAAATATTTACAAAAAGACAAGCAAGTTCAAATATCATATAAAATAAGTTCAAATATTTACAAAAATGATATTTTAGTTATGCCTTTTCTCCCATAACGAACCCTCTACTCCTAACCAATATATTCTAGTTCCAACAAAATACCTATACTTCTCAATGTATCTATCATCAATTGATACATTACGATGTGTCGATGTTAAATTGATGAGGCGATCAACATACGTAAGAGAGTATGGGCCACAATTTGTCCCGTCGGTCTGGATGAATTGCTCCTCGTCACGCATCTTAATCAAGAGCGGAGGGTTTTTTAACCTTTGTCTGTGGGAATTTTGCTCCCAGTATCCTGATGCAAGCAACAGTCTAGGTAAGAGATCGGTCACACACTGTAATTGCTCCTCTCGCACGTTCGTTTGTCTGTGATGGATCATAGTCGAGTCATACAGCTCGACAGTCCAATCCTTCAGACAAATGCGTATGGTGATCCAATGACTCCCCCCGACATTGCACACTGTTATTACCTGTACACGACAAGAAATAATTTAACAATTTAACAACATTAAAAAAAATAAATTATAGTAAACTACAAATATGAAATTATTTTAAAATATAATAA